>QLOH01000151.1:0-1200000 GCA_026901365.1 Sesbania bispinosa
TTACTTGACTTGAGATCTCCAAATGACACATTTTTTCATTGGTCCAGCCTTTCCAGAAATGGTGAGGCATGACTCACATTTGGGAATGAAACGAAATCAACGAGGAAAAAGAAAGCATAATAAATGATGTTATTATTTCTCAGGGACGTTTTACAATTTATTATCTTTCGGGGACCAATGTGATCGATCTCATATCTTTCAGGGACCATTTTGAGGGTCTTTAAATGATGTTATTATTTATCGGGGACATTTTTACAATTTATTATCTTTCAGGATCAATGTGACCAACCCCATATGTTTCAGGAACCATTTTGAGGATTTACTTGCAGTTCTGTTAACTTTAACAGAGGGGAGTTAACAGAAGGATCCAATTGACCGACGTTACTATCTCTCAGGGACATTTTTACAATTTATTATCTTTCAGGACTAATGTGACCGACCCCATATCTTTCGGGGGACCATTTTGATGATTTACTCATTTTTTATTTATTGATTCAGAATTTAAAAACTTTAATTAATAGATCAACGGCAAAGAAGTAAAGTTGTGTATTTGTTGTGGTGGGTATATGTATATTTTTAGAAGTCAAATTGTGGTAAAAGTGATCACTAGCTCGAGTGTAATAGTATAAGCATTATCTGCAAAAGCTTTTCCAGGTTAAGGCAAAAGGGAATACCACTTTGACACACCTTCTCCATTATAGTTGCTAAGAAATATCCAAATACAGTATCTGCAGATAGTGGCAGATGAAGTACGCCTTCTGAGCTGATCAGATCTTCACTTTCTGCCTCACAATATATATGAATGAAGCCAAGGTGAGGTGAGAGTGATCACCTTAGCTTCAATATCTCAATTACATATATTATTTATGGATCGCTCTACTCACCTTTGAAGTATAGTCCAAATTAACTGATCCTCAGTTTCTCTTGTAAGAGATTCATATATACATAACCCTTTCCTTAATTTATTCTATGTTAACAAAATCATTTTCTTTTTTATATATATAATATATGGCTATCTATCTTTAATTTCTTGTCTCCACAGGTAACACAGTAATTTGGACTAGACAAGACTGAGAGCTAGCTCCATGGAAGGAAACTATCTGACCAGAAACACACATAAAGGGGAGAGCTTTGGGTTTCATGAGGAGCACACATGGGGAACATCATGGCCTGCAAGAAACTATGCTTGTAGCTTTTGCAAAAGAGAGTTCAAATCTGCTCAAGCTCTTGGTGGTCACATGAATGTTCATAGAAGGGATAGGGCAAGATTGAGATCATCCTTATCCTCATGGGTTTCTCATGATTCTCCTCCTAAACCTAACCCTACCTTTGCTAATAACCCAACAACTACTACTACTCATCTATCCTCACCACCATCATCATATCTATCTGATGCACTTTTGAATTGTACACACCGTTCTCCACTTTATTGTCCCTGTCTCACTTTATCTTCTTCAGTACTGTCCCCAACCACTACCACCACCAGTGCTGGAGATAAGAAACCAAGACTCACATCTTCACACCTTCCTCCTTTGAGTCCTCAAATTAAGATCTTTAGAGGTTGTGCTGATCATGAACACAATAAAGTACTCTTCAAGAATAATAATGAGCACAACATCACTTTGGAGTTGGGAATAGGATTGCTTAATCAACCAAAGGAGAACTTAGATTTGGAGCTAAGATTGGGGCAATTCTAGCTAGCTATGCAGCAAGGTGCAATTTATCAAACAAATATCTGGCTGGCAGGATCTGAAACTGCAAACTTCAAATTTAATTTGTTGTAACTTCTTGATTGCACCAGTAATTTGTTAATCCATTAAATTAAGCTGCTTAGTTTTATATTAATTATATATATTCTGCATTATTAATTATGGTTGGAGTAGTTCAATATTGATATCCTAGCTAGATGCTTAGAAATTTGGTGCAAATGTCTTGTGATAAAAATTGAAGGCCACAAAATCACAAAGAGAAGGAGATGAAACTTGGAGAGATTGATTCTTGATTTTCATGATGTGTTGTTGTCTAGGCCTCAATTGGTAGTCAAATTTTGCTCTTGTTCTATCTTACCATAATCGTCTGACAACCAAATGAGTAGAGTTCTAGTTTTGGTTTGACTGAATATGAATATTTGATTTGACTTCCTATATATAAACTATAATTAATATTCCTTAGTATCTCAAGATATATAGATGAACACGTGATCATTCAGATAGATAGATATTCTTTATAATATCCATGTATTTTTCCTGGGTATATGCACCACCCGTATTCTTCATGTTTCCTGAGGGCAGTTTCTGTCATGTTCTTTCTTGGAAATTAACAACAATCATGTTAGATCAAAACATCTTCTTTTTATTATGAAATTCTCAACAAGATTGATTTATGTAATTAATTAGTTGTGCATATATATAAAAACAATATTAGATTTATATAAATTAATTGAACATTTTTCATTCAAAACTTAGATGTAGATTTAAGTAGCAACTTTGTTTTTATATAAAAAAATTTAGGGTGAGGGATGATGCTCTAAACCTTTAGATTCAAAGAACAGTTATATTTATCTCGTCCCAAGAATAGAAACTTGAATACACTATAAATATTCTAGTTATATATATATATATGTTGCGGTTAATCTGTATTTTCTCATGCACCATATAAAGCGGGAGCTGATATATTTTGTTGAACATTTGTCAAAGCGGAAACTTGTTAGATTTGCTCTAATAGTAAAAGAGTTGGATATGTCCGTTATGAATTTGGCTTATAAAGAAAATATTGAATATTAACTAAAAGTTTTGAAACCAAAGAGTTAGGGCTTAGTTGACAACTCATGCTGATATTGTGGGAAAAGCTAGGATTGTCCCTGATAATAGGGATACATGTAATTTAAAAGAAAACAAAAAAGTTTTGAAATATCCACGATAAAATAAGGAGCAACTTTCTCTCTAAACTTTATTTCTCTAATCATATATTAACCAATATGGTGGGACAACACTTAACAAGAAGGCTAAGTAAGTTTGGGCAACAATCTGGAATAGTCAATTTGGATTGACAAGAAGGAGGTTTATCTTTAGAAAGAAGGAAGTTGATTTTGAGTACTTATTGGATCGACTCAAATTAGGTCTTGATAGATTAAGGCACATTTTGATGACTTTTATTTTTCTCTATATATAATTGGTTTTAAATTGTAATTCTTTAATATGTCTTTTACTATGTAATTGATTGGTTTGTAACAGATTGATTATTGTTAATTATAAGGGTCAGATATATCCCTTATTGATTAATAAAATTTTGTTTTTATTGGCTGTTACATAAAAATATATATTAACCATGTGTTAGCGTCACATGTATATATATGAATGTATTTAACAGAGTGATATTATATATCCCTAGATTACTTTCCCAAGCACTACCTTTTATACCTTTCTTTTATAATTAAGAAAAAAAGAGAGGAAAAAAAAGGGGGAAAATGTGAGTTTCTACTTCCTATCTAAATAAAAGGATGATGTATAAGAAGGTGATATATAAAAATAAAAGTTACTGATATGCATAATATGATAAGCAGCAGAACAGGGTATTTAATGCTCTTGGTGATTTTGAAAGCGCCGTGCTTTTGATATGTGGTGGTTGGTTCAGAAGACCAATAAAATACGAAGCAGAAACAAACATATATATATATGAGATTACGTAAGCATAATAATATAGGAGTAGAATGAAAGGGAAGAGCCAGAAAATATGTCAGAGGACATTCAACATGTTATGAATTTTATGTCTTTTTCAGATAAACTGTCAAACAGAACATATAAGATAGAGAAAGGAAATGCCAGAGAGGGAGATGAATTTGCTTAATTTGCTACATATATACTCTCTCCGATCTTAAATATAAGCAAAAAAAACTAACTCACGCTAATTAAGAAATGTTAGTTAACTTCATTAAATTTTCTTGATGTCATCTAAAATGAATTGTATTCTCTAAATTGCCCTTAATAGGAGACTTCAATTTTATTGAAACTTGTTCCAAGTGGAAACACTATCTCTACATGGTTCATTAGATAGGGTCATTGGATAGAACAATTTGAATTTAAGTAAAGGATATTTTAGTCCAAAGTCATTAAATAAGGCAAAGTTAGTTGAAATTTGCTTATATTTTAGACCAACACAAGGGGATTTTGTTTTTGTTTATATTTGAGACCGGATGGAGTACTAATGTTGAGTAGATTTATAGATGGATAATAATATTGGACCGAATTAATGTTTATAAAATAATTTTGATATACCGGATCAGCTATGATAAGGGGTTGCTTTAATATAACATACTTGGTTTAGCGTTGAAATATGGTAAACTCATGTCAAAACTAGAAATAATTGTGTTGAGGGAATCCAAACTTGAGTTTGACCAGTTTCAACGTCAAACCAAACACACAGTGTTGGTTTGAGTTAGTGTTTGATTTACCTAAAACCACGTTGCAAACATGGATACGTGAAAACGCTACATAGAGTAACATTAACTCAGATCCACATTTTTAAAACGTGATTTTAAGCTAAAACAAGCACACTATGAATTGATGTTTATTTATAATGTGATTTTGAGGGAAATCACGTTATAAACATGGATTGCATGCCAACACTCCTTTTAATAGCTTGATCTCAATCCATGTTTGTATTGTGATTTTGATAGAATCAAATACATTTAGAACATGTTTGATTTAGCATTAAAATATGGTAAACTCATGTTTACAACGTCATAAATAATGGGGAATCCAAATTAACTTGAGTGTGACCAATTTCAATATTTAATTTACTACAAAACTGAAATGTGGATCTAGTATAAATCAAATACATCAATAAAATACTCCCTCTGATCCTATTTATAAGACAAAGTTTGACACTTTTCAACGGTCCTATTTATAAGACAAAGTACATAAATCTAGAAGCATTTATTGTTTTTTCTCATATTTGCCCTTGTTGACCATTAAAGGTTTCAAGGTGGCACAAATATCATAGTAGTGGCATTTAATTTTAAATAAAGATAAACTTGTAATCTTATAGATTAATTTCTTAAAAATCAACGCATTAATTATTTTTCTTAATATGTGTGTTTTTATCTGAATTATCTTATAAATAGGACCAGAAAGAGTAGTATTAACCAAATATACGTTTGAAAGGTAATTTTATTGTAAATAAAAAATACACTATTCCACCTATCCCTTGTCTAAATTATTCAAAGTGGTAGTTAATTTGGTGTATGTAATGCGGGCCTTGTGTTTCCCAACATAAGATATGTTGCATGTTCCCTATGTGATGTCTGGCATACATCCCATGATGGTCTTTCCCTAAAAATGAACGCACAGATTTTGTCAGTACCATCCAAAACAAGAAATAATGCCACTTTCTATTTCTCTCTCTTTTGATTGGTCTCTGTGAAAATCAGTACCCGAAAACTAATTAAAATTAAAAATATAATTGAAGGTCATTATAATTTGTAAGGGGAAAGTTTGAAATATGAGAGAGTAGCTAGGTAGTGCAAGGGAAGGGTTTTTGAAGAATTGCAGTGTACCTAGTGCAATGCAATGATGTCATATAAGTATGAATGAGGAATGATGAAGGTGGAGGAAGATAAATGGACATGTGGGTGTACTACAACATGAACTGCCAAATGTGCAGTTCTAGTGAAAGGAAAGGAAAAGAGGAGGAATGGGTTAAAGTAAGCTAGTCGGCGCACGTCACTTTCCTCTTCTATTGAGTGTGTGTTTAGATTGACATTTGCAAACTTGAATTTAGGTGAACGTGATTTATTGAATGTGATTTAAAGGGAACCTGAGTTTATATAAACGTGATTTATTGTTTAGATAGTTTGTTGCAAACGTGAGTTTAAGAAAGTGAATGTTGTTTGGTTTAGATTTTATAAATCATGTTTGCAGGTATAATTACTAAAAAGGACATGTCTTCATTTGTTATATAGATATAGATTTCATGGGTGGAGAGGGTAAAAAATGACAGAAATTGTGCCACCAAACTCAAGTTTATGTTAACGTAGAAGCTACAAATTCTTGCTTCTACATAAACTCAAGTTTAGCTCCAAACTTGAGTAATTGATGCCAATCCAAACAGCACCAAAATCTTCCTAACTCAACTTTGACTGCTCTAAACTCAAGTTCAAAGGTTCCAAACGCAGAACTAAACACACCCTCATTCATCCTTATTTACCTTTCATCATCCAAACTAAACTACCTTTTGCCATCAACCAACACACTCTGATAATATATTTGAAATCACGTTAAAATCATATATTCATGTTGTGTGTTTTATTTAGGTGCAAGGATCCTCTCCTGCCCGCTATCTTGTCCAGCCCTCTCCAGCAAAAATTAGCTACGGAATAACTACGGATTAGCTACGGCTTTTGTTTTCCTAGTTACTCCGTAGCTAATGTTTGTTGGAGAGGGCTGGAGAGGATCCAATTCCTTTATTTAGAGTTCAACCTCTGACCAAATTAAATTTGGATTCCTAACGTAACTATTTATAGCGCTATATAAATACAAATTTAACATGTTTTAATGTTAAATCAAACATGTTCGATATCATATTAGCTTCTACTTATACATAGTTTGGAGGCTTTAATGAATTGGTTTCCAAATACACTATAACTGGTTTTTATCAAAATCACGTTATAAATGTGTATTGGATGAAAATTAAACATGTGTTTTGATCCACTTTTAAGAGTGGAAAATTAAATATGTACATTAAAATAATCAATTAAATATATTTGGTTTCATCATTCTATAATTAATTTCTTTCTCAAAGATTTTGTCATAATTAAGCAACCTGGAGTTGTTTTTTACTATGAGGTAATTAATCAATTATAAAATTTTATTTTATTTTTGCTCTCCAAAATGGGTTGGTTATATGTTATAGAATTTAAAGAATTCTACATACTAGTTGTCCAATGACTTATATTAGGTAAATTGCTATCATTTATTTTTTACGTGCATGTCATTTAGTAATTTTTAAGTTCCGAGAGAAAACTTTATATTCTATTTCAAAAGTTAAAATATTAATATAGTAACCTAAATTAAAACAACTATCCTAACATTTATATATCTAATATATATTAAAAAAATTATGATATAGAAAATATAAATAAACTAAACTACCTAACATTTATATAAATAGACATAAAAATATATATATATATATATATAAATAAAGAAAAATACATGAACATTAAGTCCATTTGAATAATTAGGACCTGTTTGGTTTACGAAAACATTTCCTGTTTCCATTTCCTTTTTCACTCTGTTTCCTGTTTTCTGAAATTTTACAAAGGAAAAACTGGAAATGCTGGAAACAGCAAATTTTTGTTTCCAGTATTTCCAGTTTTTCCTTTGTAAAATTTCAGGAAACAGGAAACAGAAAATGGAAATAGGAAATGAATATGCAAACCAAACAGACCCTTAGATACCACAAAAGTAATTTTGATTAACAATATCCAAACCAATTTCCTTAAAAAATCACTTATATAATACATGCTATTCAATTCAAACAAAAAACGCGTTATATTAAAATCAATTTTATATAAAATCAATTCTCCATATAATCAATTTAATCCAAAATGATTTATACCACCGCAAAACCTAACTCAAATGAATCTTCACTTGAGAGTAGAGACTCTTATATACTTTGTATCTATTTTTTAGTTGAAAATTATGCTTTGTATTAAACTTACACTATGTCTACAGTGTAGGTCCAATAATTTTTTTATATAAAATTGTAACTCCAAATACAATTTTATTCGAAAAAAAATCAGCTCGTTCTCCCACATTACAAGACTCGGGCAGGCTTTATCTAAAATTTTCAACAAAATTCTTCTATATATAATCTATTCATGTAAATCCATTCATTATTGTTGACTTTTGGGTCAATTTTAGTTTATTCTTGGACCTTGACCATTAGTGGGCTCATAGTTGGGGCAGAACTAATTGGAATGGGCCAACTTAAATGATGTTGAATGAAGATATATAAGGGCTTACTTGGCTAAAGATGCTTTCTGTCAAAAAAAAAAACTATATAGTATATAATAAATATAGTCTAGATAAAGAAAATAAATAAATAATTAAATACGTACTCACGATTGATTGATTCAATGATCAAATTAAGAAGCCGGTCGTTCTTTTGTTTTGACCAAGACCATCGGTTTTATATAACAATCCCGATATTCCCACACCCGTAAACATCCACCGTACAACCCTCATTTTCTTTTTCTTTTTTTAATTATGAACAGTACAACTTTTTTTTATCTGTGAACGGTACTTTTTTTTAAATTGTGAACAGTGCCTACTTTTTTTAAAAAAAATATTACTGGTTAACCATATTAACAACCTAGTTAACCACTAATTTATATGGTATTAACCACATGCTCACTTGAAAATAAAAATAAAGGTTTGTCATTTTGAATGAACTGATATCAATAACCACTTGAGCAACTTATTTAACCATGCACATACTAACTCACATTTAACCACCTTTTGCCCCACTTATAATTATTAACCAGATTAATAACATAGTTAACCACCAACTTATATGATATTAACCACCTGTTCACTTGAAAACAAAGTTAAAGGTTTGTCATTTGAAGTTATATGAACCGATATCAATATTAACCACTTGAGCAACTTACTTAACCACATAATAACTCACAGTTAACCACTTTTTGCCTCAGTTATAATTATTAACCAGATTAATAACACAGTTAACCACCAACTTATATGGTATTAACCACATGTTCACTTGAAAACAAATTATTCACCAGATTAATAACATAGTTAACCACCAACTTATATGGTATTAACCACATGTTCACTTGAAAACAAAGTTCATCTTGAACAGTTAATCACTGAGTATGAATTTATAGTTAATACTATACAATTTACTGGTTAAGTATGTTATCAGTCTGGTTAATTGTAGATTTTTTGAAAAAAAAACATTACTGTTCATGAAAACAAAAAAGGAAAAAAAGTTATTATTCATTAAAAAAAGAGGCAAGTGTGTGGTGGTTGTTTACTATTTGGGTGTGAAAAAAACATTATTATTTATATAAATTTTCTCTCTTCGCCCTCTCATTCTGTCTCTAACACCAGTTAAAAGATCACTCATTTCGATTTGTTAGTAAGTTAAAAAATTTGATGGCCTGCTAAACTTCATTTACTTGCCACTGCCAAGGAATTGGAACAGAGACATAAGCTATAGAATTCAGTGTTATAAAACTCGGACCGGTGATCAATCCGGCCAAGGTATTGAGTTATTGGGTCATTGGTTCAACCGGTGAGTCATTGGTTGGACCGGTTGAACCGGTATATATTAAAATATATAATTGAGTTTAATATTTATTAAAAAAAATAAAAATCACACAAGTATTAAAAGTATAAATCACAATTTTTATAATTAAACTAGTAATAGCACTAATTCATGCTATGTTAATAATTAAATATATTACTAAATTTTATAGAAAATATTAAATAATAAATTAATATATCAATATGTATTTATAGTTTTTGAAATAAATGTTTCAATGTATCACAAAAATAAAAGAGAAAAATGATTGTGAATAGAAAGTTATCATTGCAGTAGATATATATTATAAAATGGTCACATGTATTAATAAAAGAGTTGTTGGCGTGCTTGACTCTTCTTCTGCTGGAGAGCTTTTTACATTTCCTCTAAATGCTGGATGGAATGGAGCGCGCATCATATGCAGCAGCGAACCGACCGAGCTGCACCGATTCTGGGCCGAGCCGATGACGTCATTCAAGGGCTAATTACATAAACGATATGATGAAGTAACCGGACCGGCCATGGGCCCGGTTTCCGGTCCAACAGGTCGGGCCGGTTCGGTTTTCACAACAGTGATAGAATTTGTTTGTTTATACGTGCTAGATTATTTAATTAATTTAATGAATGTGGTCCATGTAATTTAATAGTCTGACTTTAATTAAAGTGGACATTTGATGGTTATTTACCCTCTATGAAAATAGAGTCCGACTTTAATTAAAGTGGACTCAATGTGATGGTTATTTACCCAGTATGAAAATAGAGTCAGAATAGTTTATTTTAGTTTATTTTATAATACTTCTCCCTTTCTTTTAAAAGAGAAGTTACAGAAAGAAAAGAAGTTAACTTTCAGATGAAACCTCCTAACCATCAAGGAGCTAGGAAAGCAAAGGAAAATGGGATAGAAAATTGGTCCTCAATTTTCACAAAGAATTCAAACAAGAAGAGCAATTATGGATCCACGTTAGTCTCTTTGTCACTCTCACTATTGTATGAGTGTGTGAGAACCATCAAAATTCAAGGTCCCGTATAGTTTCCATAATTGAACCCTAGCTAGAAAACTATCATAATAGAAATTTTACAATATATACGACATCAAGTGTGTTTGGTATTGAAACTGACTAAAATCAAGTTTGGATCGCAATTATTTCCAGTGTTAGAAACGTGAATTTATTACGTTTAGCAAACATGCTTAAGTGCCTGTTTGATTTACATTGAAACCACATTTTAAATATAGATCCAGATAAACACGGTATAAGGTAATGTTTAATCCGGATTCACGTAATTTTTGTATAAATCAAACATGTTATAACGCTATTCAGAATATAGTTGAGTCGAAACGTGAATCCATTTAAATTAAACATGTTCCAAATATAGATAAATATATAATATAAAGTCTAAAATAATACATGGGAGTGTTAATAAGTACAGAGAGTTTGATGGGAATGAACGTTAATTTGAGAGTTTCAAACATGTACACGAACACATCGCTAGTAGAACAGGATTGATGAGCTTATCATCCCAATTCTAATAAAGCTGCTTTCTTATTAACAATGCCAAACAAGCAAACAAAAAGCGGATAAACATGAAAGAGTAAAACGTTAGCAAAGTGAAAGACAGGGAAATTTGGTAGAGAAAGCCATGACACTCGCGTTACTATCTTTCGTTTTCTTGTCATTGTCCTTGTCTTATATCTCAACATCCTGCAAAAAGTTTCTTGCTTACCAAGTCATAAATACTAATATCTAAGTCATAACCCCATTTATTTAATATGCCCTCAAGGATATAAAATTAAGCAATTAATTTGATGACATACGTTATCACAAGCCTGCATTAATTATTTTCTCTAAAATATAAGCGTATCATAGAGGAAAAATAGAGTTATAACCATTAATTAAAAAAGTAGTTATTAAAAATTATAATTATAATAAAATACACTAATATATAATAGATAAAATGTTATTAAAATTTACTATCTTAATTTTTTAATAAAAAATTATAATTTGATGTTTTTGCTCAGAGCAGGTAAATACTAAATAGTCTTTAATTTATAAATAACCAATTAATGATGAAGCAAGCCTTGATTTTTAAGTTGAACTGTACTAATACTATTGACACTTTTCGCGCATGTAGTACTCTGATCACTATGAAATAAATAAAAGCCAGTCTCTAGCTGTCTATCTCAAGGTTTAAGCAACTGACTAGAGAAATCCTCTACATGCGTATTACCTACAACTAATTTATTAAAAAATTAATATTGTTGCATAAGAATTTTAAGGTCTATTCAATTGTGATGTTATACTTATAACATATAACATGGAAGCTCTTCCAAGATATAGTCGTATTAAACATATTTTTAAGCAATGATTTGAAATAATTCGCAGGCCGACATTAATCCTGCGTTTTTGCTTGAAATGAAAGGAAGTTTGTCTTATAGTATCGTAAAGTGATGAAAGAATTTGGTTCATGCAAAGAAAAGATAATTGGAAACGTATAGACCTCCTATGTCCATTGAATTTATTAGGCTTGTTGTAATTAACCGAAAGCGATACTCATAATATATATCATATTATTCCCAATTAGTGATATCTCGCTTACCGCTAAATCACGAATTTTTTTTAGTACTCTTTGTGGTACTACTTAGCTTCTACTATGTAATATTGATATCTAATTTTATATGGTTAATTTTTCCTAATTTATATTTTTTTATAAATTAAAATAAAAAAATACTGATCACAATTGAGATTATGGAATTGACTGATATTACTGTAGTACTGAAAGCTCATGTATTTTTCTCATTTATTTCCATCTTACTTCCAATCAAAAAATGTACCAGGAGCAGTGTATTAATTCCATGGGATGTGAAGATATTTTTATTCTTTTTAAATTGTGCACATTGCATAAAAAAATTTGGTTTTATATTTATCTCTTTAATCACTTTTAATTGTTAGATTTTTATTCTTATAATTTATTCATTCTTAATTTTTGTATAAATATAGCAAAAATGATTAAATGTTACTAATATAAAACTTGTCTGATTCTCTTTCACTACGCATGATCCAGACAGCAAAAGATCAAACAATTTTTTTTTTTCTTAAAATAGGAAATCGCGTACATACATTATAAAGTGTTGGATTTTATATATAATTGAAAACTCTATAGCTAGCTAGCATACTATTGTTTGTAATGAAGAGCAGCGAGCGGGGACTGTTACCAACTAATGAATTGCATTTGCAGGTATATATTATATACGATGATGATTGATTGTGATGGCATGCATATGTATATATTGATATGATGATGTGCTGTCACTACCAAATTTTGGTGCCGATCGAGTTTAAACTTAAGGACAAGTAGAAGCTCCAAATGAAATGGCATGCCATGTTCTCTTCTTTCCACTTCCTCTTACATATCTTGTGGGAAGGTTCCTGCCTTGTTTCCTCGCAAATGTATGTTTACTAGCTATAAAGTTCTTCCATAGCATACTACTTCATCAAAGGTCCATATAGAGATCAAAGTTATAATTAGTCAAGTGTCACACTTCAAAGCACCTAGAGGAAATCTCTCTGCATTCTCTTTTTGACCGTGTGTTATATTGGTCCCTCAAGGGGAGGAAAAAACAATAATAAGGTACAAACAGATATTGACATGCATGTAAAGGTTAATTTGCTTTGTTAAAAAGTTTAATCAAATACAAAATTCCAAAACAAGTTTAGTAAAAAGTACTTTCCTTAATTTATGTCATTCAATTGACAGTCTACGAAGCAGTCAAACAACTTAATGAAAATGGCCATATACATGAACATGAAGGTAATATGATATGATTCAACGGTTGGATTGGTCAAATTCACACTCTACAAAAAGTTATTAAGAGGTGTAACTCTACAAGTTTGACACCTGGTGTCAACGGATCCTGACTTTTATATATATATATATATATATATATATATATATATATACTAGTAACCCGTATATATATGTATATAGCTGCAGCCTCCAGGGAGCATAAATATATAGTAAATTAGGAGAAGAATTAGTCCCTGTTTGATTCCCAGTTTTGGAAACAGTGAAAATCAATTATGTAGAATTGATTTTAAATCACTTCTGTACTACATAATTATTCGTAAATCATGCACATTCATTTCTTGTCACTGATTTTATATATAAATCTATCAAAATCAATTATATCAAACTGTAAACCAAACGGACACTTATGGCCCGTTTGTTTTAAATTTTCACTTTACAAAATCATGGTTTGCAAAATTGATATTGAATCACTTTCGTCCAAAGTACTTCGTAAAGCGTGTATTATCCATCTCAACCATTATTTTTAGAATCAATTTTACTCACCTGTAAACCAAACGGACCCTTAGTCTCATTAAGATTAGTTGGTAGAGAACTATGAGAGATAAAATCAAGAGTAATGATTTATTCACACCTTAATATATAGTATTATCATACCTTTCTATTTTTATTATATCACATCATTCATCACATTTATGATTTCTCTCTCCTTTCTTGATATCTCCCTCTTAAATTTATAGTTTGAACTCATTATTTTCCTAATTAAGGTGAAAATTTATATAGGTTAAAATCTTGTAATGCACTCCATTAATTCACTTTCCTTGTGAATGAGTTCTTGGAGGAGTACACTTCAATGATGGGTCCTCCATTAAATTCCAGAAATTAAAAAAAAATATCCCATTATATTTTATTCCCTTACCATTAATTGATGTGTATGACCCAGCAATATGTACGTGTAAAGAGAAGTGTCAATAAAAAACTTGTTAATCAATGGTTGTTCGGGATGGTTGTGAGAGTTTTTGGTTTTTAAAATTTTTCAATCAAATTTTTACAACTCAAAACCAAAATTTGACAAAATGTTTGTTTTGAAAACCACAAAAATAATTTTTCAATTTTTAATTTTGAGTTGTAAAAAATTGATTGAAAATTTTTAAAAACCAAAAACTGAAAACTCGCAACCACCCGAATGCTATAAATATATAGCTGAAAAGCAGAAGAGCCCAAATAGATGGGAGACAGATAAAATCAATCATAATAAAGAATAATTAAGATAAATAAAATAAAACACATATTTGTCTACTAGTGCTAGAGAAATGGATCAATCAGAGGCCGGCATGTAGAATACTTGTGTAAACAAACTTGGAAGACTTTTCCAACTTCACACTACCACTTGAGTCTTGTTAGGTAATGTCTAATTCTTCTATGTACTCATTTTGTCTCTTCCTCAAACCTCTTCCCAGTCTCACCCTCTCCTTTTCCATCTATATTACCCTTTCCCTCTGAATCTATCTCCATTTCTCCTACAACACATTTCCCAACAAAACAAACTATATATATTAAGTCCATCGATCGATCACCATGGACTTAATAAGGTACCCATCAGAATTAGAGTACTCCAATAAGAGCTCCACTGATCGATCATCATCATCAGAACAGCTGCAGAACAATGATAATGAGACAGGAAGTGGCAGATCCTATGAGTGCATCTTTTGCAAGAGAGGCTTCACTACAGCACAAGCTTTAGGTGGACACATGAACATTCACAGAAAAGACAAATCCAATAACAAGTCCTCCAAACCAAGTACTTTTCCTCTTTCAAGTTCAATCAACAACTATGCAGCAGATCTAGGGTTCTATTCTGAAATTCCAAGCCATGATCCTTCGGAAGGTAATAAAGTTTATCTTCCTTCAACAGCATGTGGTATCAAACCTAATTCCGATATTGTACAGTATAGTGAGGAAAATCAGCAGGATCACATGTTTGGACAAGATTGGAGGCAGAGAAATTTGAGTTTGTACACTAATAATCCTTTTTGCGATGGTGAAATTAAAGACAAGTTTGAAGATAATAATAATGAAGAGGATGGCTTGGATTTGGAGCTGAGGCTGGGTCCTCATCCTCATCCATAGAAATAGCATATATATCATTAGCATGCATGCATATACATGGCTATGTTTTTTTTTCAAATTCAAAATATACCTATTTTCTAGCCCTGAATACAACTATATATCTAGGATTCTCTCCTAATAATGTGATTGTGAATGTTTCTTTAGGTACTCATTTTTGTTTAGCTTTGGTAAATGCAGCTCCTTGGTCCTTGCCTTGTTATTAATAAAATTAGGTTAATTCGATTATTTGAGTTCTTTTTTTTAATTATTTTTTTGAGAAATCTCCAAGCACATGTGTCCAAAAATTCCATAACATATGAAGGTTATGTCGTTTCTTGACTGGTCCTTCTCTTCCTCTTTATAAATTTCTTTTTTTTAGGCAGCAGGGACATATATAACCAACTGCTCCGGGTTTGTGACTTCGATTAGTTATAGAATCGCAATTAATTAATAAAGGGGTGTATGTATTAGCTTATATATATAGAACCATGTAGAAGGAGATATTAACTTCGATCAGTGATGACTATAATTTCATAAATACTAGGTTGCACATAAAGTTTATATTTCCTTTGTTTAATTACGTGTCATCGAAGCAATGAACAAAATGATTTAAGTCTTTGCTTTCAATAGTTGCAACAGTCTACGTACGGATCAATCTCTATATCCAGGAAAACATTATTTTTCCGGAAATGTACGTCCCACAATTATATCATACCCCCTTTTTTTTTAAACCGTCTCTCTTTTTTTTTTAAGTTTTTTTAATCTCTCTTTTTTAAAATAGTTTTATATTTTTATTTTATTATTCTATTTATTTTTTTATTTATTTATCTCATCAAATAAAGATATAGATCAAGAAATACAATAAACGATCACATAAAATTTGTGTTAATCATTCATGTTAACATGAGGTTAATTATGTGTCCCGAAACGGTTAACATATATTAAAAAATGAGGTTAATGGTGTTTCCGTTTTTTGGTTAATAGAAAAAGGATTTTTGCTTAAATGATTTTGTGAGGTGCACTGCAACCCCTGTTAACACGAGGTTAATTATGTGACTAGAAACGGTGGACATATTTAAAAATGAGGTTAATGGTGTATTCATTTGTGGTTAACATAATAAGAATTTTGGTTAATTGATTTTGTGAGGTTAATTGCAACTCTCGTTAACACGGGGTTAATTATGTGTCCAGAAACGGTGAACATATTTAAAAATGAGTTAACGGTGTATCCGTTTGTGGTTAACAGGGTGAGATTTTTGTTTAATTGAATTTGTGAGAATAATTGCAACTCTTGTTAACATGGGGTTATTTATGTGTCCAGAAACGGTGAACATATTTAAAAATGAGGTTAATGGTGTATCCATTTGTGGTTAACAGAATAAGATTTTTGGTTAATTGATTTTGTGAGGTTAATTGCAACTCCCGTTAACACGAGGTTAATTATGTGTCCAGAAACTGTGAACATATTTAAAAACGAGGTTAACAGTGTATCCATTTGTGGTTAACAGAGTGAGATTTTTGGTTAATTGAATTTGTGAGATTAATTGCAACTTCTGTTAACACGGGGTTAATTATGTGTCCAGAAACAGTGAACATATTTAAAAATGAGGTTAATGGTGTATCCATTTGTGGTTAACAGAATATGATTTTTGGTTAATTGATTTTGTGAGGTTAATTGCATCTCCCATTAACATAAGGATAATTTTGTGTCCAAAAATGGTGAACATATTTAAAAATGAGGTTAATGGTGTATCCATTTGTGGTTAACAGGGTGCGATTTTTGGTTAATTGAATCCGTTAACACGAGGTTAATTATGTGTGGTGAACATATTTAAAAATGAGTTAACGGTGTACCCATTTGTGGTTAACAGAGTGGGATTTTTGTTTAATTGAATTTGTGAGATTAATTGTAACTCCTGTTAACATGGGGTTATTTATGTGTCCAAAAACGGTGAACATATTTAAAAATGAGGTTAATGGTGTATCCATTTGTGGTTAACAGAATAAGATTTTTGGTTAATTGATTTTGTGAGGTTAATTGCAACTCCCGTTAACACGAGGTTAATTATGTGTCCAGAAACGGTGAACATATTTAAAAACGAGGTTAACGGTGTATTCATTTGTGGTTAACAGAGTGAGATTTTTGGTTAATTGAATTTGTGAGATTAATTGCAACTTCTGTTAACACGTGGTTAATTATGTGTCCAGAAACAGTGAACATATTTAAAAATGAGGTTAATGGTGTATCCATTTGTGGTTAACAGAATATGATTTTTGGTTAATTGATTTTGTGAGGTTAATTGCAACTCCCATTAACATGAGGATAATTGTGTGTCCAAAAATGGTTAACATATTTAAAAATGAGGTTAATGGTGTATCCATTTGTGGTTAACAGAGTGAGATTTTTGGTTAATTGAATTTGTGAGGTTAATTGCAACTCTTGTTAACACGGGTTAATATTCTCTTTTCAGAAACGACGAACATATTTTTAAATGAGGTTAATGATGTATACATTGACGGTTAACAGAGTGAGATATTTGGTTAATTGATTTTGTGCGGTTAACTGTGTGCACAGAAACGGTGAATGAAGTAGTACATTTGATTAATAACATCAAAATAAAATAATGATGATAAAAAACTTATGTTAACCTTTCAAAACCACACATTTATTGTATTTCTTAATCTATATTATTATTTATTAAAATAAATAAATAAATAATAAATATTAATAAATTAAAAAAATAAAAAACTATTTAAAAAGTGAAAAAGAAAAAAAATAAAAATATATAAAAAAGAAAAAAGTGGGAGGGGTGCTAAAAGAAAAAATCTGTGGGAGGGCTACTCAAAAAAAGGGGAGGGTGCTAAAAGAAAAAAGATTGTGTGGTAAAAAATTTGTAGGCCTATTTATGTACGTGTATCATTGTTGTTATTTTTCTCCTTGGTTTTACATTTTTTTCCTAAGCAAAGATTAATCGATTCAAAGAGAGTACAAGGGGTACTCTAACTCATATACATAATTAGTGAGTTTGTCATAAAGACAACCAGGTACATACATTTATCCAAGCATTATAAACAAATGAAAAAGGAAAACAAAGTAAAAATCAAACCAATAATTAAGATATGACAATGAATAATAAGCTTTGATAGATGAGTCACCGTAACAGCTGGATACTTGAAAAGGTAGCCAAAAACCACACAGCAGTATAGGAAACTAGCACCCAGGACCTTACATTGGCAGTAATGCCAAATTGATATGTAGGAAACATATGATGTACCAAACGCCAGCAGAATGAGCAAATGGTAGAAACGAACCATGGTAGAGAGAACAGTTCAGTTAACAGGAGGGAAACCAAAACTTAAGCAAACAGTAGGATATGCAGACCAAGATGAGAATTGATAACAGAAACTATTAGACCTTTGTCGCTTCTTTTGCTTCTCGTGGTGTGAATAACCTCTTGAGTGATGATAATGTTATCAGAGCTCTGTCTGTGGGGCACGGAACTGCACTGAGTGGGAGCAACTAAGTGGTCCATAACATTTTTCAATCTGTGTTGGCTAAAATTTTAGACACAATTTTGTAAGACACAATTGCATAAAGAAATAGGTCTAAGTTGTTTCAGACAAATAATATTATCTACTTTAAGAATAAGAGAGATAAGAGTATCATTTACATCCCTTATAAGAGAAGGGTTTAGAAAAACCTGTTTAACCCAGTCACACAGGGCTGGACCCACTATTTTCCATTGAGTTTGGTAGAAGGCAGCATGGAAGCCATCACACCGGTTTTGACTGGTATGTATGAATATATATATGTGAGGAAAGATCAACTTATACCAGTGTTAGTTACACCAAGTCTTACACCGCTAATAACTCCAGATCGAATGTGATTTTTATTAATCCAACCGTTGTATTATATTTATTCATCATCTTGATTATCTGTGTAAAATTTCGTAAAATTTGAACACTAATAAACTGATAATCAAATGGTCCCTTTTTTCATATATTTCAAATGTATATATGACGTTAATATTGAGACATCTCAATGGCATATCAAATAATTTCGGATTAAAGTAAAATTTTATATGTATGATCTATATGATAGTAACTTTCAATCCAACGGTAGATTACTTAATACAATGATCTGATAAAAAGTTATTCAGCGGTGTAAGACTTGGTGTAACTTACACTGGTGTAAGTTGATCCCTTCTCTCTCTCTCTATATATATATATAAATTTTTAAGATTTATAAAAATAAAAGATACAAAGTAATAAGAAAAAAGTAAAATATTTATCTAATAAAAAGAAATAATTTTGATATGATATTCATAAAGTTAAATAAAAAGTAAGTAAGTAATTATAATAAAAATAATATTATTTAATATATTTTATATTAACAAATTTATTTTTACGATATGTTGAAATTCTGACAAACGTACCAAAATCACAGCAGTATAATAGTAAGTAAAAGAGGTTGTCGTATCCACAGGGAACAGTACAATATAAATTCTTATAAGTGTTCACACTTATTGAGTGAGGTAAATTTTTGTGATTTTGGTTTAATATATAATTGTGGCAATAAAATAAAACAAATAAATTATGAGATCAAGACAGATTTACAAAAGATTGAATAATAATGAAGAGAACTAGGATTGGATTTCGTCTATCGCACCCCTCGTGTATTTCGGAAATCAATGAAATTTAGGAATTTGTAATTATAAATATTGAAGCCCAAATAAAATTCATTCATAAAGATCCCTCAAATATGAAATCCTTAGAATAATTCCTTAAACACCAATTCCTTGGCTGCTTAATCGAATTGCCTAGCTTTAAGATCAGTTGTTAATAGCTATCAATAGTTGAACCCTATTCCTAGGTATTCACTATATTGAGTATTTTTACCAAAATCAGAATTCAAGAACCTTATTCCTAGGCATTCACAAGAACTCGCATCATAACTCTGGTACACATACGGAAGTTAAGCATTAAGAGTAGAAATAAAAATACCAATTTTATAAAAAAACATGGATTCCCAATTAACAAAAATTCCAAAACACAATTGGGGATTGAATCGACTACATTCAATCCTAAAGAGAGGTTTAGCTACACATGATAGCCATTACAAACCAACTAGATTAAAGGTTGATAAACAGCAAGGCCTTCCAGCTCTCTTTGTAATCTCCCTCTTGCTCCAGAATGGTCCCCTTGAGACTGTCACACTCTTGGCTCTCAAGAACTCTAGATCTAACTCTCTCTTTTGCGACTCTGTTAGAAGCTTTCTCCAGACTCCTCTTCTCTGGCTCTAAGAGTCCTTTTATAACTGTCTGGAAGCCCATAGAAACCCTAATTGCAGCCTATTAAAATTTAGGTTACGTTTCCTGCGCTTCACCTGCGCTCAGCTTGAGTGAAGGGCAGGAAACAGTGAGCAACAGGGGTTTCTGCGCTCCACCTACGCTCAGCTAAGGTGAAGCCTATAAAACAGCAAGCTCTTTTATCAATTTTTCAGCTTCTGATACTTTGTTCCTTGCTGCTTCTATCTTTGCTCACTTCTTTCTTGATGCTTTCTTTTTCTTATCCATTTTCCTGCATAAATTAGCAAATTTTTCATCAAAATAGCATCAAATTCCTAACTTGCTAAAAGAATCACTCATGCTGCAATTTAAGGTAAAAGGGGTGGATTTAGACTGTAAATTCGACAATTCAAACTCAATTAGTGCTATTTTTATATGCTTATTTTACTATTTTCTAGCACTTATCAGGAATTTTTAAAAACAATGTCAAAAATTGAAAACTAAAATGCCTGCGTTTACGAAACTATGTAGGTGTAGCTTTTATTTTGCTTTATATACATTCTATATTCTATATATATATATAATATGGCAATATAATACTAACAAGATGGCATGGAGCAGTGGTATAAATTGGCGTTGCAATATCATTAACTGGTTTAAGGTAAAAGGGGTGGATTTAGACTGTAAATTCAACAATTCAAACTCAATTAGTACTATTTTTATATGCTTATTTTACTACTTTCTAGCACTTGTCAGGAATTTTTAAAAACAATGTCAAAAATTGAAAACTAAAATGCGCGCGTTTACGAAACTATGCAGGTGTAGCTTTTTTTTAGTCTATATACATTCTATATTATATATATATATATAATATGGCAATATAATACTAACAAGATGGCATGGAGCAGTGGTATATATTGGCGTTTCAATATCATTAACCGGTCCCCTGTTCGATTCCTCGACAGGTTGGTGTCAGCATTTTTATTTGGATTAACAATAGCAAGCAGCAGCCCGTTCGCCCGTCCAATCTGGTTCCTGGGCGGGTCACACCGGTTTTGACTGGTTCAACCACCCAGTGCTCGAGTTACATACAGAACCGGTCTAACTCCCTGACCGCACTGGCCATGGGCCCGACTTCCGGTCCAATCGGTTGGGCCGGTTCGGGTTTTATAACATTAGAACCACGAGAGACAGTCTTGCTCTTACCATTTTCTTTTTTTTCTCATACATTAATTTTTTTTATTATATTAAAACATATTCTCTTAATATATAAGTATCTATGATAATTAATATTTTATCCTGTGTGAAGCACGGGCAACATAAATCATACCATCAATTTACCTGTGCGAAGGCACGGGTCACCTACTAGTTTTAGGAAAATGGTTGAACAAAATTAATTAAAATATTAAAATAAATAAATAATACTAGTTAATATTATTTAATTTAATTTAATAAAATAAAATGAAAATTCAAAGAGGTTGTCTAATTATTTTGTTTTAATAATATGAAATAATACTTTTGTTCAATTATTTTGTCTAATTCAATAACATTGTGATTAGATAAAGCATTTTTACGAGGGAATGTATTTTTATCGGGTAATTAAAATGATTTGGGATAAAATACATTGTTTGGATAATAAGGCTAAAGAATTTTCAAAATGCGGGGATTTACTAGAGTATTTGTTTTAAGTAAAGATCACAGAATTCAAAATACCACCAAAATAGAGAGAAGTGTGAAATTTAGATTCTTGATCTAACTCGAGCGAGTTTTTTTCTCTCGCGCATGTGAGCTCCATTCTCTGTGACACCCTTCTACCCCATACTATTATACATTAAATGATTTGAAATATATAAAGATGACATCCCATATTGGGTAAAAAGGTTCACAACTCTCATTGTATAAAATGTCATTTACCTCAAAGTAAAATAATTTTTAAAGTGGAAATAGCAATCGATTGTTTTCAAAACACTTAAGCTGAGGAATCTCCCAAAATAGAAATAACAAAACATTCTACTTGCCGTGCAAGGCAATTAAAAAAAAGTTTATAAAATTATTCCTAACTAAAAACATAATTAAAGAAACTCCAATGATGTGCCCTGATGTCACATGTACCAGAGCAACACTCCCTTTACTCAAAACTCGACACCAATTGTGTCTCCATCGTCACCTGTAAAATAACCACAATGTAACGGTAAGGAAAAGAATACTACTCATACATACATATAGGAGACTACCCTATCCTCACCCTCATGTAAACAACATCATCATATATAACTCATTCTATCATCAAATATAAAACATCGTCACCATCATCATATACACCAACAACATCATCAATATCACTACAATCATCATAATCATCATTAATCATCAAAATAATCATTATCATCATTATCATCAATATCGTCATATTCATCATTATCATTACACTCATCATTATCATCAATATCATCATATTCATCGTTATCATCATATTCATCAATATCATCATTCACCTCACTGAGTCATACTCAGGTACAATCATCAACATTATCACAATCATTACTCACCTCTCCGAGTTATACTCAGGTACCATAATCAATAACATAATCAATACTCACCTCCCTGAGTCACACTCAGGTACCATAATCACCTCCCCGAGTTGGACTCAGGTACAATATTCACCTCCCTAAGCTACACTCGCCTCTCACTAGGTTTATGCATCTCAAGTACAATCACCTCCCCGAGTACACTCGCCTCTCACTAGGCTTGTGCATCTCGCGTACAATCACCTCCCCGAGTACACTCGCCTCTCACTAGGCTTACGCATCTCGAGTACAATCACATCCTCGAGTACACTCTACCCCTCACTGGGCATTGTGCACCTCGAGTACAATCACCTCCCTGAGTTACACCCGCCTCTCACTAGGCTTGTGCATCTCAAGTATAATCACCTCCCCGAGTACACTCGCCTCTCACTAGGCTTATGCACCTCGAGTACAACATCATATATATTCAAACATCATTTACATCATTAAGTTAATTAAATCATCATCACATTATCACCTCCCCGAGTTATACTCAGGTATATTCACCTCCCCGAGTTAGACTCAGGTACAACACCAACATCATCATCATTAATCATTATAATTAGCACCATTCATCATCATCATGTATTATCATACATATTCACTAATCATCATCATCAAAATCATCATAAATATCACCAAATCTCATTATCATTATAAATAACACCAATCACCACCATCATGTATTATCATGCTCATCATTAAACACCATCATCATAAAGTGATATACACTATCATCATTAACACCATCATCATAAATCACATTGTATATTATGCACCTCAAAACATTATTAATATCATCATATTATTCCATATCATCACCAATCACATTGCATATTCACCCATCATTATGCACACCAAATCATCATCAACATCATTAATCATCAACACCATAATCATTATAAAGCATTATCAAACAACATTAATCATCATCAAGCACTTAGGATCTCAAAGTCCACTCTGGTAATCGATTACCTGCGAACAAGGTCCCTGGTAATCGATTACCTGCAACCAAACACACTGGTAATCGATTACAGCATCCCTGTATTCGATTACCTGCAAGCAATCTCTCTGGTAATCGATTACCACCATCATGTAATCGATTACCAGCGAACAAACAACACTTCTGGGCTATCCAGAACACCCTGGTAATCGATTACCACACCTGGTAATCGATTACCCGCGACGCAGATCGCAGTTCTCACGATTTTTATCATCTCTAAACCTCTCTTTTCACTCCCTAATCAATCATCTTTGTTAAACAATCATTCTTATGCGTTTATATCATCAAAACTCAGTAAAACAACAATCTTTTCACAGATTATACAACCAATCCATCAAAACCCCAAATCCTCAAATCCCTAATTTCCTCTTTTTCATTATTCTCAATATCCTCTTTAATTTCACCCAATAAATCATCAAGATTCATCCAATCAATCATAAATCAACAGTTTATATCATTCATTCTCAGTTATAACATATATCATTACGAATTCATACCCTTAGATTACTACCCAAACACCCCTACATGCATATACAAACAGCATTCTCTCCCCCACCGTACCTTGAAGTGAAGGTCGAACCACAACAATTCTTGATTCTCAATGATTATTCTGCAGCAACCCCTTCTTGAGACGTCGTTTCTCCCCTCCTTGGCGTTTCGCTCTCTGACGTTTTGAAAAATAAGGATTAGGGTGAACTGGGAACCCTTCCTTAAATAAATACTTAATTGGGCTAGCCCACTCTTAACCCACTTATTCTATTTATTATTCTTATTATTTATTAAATAACCTTATTCATAAAATTTACTAATCTTACGAATATTATTATTTATTTATTTCTCTACTTTTATTAATTTCATTTTATTTAATAAAATTTAGGATGTTACATTCTCTGCCCCGCACGGTCGCACTCTACTCTCTCACCGGAGCTTCTCTGTACGTTCTCTTTGCCACTCAGTTCTCAGTCAAGCTTCTCTTTACGTTCTCTCTTTGTTAGCTTCTCTCTCGTGATCTCTCTCTATCTGTTTGGAATCAAGGTAAAAGTGTGTTTCTCTTATGCTGATTTTGATTCAAGTTGTGCTTCGTTGATTTTTCTCTTTTTTCTGATTCTCAATTTCTATTTCACATATTGGATCTGAATTTTTGGCATGATATTTGTGGATGGGATTTGCTTTTTATTTCATATTTTTCTTCGATATTTTCTTAACCTCTACAAATTGAAGGCACCTCGAGAAGCTAGCTCTGTACTGTAGTAGTAGATTTGGTTTTTTGAATAGATATGAATGATTTTTTTCTTCTCTTGAATGCTGCTTTTTAGACGACATCATGTGTTTGAATAAAATTTTCACTGAATCATTTCCATATATAAAATTGTGTCTAGCTTTGTTGGCTATGTGTGTAGCGGTGTAGTTTAATGGCAACTCTCCAGCTTGTTTTTCAAATACAAATGAATATATTGTAATAATTAAATAATGTTATAACAAGGAAGTGTTGTGTGAAGTCATTGACATTTGTTAATAGGCCTTTTTTGGTGCATTTTTAGTGCAAAGGAGATGTAATCAGGAACCGCTATTTCTTGTTGGTTTTCTATGCTTTTCATTGCCTACTTTTATAGTTTTAACATACAAATTATAGATAATACAGGTAACTCGGATTTTCAGCTAAGAGCAAGCAAAGTATACCACAGAAGAGACTCAAATATTCAAGTGTGTAACTATTCTGACAAAGTATGAAAGTAACTACATATAATGGAACAAAAATACATATACTTGCAAGGTTGACTTGTATTTGATGCATACTCAACAACCACCATCCTAGTAAATGGGGTGCTCTCTCTACAATAGCCTAATAGCTCTCCTGTATTATCATGATTTAGCTTTGCCAAGTCACCACCGGCCACCTTTCTCACTTGTGATGTGCACGCCTTAAATTCTAATGGCATTTATTTTTAATTAACCCATATAGGGGGTAAACAGCCTGCATCAAGTACTTCTGGCTGGTACTTATCTTTCTACCTGGAATTAATAACTTATCTTCCCATCCTATAATCTTTTCAAAGGTTTGATAACTTGTTGATATGGAATGAGATGCAATTGTTTGATTTGTTGTGTTGTGGGGTAGTATAAATTAAAAACCATTCATCATCTTGACCACTGGACTGTTTGAAACAACTCTGTACCAGAGTCTTGGTTCAAATTTTTATGTTCTGAGTTTTAGGCATTTGTTATTTGAAACTTCACATTTGGTATTTAATATTAATTGTTAAGATATGAAAATATATTTTGTATGTCATGTTAGATATAATTGTTTATTCTCTTTTGATTTAATTGTATAGTTTCTTGATTTAGGTTGATCCTAATCCCAAATATCAAGGGATTGATTTCCTCATAGCATGTATATATATACCCTGTTGTATTTGCCAATTATATCAATATCAAATACACTTTTCAGTATTCCTATTTCAAGTTGGTATCAGAGCTCTTCTGGTCCAGGGAACCGTTTTCAACCTAGTTATCCACCTAGGTCATCGTTCTTCATCAGCGGCTGCCTGTGTGGACGTCGCTAAAGCGTTCAGAGGTCGCCGATCTGCTACCCCACCGCGCGCCGCCTCCGTCACCTCCGTCACGCGCTCTCACGCGCCATTTTTCACCAGTTCGCTCGCCGGCGCGTGGGGTCCACGCGCCGCCCTCCCGGC
This sequence comes from Sesbania bispinosa, assembly GCA_026901365.1. Lineage (NCBI taxonomy): Eukaryota > Viridiplantae > Streptophyta > Magnoliopsida > Fabales > Fabaceae > Sesbania > Sesbania bispinosa. Next base: position 26,786 of record QLOH01000151.1, read on the forward strand.
CTCCGTTCGCGACTATGTTTGTTCTGTTCGGTTCGTCGGCGCTTCCTCCTTCCGTTTTGACCACTTTCAGGTTGTGGGTCACCCTTTTTGGTGGTTGTTTGGTTGTTTAGGTCGCTGCAAGATCATTTTTCGATTGCTGTTTGGTATTTCTGTTTCTGCAAGACGATTTTCTGGTATTCTTTGCTTTTTGGTGTTCCGCTGCTGCAAGACTGTTTTTTTGGTATTCTTGTTGTTGTTTGGTTGTTTCTGTCGCTGCAAGATTGCTTTTTGGTGTTCCGTTGCTGCAAGACAGTTTTTCTGGTGGTCTGTTCGGTTGATTCTACCGTTGTTGCTGTTCTGTTTTCTCTTTCTACATGGTGGAGATTTCCAAAGTTGATACACCTAAGGAGGATCCAAAAACTAAATCTTCTAAAAGAGGACTGGTGTCTTTTGCTTTTTCTGGTTCACCGGTTATTACCTCTAAGAAGTTGAATGGTAAGAATTATTTAGATTGGTCTACTGCAGTTGAGATATGATTTTTAGGCCAGGGTCTTTATGATCACCTTGTTAAGAAGGCTTCCGAGGTTGATAAAGACGTGAGTGATGAATGGCAGCGAGCAAATTATCAACTTGTATCTGTATTGTGGCAGTCCATTGAGCCCAAATTAATGGTGCATTTTCGCCCATACAAGACATGTTATGATGTTTGGAAGAAAGCTCAGAATGTTTATGCCAACGACATCCAGAGATTGTATGAATCTGTTCGTGGTTTGGCAACACTTCAAATGGTTGATCATGATTTGCAATCTTATTTGAATCATGCTCAATCCACCATTGATGAGCTGAAGCTGACGTTGGTTAGTGATAATCTTCAGAAAGTGTTGAGAAAGCTCGATAATATGTTCATGGTTTTTATCCTTCATGGACTTCATAAGGACTACGGATCTGTTCGTGATCAGATTTTGACAAATCCTACCATTCCTACGGTGGAAGAACTCATAGATCGTTTGATTCGGGTTCCTTCACCAGAGGCAGAATCTCAAACGGCATCTGAGTCCTCTGCTTTTGTCTCCAGTACAATTGAACGTGGGGGACGTGGTCGTGGAAAAGGGGGTAGAGGAAACCTTCATTGCACCTACTGTCAGAGAGATGGACATACACGTGACAGGTGTTATTCTTTGCATGGATTTCCGAGCAAATCAGCCAATGTTGCTCAATCTCAGACTTCAGAGCCTAAGGTTGAAACTAAGAATACTCATCCAATCTTCTGTCCTGCTGATGATTACAAGGAGTATCTTCAACTGAAGGCAGCCCAACAGGCCTCTTCCTCAATTACTGTTGCTCACACTGGTAATTCTACAGTATGTCTCTCTCATTCTACGCCTCTTGGCCCTTGGGTTTTGGATTCCGGTGCTTCAGATCACCTAACCGGTAACGCTTCTCTTTTCCCTAACCTATCCTCACCTAAAATTCCACATCATATTACCCTTGTTGATGGGTCAAAAGTCCAAGCCACTGGTATTGGCCAAATTTCACCTTTTCCCTCACTACCATTGAAATCAGTTTTACTAGTTCCTGGATGTCCCTTCAATTTAATTTCTATAAGCAAGTTGACTCAATCATTGAACTGTGCCATAACCTTCACTTCTGATTCTTTCTTGATACAGGACCGGAGTACGGGACGGACGGTTGGAGCAGGATCCGAATCACATGGTCTCTACTACCTTCAGTCCTCTGGTTCTACCATATGTGCATCCACTGAGTCTTATGGTTTACTCCATCGTCGTCTCGGTCATCCTAGCTTACATAAACTGAGGAAAATGGTACCTCATCTCTCCCAGTTGGAGTCCTTAGTGTGTGAGTCGTGTCAACTAGGAAAGCATGTTAGAGCTTCTTTTCCTAGTAGTGTTCATGGTCGAGCTGTGTCTCCTTTTGATATCGTTCATTCTGATGTTTGGGGTCCTAGTCGTGTTGCTTCTATTTTAGGACATAGGTATTATGTTACTTTCATTGATGATTTTTCAAGATGTACTTGGATCTTTTTAATGAAAAATCGTTCTGAGTTATTCACAGTTTTCAAAACTTTCTATTCAGAAATCAAAACTTGGTTTGGCAAAGTAATTCATATTCTACGAAGTGATAATGCTAAAGAATATTTCTCTGATTGTTTCACTTCCTTTATGAGTTCCCATGACATTCAACATCAATCTAGTTTTCCTCATACACCTCAACAAAATGGTGTCACCGAGCGAAAACATAGACATATTGTGGACACTGCTCGTACTCTGTTGTTGAATGCTAACGCACCTCCAAAATTGTGGGGTCATGTTGTCCTTATTGTAGGATATTTAATAAATCGGATGCCATCCTCTGTTTTGAATGATCAAGTTCCTCATTCCTTGTTATACCCATTGGATTCTCTTTACTCTGTCCCCCCTCGTGTCTTTGGTTGTACTTGTTTTGTCCATGATCTTTCCCCAGGTCGTGATAAGTTGTCTGCCCGTGCTATCAAATGTGTCTTCTTAGGATACTCTCGTGTCCAAAAAGGGGTACCATTGTTACTCTCCCACTACACATCGGTTCTACACTAGTGCAGATGTCACCTTCTTTGAAGACACACCATATTTCAGTGCCTCAGAAGTTTCTTCACCTGACTCCGATCTTCATTCTCAGGTATTTCCTATTCCCCTTTTTGATTCTGTTGAGGCTCCATCTGCTACTTTAGAGACACCTGAGCCTCCACCAGAGTGTCCTCCCCCTCCACTACCAGGGTCTGGTCGTCCCCTACACCGATATGCGACAACTTATGAGCGTCGGTCACATACTCTGGTTCCACCTCCTAGTACACCGTGTGATCCTGCTCCTGCTCCAGTCTCCTCACCCACTCCGGCTCCACCTGTCTCAGTTGACTTGCCCATTGCTCTTCGTAAAGGTAAAAGTTCTACTTCTAATCCCCATCCCATTTATAATTTTCTCTCATATCATCGTTTGTCTCCTACCTATTCTGCTTTTGTCTCTACTATTTCCTCTATTACCATTCCCAAGTCAGTACAGGAGGCCTTAAGCCATCCAGGATGGCGACAAGCTATGATTGATGAGATGACAGCTTTGGAATCTAACCATACTTGGGATCTTGTTTCACCTCAGTCTGGAAAATCTGTTGTTGGATGTCGGTGGGTCTTTAATGTTAAAGTGGGCCCTGATGGACATGTGGATAGGTTGAAAGCCCGTCTTGTGGCTAAGGGATACACACAGGTATATGGTTTGGATTACAGTGATACTTTCTCTCAGTTGCGTAGATGGCCTCGGTTCGCCTCTTCTTGGCCATGGCTGCGGTGCGACATTGGCCCTTATTTCAATTGGACATCAAAAATGCTTTCTTACATGGTGACTTGGAAGAGGAGACATATATGGAGCAACCCCCCAGGTTTGTTGCTCAGGGGGAGTCTGACCTTGTGTGTAAATTACGGAAGTCCTTATACGGCCTTAAACAATCACCTCGAGCTTGGTTTGGTCGGTTTAGCAAAGTCATATAGGAGTTTGGAATGATCCGCTGTGAGGCAGACCACTTTGTTTTCTTCAAACGCTCACTGACCCATAAATTTATTTATCTTGTGGTTTATGTGGATGATATTGTAATTACAGGTGATGATCAGGAGGGCATCAAGGCTCTCAAGCAGCACTTATTCGAGCACTTTCAAACTAAGGATTTAGGTCCTCTGCGCTATTTCCTTGGAATTGAGGTTGCTCAGTCAAAGTCCGATGTTGCTATTTCTCAGAGAAAATATGCTCTTGAAATTCTGGAGGAGACAGGACTCAGATTGTAAACCAGTTGACACCCCAATGGATCCAAATGTGAAGCTTCTACCTAATCAGGGGGAGCCTTATTCTGACCTAGGGAGGCATCGTAGACTAGTGGGCAAGTTAAATTATCTCACCATGACCAGACCTGGTATATCCTTCGCTGTCAGTGTTGTAAGTCAGTTCCTTAACTCTCCTTGTGAGAGTCATTGGCATGCGGTGTTAGGGATATGGACCAGAGACTTATATATTTGTGAACATCCATCGCTTGTATCATGTTATTTTATAAAGGAAAACTTATTCTTTTAGAATATAATTATTGTCCTTAGAATAGTAAGCTTAAACTTCATAAGGAATCAAGTAGATGACTTGATCGTGAGAGCTTATGAAGAACTATTCTTAAATAGTCCCTAGTCAATTATCATCTTAGGACAAAGATGCATTTAGACTATTATGTGAGTTCATTGATGATCACAACTCACAGATCATGGATATGAGATATCATGTGCTCACATAGGTACACATTAAGAGTAATGGTGTACTGGACAGACCCACCTTAAGAACGTTGCATGGGTTGTTACATAAGTGTCATGAACGTTTCTTAAATTAATAAATGTTATATGAAGTCCTTCGACCTGAAATCACTACGATTCCTACATAAGGATTATATGTTTTAATTATCATCAAACGTTACCTGTAACAGGGTAATCATAAAGTTGGTTTTTGGACATATAATAAATTATGTGGTGGAATGTGAGTGCCCTAGATGGGATTTGTCCCTCCTATGTAACAAGAGTTATATCTTTAGGCCTCTTGATAAAGTGAGACTGCAAAATGCATGGCCATGCTCAGGAGGATAAATATGAGATATTTATTTTCTGTACAGTCTACTTGGGGATCAAGAAAATATAAACTGAACTATACAAGGTTGACACAATCCATGCCCTTGTGTTCAATTAGATATTTGGACAAAGGGACAGAGCATATAAATTATTATAATAAAATAGGATTTATCAAAGTTATTGATAATCTCAATATTTGGATAGTGATGTGTTGCTAGATACCGCTCACTATTTATGATATTAAATATAAAATGGTTTTATTTTAATATTATAACCAAATATTAAAATCATATTGGGTCACACGCATACAACATGCCACTAGGAAAGGATAATGATTCTAATTTAATTAGAATTATTACATAATGGGCCAAGCCCATAAGTGTGAGGGTTAAGTGAGTGAGGGGGTAAAACCCTAGCCACTACTCTATAAATAGAGCATAAGATGCACTACCCCAGAGACACATGAGCAATCGCTTCTTACTTTCTAAGGCTACTAGCAGAGCTGAGGAGAGAATCCTAGTCCGGCTGTTGGCGTGGATACAAATAGAGACGTGGCTACACTTGCCTCGTTAATAATCCTAATAAGGTACGACCTTTCGTTTCAATACCTTTTATGCCTTGATTCGTGTTTTCGCAAAACGATTATAACAAGGGAGAGAATCCATTTATTTCCGCTGCACCCTGACCACATGCTTGGTTCCCTTCATGCAGTCGTGCGGATACTCAAATATCTCAAAGGGTCACCAGGAAAGGGACTTGTTTACAGTGATATAGGACATACAAATATTGTTGGGTATTCCGGTGCAGATTGGGCAGGTGATGCAAGTGACAGAAGATCAACAACTGGTTATTGTGTCTTCTTGGGAGGTAATCTTGTTTCATGGAAGAGTAAAAAGCAAAGTGTTGTTGCCAGATCAAGCACAGAAGCAGAGTATCGTGCAATGGCTCACACCACATGTGAGCTTTTGTGGCTAAAGTCTTTAATTCAAGAGTTGCAGTTTTGCGAGGTTGGCCCTATGGGACTAATGTGTGATAACCAGTCAGCCTTATACCTCTCCTCTAATCCAGTTTTTCATGAGAGGACAAAGCATATAGAAGTTGATTGTCATTTTATCAGAGAAAAGATTCTCTCTGGTGTCATCAAGACTTCCTTTGTTTGCTCCAAGGATCAACTTGCAGATATTTTTACTAAATCTTTACGGGGTCCTAGGATAACCTATATATGTGACAAGCTGGATGCCTATGATATGCATGCTCCAGCTTGAGGGGGAGTGTTAAGATATGAAAATATATTTTGTATATCCTGTTAGATATAATTGTTTATTCTCTTTTGATTTAATTGTATAGTTTCCTGATTTAGGTTGATCCTAATCCCAAATATCAAGGGATTGATTTCCTCATAGCATGTATATATATACCCTGTTGTGTTTGCTAATTATATCAATATCAAATACACTTTTCAGTATTCCTATTTCAAGTTTAATAAAGCTCAATGGCATCAATTTTCAGTGTAGCACCTAGTGAGACAAGGCTGTGTTGTGTCATGCAAAATGATTGAATTGAATTCAATCAAACTGAGTTCTACCTAACCTTATGTATCACAAAAGACATGTTATCCCAAAAATTCTGCATTTTCTTGTTTACATATTCCTAAATAGAATTTTTTAAATTAAAATTTTGATGTGTTCCATATAGTGGATTCTGTGGCAAGACTCAAAGAGCCCAAAATGGTGACAGTGCCCTGCTTCTGCATGAACATAGTCTCTTCGTCTATTCTGAGACTTAGATAGGGCTACGGCTTGGATCTTTTTGCTCATACAAGTTGACATCTTCAGTAACTCAAAGAGAAGCACAAACACTTACTTTAAGCTGCATATGATACAAATAAGAAAAATTTAGAAAAATGCCAAAGAAAAACCGAGAAGCAGGAATAATAAGGTCTAAGGTAATTAATGGAGTATTTAACAGAATTTTGAGCCAGAGACAAAAACCCCAACTACCAACATATGAAGCTTGCAGGGATGCAAGTGTTTTAATACATGTACCACTTGTCATTCTTAATTTTGCTTTTGCTTCTTTTACTGCTGGTGTAGGACTAGTGTATCAGCTTATGCTCCTCAAGGAAGGGGGAATTCTAGGGTGAGGTACTTTAATAGGTGTCTCACCGTGTACCCTTGATTTAGGAGGACCATATTGTAAATTTTAAAAATTTAGGAGGACCATATTGTAAAATTAAGAGGACCATTTTATAAATTTTAAAAATTTAGAAGGACCATATTACAAATTCTAAAAATTATATATTTTTTTAAAAAACTCCTAAATCAAGGGGTACACGGTGAGACACCTATTAAGGTACCTCACCGTACCAGAAAGAAGTGTACTCGTAAGACTAGTATATGGAGAAGCTACCACGTAAAAATTATGGGTTCACCACAAATTGTTTGGATGCATCCATATGATTTAGTCGACATGTTCCAATGACGATTTAGGGAGCTCATCCTATGTGTTACCCTGCACAGTTTGTCAAGTGTGTGAAGCATACTAATAAGGCCATGCATAATTATTTTATATATGTTAATCATCTTATAAAATTATCATTTACTTATACACACGTATATAAATAAATAATTATAAAAACTAGTTTTTATAAAAATAATAGTTTTTTAATTCTATTATAAATTATTTAAATTCTATTATTATATTATATATTTAAAATAATAAAAAAATTTAAAAAAAATGAAAAATTTAATTTTTTCATCCAAATAAAAAATTTTAAAAATAAAGGAATTTCGATTCAAGCTAGAAATTTAAATTCTCTAAAATTCTAATTTACTTCATCTAATACAGGCAAGAGTATTTTTTTCCTCTCAGCCTCGTGCCCTCGTCGTCCTGTACCTGTCTCCTGTAGCTTGTTCTTCGTGCGTCTCTCCGCCGCGTGCAGGAGCAGCTTCCAACAGCAGACTCGTCTACCATCCGCGCTGTGTCCAAGAGGCAGGAGCAGCGTCGTCGTCGTCGTCCGGTCACCCATCTCCGGCGGCTTGTTCTTCTATGCGTCTCTCCGCCGCGTCAGGGAGCAGCCTCGTCCACCAGTCGCGCTGCGTCCAGAGGCAGGAGCGTCGTCGTTCGCCCATCTTGGCCTCGTCTCCAGCAGCAGCATTGCCGGCCAACGACCATCTTGTAGGTGTCACTTATTTTAATTTAATTAATATAAATATTTATTTATTTATTTTATGAGTAACATTAATATTTATTAAGTAAATAGATTAATGCTCACCAACTGTTACAGATATTTGCAAATTAGGGTGAGTTTGTTTGAAGTCATAAAATCATATTCCCGGGAATGATACTCCCAAGAATCCTATTACCAAGAATGTTATTCCCGGGCAAAACTTATATGTATGTTTGGTATGTATTTCATATTCCTGGAAATGTTATTAAAAATAATTTACTTTAAAAATTTTAAAAAATAAAATAGAAAGAATATTGTAGAATGAAGTGGAAGTGGAAAAAATAACTTCCATTCCCATGGAATATAAGATTCCCACCCCTCACCATGAGAATAGAAAATGGGTGAGTCATGGCTAAAATATATTCCCGGGAATCAATAATACCCACGAAAGTTTTTTTAAAACTTGAATCAAACGTGGGAATATCATTTTTCCAACCTCACTTTCCCGGGAATCTTTCTACATACCATGAAACAAACTCACCCTTAGCGATATTATATTAGAATACCACTCCACCAAAGATACGCTAGAAGGGGAAACTAGGAGCGGGAGTGCCTAACTACGGCGTATCGGATTCGCTAGTCCACTGCAGAAGGTGGAGGAGTGGGGGCATCAAAGCATCACTCTCTCACGATCTTTGGCTATGGATTCGTCCAACGACGTCGCTTTGGGTTCCTCGGAGATGGAGAAGTTCCTGTGCGAGTTGTTGCTGGACTCGACTCAGCCTATCTCTGAGCGCTTCAGAGCCCTCTTTTCTCTCCGCAACCTCAAAGGACCCGCCCCTCGCAACGCCCTTATTCTCGGTTAGTCACTCCCTTCCCTTCTCTTTTCACCGCCCTCAATGTATCATTAATCTTCTTATTTCTGGTTCAATAATCATATCTATGTTGCAACCTTCTTTTTTGGGGAAAATATTGAGCAATATCGTCATCATCATCGTTATAATTGTTATGAGGCTGAATGTTGGGTGATAATTTAATGGTCCGGAGAGGAAAATGTTACTTAGGAATAGGATAAGTGGTTATGCTAGACCAGTTAGGGTTAGATGATATCATTAGAAAGTTGGAGTGGCACCTGTTGTAGGAAAGATGATGACAGAGTATCGTTATAAGTGATTTGAGCATGTGTGGAGAAGATTGGTAAAAGCAATGATAAAGGATAATATATCAAATAGAAGATAGTCCAATAGTTAGAAAACTGAGGGACCAGGGAAAATTAGATTTAAATGGTTTATTATTGGACTTGATTCATGATAAAATATTATGGTTTTATTTGATCTACATAGCCCACCTCACCTAGTGGGAAAAACTTTTGTTGTTTTAGTATTATAATTTGTTTTGTTTACCTTGATCTAAACTAGTTTTCCTTGCAGCCACAAGAGATTCATCGAATTTGTTGGCTCATGAAGCTGCATTTGCATTGGGTCAAATGCAAGACTTAGAAGCTATCCCTGCTTTGACCTCAGTTCTGAATGATCTTTCTTTGCATCCCATTGTTCGCCATGAGGTAGCCTTTTCTTTCTTTCTACTTTTTTTTGGGGGCGTGGGTCTAATGAATCTTTCATGCTGATCTGTTCTGTTCTTCCTTTTTGTTTTTATCATCTTTCCAGTTTTAAGATGACTGAGTTTTTTATAATTGTTTAGGCAGCTGAAGCTCTTGGTGCTATTGGTTCAGATAGTAATATTCCTCTGTTGAAAAATAGTTTGGATTCAGATCCTGCTCCAGAGGTTCGAGAAACATGTGAATTAGCACTTCATCGTATTCAACATTTAAAAGATGCTGGTAATACTGATGAATCTACAACTGATATATCTCCCTTTAAGTCTGTTGACCCCGCAGCGCCAGCCACCTCTTGTTCTTCTGTTGATCAATTAAGGTTTGCCTGGTTCATACTGTTAGAAAGAATCTCATGTTAACTAAAATAGTAGGTTGCTAACTCGTATTAATCAATGTTAGGGAAGTACTTCTTGATGAAGAAAAAGGAATGTATGAACGCTATGCAGCCCTTTTTGCACTTCGAAATGATGGTGGAGATAAAGCTGTTGCTGCTATTATTGATTCTTTGGGTTCAAAAAGTGCTCTATTGCGACATGAGGTTTGATAAGTGCACTCTTATTTCTGTAAATTTTATTTTAGCTTCAGTGAGTATAGTTTGTATGAATAGTAGATAAATGATAAGTTATGCACTTCACATGAAACGGCAGTTGCCAGCTAGTTTGATCTAGAAGGCTACATGGTGATAAGCTAGCCTTTTTTAAAAATAAGTATTTTTCATATTATTTGTACCTTTAAATGCAGAACCATTCTTTCTATTCTCTGGAACAGAATAAACATGTAATTGTTATTTGTCATGGTAAAAGTAGTCAGTCTCAGTTTTTCTTAAGTATAATAAAGCACAATAATTTTAACCTAAGTGAGTAATAATATTATATGAAGGTTGATGTGACTTAAATTTGCATACACCTGTTTGAATCTCTTAATTTTTTAATGCAAATATTTTCTGTAATTTTTAGGTTGCATATGTTTTGGGCCAATTGCAAAACAAATCTGCTTCAACTACTCTATCCAATGTGCTTAAAGATGTGAATGAGCACCCAATGGTTAGACATGAGGCTGCTGAAGCTCTTGGTTCAATTGCAGGTATTACAACCAAATATTATTGAATGGTGTGATCTCTTTCACTCTCAATAATATATTAAATAAGTGCTGTGCTTTATGGTGCCATCTGTGTATAAAAGGAGAGATGCAGTAATATCATATAATGTATGGAATTCATAAGTTGATATAGAACTCAACTAATGAGTAGATTGTAGCCAGTCCAAGTAATTTTTCTTTTTGGTAATAGGCAGCCCGAATAAACTTAGGTTGCAGCTTCTAGTATTTGTAATGATTCTGTTCATGTGTGCTTGGTTCTGACTGGTCCTACTAGTCAAAAGTAAGCTCATTCTCATCCAGTTGACAAGAAATCAATAATCAAGAAAAAATGAAGAGGTATTGGATAAGGCACCTGTTACTAATAAAAATGATTTAGATGTTGTATGCATGCTAAAGTATGAGCAAAATGCTTCTTGGAGTTGGAGGAGATATTATGGGTCACTGTTCAATATGATGGTTGTGTTCTGCTGAACCACTTGACAGATAGTAGTTAACTACTTAACCGTTTTATTACTGATTTTACTTGTGCAAACTGTGAAAGCATTTAAATCTTCTCATTTACATTTTGGATTGTTAACATGATTCTTCTATTATATGCCCTTAGATGACGAAAGTGTAGCCCTTCTTGAGGAATTTACGGCAGATCCAGAGCCTCTTGTTTCACAAAGTTGTCAAGTTGCTCTAAGCATGCTAGAATTTGAACGATCAGGGAAATCATTTGAGGTATACAAGATAGTATAGTTACTGAAGATTTGCATATTTTGCGTCAGTGTTTGTTGACACAGCTTTCTTTTTCTCTTGGTTGCAGTTCCTGTTCATGCGCACTCCAATTGTGCATTAAATATTATCATATGGTGATGCCTTTCAGTAATACCAATACATGAAAAATGAGTGGGTGCATGAGAATGAAGAGACACGGATACACACACAGAGAGACTGTTGGATTTGTTAATTTTCTTAACTAACAGTTGATCAAATTAGGAAACATTAACCTCATATAAACACAAGTTGAACTACGGTATTGTTAATTTATGAAAATAAACATTTTGTGATGAACTGGAAGTTTATTACTGTTGCTCAACATAATGTCTGTCTTTCTATTATTTCTCTGTCATTTCAGGATAAGTTTTGTTTACATTGTTTACTGTTAAAAAAATAGGAAACTCTGCATGCTTTTGTTTTTTGGGTCAAATTCTGGATGCTTTTGTGGTTACAGACAACACGGTTTGAAAGAAAATGTTTCTGTCTCTCGTGAACATCAAATTCAGGCTAATGTTTGGCTAACAAGAAAGCAAAGAACACCATATCTCTTGTTCTGAAATATTCTTACATTATTAGTACCAAATTAACATAGGGGCTGCCTACCATTTCATCACAAAACCCTTTGAAAACCTTTCATGCCTTATTCTCATGTGTCAAGATTCTCCATTGCTTGGCTATCCAATCTGGGTTAGAAGGAGACCTGTTCATCGTGCACTTTTGAAGAGGTGTATTTGAAGTTTCCTCAAGAATCCAAAGTTTTTGAGCTATTCTCTTATATGACTAATTATTGTGCTTTCCAATGGGATGCTTTCACAATGGAAGGTTTGGTTCTAGTCTGCGTAAACGTCTTGGCCGGGGGAGGAGGCAAAGCGTTTCATGGAGTGTGTATAAAGAACAATATTTTGGTGAATGTCTGTTTGTTGACATCTGTTACAGATTATTGAAATGTTGGTTTTTTTCATTATAAATTTAGGTGGATTGAAGAAGCTAATGATAATAATGATGTGGTTCTATGGAGTGATGTAATAAGGTTGTGCCAAAAAAAGGTGAATTTTGGAAGCCTTGTCCAAGTTCAAAAGGATGCATGAAAACTTAACTACCAAAATCCGGTGATATTGACTGGCGTAATTCTAGCTTGGTCTGGTGCAGGGTCTTTGAAGCAAGGAAAATGTGTGCTTGGCTTTGTGATTAGATGTGGTAATTATACCTTCTCTTGTGGACATGTATGTTAGATGCAGGTGTATCAAAAGTCGAAACAACTTACAGAATTTTCTGTACAATACCAACAAAAAAAAGCAGTCTCTTGGACTGCAATGATAAATGGGAGCCTATAGCATGGCTTGTGTTGTATTTGGAAGCTGTTGCCACTTTTGATCAAATGAAACTGAATGCATGTGTTCTATTAGATGTGCCCAACTAGTTATATTTATTTCAGTTCTATCAGCTTGTAGTCACTCTGGAATGGTTGAAGAGGGGTGGAGGATCTTTAATTCTATGAAAGATTATGCCATTTCTCCAACTGAAGACTGGTCAATTTGGAGCAGCATTATCCTTTCTATCAGTCATGCGGACAAAACCTAGTCCTATTGTCTGCAAAGCTATGTTATGTGCATACAGATTCCATAAACGTGTTGAATTTGCTGAGGAAGTAGCAAAAACTCTTTCACTTTAGAGCCTAATGACTTATCCTTGCATGTTTCAGTTCACTGTCGAATATGTATGCTGATGGTTGGATGTGGGAAATAGGAGAGGATGAAAATGACTGAAGATGGGTTTTGGGGGAGGGGGGGGGGGGACACATGAAATTTTTGTGGTCCTACTGTTGCTGATTGTGATGGAGTGGAGATTTTCGGGTCCTCATTCAGAATTTGTTGTGACTCAACATATTGGTATTGTATAATGTAAACAATTCCGGTTTAATCTTCCTTTCTTAGTGGTCAGTAGAACATTTGGCAATAATTATGACCTGATTATAGCTCTTGGTAGTTGGTAGTTAATTCTCTGCCAATAGGAATATAGGATCTTAACATTAGTGAATAGCACTTGATACCAATATAATAAAACTTAGTAAAACTAAGCGTAAACTTATGCGCCTGATGGTTATAAGAATGAGGATCACTTTCCTTTCATTCTTTTTATGTTATTGTGAAGAAAACAAGGTGGACTCTCCATCATTGAAATAAGAGATAGAAGATATATATATATATATTTTTTTATTTTCATGATCAAATATTATGAGTTGGCCTTCATTATTAAAAACAAATTCATGTTAAAATTAAAAATTAGAGTAATTTCGGTCATTTCCAACTCAACAATTCACTTTTATTACCTTTTACACATTTTGAATGGATTCCATCATACACATAATTCATTTTTATTTTTTATTAAGTAACTTTTCTCTTCAATGTAGCAACTCTAAAGATTTTATTGAATAGATCTCATAAGTAATCCCATATCCTTACACTACATCTAAAAATCTAACAAACATGCACTTTTATAGTTTTTTTTTGTTATATGTAAAAGACTAACATGCGAGATCACTTTTGGTTTTTTTAACCATGTAAAAGCAGCCATGCAAGACCAGCTTTATAGTTTTTTTTTATTATTATGTAAGCTTTTCAATGGTCATTTTTTATAAGCACTAATTCTTCTCATAAGCACAAAAAAAAGCATCTCAAAAACTCCTATTTGAGATGCTCTTAGGCTAGTTGAGATGTGTAACCTTGTTCTTGGATATTCTCCAATCATTTTGCCTCCTCATAATAGCGTTAGCTATAGAATAGTTAAGAATTAGTCGTTGACTATAGAATCATTTTATAGCTAATACCTAGCTATTTTGAAGCTAATACTGTTAAATAGTGCTAAATACCTAGAGAGAATCCAAATCCATATAACCTTGTACAATGGTGGTTTCATAATCAGGGTTATAATATGATATTATTTTGTGAAAAGAAATGAAAATATTCTCACTTATAAGTCAAAATGTGTCATAAATCACTTTCTATATAGTTTAAAAGGCTCATAACATATTATTTATAACTTTTTTAGGGGAAACAAAAGGCCTAAAGGCTAAATCTACATAGAAATTATATGAGGTACAATACACCTAGTCAAATCATTCCTAAGATTAATAGAAATACAAGCAAGGGGACTATCTAGAACTGATACACCCAAAGGTAGAGAATGAGTAGCATTAGCGAGACCATCAGTAACAAAATTGGCATCTCTCTAAACATGAGAGATGAGAATGGAACACTCTTTACCCACAAGAGCTCTAATCCGCTTGATTACAAAAATTTAAAGATGACATGATTAAGTTCCGTCATTGACCATTTGAACCGCAACAACAGAATCTGATTCAATCAATACTCAAGGGAACCCATACTCCTAAGCAATCTCAAGGGCATTAAGAATAACTCTAAGCTCAGACATAAGTACATAAGGCGACCCTAGATTATGTTGAAAGCCTATAATCCATCTCCCCAAATGATCACGTAACACGTAGAGCTGTCAATTCGAGCTACCAGGCCCGGTCCGCAGGTAGCGGGCTTTATTGGGCTGGGTTAAAAAGCCTCGAAGTCATTCATGCTTTTAAAATAGGTGCCTAAGCCCTACCTTTTGTAGGCTTTTTATGGCTAGCCCGATTTTTTTGCGGGCTACCCGACCTTTTTACATGCTTTTTGCATGCAGTGGACTTTATCGAGTTGGGGTAAAAAACCCAGGAGTTATTCGGCTTCTAAAATAAGTGTCTGAGCCCTACATTTTTGCTGGCTTTTACCAGCCGGCCCGATTGGGTTACCCCATTTTACCGGCTCCAGTAACACGCCCACACAAGTGACCTACATCCCATTATTCTTAATATATATTTTTATGAGTGATTCGTTTTTTTAAAAGAGAAACACATTTTACCAAAGAAAATTTGGAAAAAAATACACAAACAATACTTTATAGTTTAGAAATCAATAATTCTCATTTTCTTATTTTCAATTATGCTCAGAATGATTTCCATTAAGTATGCCACCTCAGCATTCATGATAAATTCATATAATTTCTCTTTTCTTGGAAGATTTTGGAAAGTCAACTCATTTTTTAAAATATATTAAAAAAATAGACCATTTAAAAAGAGTATATAAAGAAAAGTGTTTTTGTAATATCACATGTGAGCCTTTTCTTTACATATTTAACAAAACTGCATTTTCAGGAATTCGATAACTCTACATATTATTAACTTTGCTTGTAATCTATTTCCTCATTTTTTTTGTTTACATGGTGGGCTAAAAGCCCTATTTCCTCATTGAAATAGTGCATTTTTCATATATTATTATATTTTTCATTCCCTTGCTAAGTTAGAATTACTATACCAAACCCACGGACACGGACACGGACAGTATATATCCAAAAGCAAAATATTACTATAATTAATAAGAGCAAAAAGCCATATCATATTATATAAGCAGGAGGGAAGAGTGAGAGTAGGAGTGGGAGAGTGAGAGAATGGCGAACCCTCAAAAGCCATGGAAAGCAGAGTACGCGAAGTCAGGGAGATCGTCATGCAGGACGTGCAAGATCCCCATTAACAGCGAGAAGCTCCGTCTCGGCAAGATGGTCCAATCCACCAAATTCGATGGCCTCATGCCTGTAATAATACCATGCCCTTTTCTTCCCTCAACACTTATTATTAATGCTCCTAACTAGTTTTCTTCTTTTTCCTTTTTCCCCCAAACCCCAATTCGTCTCTGAAATGATCAGCCTTTCTTATCTGTTTTTCAACTCTTTTTTACTTGAATACTGCTGCCTGGGTTTGATCAATGTACGTTTTAGGTATGCTTCTGCATTAAAAAATTCTTGACTTTTAGATGTAAGGATAAAGAAAAATGAAATTTTGACAACCCTTGAAGTGTATACACCTTGCGGAGAAGAGAAAGATACCAAAGAATAAGAGACAATGTGAGACATGTGCTGGGTTGATGTTATGGGAAAGGAAAAAAAAGAGATGAAGTGAGAGAGAGAGGTGTAAGGTGGGCATAAAAGTTCAGGTGTGAAATAATCTGCTTTGGAGGATACATTTTAGGGTTTTATTCCTTAAGCATTGTGTATCTGGCATAAACTTTCGTAAAGTTTGACCCAATAGTTAAAGATGTGTAGTGATTTCATTTCATTGTACTTTTAGGAGCACTTTTTTTTTTTAAAAAAAAAAGAGGAAAAAAATTATACTGCATTTTTGTAGTGTTTTAATATGTATTTTTTTTATATCAGATGTGGAATCATGCTGATTGCATACTGAAGAAAGCCAACCAGATAAAATCGTATGATAATTTCTACTTATTCCATTAAATATGCGTTTGTTTGATGATTTGACATTAGCAAGGATTTATTGTGTCACTGTCATGTGCTACTGTTCTTCTAGAATTGATGATGTTGAAAACATAGAGTTGCTTCGTTGGGAAGATCAGCAGAAGATCAGAAAATACATAGAGAGCGGTGGCCCACCACCAAAATCAAATACTACCAAAGATACTGATTGTGGTATTGAAGTTTCACAAACTTCTCGTGCTACTTGCAGGCATTGTGGTCAAAAAATCATCAAAGGAGAGGTTGGCTTTTAATGTTTCTTTCTATGTCATAGTATTCCAAAGGGTAACTTCTTAGAGCATGTATGTTAATTGGACCCAGGGATGGACTGAGGTTATTGCTTTTGGGGGCAACTGCCCCCACAAAAATTTTAATTTTTTTATTATGTGTATTAATTTTGCCACAAAGATTTGATATTTTTAGTATTATAAATTTATATAGGTATACTTTGTATGAGTATTGCCCCCACAGTCTAAATTTTCTTGGTCCTAATGGATTTTTTTGTATGAAAATGAGTTCATAAGTGAAAACATGTTATTTTATCTAAGATGGAAAATTTGATGACTTTAGACTTCAATTTATCTTGTTTATCATAAATTAATTTATGAAAAATAACATACTTCACATTTAGTAATTAGTAATACCCTGATGATGTTGCACATTTAGTAACGTCTAGCAGTTCATGTTTGATATCACAAATTATTGCTTTGGCAGCTAAAATATTTGCTTCCGATATCTTTTACCCAGGTGGGGTTGCTATTCCATTTTGTGTTAAATCTTTGAACAAGCCCTGGCACATAATACCAGAGTTGTTATGCTATTTCACTGCATTCTCCATCTTGAGATTCATACTGTGTTGTATGGCCAAAACTCTAGCCAGCCTATCCTGCCTTTCAGGCCATGTTTTGTGGGTGGTGTCATGGACATGGAGTGATTTAATCCAATTCTCCTTAGCTCTTCCACTCAGAAAACAATTACGTTCCTTAGCTCTTTTGGGTTGATGATGAGGTTACATCTCTTGAGTTTTTATCCACTCCTCTTCTTTGAATGTGTGATGGCTAAAGAAATAAAAGCCTTCAGGCCTCTTGTACATTTTTTGTCTTGACTAATTAGGTCAGAGGGGTTGTGAGGGGAGGTGCTAATCAGGGATCTAAACCTCACTTGAATTATGCTTACTGGTTTTTGGTTGAACTTGGAATCTTGCATCCAACCAATTTTCTTCCCTCTCATTTAACTATAATGTGCTTAGAAGGTTAAAAAATTCAAAATTATTCTGGGAATGTTCAAACTAACCACTAATGGCATAATTTCATTTTGGGATTGCACGTGATGGCATTGTTGAGATTGTTAAAGTTAATTTGCCATACATTCAGAAACTAGTAATGTGTATTTTATGCAGATGCATATTAGAGTTCATAATTTTCTGTGATCATTCATGATCATATTGATCCATGCATGTGTTTTTTGGTTTTGGAATATCTCTCCTCACTGACTGCCTTTTATTGCCTTTTAGGTTCGGGTATCTACTAAGCCTGATGGTCAAGGTGCTAAGGGTTTGGCATGGCACCATGCCAAGTGTTTCATGGAATTATCACCATCAATTCAAGTGGATAAGTTGTCTGGATGGAATAGTCTCTCATCTTCTGATCAATCAGCTCTCAGTGATTTGGCTAAGAGGGGTCATCCTATGAATAAAGGAGGTACCATGATTGATATGTTTAAGGCTGATTTTAATGCTCTAGTGATTGCATCTCTTTTTATTTTATTCTTGTTATCTCACTGTTTTCCCTTCAGATGGTAGTGGTACAAAGGTTGAGGCTGAAGAGGTTAAAGAATCCACTTCCAAAGGTGGCACCAAACGGGGGAAGGGTGCTGATGGTGAGCAGAAGTCAAAAGTTCCTAAGGCCAAGGGAAATGTGTCCGCGGGCAGGGCAGCATCAATGAAAAATACTGATGACTCAGGGGAAGCACATGATCTGGAGAATAAACTGGAGGCACAGAGCAAAGAACTCTGGGCTTTGAAGGATGATCTTAAGAAGAATGTGACAACGGCAGAGTTGCGTGAAATGCTGGAAGCCAATGGTCAAGATTCGACAGGATCAGAACTTGATTTGCGTGATCGCTGGTAATTTAATCTCTCATGCACTTCCAAGTCGCTGATGATTTTAATGACAATAGATTATGTTCACTTGTCTGCTGGGTGTCCACTATTATGTATGATCACTTGTATTGAGTATAATTTGTAATAGATAAATCATAAATCATAATTTATTTGTCAAGAGGAAAAATTTAAATGCAAGAAAGTCTAGCACATATATCGTTGTCTGGATGAAGACAGATTTTCCAGATTCATTCAGTTTCTTTGTGATGTGCTTTGAAAATATTATCCTGCAAAATATGATTTATTTCCTCGTTATTATTGTGATTTTAGTGCTGATGGAATGATGTTTGGAGCACTTGGTCATTGTCCCCTATGTTCTGGTTTTCTGCGTTATTCTGGAGGAATGTACCGGTGCAATGGATACATTTCTGAGTGGAGTAAATGTTCCTACTCTACCTGCGAACCAAAACGTGCTGAAGGGAAGTGGAAAATCCCAGAGGAAACAAATAATCAGTACCTTAAAAAGGTGTGTAAAAGGAAATAAAAAAAGGTCATAAAACAAAACCAACTTATCATGACATAAGTTTTTGCATACTGTTTTGCAGTGGTTTAAATCTCAGAAGGGGAAGAAACCAGTTAGGATATTGCCTCTTCCGTCATCAAGGAATTCTGCTGAAGGTCAAATTAATGCCTGCCAGCCTCAATCATCAAACAGTGAAAGTTTGGGAGATTTGAAAGTTGCTATCTCTGGATTTCCTAAAGAGTCTATTGTATAACTTCCTTTCATTTTTCCTTTCACATGTGTATTTTCACATCCATTATTGAAGCTCCCTTCCCCCAAAACCATTTTGAGAAGCTGTCATGTTTAATATAGTTTTCTAGTATTTAGTATTCATCTTTTATGAGGTGATTTTACAGGGGGAATGGAAACGCAAAATTGATGGCATAGGTGGAGTGTTTCATGCAAAACTGAAGAAAGGTATCAGCTGCACAGACCTGTTTATGAAAATTGAAATTTCCAAAAAAAATGGAGAGATATATTTTTGCATCTTCATGTGTAAGTTTTTTGTAATCTTTTACTTGACCTGTTTACTTGCAGATACTAGCTGCTTGGTGGTCAGTGGAGTGCTCAATGATGAAGCTGAGGTGCAGAAGGCAAGGTATGGCCTTATGGGTGCACTCAAATTGCCAGTCTTTAATATTTCATTTTTCTTGGATTAATTCTAATATCATTGACTTGGAAGAGTTTCATCTATAGGAGGATGAAAATACCAATAGTCAGAGAGGACTATTTGGTTGACTGTATAGAAAGAAAGAGGAAGCTTCCATTTGATATGTACAAAGTTGAAATGATTGGTCAGGCTTCTAGCATGGTCACCATAAAAGTCAAGGGGCAAAGTGCTGTTCACGAGGCTTCTGGCCTACAGGATTCTGGCCACATACTTGAGGAAGGGAAAAGCATATATAATACAACTTTGAATATGTCTGATTTGTCTACTGGTGTTAACAGGTGGGTTCATTGTATTTTAGATTTCTTGTTCAGCCTTCAGCATAAATTTTGTTTAGTTGCTAACCAGGAAATAGCAGTCTGGTTTCTTTGTCATTGCTGAATAAAATTGAACCTAAAAGTATGCTTCTAGTTCTAGATTTTGCTATGCTATGCAATGTTTCATACAAAACATTAAGTTGTCAACAGTCGAGCTGATATGTCTATATTCTGATTCTGATTTATTTGTCCTTCAGAAGTTGACTGTCATTTCCAGTTGGAACATTAATTGAGACTATGGCATTATGTTTTACATGTTATTTCAAGCGTGCCCGGAATATACTAATCACATCCTTATTCCATAGATTTCTCAACAAAACTAAATAATATTATAAATATGGCAATATTTCACTGAGTAGTTATTTTATATACTAAAGTTGCGGATGTGTGTTTAATGAAAGCTTTTTTTATAGTTCTTTTTAAAAGCCACAATTTCTTTTGAGAAGCATCCTGAGGGAAGCTTTTGCAAGTTGTAGTGCACTTGTGAGTTGTGAGTTGTGACTGTAAAAATATGACATGCGTAAAAAAACTTCACCTTAATCCTGACTTTATCATGTCCAAATTTAAACCCGTATCTCTTAAATTCTATAATATCTGCTTTGTAATTTGGGATGCTTATATTATACAATAACTTTTGCCACGCGTTTCTTTGAACAAGTTTGCTTAGTAGCTTTCACAGTACCTTCATCATAGTAGCTTTTGAAAAGGCACAACATAGTTTAGTGGTGCCTTCATTTATCCTGGAGTACTCTATGTAGTCTGCATGTAAAATTTATCTTCTGCTCAATTGTTTTCTGTTGACTGGTAAATGTGTGCTTTGCATCAAATTTAGGTGTGAAATACTTATCACTATTGATTTTGGCCCCCTACTCTTAAAAAAACTGCATATTATTGATGTCTTCATATTATTGATGTTCAATAGTAAACTATTATTTTTTTAGGATTAACCTGGAATATAAGTTTTTGTTTGACTCAGCCTTTTTTGGCTATATACTGAAATCCCTTTATTTTCATTTGGACTTATTTCTATTTACTTGCTGATTTCTTAAATATTATGATGATGGAATGATGGCATGGCAGTAACAATGCTGTAACTGCAGCTAGTTACTGTGATCATGCTTAATGGGAGTACTTGGGCTTAAAAGTCCACTTGAATTCTCTTGCATCACTTCCTTTTTGAAGATTCTTGTTATTTTGTTATTTCCTCTGCCACCTCTCCCCCCCCCCCCAAAAAAAAACTATGACTATCTCCTTCATTATCATCCTCTAACTTTTGTTTTCCATGCAAAGCTACTACATTCTCCAAATAATCCAAGAAGATAAGGGGTCAGGTTGCTATGTGTTTCGTAAATGGGGTCGAGTGGGAAATGACAAGATTGGAGGAACCAAACTGGACGAAATGCCAAAAGCTGATGCAATCTGTGAATTCAAACGATTATTCTTTGAGAAAACTGCAAACCCGTGGGAGGCTTGGGAACAAAAGACTATTCAGAAGCAACCTGGAAGATTCTTCCCACTGGAAATTGTACCTTTTATTTTATCTTATTTTAAAATTATTTGTTTGATGTAAATCATCTTCTCTAGTGAGGTGGATATATTACTCATGATTGTTTTAAAACACTTGTCTTTGTAGGATTATGGAGTTAACAAACAAGGCCCTAAAAAAAATAAAAACAATGCAGAGAGCAAACTTCCCCCACCATTAATAGAATTGATGAAGATGCTCTTCAATGTGGAAACATACAGGTATAGTCAAGTGCCTCTCCATTTTATTATTAGAATATGTCTGATGCAATACTGAATCCTGAGATTTGTAGGGCTGCCATGATGGAATTTGAGATTAATATGTCTGAAATGCCACTTGGGAAACTGAGCAAAAGCAATATCCAGAAGGGTATGTTGACACATTATTTTTAAAATTTTATGGGCTATGGTAGCTTCCTATTTCCTTTCATCATCAGCATCAAGCAATCCATTGTGTGTATTGAAGTGATGAGTGTTTGATTTTTTTGTCGGCCTGCTCCCTCTTCCCAGGGTTTGAAGCATTAACAGATATACAGAATCTGTTAAAAACTAGCAATCCTGATCCATCAATCAAGGAAAGCTTGCTTATTGATGCCAGCAATCGATTCTTCACTGTGATCCCTTCCATTCATCCACATATTATTAGGGATGAGGATGATTTTAAGTCAAAGGTGTGTAGTTCCATCTTTATTCATTTTTCAGGTTTGTTTGGTAATGGAACTTGAAATTAGATTGATGTTTTGTTTTTGGCATTTTGCATTAGTTTTCAACTTGCAACCATGACTGAAGGAAGTTAATATTTATGGCATTTGAATTGTAAAACTCATTGAAATAATTTTATATTTGAATGCAGTAATGAAGAATTTGCACTGAACCATCACATTTTTTTTTAAAGTTTGTTTTCCTTCAATTTGACAATGGATAAAAGGACCATTCAAATAGTAATGCAAGACATGTGAAGCTTTCCGGTGTTTTCACTGTTTCAACTTTGTTCAAGGAATGTCAAAGATATGAATGATATACAAATGATTGAATTCTTTCAGGACTGGTTTTGCCCATCTGGATTGGCGCATTTGAGTCCCCTTTGTTATAATTTGAGTAATATGGCCTTGCTTTTTTGGTAGGTTAAAATGTTAGAAGCCCTTCAAGACATTGAAATAGCCTCAAGATTAGTTGGATTTGATGCCAACAGTGATGACTCCATTGATGATAATTATAAGAAGCTCCACTGTGATATATCTCCACTTCCACATGACAGTGAAGATTTTTGTTTAATTGAGAAGTTTCTCCATACTACTCATGCCCCCACACATATGGTATGTTTATGTTTGTCAATGGGTGTGTATTTGTGTATTTATTGTCTTTGGCGTGAGCTCTTTCGTATCTCACAATGTACAAATTCCCACAATTTTTGTAATCTAACCACACAGGATTGGAGTCTGGAGCTAGAAGAAGTTTTTTCACTTGAAAGGGAAGGAGAACTTGATAAGTTTGCTCCTTACAGGAATAAACTCGGTAACAGAATGCTCCTATGGCATGGTAGGTTGTGATACTAGCTACTAGTTCACTTATGTTTGCTGTTATGAAATATCCTCCTGTAACGTAATAAAATGGGTAGTAAAATTGAAATAAAGGAACATAAATTGAAATCCTATAAAACCTTCCAATCTCCAAATACTCCTCATGTAATTCCTCTCATATATCTGATTACTCCATAGGGGATGTGAAGATAATACTAGACCAGTGGAGTTGTAAAGGCTGAAACTTTTAGGTTAAAAATTCTTACATTTCCCTAACAAAATACATCTGTTTCTGTGGTGAATTACAATCACATGGATGATTATTTTTTGGTAATGTGCATACTACAGCAGTAAATGGAAATATGTAGAAATTTGAATTAGACACCTATAATGAAAATGTTCGCTATTATAGGTTCAAGGTTGACAAACTTTGTTGGAATTATTAGCCAAGGACTCAGAATTGCACCACCTGAAGCCCCTGCGACTGGCTATATGGTTCTATCTATTACTCCCTTTTCATATTAATCTTTTTATGTTTATATTTTCCTGCATGTCTTACCTTTCCACAGCAGTACTAAGATCTTAATATATTGCACTGCAGTTTGGCAAAGGTATTTACTTTGCTGACCTGGTCAGCAAGAGTGCTCAGTATTGCTACACTGATAAGAAAAATCCTGTTGGTTTAATGCTTTTGAGTGAAGTTGCCCTTGGAAATGTTTATGAACTCAAAAAAGCTAAGGTTAGACTTGGTTAATTCAAGTTATGCTTATCAGCTTATTTGGTCATGTGGTTGATTGTTTATAAGTGCATATGCATTCAAAATGAACAACAATGTTGCATTTAACACTAAATTTCTTCCGAATGGACTTGCAATAATTTTTTATTTTCATTTTGATTGTCTTTATTCTGTGCCAAATAGTATATGGATAAACCTCCTGAAGGAAAGCACTCTACTAAAGGACTGGGCAAGAAAATGCCCCAGGAATCGGAATATGTAAAGTGGAGGGATGATGTCACCGTTCCTTGTGGCAAACCAGTCTCATCAAATGTCAAGGCATCTGAGCTGATGTACAATGAGTATATTGTTTATAATACTGCTCAAGTAAGTTTCAAGCTTGGTTGTTGTATTTTTTATTTATCATACCAATGAAGCAAGCTAGGACACTTGTTGTTTAAATTGTGATAAAATGAAGAGTGGAAAATTTCTACTGCCATCCCCATGGTCACTATTAATTTTCTATTTTTATATTTATGCAGATTAATTGGGAGTTTTTTTGTTTGTTTCTTTCAGATGAAATGTATCTCTGATAAATGGCTAACTTTGATTCAATTATATATATACACAATTTTTATTATCAGAAACTCTACTTAGATAAATGACAAAAACCTAAGATAGGATTCTTATCCCTGTGGTAGAAAACACACCAACTCCCAGCAAATATGATGCTTTGGTTTGTGGTTGATTAACATGATTCTTTAGCTGTTCTTTGTTTGTGCATTTCCATTGCCATTTGTTAGAACTTGATTCATGACATACTTGCACAATGCTCTGTCTTTTGATTTGTCAGAGTTAAAGCCTGATATATGGTATTTCCTCTTTGTTCTTATGTTAAAAACATTTGCATGTGACTGATTGTGGACTTTTGTGCAGGTTAAGATGCAATTCTTGTTGAAGGTGAGGTTCCATCACAAGAAATGAGGGTTGGAAACTAGAGGTTTGCTGTATTAGGGTATCATCTGTACGCACTCTTTTTTTACCAGTACTTGTACATAATCCATCTGGGGTTCTCTAAAATTGTCTTGGTAAGGTCTCATTTTGAGTTGACTGGGAAACTAGAGGTTTTCTGTAGGAAGCAGTTTTTTGACCAGGACTTGCACATAGTCCATCTGGGATTCTCTAAAACTGTCTTGGTAAGGTCTCATTTTGAGTTGACTGGAGATCTTTCAACCTTTTTTTTTGGCTTGTTTGTAAGTGCAGGGATCTAGTTGAAACTTTGATCACATAAACCAGAAATCTCATGCAATTTGTGATCTGGTTATGTGTGTAGAATCACTGTTCTAATCTCAAGCTTCTTATTATCTAGCGCCTCCCTTTTTAATATGGTCATTATAGGTGCGTTTATCTTCTAAAAACACAAATGAGGTTTCTTTATGTTACCCCACCCTATTCATTTTTCTGACAAGTATGCATAAATAGCAGAAGAGTCACTAGTGAAGGGGGGGGGGGGGTACCCAGAAGTTTACCTTGATGGGTTATTTCTTGGATCATAATTTTTGTTCCTTTAATCATATTCAGAAATGAGAACTTTTTTTGCCTTCAGGTAACTGGTAAGTCCAAAAATTATGAATAAACAAATAATAGCTTCTCGGTTATGGGGTTGTGGTTGTTGTTGGGATTTATTTTGTTGCTCAAAATATTACGTGGTTTGCATGTGTGTCACGTTAAAAGGTGATGCTACTAATTAATGCATCAATAAATGTTGATTACATGACACTATGTCATGATTTCATATAAAAAATTGGCATGTACCTCCATGCTTATCAATCAGAGTTCCTTGAGCTCTTTGGTAGTAAGAAAAACTCAAGCGGCTCTTAGTAAGACCCATAACATGGAACTCTATTCTTGATACAAACAGCCATTTCTCATTGTCAAGTATGACGAACTGCTTTTATGTTTCAGTTTTTTTTTTCCTGCTTTTCATGATGTATGAGCCATTACTATATATTGTATTTACTGTATAGTCCTGCATCTTGCATCACTGTCTAGTTGCTACCCACTAAATACAGCTGGTCCTTAGTGTGAGACTAAATGTTTTTTATTGTCAGTTATCTTATTTATTGTTTATTTTGGTTTTTTCCTGACGGATTTTCATCTGAATCTGATCGAAGTATTTTGACTTTGCAAATTCATAATGGCAGTTTTGAAAGTGGTGTGATGTATAATATTAAACCATTTCGATTTCAGTCTCTTGAGCGTGACTCAATCAAAAAAGTGGATGTACAAGGGTTATTTTCAATGTGATCTCCGAAGCATGCAGATTTGATTTTAGATTTTGATAATGACCTTAAAATATCTTATATTAGACGAATCTGTAAGTATATCCTCCTGCTGGAATAAACAAAACTGCATGAGATTTGAATTTCATAATGCGACTTCCTGGTCAAAAAAGAAGAATAACAAATTAACGATAGAATTTGCTTGTAAATAGTGTAAAATGAGGAGCACACGGGTGACAAATTAGGAAGTAAAACTTATAATATGGCATCACAGACTGCCCCAAATGTCAAATAAAAGCTTCTCTAGAAGAAATTCAGCAATATGACAAGCAAAAGCCATTTTTAATAATGTTCTTTTAATGGTTAAAAATAATTAAGCAAAAAAGAAATTGGTAATGTCCATTTCAATTACTAGCCGACGGTCAAACAAATGTGAGAACCTTCCATCTCTCTAGGAGAAGTCATAATATAAGAACAGGGAAGTACAATTGTGGAATAGAGCTATTAAACTTACCATTAATAACACCCAAGTGTTTAGGATTTTTTTCTTAGAAAAAATAAGAAAAGGAAAATTTGTTATGGAGGCCAATTTGTTAGCAAATTAAAAATTTTAGATTAATTTTTATAAACAAAAAAATATCGAATTAAAAATAAAAAAATCATCTTTCCAATATCAAATTATATATTTTCGCGTTGTGTATGTTTAGGGATAAACTATCATGAAATAACAACTTAGACGTGTGTGTTTGGTTTGACGTTAAAATTGATCAAACTCAAGTTTAAATTCTACAACGCAACTATATCTAACGTTGAAAACATGAGTTTACCATGTTTCAAACACTAAACCAAATACGATCTTAGCTTGAACAAATACGGCTAGAAAACATGTGCATTCATAATCGTATAATTTTTGAAGACTATCCGTTACAAGTTTCATTTGTTCTGACCTTCTGTAGAACACTTTCTTATGGGGAGTTTTGGTCATTTTGGAGAAGGTAATACTTGTGATTTTGTTATAATTGCAGTACATTTTTAAATTTATTCAAATTTCTCACTATGTTTCTACTCTCTTAAAAATTCATTAATACATACTTCAATATTATGATAATATTAATATAAAAAAAATCAATAAAATAATCCAAGGAGCTCAAAATAAAAAAGAAGTTGTTGGTAGTGTTTACCGGCAGGTGGCAGTGTACTAATTCAGCATTAGGAAGCGACAAAGAGCAGCAGTTCCCAGGTGCGGCGTTCGGCGGAAAATTAAAAAACAAAACAACTGATTAAGCAATTAATTAATCCAATTAATAGTCTATATTAAACTAACCCAAAACCAAATCCACCCCTCAACCCCATACATTTACAATTACACGCACACACCAAAACTAAACAAATATTACTACTAAATTATAGTACTTCTAAATGAAACTAAAACAAAAAAAGGCTGTCAAGTGTCAATGAGTGCTCTCATTAAGAATAAGAAGCATTAAAAATACTAAATTAACTATCTTTAATTAGTATCAGATAATTTTTATATTTTAAATATAAAAAATACTACCTTTTTATTGAATGCTTTTTGTTTTTATAAAGACAGTCATTAAGATTCAAAAAAGAAAAAAACAAATAGCCATGAATAACAAACAGTCCAAGTTACATTAAGTTGGTCTAACCCCATTAGAAAAACCAGTCCCAAATTGCATCTACCATTAAGAAATGTCCCCTTTGAACCCAACATATGAGGCTTCCATGTCCCCCATTCACATTTTTTATAAGACCCTTATTCCCACTGTCCCACTTCCACCTCACTCACTCCCTCCCCCATACCATAGTCCTCAGATTTTCATTTTACTTTGCACCATTTCCTAGTGTGCTCGTGTGCCTTCAAATTTTAATTCACTTCTTCCCACCTTCCTTTCTTTTCTCTCACACACACACAAAACACAACACAACATCACCATGGCTTCTGCAACTGGCACTGGAACCGGTTCTGGTTCTGGTTCTGGTTCTCCTTGTGGGGCATGCAAGTTCCTCAGAAGAAAGTGTGCAGCTGACTGCATCTTTGCACCTTACTTTTGCTCTGAACAAGGTCCTGCTAGATTTGCAGCCATCCATAAAGTGTTTGGTGCCAGCAATGTTTCCAAGTTGCTTTTGCATATACCAGCTCATGATCGTTGTGAAGCTGTTGTCACTATTGCTTATGAAGCTCAAGCTCGTATCAGAGACCCTGTTTATGGCTGTGTCTCCCACATTTTTGCCTTACAACAACAGGTACCATCCATCGTATATACAATCACAAATTCTTAACCTCATCAAAAGTTCTAAACTTTATCTTAAAGGGTATGATATCATGAGTCATGTCATGTCTAAGTCCCAACAATTAACACTCATTCATCAAATTCTCTTCAGAACTCAAAACACAAAACTTTTTTTTCCCTCATCTCCTTATTTTTTAATGTATAATGGAAAATTGGAAAATCAATGAGGTCATTCAACCACACTAGTCCTGTCCTTATCTCTTGCTTAATGTCAAGCTGCTTACTTTCAGCCTCTTTGATGCTTCAAGGGTCAGTCCAAGAATATTATTTATTGCCACTGTCTATATAAATATGCATAAGTCAATTTGATAATAAACAAACAAATATTCTAATCACCTTAATTAATTCTACTGGCTTTTCTTCTCTTACACTTTCTTTTTTTGGTTTAAATGCAGGTGGCATGCTTGCAGGCACAATTGATGCAAGTGAAGGCTCAGCTGGCACAGAACATGATGGAATCAAGGAACATAGAGAATCAGTGGCCAGGGAATAATGTTAGTGGACAACCAATGAATCCATTTTGTCCAACTTACATGAATCCTATATCTCCTCAGAGTTCTCTTGAGTCAATTGATCATAGCAGCATGAATGATGGAATAATGGGAATGCAAGATATACAAAGCAGAGGGGATTTCTCATTCCAAGCTTGTTCTAAGAAAAGATCATATAACAATAATAATGACTTGGGTGAGCTGCAAGAATTGGCACTGAGGATGATGAGGAACTGACTAGCCTGCCTAATTAGTTTTCTTGAAGGATGTTCCTTGATGTTGAGGGGACATGCTCTTTTCCCAGTGTTGTATATAATGAGAGTGTTAAGAACAAAACTGGCCATAACTTGATAAGCCTAAACTATGCATTAGGCTTTTCTGTTTATGGATTCAATCCAAAAGAAATTAAATTTTTACAGACTAGTCATTAGTCAAGTCTCTCTGTGTTACTGTTTTCACTCAAAATTATTTTATGGGGTGTTCTTTTTTTCTTTTTTTACAATAAAACATAGACCAACTTGAACAAAAATGGTAAAAAGGAAACCTATAAAATAGGGGTTGTGATGAATTATTATGCATTCTTTGCCTGTCAAACTTCAATAATTATGATGCGTACCTTTGAATTATGAGTTGTCCTTGGTCTCTTCCCTCTTCTTATTCACTCAATGGGAGATCTTTTTTTCTAACAAAACCACACGCTTAATTGAACTTTCTAGATGACAAATTGTGACACGTTGAACTTTTTGTTTTATTTAAAGTGGGAATCCCCATTAGGTTACTTTGGATTTGTTAAAAGACATGCACATACTGGTCTCAGCTGTCTTTATGCTTCTTTTGTGAATAATCTCATTCACATTAATTTGTGAGGTGTTTGGTGACAAAAGAGATTCAATTTACTAAGAACATAAAAATATAGACAATAATCTTCTACTATATGGATTGTTATTTTTTTTTTCTAACCTAAACAAAAAAAGCAACCAAGGGACCAAAAAAGATCATGCATGAGCCTTAATCATAGCAATTTAGGCCATAAGTCTTCAAGGTTTTTTCTTCTTTTTTATAATGTTGCAAATTAAATACTAGAAACGAGGAAGTACTCAAGTCAAAAGTGATCAAGATGCCCCATTTTCAACATGTTCAGATCCAAATGCAATGTTCCCTTGGGTGCATTGATGAAACATTTTTCTAAGATTTGGTTTTTGCAAGACAGGGGTTAGAGAGTAGTACTTGGATGCTATCATTATAGTGAAAGGCAAACACATCCCTAGGGTGAGTATCCAATGGACCCCACTTGAATAACAGGTAGTTTTACCTAACATTACTATGCTAAGCTAATTGTAATATCAATGCACAAATGATTTTGTATTCATACAAGTAGACAAAGTGTCTCCTGGATTGAATGCATAGGCAACATCACTGTTTTTATTTAACCCCATTCTATTGTAACATTAAATGAAGAGCCTAATACTATATTTTACCTGGCCATATATTTTTGAAAGCTTTGCTTAATTTGATTTGGTAGAGCGTGTGTTTGGTAAACCATTTCAATTTTCTGAAAGTTAAAATTAGTAGCTGAAATCATTTCACTTGTGTTGGGTAAGTTGGTTTTTTTGGGTAGTTGTTAGCTTTTCTTGAAAAGCTATTTGAGATATCATTTTTAAAATAGCTCCAATTTTCGACTATTAGTTGAAAATTAATTACAAGTTTATCCATCAATCATCACCACTAAACATTATTTAATAATCAACGATGTCCTTGTATGTCATTTTATCATTTTCAGTTAGTTTTACTAAACACATTCAATCAAATTAGCTAGATTTTCGACTTTTAGCTAGCTTTCCAGCTTTCAGCTAATTTTACTAAACACTATGAGTTTAAATATAGTGGGTGATTTTGACACATCTACTAACGGTGATGATCAAATAATAAAAGAATTGTAATAATAAACAGACAGAAACAGAGAACCGTACTATATAAAATCGATTCGGTCTTGCAAAGTGCTACTCTTGTGATCATAAGTGAGCTCCGAAGTGTACTTTTAATTTTAGCTTGATTGTTAATCGTGAAATTATTTTATGATTTCCTTGCATGCCACTCAAATATTATTGGTGAATTCCATCAATAAAACTAAGCGTGCATTGTTCACCTTATAAATTATTTAAATATAGCGGAAATATATATAATTTGGTCTCGGACTTCTGCATACACAATAATATAGGTGGCACTTTGAGTACGTGAGGGACAAGAGAAGAAGATACTTGTGTGCCATGGTAGTGATTTTGTTCAACATTTTCATTATAGAATTGTGGGGACCATATGCAGAAACTCGTGTAAAGAAGCACAAGAAATTAGCTGAAGAGCAAGAGAAATTACAGCATCACCTAATTATGGCTCCTAATGAAAATTGAATGTATATAGTCCAACTGAATGTAATAGTTATATCAAGTGTTTTTGCAACCAAAAGTTGTGGTTCATTTGACAACCTAAACTGAAATTGTTGAAAAATTTTACATGTTCAATCCGCATTAAACATACTCTTAGGAAGGGGTGAGAAACCTTATTGTACAGTTTTACCTTTCTGTTATTAGTTAGTTAAGCTGTTATTAGTTGTTATCGGTTTGCTTTTCATTTTCCTCTGTATAAAAGGCTCATTCATTGAACATAGTTGAATAAGAGAAAAGTTTCATTCTTTTCTTTTCTTCTTCTCTGTATCTTCTCTCCTCTACCAAGTATAATATGGTATCAGTGTAAATCCTTCCGCACGTTTCTCTTCTTCTCCATCACCATGGAAGATGCTTCAAATCCTCTTTTTCTTCACCACTCTGATGGCCCTGGCCTCAATCTTGTTTCTCAGCCTCTCACCGGTTCCAACTACAATACTTGGAGCCGTGCCATGATCATAGCTCTCTCCGTCAAGAACAAGCTCGGATTCGTTGACGACTCAATTCCTCAACCTGCAGCCGATGATCCTCAGTTAGCTGCCCGGTTTCGCTGCAACAATGTGGTCATTTCTTGGTTATACAATTTAGTCTCCAAAGAAATCGTCGCCAGCATCATGTACTTTCGTCTAGCCTCTGAAATATGGAATGATTTAAAGGTTCGTTTCCAGCAGAAAAACAGTCCCAAAATTTTCCAACTTCGCAAAGAATTGGTGCTTCTTTCACAGGGTCATGATTCTATTAGTCAATACTATACCAAGCTCAAATCAGTCTGGGAAGAATTAACTGCTTTCAAACCTTCTTGCAACTGCTCATGCGGAGGACTTCGTCCCATGCTTGATTACTTCGAAACTGAGCATGTCATGTCTTTTTTAATGGGACTCAATGATTCTTTCTCTCATGTTCGAAGTCAAATTCTACTCATGGATCCTATTCCTCCTATCAACAATGTGTTCTCTCTGGTTATTCAAGAAGAAAAGCAGCGTGAAATAGGGATGTCTACCTTTTCTATTGTTGAATCACAACATGCGCTTACTGTTCAAGCTCCTTTGAAATCTCATAAACCAGGCAAGAAAGACCGACCTCTATGTTCTCATTGTGGAATTCTTGGTCACACCATTGACAAATGCTTTAAGATCCATGGTTACCCTCCCGGATTCAAGAACAAGTCCAAAGGTCCAAATGTGGTTGCTCAAGTATCAGATTCAAGCACTGGCACTATTAGTCAACTTTCAGTTGTACAATGCCAGCAGTTAATTGATCTGTTATCATCACAACTCACAGCTTCATCCACTTCAAATGATAAACTTGATGACCAAGCTTTCTCCTCAGGTATTGCTTTGTCCATTGCTCAATCACCTTCTTCTTCTTCCTATTGTTGGCTGTTAGATTCGGGTGCATCAAATCACATTTGTTTTTCTCAACACATGTTTGATTCTTTTTCTGTTTTGTCCAATTCATATGTCACCTTACCAAATGGAACACAAATTCCTATTGAAGGCATTGGCAACATCAAACTGTCCTCGCATTTGTCTTTATCCAATGTTTTCTATATTCCTTCATTTACCTTCAATCTGATTTCTTTGAGTGCCCTTCTATCTGTGCACCCCTATAGTATCACCTTTTCTAATAATTCTTTCTTCATTCAGGACAAGCAGTCTTCAAAGATGATTGGGATGGGTGAAGCCCAGAATGGCTTATATTTTCTGAATATAGAACCATTTTCTGCTAAATCTTTTTGTAATTATGTATCCCATTGTATTTGGCATAATAGACTTGGCCATTTGTCACATGATTCTCTTGTTTCAATCAATAATAAATACAATCTTGTTTCTTCCAAGTTTTCAAATTCTCCTTGTCATATTTGTCCATTGGCTAAGCAAAGAAAGTTGAGTTTCATATCTAACAATAATTTTTCTTCCCATCTCTTTGATTTGATCCACATTGACACCTGGGGCCCTTATCATGAGCAAACACATCATGGACAAAGATATTTTCTGACTATGGTGGATGATCATACAAGATACACATGGTTGTTCCTCATGCAACAGAAATCAGAAGCTACCAAGATTATTATGGACTTCTTCACCTTTGTTGATACTCAATTCAACACCAAAATCAAGTGCATTAGATCTGACAATGCCAAGGAGCTTGCTCTCACTGACTTTCTAAAATCCAGAGGAGCTACTCATCAATTCTCTTGTCCAGAGAGACCCCAGCAAAATTCAGTTGTACAGAGAAAACATCAACACCTCTTGAATGTTGCCAGGTCATTGATGTTTCAATACCATGTTCCACTCTCTTTCTGGGGTGATTGTGTTACTACTGCTGCATTCATTATCAACAGAATTCCATCCAAAGTCTTGAAGTCTCAATCTCCTTTCGAATTACTATATCAGAGGCAACCAGATTATTCTGCTATGAGAGTTTTTGGATGTCTTTGTTATGCATCCACACTCTCTTCTCAAAGGAACAAATTTACTCCAAGGGCCAATCCGTCAGTCTTTATTGGTTATCCTTAAGGTTACAAAGGTTACAAATTGTACAATCTTGTCACAAACAAGTTTTTCATATCTAGAGATGTCATTTTTCATGAGACCACATACCCTTTTCATGAGCCCAAATGGCAATCACCTCAATTCACACCATACAATGAAGTTGTTATTCCTACTTTCTTTGATGATTCCAACATCACCTTTCAACCTGCAAATGTTACAGATCATGGCCAAGACAGTGTTCATAATTCCCCTAATCCTTCATCTCAACCCATTAGAAGGTCAAACAGAACCCATAAACCTCCCTCACATCTTAATGATTACCACTGCTATAACACCAACACAGCCTCTCCCCATCACATTAACAATTTTATATCCTATCAAAAATTACAGCCCCATTATCATTCATTCACATGCAATGTATCTGCTGAATATGAACCTCAGTACTATCACCAGGCCTCTAAATTCCCACATTGGCAAACAACAATGTCATAAGAGTTACAAGCTATGGAATCTAATAACACTTGGAGTGTGGTTCCTTTACCTGCTGGAAAGCACACTGTTGGTTGCAAATGGGTGTACAAAGTGAAGCATAAGGCCGATGGCACTGTAGACAGATACAAGGCTAGACTTGTGGCAAAGGGCTTCATTCAACAGGCTGGTCTAGACTTTAATGAGACTTATTCACCTGTTGTCAAACTCACTTCTGTCAGATTGCTTTTATCCTTGGCAGCTATACATGGTTGGTCTTTAGCCCAATTGGATATCAATAATGCATTTTTAAATGGTGATCTTTTTGAAGAAATTTACATGGACCTTCCCCAAGGGTATTTCACCAAGGATCATCTCCTTAGTCAGGGGGAGAAGATGGTATGCAAACTGCACAAATCAATTTATGGTCTCAGGCAGGCATCTAGGCAGTGGTTCAACAAATTAGCTTCACTTTTGCTGCAACTTGGATTTCATCAATCCAAAAATGACTATTCATTTTTTACTAAAGGTTCTGGATCCAACTTTGTAGCTTTATTAGTGTATGTTGATGACATTGTCATAGCTGGTCCATCATCAATTTTGATTGATCAGACTAAAACCGAACTGAAACAGGTGTTTAAGCTCAAGGATCTTGGCAACTTAAACTACTTTCTAGGATTGGAAATTGCCAGATCTAAACAGGGAATTTTTTTGTGCCAACGAAAATACACATTGTCTTTATTAGAGGATACTGGTTTTCTGGATTGCAAACCAGCTCTTGTTCCTATGGAAGCAAATAACAAACTTAATCAAACTGATGGCAATCTCCTCTCTGGCAGCAGCATTTACAGAAGACTTATTGGAAGACTTCTTTATTTGACAATCTCCAGGCCTGACATCAGTTATGCAGTTCACAAGCTCAGCCAATTCATTTCTCAACCAAGAGATCCTCATTTACATGCTGCTCATTACTTACTCAGATACCTTAAAGGTACTCCTGGACAAGGCTTACTATTTTCTGCTTCTTCCACACTGAACTTACATGCCTATGCCGATGCTGATTAGGGTACTTGTATGGATACTAGAAGATCCATTTCTGGTTTCTGTGTATTTCTTGGTGACTCTCTCATTTCATGGAAGTCCAAGAAGCAAACTACTGTCAGTCGTTGCTCTGCAGAAGATGAATACAGGTCCTTGGCTGCATTAGCAAGTGAGTTAACTTGGCTGCACAATTTACTACAAGACTTTGGTGTTTCTCCTAAGCCATCCTTAGTCTTTTGTGACAATCAGGCAGCGATCTATATTGCTACTAATCCCACATTCCATGAGCGTACAAAACACATTGAAATAGATTGTCACTTTGTTAGAGAAAAAGTTAATTCTGGTGATCTAAAGCTTGTTCATGTCCCTTCCAAGCACTAGTTAGCTGATGTGTTTACTAAACCTCTTCCTCACCAACAGTTTCAATCTCTAATTAGCAAGATGGGTGTTCTCAACATCTTCACTCCATCTTGAGGGGGAGTATTGTACAGTTTTACCTTTCTGTTATTAGTTAGTTAAGCTGTTATTAGTTGTTATCGGTTTGCTTTTCAGTTTCCTCTGTATAAAAGGCTCATTCATTGAACATAGTTGAATAAGAGAAAAGTTTCATTCTTTTCTTTTCTTCTTCTCTGTATCTTCTCTCCTCTACCAAGTATAATAAACCTTAATGATGACTATGCCTTTAAGAGGATTTCCCCGAATAATAGGGAACACACGTGGTTAACATAAAAAAAATAAAATGCTTTTGCAAACAAGTTTTATATTAAGTATTGATCTTAATTTTCAATTGGAGCCACTTCAATTTGCTTCCCTAAATATGTGGAAAGTTATGATCCAAACAACAGTACTAGAATAACAGAAAAATCTCCTACGGTTATAGCCTCACAGGCTGGTGAAAAAATGAATTA
This sequence comes from Sesbania bispinosa, assembly GCA_026901365.1. NCBI lineage: Eukaryota > Viridiplantae > Streptophyta > Magnoliopsida > Fabales > Fabaceae > Sesbania > Sesbania bispinosa. The sequence continues at coordinate 63,248 of QLOH01000151.1, forward strand.
TAGTCCACTTCAATTCTCATTAATGTAGTTGTTAGTTTAACCCTCGGATTAGGGGTGGTGGTCACCTTCTAAGAATGACCACTCCAAAATTAAGATTCCAACACTGACCTTGCAAAATTCGCCTAGATTACATTCTACAATCCACTTTCACTACAATTAATCATTATTTGGTAAAAAGAAATTATATGCATGAGTGGAGACCATTGAAGGCTGTTATTTAAGTATTAATCTACCCCTTTTTAAAACTCTGATTTGATGAACAGAAATGTGCCAATAATAAATTAAACAGAGATAGTGGATATATATATTATATTTCAGTCCAGTTAAGCGGCCAGTGATCCCATAATTTGTCGAAGCATTAGATTAAGAATGGCAAAGCAGATAAGAGAACAATTAAAAAAATAAGAGACTTTAGAGGCTGTGGAGTCCAAAACTCCATTACCTGAACCTGGAAAAGTAATTCTTCCGGAAGGGCATTAATTTAATTTAATTGGAGATGAGTCATGATGATTAGCTGAACGTGAGAGCAAAAGTTGTCCCCAAAAAGTGGAATGGAACCTAGGCTGAGCATAGAGAAGAAATTGTATTGGTCTGTTTCAATTTGATGAGTTGCTACATAATAAAATAAGGAAAATCAAGAGTCAAAAAGGGAAAAGTGAGGGAGAGGAAGTGAGTTCAGAGCAGAGAGAAGAAGTATCTTTTTTTGTCATACTTAGCAAGTTATATGGACAAATTTCTACTATTCCATCACCATTGCAGTTATGGAGAATATTTTATGGACAAACTTCTACATACTATATTTTGTTTATAAATTTGCAATTAAAATTAAAGTTGACAATTAAAAAAATAGTTAAAAGTTAAGACTGATGTTTTCAAAACGTTAGAGGGATTTACATATTCTTTTCCACGTCTTCTTTGATAATATGATTTTAAGATTTTAGAATTAGATAAAATAATTCATAAGATTTAACATTAGTTTATACTTTATTGTATAAGTATTTTAATATATAATAATTTATAAAAAATATAACTAAACATGATTATAAAATGTTTATTTTTTATCTATAAAAATTACACACATAAACGTCTTCACGATATATATAATATTACATAGAACCGACGTACCACTAACCTGCAGTACACACCAATTATACCACACGGTGCCTATAAGTGATTTGTGTTGTTTTTTTTTAAATATAAAACTATAAACTTTTGCGTGCGGTAAAAAACGTGTGCCGCACTGTTTGCGGTACGCTAAGATTTATCGTATCACATGACATCAAGTTAAATGATTAAAAAGTATTAAAGTATTTTCTAAAATTTTACTAATATATTAAATTATAATTTTATAAAAGATTTTTTATTTTTAATTCTTAAAAAATATCAAAACGTATTAGCAAAACTCATTTATTTAATAACTAGACCAATAAAAATATTTACAAAAAATATTAAATAATGTATATATAACTTGTATTTCTATGAAAAAAACCCTCTCATTTTTTTTTCTATATAGAGCATTAATTGTTTGACATCATTTATTCTAACATCCCTACTTCTACACTACTCTCATATGATACAAAGGAGAGAAAAATATTTTTTTAACCATGTAAATATAGTATGAGAATATAACTAAATAGTGATGGTCCCAATGAGAGTAAATTACATAATCACATCTATTCATGTGGCAAAAGTAAAAGAAAGTGCCACCTAGCACATGGATCAACTGGTAAGGGGCTATTTCACCTTAATCAAGGGTCTCGAGTTCGAGCCCTGAGAATGCAGTTGTGTTGGATTGCCTCCCGTGGAGGATACCTGCGCTCTTGCACAAAAAAAAAATAAAAAAATAGTGTGAGGATAGAAACGACGAAAAGTTATCTCAACAAGACATTTTTGTTCTATATATAATATATAATGTATTTGATTGATCCCTGGATTAGCCAAAGGAAAGGATTCCGTTCTATATATTAATTTAGTCCTTGTGTTGGGATTAAAAGTGGGACACACGTGCAACTTAAAACGTTTGATTTAATTCGAATGATTGAATGTCACTCACTATGCCAAAAAAAGGTCTTAGAGGGCGCCTCCGTGCAGGCTTAGAGGGCGCTCCCGTGCACACTAATAGCAACTGCTCTTGTTTGGTCAACGAAACGAGGACGCTCATGGAGCGCTCTGATATAAGGCTAAAGAGGGCGCTCCCGTGCATGCTAATAGGGCGCTCCTTGGAGGGCCCTCCAATACCAAAAACGCAAAGCTATAGAGGGCGCTCCTTGGAGCGCCCTCTTTTGTTATAACAAGGGCGCTCCCAGGAGCGCCCTCTGTTTGATTTTTTTCAAAACAAGGGCGCTCCATGGAGCGCCCTGTTTGTTCTTTTTTTTTTAAAACTGGTTTAACCTGCATATTATTTCAGTTTGATCTCATGGCTTAATCCAAAATCATGCATATTAATTCCTTAAAATTGAACACTTAGTCATACTATGAACAACACTTATATTAGTAAACAACACACATATCAACTTGAAACAAGAATTCAAACTTGTCATAATATGAATAGCTTCTTATGCAAGATATAACTTAGTGGTGTAGTATGAATTACCTATACAAGTTTGAATTACAAACAAGTTACTCTGTTGAATCCGTTAGTTAACTCATTATCCATATTTACTTACTCCTATAATGTAAAAATAAATTACAAAAAAGTGGTACTACATGCTTCGCCCCATTTCTTCCCGGACCTCATCTAGCTGCTCCGTTGTGTAGCATCTGCATCGGCACTGAGCAAAGTACTGTAAAAGGCAAAAGTTGATATCAGTATATAAACTAGTGAATGAGGGTCCAAAAAAGTACTTTGCTATCACAAGCCATAATTACCTCTCTAGGTATTATCAGTTGGTTTTGATCAATGATCTCCTTCATGTAACGCATTACGTAGAGCCCACAATTGGAGTCATTGTTTTGGACAGGAGACTATAAGTATAATGAATTTAAAAATAAGTGATGCTTATGCGCATAGTAATGAAGATACAAAATGTGTAGAAGAGATCAATATTACCTTAATGCGGTCGGTACCATGTTGGATCTGGTAAAATACTATTCGGTCCTGCCTGGAATCCCATCAATCTCCTATATTCTTTTATAGAGCTAAAGCAATATAACAAGTAATTTGTAAAGAGCCCGTACTATATTATTGTGATAGTAATCCAATGAATACTTACTTTTTAATCAATTCCTTGATGTTATAATATTCTGGTGGTTTACGCATTGAGTCCATAAAGTAAACCTCGCCAAAAACGGTTTGAGACTCAATGCAAGTAGAACCCAATGTTGTCTACAATCCCAATGAAAATATGTCAAAGAAATGGTTTTTTAAAAGACAAGAATATTGAGACATAAACAAATACTATACATACCCTTCATGATTGAATGGAAGCAGAAACAATTTGTCTTGCCCGCGTCTATTATACAACAAATTTCCCACCAACACATGTTGCATGGTGTTCGCGTTGAATAAAGTGGTGGTTTGCGGAGATATAAAAACATATCGATCCGTGCGAGAAGACGGGGCTAAGACCGAATGATATAGATAACTAAACGAAAAAAAATAACATAATGTCAATCCAAGCAAATAAAACGAGAAAAAATAACTTATGAGATGTTTTAGATTGAAATTACCTGCAATACACGTTCATAACGGTGCCATCCAACCACAACCCAAATAAGAGCGAACGCAGAGAATTTCGATCAAGCCATTCCACCATTTCAGCCATATCTACAATGCCTGGAGCTATCGTACAATTAATCACGTCAACTTCCTCTTGCATCTTTTCAGAATAGTAAGTTTCCAATCTTGCCAGGTATGTGCTGGTAGATGCAACAGGCGCTGAAGTCACCACCTGTGCCGGGCATTCACGAATGGGAGACTTCCGCAAAGTTGAGTGTGGTGAAGAACGAGTCTCCACATGTGGCCCAGCACCAGAACATTGTGGAGTCTACAAATTCCACAATTTGTACATATTAATATTTGTTCTCTAAAAAATTAAAATGCACTTTTGATACAAATAAAAACACATACCATGCATCCAATCCACATGTGAAGAAGGCCATGCAATGAAACATCCTACAGCATCAGCAAGAATGGTCCGTTTCCCCCGTAAGCGTCAGGGCAGGGAGTCGTCGCATGGGGTTCAATAGCAATTTGAACATTGACCTTAATTAAGTTGGAGGGAAGTGGGGAATTGTGTAGCTCCTGTCCTGGGAGGTTCCATGCTTGTCCTTTACCCACAACTCGTAACACCGAGTCTCCCAAGTACAATATACATTGAAAGACACCCCTATGTAATTAACACAAGTATTCAACTTTAGGATAAGTAGGGAAAAAAAACAGAACTTCAGAACTTCTACCGAAAATCCGGCAGAGTTTCCCCTGTAAATTGGACATTTCCAATTTTTAGAACTTCACACCTGAACCCAGAAAAATACCAGTGCAGTTTATAATGTCTAAGCACTAATACAATTCAATAACAATAGGCCTCCGTGGCCAAACATACTACAATAACAATTGTAATAACTATAAATAGTTTCCTTTGCAAAACAACCATGCCAGCAGCCAGTATTCTTAAGTCATTGATATTCAACTTTAGGGATAATTAGGGAAATAAAACATACCTCAGGCAAGGCAGGTCTATAAAAGAGGTAGAATCTCTGCAGCTTCGTTGTGCTCTTTAAGTCATTCAACTCTCTTTTTGTTTCAGCCAGTTCTTGTTCATGTCAAAGTAACCCGCTTTCACTTCTCTCATTTCGCAAGGATTTCTTTAAAATTTTCTGGGACGACATTTGGTTGGGGTTTTGGAGCATTATAATATTGACCGGGATAAACACCAAATCCCACACCCCGAACACGTCCCCGATAGACATCCTTCTTCAAAACTTGGTCAAGGACCTGTCTATCATCGGAGGTACCACTCTCGCCAGTTTGAGACAATAATCTTCTAATAACATGAGGGTAAATATATATAGTCCACGATAAAGAAATACATGAGATGTAACACACAATGGTAGGAACTATATACTTACACATTGTGTGAAGACGTCTTCCACTCCTTCATTGTCTGCATCTTTTTTTTTGTTAATCCGAGCGGTTCTCCACAACATATGTCTGGAAACTTCGGAGGTTCCTTCCCCCCGCTTGTTGTAACTGCAAAGAATTATTGAGACACAATCAATACTAAAAACTACTACATTTGGAGAAAATGTTAACGACCTTAATTACCACATTCTTGCTCTAGCTTGGCATAACCCTTTCTTGAACCTCTGTACGGGTATTGAGGATTCGAAGCCCTTGCCGTGTTTTTTTCACTAATTTCCTGGAATAAGACATGGTAAATATAACGTGACAATTGTTACTTAAGTTGACAATGTTTAATAAACAAAGTATGAATGATTATATTACCTTAAAATGTTCTTGGCCCCGTAGGGCTACAAAATAATCCCACTGCTCCTGTGATATGAGGTCCCCATACCTCTTAGGAGGATGTGGGATGACATTTCCATCTTCATCATGCATGAAGTGGGTAGACAATGTTGACCTAAACGCTCTATGCCTTTTTCCAGCCAACATAAGAATGTATCTTTTATGACGTTCTTCAACGTCAAATGCGGACTACATATAAAACAAAACATAATAAGATAATTAGTTAGTCACGTGCCTTTATCTCCTCTAATTCTTATTAACAAAGTAAGGGGAAATATTACATACCTTAACGTCCTCCCAGATCATTTGCTTGTATTCTTTACAAACTTCATCCCTCCATGTAATTATTGTGATTGGTACCCTTTCACGAACAATGGCACCAATGTAACTAGATAGTGTTGTGCCACCGGATCCAATAGGTTGGTCCTTTTCGTTCCACGACACCTGAGTCAAGGTACTTAGTTTATAATACATAATCCATCTAATTAAGCATAAATTATAGCAATGGAGGAAATTAAATGCTTACCTTGATTATATTTCCTTTGTTTCTTTGTTTCCTAACATGAGCCATTGTTGTAATCCCACGTCGGTGTTCGTTATCCATCTTTTCTGTATCGTCATGATCCCCGCCTGACATTATAGCTGCATGAAAAAAACATAACGAATTACTTAGTAAAATATTTTAAATGTAAAACAAAAATGCAATTTGATAAGTATAGGGTTTAGGCATACATTAACTAACTCATTCTCTTTCTTTTTCTATAAGTAGAGGGTCGATTTGTAATACGAATTGATGGGTTGATCCAAATACCCTCATCGTGGTCCGGTCTAGTGTAACAAGCAACATCTGTTGTGGAGTCAACTTGTAATATGTGTGGTGTCGTAACAAAAGGATCATCTTCAACATCCTCCCACTGGTCATCATCATCCACATTGGGGGAGTCTTTGAATTTGTTACTCAACATCACTATGGAGCAATTTTTGTCTGCGGGATCACTAACATAAAAAATTTGCTCAGCCTGGGAAGCTAGGATAAATTGTTCATCTTTGTAACCCACCTTGCTAAAATTAACTTTGATGAAGCCAAGATTGTCAACCTGAACACCACTATTATTGTCGACCCAGTTACAACCGAAGACAGGCAACCGAAAGTTTGTGTAATCCAATTCCCATATGCGATCAATGACCCCAAAATAGGACATATTGGCATAAACTGGATTTCTATCTTTCGCACTTGACATATGCAATGCTTGGGCAATTAAAGTTACTCCACTATTTTGTACCGTCGTTCTATCATCATGGTCCTTTGTGTAGAAAGTGTAGCCATTAATCTTGTAAGCCTTGTAAGATATAACGTTAAAACTCGGACCATACGCCAAAAATTTAAGCCTTGTAGAGACTAAAGAATTATTTAAGTTCATGTCCTGAAAAATCCTAGACTTAAACCATGTGATGAAGCTTCGATTGTGTTCTCTTGTGATCCAATTGTCTCCTTTATTAGGATTAGACTGCCGAAGTATTTCCTTGTGAATTTCTACATAAGGCTCTACCTCATCATCATTATGCAAGACATAAAGGTGTGCTTGAACCCATTCCTCTCTTTTAATGCTGATGACTTCGCTTGCCCCAATCCCTCCTAATTGTAGGATTTTGTTCTGTCCAGAGACCATAAGCCCTATGGAGCTGACACCACTAAGGTATTCTGTACAAAACTCAACAGCTTCTTCAACTATATACCTTTCGACCATACAACCCTCAGGACGACTGCGATTCTTCATATACCCTTTTAGTATCTTCATGTATCGCTCAACTGGGTACATCCATCTCATATAAGCTGGTCCACACAACTCAGTCTCCCGAACCAGGTGAATTGTGAGATGAATCATTATGTCAAAAAAATGGAGGAAAATACATTTCAAGCTCACACAGTGTCACAACTATTTGTCTTTGCAAAATGGGCAGCTTCCTAGGGTCAATTACCTTACTACAAATAGCTCTGAAGAAATGACACAGTTTAGTAATTGTAATACGCACTTTACTTGGCAGAATGGAGCGTATTGCAACCGGAAGCAAATGACCCATCAGGACATGATCATCATGAGACTTTACACCTACCAATCTTTGCTCTTTTGGTGATATTAGATTTCTAATGTTAGAAGAAAAACCCTCTGGAACTTTGACATCCTGCAGAAACTTGCAAAAAGTTACTTTTTCTTTCTTGCTAAGAGTATAAGCCGCCGGTGGTAAAAATGTACGTGATCCCCTTTTGTCTGGTACCAATTCTTTCCTTATACCCATTGCCAACAAGTCCCATCTCGCATTTACCCCATCCTTGGTTTTGCCTTTGACATTCAGTAACGTGCCAATAACACTCTCACACACATTTTTTTCTATATGCATGACATCAAGGAAATGCCTAACAAACAATGTCTTCCAATATGGCAAGTCAAAAAAAATGGATTTTTTTTCCAACCTCCGGTAACGAGTTGTGAGGCAAAAGGTTTGCCGAAGTTGTTGGTCAAGTTACCCACCTTTTCCCACACCTGCTCACCAGTCAGTGGAGAAGGAGCCATGCCCTCTTCGGTTTGCCATTGAATGATTTCTTCAATCCCCTATAACGATGGGTTAAAGGCAAAAACTTACGATGACCCATGAATACATTCTTCTTACAATGAGTCAAACGCATCCAAGTAGTATTTTGTTCACAACAGGACAGGCACACTGACCCTTTACACTATAGCCAGACAAATTACCATATGCAGGGAAATCATTTATCGTTCCAAACAACATTGCCCTCAACTGAAAAGATTCTTCTTTGTAGCCATCATAGACCTCTACTCCAGTATCCCACAATTGCCTCAAGTCTTCAATCAATGGTGCCAAGTACACATCTATGTCATTACCCGGTTGTCTGGGTCCCGATATCAACATAGACAACATCATGTATTTCCTCTTCATACACAGCCATGGCGGGAGATTGTAAATGATCAATACCACCGGCCATGTGCTATGACTACTAGATTGGATACCATGCGGATTCATTCCATCTGTTGATAAAGCAAGGCGGAGATTTCTTGGTTCCTCGCCAAAAGATGGGTACTCATCATCAATCCTACTCCACTGCGGAGAATCAGCGGGATGTCTCAACATGCCATCCTTGATTCGATCATTTGCATGCCAAGTTAAGTTCCTTGCATCAATGACACTACGATACATCCTTCGAAACCTTGGTATGATGGGAAAATACCAAACCACCTTTGCTGGTGTAGTCTCTTTCTTATAACGAGGCAAATTGCATTTAGGACACGCACTTAATGACGCATGCTCATTTCTGAACAAAATACAATCATTGGGACAAGCATGTATCTTCTCATAGCTCATCCCAATAGAACTTAACATCTTCTTTGCCTCATATGTTCTTTTAGGTAGCACGTTGTCCTCCGGTAACATCTCCTTCAACAGGGTGAGTAACTCTGTGAAACTCTTGTCAGACCAACCATTTGTTGCTTTTAAGTTATACAACTTCAACACAGCTGACAACCTTGTGTACTTGGTGCACCCGTTGTACAATGGCGTTTCAGCATCACTGGCTAGGGTATCAAACATTTGGGGACAATCTCTGAGGTCATCTTCAACCACCTTTCGAATCTCATCAATTCGGTCGCAATCCTCCCACCCGGTACCAAAGTCATCATCACTTGGTTCTACATTGACATTATTCTCTCCCATACCACTATGTTCACTCCTAATCTCACCATGAAATGTCCAACATGTGTAACTCTTATCAATTCCAAAACAGAAAAGATGGTCCCTCAAGTCGGTTACACTAACTGGCTTAGAACAAAAACACTTCGTACAAGGGCAGAGAATTCTACTAGGGTTTGTTGCATGGTCAGTGGCAAATTTTATAAACATTTCCACTCCTTCCCCATACTCATGTGTCAGACGGTTCGCAAACATCCAAGAACGATCCATTTTATAAAGGATATACCTAATTAAAGTCAATCACCAATCAGCAGTGTTGAATCCCCAGGAAAAAATACCTTTAAGAAAAAAAGACAAGTAAAAAAATATACTCGCTCGTAATAAAAATTATTAGTCCTAAAAATTTGACCAGCATTTCATCTATTTCTTTAACATTCCCAAATTAAGGAAAAATAATTTTAAGTCTACACCACCAGCTATACCAGACCAAAAGAGATCAATATAGTAATATATATTTATATAACTTCAGAAACTTCTACCGAAATTCCGGCAGAGTTTCCCCTGCAAATTGGACATTTCCAATTTTTAGAACTTCACCTGAAACCCAGAAAATACCAGTGCAGTTTATAATGTCCAAAGCAATAATACAATTCAATAACAATAAGCCTCCGTGGCCAAACATAGTACAATTTATTCTTAAACATGAAACTAAGGTTAATGCATGTACATACAAATAACCTAATAATTATAATTAAACACAATTTTAAGTCCAAACCATCAGCTACCAGTCCAAAAGAGATCAATATAAGTAATATATATTTATAAAACATTACTAAATGCATAATAAACCACCACCAACAAATTTATAAAACAATATTTTAACTCAAACCAACAACAATACCACCAAAATGGTTCAATAAAACAAATAGTGTTTAATAATAATAATATGTTCGTAGTTCAGATAGCAAAATAGTAGGTGCAGATAGCAAAAAAGGTGCAAAAGTTGGACAAAAATGGAGGTTTAGGGTTTCCCTTACCCTATTGGTGGCGGCGGCCGAACTACAAATGGAGGGAAGGACTGCGCCGGAGAAGAAGAAGACAGCTGCCGCACCGAACGGAAGCCGCCGCGCCGGAGAAGACGACGATGGCCGTCGCGTCGCGAAGGAGGAGAAGAAGGTTGAGGAGGGACGGAGACGGAGGACGGAGGACGGAGACGGACACGGAGGAGGAGAGGGAGACGGAGAGGAGCTTGAGAGAGCGAGACGGAGGTAGACGGAGGAGAGAGAGGGAGACGGACGGGACTTAGAGAGAGAGAGGGAAGAGCTTCGCGAGAGAGAGGCGTACTGTGAAAACGATTCTGGTTTAATAAAATGTCCAGGCAAAGAGGGCGCTCCTGGGAGCGCCCTGGAAAGCCACCTAAGAGGGCGCTCAGGAGCGCCTTCTTTTCCTAATAATTAAAAAAATACACTCATGCAGGAAAAGAGGGCGCTCCGTTGGAGCGCCCTGGAAAGCCACCTACGAGGGCGCTCAGGAGCGCTTTCCTTTCCTCATATTTAAAAAAATTCAGGGATGTAACAAGGGCGCTCTATAGAGCGCCCTGCAAAACAGGAAAATAGGGCGCTCCTTGGAGCGCCCTCTAATCTAGACAAAAAAATTAATTAAATAAAAGAAAAAAACAAAAGGGCGCTCATAAAGAGCGCCCTCTATTTCACAGAAATAAAAAATTAGAAGAAACATAACGAGGACGCTCCTTTAAGCGCCCTCTATTTTAGGGATATAAAAAAAATATTAAAAAAGAAAAATGAAAAGGAGGGCGCTCCTGGGAGCGCCCTCTATTTCAGGGAAATAAAAAATTCCTGCTATACGAGGGCGCTCCTTGTGAGCGCCCTCTATTGAGCTTTACAGGGCGCTCCCGTCCAAAATTTGGAGCGCCCTCAATTTAAAACGATCATTGTTAACACAACCTAACACGGGAGCGCCCTTAAGAGAGTGCTCTAATATCCCAAGATTGTTGTAGTGGCTGACGTGTATTATTAGATTATTGAATCATAGAGAAAGATGAGTTTATCTTCACATATATCTTGCTATTGTTTATTTTGATAATTTTTTTAATTTGATCGATATATATATATATATATAATCTCATTTTAATTTTTTAATTTAAGTAATTTTTCACTTCAGTGCTAATAACAACACAAAAACTCTTAAGTGGATCTTATAATCTATTATACATTCATTTTTTTACAAAATCCATCATAATAGTGAGTCGCTTAAATAAGTAGTTGAGTGATTTAAAATAAGAACTCTTTTTTTAATGTCATTATAATCTAATGGTGGTATGTGGGTTGCTTCTATGTGATTTTATTTTTAAGAGCAATAAAAACTCTCATTGATATCCTCTAAGTATTTGGCTAGAATAAAAATTTGCAAAGTGATTATTAAAATGAATTGAAAGTAACGGAAATTGGCAAGTCTATTAACACAATATATTTAAAATTAATTGAGTGATAGAGATGGGACTGTGAGAGAATTAACTCAATTAAGATAGGGTGTAGCCTGTATTTTAAAGATTGAAACTTATTGAATAATTCTTAGGATTTGCTACAACATCTGTAGCTGATTCATAGTTGAATTGTAGCTGTAAAACTTAACTGCAGAATAACTACGAATTTGCTACCAAAACGATGGTAGCATAAAACATGTAGCAAATTAACTACTAAATATTTTTGTAGCAAATTGGTAGTAAATTTGAAAAGTTTCCTAGTTAACCAGCAGCCAATCCGTAGCAATTTGTTGCCCAAATTTCTAATTTTCTAGCTATATTACTAGGAAAATATCATAGCAATTTAGTAGTTAATCTACAGCTAAATTATTTGATCGATTTTACCACTCGCCTAGGAAATTTATAGTTATTTCATAATGTTAAAGAATACATTCAGAAGCTATTTAGCAAGTGATATATAGCTAAATGCTTACTATTTTTCTAGCCAAGCTCTAGCTAACCTGTAGCTAATTTATCATTTAGTTTTTTAATTCACCTCATTTATTTGTTGCAATCCAAAATTAATTTTTACTCCATACAAATTTTATTTGTACAAACAACCCTGTGTTCAATTTTAATCAAGCTAACACAAACAACCAAATAAAATACAATAAGCAATAGACAATCATGAATTATAGAAACGTTATGTTATAACATATAGTGCAAAATAAGTTTTTAAACAAGAAACATAATATAACCAAGCAATCTGGTTTGTTCAAAAATGTCTACAAAGTAAGAACAAAAGTACGACTAATCAATCCAAATTTTGCTTCCGTCATCATTATTCATCCTCTCGTCATCTTCCTCAACTCCTCCACCTTGCAACGGTGCTTGCATCACAAGATTCTTACATGAGAGAGGAACCATCTTAGATAGATTAAGTATGTAATGCTATATGTGTATGTATGTGTGTATATATATATTATGTGTGTGTGTGTGAATTATTAGCTTTTCTTTAATTTAATTTAATTTGTGATATATCGAATGTTATTAATTAATTATGAATATCACTACACGTGGGTGGGTAATGGTAGCAACAATACCAAATAGAAGAAGGTTATCATCCTATTAGTACTAATAATTGCAAGGCTGGCAGGCCAGGAGATAATAAAATTAATTTAGAACAGGTATGAGGATAGAACCTATTCAATACAACCATAATAAACTCATTAAGTATGATTAAAGAAGGATCTAACAATGCATGTGTTAAAAAAGGACAAAATATAATTTGCATATTTAATAAATTCAACAAAAGGAATAGTTTCAAGATGTATATAATTAGCTTATTTACATGTATGTCATCACCTTTTTAAATTGTCTGAATGAAAGTGTAAAATCATGAATAAGTTCTCTCTTTGTTTACCATTAAATGAGACTCTAGCATATCTATAGTTAATTAACTTCAAACTTATAAATCGGATATTACAATACATGTCCCGCAGGTACATGTATACTCATTAAAATATATTTTCTATTAAATATATTAATATATTCAGATATTTTATTATTTATGATGAGATAAAATTTAAATTTTATCTCTTTCTGTAGTATATTTTTTATAAGCAAAATGAATTAACAAGAATACAAGAGGTACTCCAATTACCCTACTACAATAAGACTTTACAACTGAAAAAATCACCAAAGAGCTGTCCAAAATAAACCAGAATACAAAATAATATGCCAATAATTAAGCACATCCAAAACATGTAATTCTAAAACCTTAAGGGTTGGTCGAGTGGAACAAGATAGGGTCTCGTATCTGACGGGTCGCAGGTTTGAACCCCTACTCGTCCCCTTAGGGTTAGGTAAAATGTAAGTACCTCTGTAAGTGCTCAAAGAGTCCGGAGGCTTTCCCTGCCTTGGACTGGGGCACCATCGCCTCACCCTAAATTTTAATGTACAAAAAAAAACATGTAATTCTAAGGAAACCCACACCACAACCAAGGCTAGTCCAGATCAAACATGTAATCTATAAAATCTTTATTAAATATATTAATATATAAAAATATTAATATATTAAGATATTTTATTAACAATTTATTAAAATAATATATTTTTATTATTCAAATTAAAATAATTGATTTTAATTAATTAAATGTTTGAACTTGTTATAAATATTAATATATTAATATAGTTCAGGTACGTTGGAGGACACCAAAGACAACATTCATTAGTTTAAGAAGCCGACAATGTATACTGTCAAACAAAATACTAGCTTAGATGCAGTTACAAATAAAAATGAATAGACCATCTATGTATATGTACATATATGAGTATGCATGTAAAATGGAATCATATCTTCTATATCAACATCACACTTGCCATCTTGCATTTGACCTAGCACAAATTAATGTTGAACTATGGAAACAAAAAAAGAGTCTAGATCCAAGTACCAAAAGTAAGTCTCCTAACCTCCCTTGTCAACTCAGCCACGTTTAGGTAGAAACTTATTTTGTGTGAATACAACTCAGAAACTTCTAAGAAAAGCTACAAACTCAAACTCACATTTTAACCAAAATAAAACCCTAAACTCAAGTAATCATTTCTCCATAAGAAAACTATCAATATCTAGGCATGTTATATTAAATTTTCAATATTCCCCAGTGTAATTATTAATTATTGTTTAGTTGACCGATTTTGTTGCACTCGGTCCCTAAGCCATCTGATAACCAGCGACAATGACGAAAAACACCGCACTGTGTTCACAATTACTGGCTCTCATTTCCATCTCATTCACATATAAGTACAAATATTAATCATTTGCTGGGCAGCCAAAGAGACAGAGAAGGACAACAACAATTTTAAAGGACCTAGATTTATGTGTATATGCCCTATGGAATTCACGGTTATATATCTTAACTCTAGTTCTTGAATCAAAGGTTGATAAATAATAAATATACATGAGTCCATTAAACAAAACATTAAATATAAACATGTTTATGAATTATGATAAGATCATATCATATAAAGAACAATAGTGAAAACATAGAGAACACAATGGATTTTGAAAAGAACACAGTGGACTAGGTTTGAAAGTAATTAGAATACTAGGTTCCTACAATGTTCATTTTGAATTAGTTGCAATGTTTTAATAATGCATACAAAAACTCCAACACAAGCTGTGAAATAAAGGTAGCAAAAATTATTGTTGAACTAAAGGACCATGGAAAGTTCCTGATTATTTATGCAGAAGAAAGTAACAGTGGCAGCCAAGTAGCCAGGGAAATAAAGCATGCATCCTAGTCAAGTGGACATAATTGCAATAAATAGCTTATTCACTAATGTGGCCAATTAACAACACCTCAACCTCAAATACATACATGGTTATCTAATTATGGTGCTTGTTGACACACAAGTAAACAACAAGTAAAGTTAAGTTATACAACGAGTCAGTTGATAAAAAACCAGGTGGACACGGTACGTCTAGTTCCTTAGATATTGGTTAGCTAAACAACCAATTCGGCTTCTCTCCTGCGCGCAGCCATGCTTGCACCTCCTGCCAGGGTTCGGACCATCCGATCTCCATCGGACGGTCTGGATTTTACATGCAACCGAAATTCCTTAAAACAGTTAATAAATCTGGACCGTCCGATGGAGATCGGACGGTCCAGAGCCCGAGCTGGAGAGGCGCACAACACAGGAGAGAAGCCAATCTCGTAAACAACAGAGTATAATTAACACTAAATCCAAATAGATTGGGGCCCACATCATTGCCTTTCTGCACAATTAGGTGAGAAATGCATGTTTTTGTTGTGCCAACGACTTTCCTCCCACACACAACTCAACACAACACAAGCACCTTCTTCCTATAGATCTAAGAGTTTCTCCTTCTTACTCCTCTTTTCTTCAATTACTTGTTCAATTGTTTGACCCAGTCACAAATTTCAAATTACTTGTTCAATTAGATCTTTTTGAGGACCATCTGCACTACCATCACATCACACACCAGTTAGTTAAGGAAGAGATTATTGTGTTAAATAAAATATAAATATCGTTCACCTTCTCTAGAAAAGCTGGTTCCAAGTGCAATTTCAAGATGTAGTTTCTTTGGCGGTAAACCATTTCTGTAACATTGAACAACAATGAATCTCAAAATATAATTCTAGTTTATTTTTTCAATCCAAAAGTTCGTAGCAAAACTATGCCTACCTAAATGCAAGAAAAACAAGGCACTGAGCTCGAAGCTGCTTTAGTTGTTCTTTGAAAGGCATGGCAGATGATGCAGGTGGAGCAGAAGCAGTAGATTTTCCTGTATCTCTAGGAGGAACGCCTTGTCTAAGCATAGTAATTTCTGATCCACAATTCTGCCCCCAATCTGTCAGTAAAATTATCTGGTCAAGCAATCAAGTTGGCTCACATACAAGCCAAGTAGTCAAAAGAGAATAACAGAAATAAAATTAGTTTTCACAAAAGTTAACTAAAGTTAGTATAGCAAGTACCTGAGCTAATTTATGTCCATCAGTTATAGTACCCGAACTTCCCCCATCACGCTCAAGTGAACCATCATATTGCATTGAACTTGAGAAACCTAGTTCAGCCATTGGAGATACACTAGCAGGGACTGCCATCCCTCCATGAACCTTAGCATAGGCACCTGAAATTTAATACAATTCTTAATAACTGTGGGCAAGAAATTTGAAATTATACTTTTTTCATAGCATGAAGTTCTAAGTAAAATTGATATTTCCTCAGTCATTCTCTCCATGATTCCTCTTTAGTAGATATTTTCATACTCATATAGAAAGAGAAGTATCCAATAACAATCAAAGATAACTTAGTAAACACCATGAAGCATAGAACATTTTAAATAATTTAGGAACAGCCATGACTGGCATAAGAACCAGTGTTATGAAAATTTCCACTCAAGTAAATACTTCCATTCCCATGGTTATTGTTAGGAATTTTAAACACCAAAATATAAAATCATTATGCCAGATTATTGAGAACTATGAGTTTCAGGGAATACCTGGGTCCATGACGCTTTATCACAGTGCAGCGGAAATCTTTGGGTAGGTAACGAACGTCACGAACCTCCTCTTGGGGATTAAACACCAAACAGAATAGAGTAAAAGATGGTGTTTATGGTCTTCCTCAACCAAATCTCTTGAGTTCCCAAAACCGGGACCTTAGTGCCAGAATCCTGATGGAAGGAATATGGAGGCGGTGGTTGATTTGGTGTCTTGGGGACCAACACCTCTAAAGGGGCTTATTTATACCAACCTATTAGAGTTCCCACTATGCCGAAATAGGCCAAGCCCAGTGTCCACTCATATAGGCCCACATCAATGCCTACGGTAGTCTAAACGGGCTCACTTAATGCAGATCACTAACGATCAACCCAATTGATGTAAATAGCTAATATAAATGTTTTAATATTTAATATGTAGCCCACAAAATTAATTATTAGAAATTAAAATTTCTAACAATCTCCCACTTGGGCTTCATATTAACTTTAGACATTTATATCACAAAAAAAACTTTAGGCGCACAACTGTACGCTATTTACTTTTAGACTACCACTTAACAATCTGGTCCATCTCATATATCAATTGAGAACCACCACGGCTTTTGCCACTCTATAGCGTGACTAAACCCTGATGATCACTGCATCCAATATACTTAATGACATAGATCAAATGTGGATGAATGGTATGGAAATTGCATGCTACGTGATCTAATACATGTCTATTTCCAATTGGTCCAAAATTTAATCTTTATAGAGGTCAAATAAAGCAATATAAATATATTGCACCAAATGAGTTCAGAATAATTAAAAAAATAATAGACGTCAATATTATTATGCAGAAAATCCAAAATATCCAAAATGTGCACAAATTAATACAAATAGGACTCCCACTAAACTAAGGTACTATCGGGAATTACACCCATGTGAGCAACATGCTCATGAAATACTTTAGGTACCAAACCTTAGTAAGTGGGTCAGCTAACATATAATTAGTCCCTATATGTTCTATGGAAATCTGCTTATTCTGAACTCTTTCCTTTACAGCCAAGTACTTAATATCTATAAACTTTGACTTGGTTGCACTCCTATTATTGTTGCAGTAAAGCACTGCTGAGTTATTGTCAAAATAAACTTTCAATGGCCTCTCTATGCCATCTACTGCACGTAAGCTAGTGACAAAACTTCTCAGCCACATATTGTGGTTGGACGCCTCAAAATAAGCAATAAACTCCACGACAATGGTTGAAGTAGCCATGAGTGTCTGCTTAGAAGACCTCCAGGAAAAGCTCTTCCAGCCAATATATCCTGATGTGAAGTGTTTGCTATCTTGACATCCAGCCCAATCAGAGTCTGAATACCTAATGACCTCTAAGTTTCTCAGACCTCTGATAGGTGAGCATGTACCCTTTTGTTCTTTTCAAATAGCGTATTACACGCTTTGCTGCCTTCCAATGTTGCATCCCAAGATTACTTAAGTATCTGCCCAAAACTCCCACCACAAAAGCAATATCGGGACAAGTACAAACTTGAGCGTACATTAGACTTCCCACAGCCGAAGCATAGGGAATCTTTTGCATCTCATTTCTTTCAAGGTCATTATAGGACACTGTTTGAGGCTGAATTGTCTCCCTTGGCTATAGGGGTATCTCCTGGTTTACTATCTTTCATGCCGAATCTATCTAAAACTTTATCGATATAGCTCTCTGTGATAACCTTAAGATACCATGAGAGCGATCTTTTAATATCTTAATACCTAATACAAAAGAGGCTTCACCAAGATCTTTCATTTCAAAATTCTTTGTCATAAATCTCTTGGTTTCGTGCAATAAGCCTATATCGCTGCTAGCAAGCAGTATATCATCAACATATAACACCAAGAATATATATTTACTCCCACTGAACATATGATAAACACAATCATCAACAATATTTGCCTCAAAACCATATGAGGTAATAACTTGATGAAACTTGTGATACCATTGACGAGAAGCTTGTTTGAGACCATAGATGAATTTCTTTAGTTTGCATACCATAGACTTTGAGTCACCAGACACAAAATTTTCTGGTTGCATCATATAAATCGTTTCTTCAATGTCACCATTTAGAAATTCAGTCTTAACATCCATCTGATGGAGCTCTAAATCATAATGAGCTACCAGTGCCATTATTATTCTAAAAGAATCATTTGAAGAAACCGGAGAAAAGGTTTCTTTGTAATCAATGCCTTCCTTTTGAGTGAAGCCTTTAGCAACTAAACGAGCCTTATATCTCTCGATATTACCTTTTGAATCCCTCTTGGTTTTAAATATCCATTTACAACCAATAGGTTTCACACCTTCAGGTAATTCAACGAGATCCCAGACATCATTGTCATGCATAGACTTCATCTCATCCTTCATGGCATCGATCCACTTTTGAGAATTAGAATTGCGCATAGCTTGACAAAAGTTGATTGGATCATCTTCTGTCAAACCAATGCCATCCTCATGTTCTTGAAGAAACACAACATAATCATCTGGAATTGCACTTCTCCTTTCTCTAGTGGATCTTCTTAATGGCACTTCTTGAGGTTGTTGAGCTTGCTCTATGGGTATTTGAGGGAGAACCTCATTGTTGTCTTGTGCTGGAACAATTTCAGGAATAATTCCATCATTTCATCTATTACTGGGGTAGGTACTGGAATAGGAATAGGCACGAGGACTTGATCACTATAAATGACAGGTTCTTCCTCAAGACAACATTCCTTATGTTCTCTTCCTTCCCAAACTCAACATCCTCAAGAAATCTCGCATTCCTCGTCTCAAAGAATGATCTATTAATGGGATTGTAAAATTTATAGCCCCGAGAGCGTTCAGGATAGCCAACGAAATAACAGCTAACGGTCCTTGATTCCAGCTTACTTTCGTGCGGCCTATAAGGACGCGCCTCAGCTGGACAACCCCAAATGTGCAAATTCTTTAGGCTTGGCCTTTTACCAGTCCATAGCTCATAAGGAGTTTTGTTAACTGCTTTACTTGGTACCCTGTTAAGGATGTAAACTGCAGTCTTAAGCACTTCTCCTCATAATGACTCTGGCAAGGAAGAATGACTTATCATACTTCTCACCATATCCTTAAGAGTCCTGTTTCTACGTTCTGCAACACCGTTCATGCTTGGTTTCCCAGGCATAGTATACTGAGGAACGATGCCACATTCCCGTAGGAAAAGCGCGAAAGGCCCTGGACGTTGTTCACCTGATCCATCATATCTGCCGTAATATTCACCTCCACGGTCAGATTTGACGGCCTTAATTTTCTTTCCAAGTTGAAGCTCAACTTCAGATTTAAAAGTTTTTGAAAACGTCTAGGGATTGGGACTTCTCATGAATTAAAAATAGGTAGCCGTACCTTGAATAATCATCTATGAACGTAATGAAATACTCATGTCCATTCCAAGATGCCGTAGGGAATGGTCCACAAATATCGGTATGAATTAATTCCAAAACGCTCCTTAGCTTTTTCGGCACCTAATTTTCTAGAGTTTGTTTGTTTACCCTTAATACACTCAACACAGACCTCAAAGTCCGACGAGTTTAAGGGTCCAAGAATCTCATCCGACACAAGCCTCTGAATTCTCTGTTTAGAGATATGACCTAAACGCTTATGCCATAAGGTGGCTGAGTTCTCATTTAATTTACGTTTCGTACCACGAGAATCAATGTGAAGAATTTCTTTATTGGAACTAACTACATCCAGAAAGTATAGATTATCAATTAAAGAACCATAACCAACAATATTTGAATTTTGATAGAGATTAAATTGATTATTTCCAAATGAACAAGAAAAACCAAATTTGTCCAAACTAGAAATAGAAATCAAATTCCGCCTAAAAGACGGTACAACAAAAGTCTAAAATAAATCCAAATAAAATCCAGTTTTTAATTGTAATCTAAAAGTTCCAATAGCCTCCACTGTGACCTTGTTGTCATCGCCCACATAGATAAATCTTTCATTATCACTCGGCGGTCGGCTCCAAAGGCAACCCTGCATGGATACACTAATGTGAGTAGTAGCACCGGAATCTACCCACCAAGTATCATGTGGTACAAAAGCTAATTCACTTCAGAACAAACAAAAGAGAGAAAATCACCTTTCTCATCCTTTTTAACTTTCTTTTGCTGAGAAGTCCTTTCTGCAGCATCCTTATTGCTCTTTCTCTTTCTATTCTGATAGTTTGAGGCCAAATGAGCACTTTCAGTCCTCTCTCTTTGCTGCTTTTCCTCCTCTTGCACACAATGAGAAATGAGTTCATTCAAGGTCCATTTATCCTTTTGAGTATTATAACTCACCTTGAACTTCCCAAAGTGTGCAGGAAGGGAAATCAAAACTAAGTGCACGAGCAATTCATCAGACAGCTCTAACTTTAGTGCTTTCAGTTTTGACGCGAGATTAGACATCTCCATAATGTACTCCCTTATGTTTCCTTTGCCCTTGTATCTCATAAAGATAAGCTTGGCGAACAAATTGCCTGCATCAGCCTTCTCATTACTGGTGAAATACCTTTCAACAACATCAAGGAAACCTTTAGCACTCTGGCTCTCAGAAATAAAGCCCCGAAAAACTTCTGGAATAGATCGCTTCATGATCATTAGGCACATTCGGTTTGAGCGTTCCCACTTTTCAACCTTATCCTCCTCCGGATTTTCCGGAGTTGGAGTGGGTTTCTCAACCCGAAGTGCCAGATCAAGATCCATGCAGCCGATAATTATCTCGACTGCTTCCTTCCAGACCTTAAAATTTGTCCCATTAAGCATAGGGATACAATTAATTTGAGCAGATAAATTAATAGCACTAGTAGCAGCGACTGTGATAGAACATAGATACACTTAATTACATACTCACATAAAATAAACAGTGAATAAGTATAAAATACATATTAAGATATATGCAGGCAATTATAGATCCAACAAGATACCAAACACGCCACCAACCCCAATGCCTTTGGGCATGCAAGTTGGTTTGTAAACGGTACTCTCACGCAACGATCAAACATTGATAGTTAGTTCTGTAAGGTGAAAACCCATCTTCGGACAGAAGATCACCCACATGAACAACTAGCTTTATAACTATCACACGTTTACCATCACAGGTATAAGATTATTCTGTCAAGTTGTGTCACACCTTTGGGTGGAAGCACAACCCACATGAATAACCCCATACTAACATCCAAGTAATTTAATTAAAACAATTTCTACAACAGAGACTGCTTTGACAATATATTGCATCAACTAATTTAATTAAAAATTACTGGACAAATACAAATAAGGGGATCTATAATATGCCAAATTTATACTCAATTATGATAACAATTAATATATATATACACTAAAATTTGAATCGCATAATCGAAAATCAAATCTTCCAAACTTCATAGATGAATGTTATATAATTTTAAAACTCAATCTTTTTATGTGAAATCAATTTGGTCTGATGGTCCAGCCCCTTAACCATTATCCTAATGTCGTTGGTTCGCTCCTTATGCTTGACCTTTTTTTATTTTTTTTAATTTAGAAAACCAAAACAAAAAAAAATCCAACGCAGAGCTGAACCCAAGTCCTTGAGGGAATAGACAGCGCCATTAACCAACATGCCAGAAAGCAATGTTTGCTGATATTTTGCGATTAATTATATCCTGTGTTGTATGGATACGGGTACGGTACCGGTACCGGGTACGGATACGGGTACGTGGTACGAAGATTTTAAAAAAACTAGGGTACGGGTACGTTCATAAACACACACACATATATATATACACATGTATGTGTGTATGTATGTCTCTCTCTATATGAAGATATATATGAAAATAAAATTCTATCATTAATTCTATGTAACCAAGACCAATAAAATTATATGTAAAGAAGTGAAATACTAATGAGGGGAAGGATGACGCCCAAAAATGCTGTGGAGGACGGCATGCGTAGAGACAAGGACATACGAAGGAAGACATGTGTAGAGGAAGGGACGTTGCGAAACATGGCAGCGCATGGCGCACAGAGGAAGGGGTGGTGGTCAGCAATGGTGGTGTTTGGAGGCACAAATATAGGATACAATGAGTACCTAGGTGTATCTTTTTTTTCAAAAAAAATGTTTTAGTATGTACCCAGTGAGTACCCAGGTGTACCCATCAAGTACCGGTACCGGGTACGTACCCGGTTCGGGTACGGCTCCATTTTTGGAGTACCCATGCTTCAGAGATTATATCTAAACCAACAGTATGAAGCGTTTAATATTTTAAACCAATAAATCGAAAATGTTCCAGCGTTCAAACATGTACTATGCTCATCGCACAAAAAAAAACGAGATTAAAAATTAACCATATATGCAGTACACAATATTTTGATTGGTTGGCTTTAAAAAAAATCAAGATTTTTGAACCCATCATCCTTATAGAAATTAATTCATTAACACAGGATGCACAAAAGAAAAAATAGTCGATATCATTCACAAACATAAATCTATCCCAATAATCTAACAATAATGTTGGCTCTGATACCAATTGTTAGGAATTTTAAACACTCAAATATAAAATCATTATGCCAGATTATTGAGAACTATGAGTTTCAGGGAATACCTGGGTCCATGACGCTTTATCACAGTGCAGCGGAAATCTTTGGGTAGGTAACGAACGTCACGAACCTCCTCTTGGGATTAAACACCAAACAGAATAGAGTAAAGATGGTGTTATGATATTCCTCAACCAAATCTCTTGAGTTCCCAAAACCGGGACTTTAGTGCCAGAATCCTGATGGGAAGGAATATGGAGGCGGTGGTTGATTTGGTGTCTTGGGGACCAACACCTCTAAAGGGGCTTATTTATACCAACCTATTAGGGTTCCCACTATGCCGAAATAGGCCAAGCCCAGTGTCCACTCATATAGGCCCACATCAATGCCTACGGTAGTCTAAACGGGCTCACTTAATGCAGATCACTAACCATCAACCCAATTGATGTAAATAGCTAATATAAATGTTTTAATATTTAATATGTAGCCCACAAAATTAATTATTAGAAATTAAAATTTCTAACAATATTTACATGTAAACTCTTCCAGAAAGTCTTTTTTTTCAAATTTTGCCACTTCAATATAAGGCATTGGCATTTTAAGTTTAAATTTTCCTAATTGCTTGCAGATCTCAAACCAGGAGCATATTTTGATTAAGTTACACCATGATTCAAAATTGAAAAATCTCCAAATCCCTTACTAGAACCAAGAGATGAAGGTATTAATTGCAGTATTGGTATTTCTTCCATCATATTACCAGGAAGAACTTTAGAAGAAAACTGGGGAACCTGAGATTTTCAGATTTATCAAAAGGTAATCCACCTTTACTTTGATTCCATACAACTCTAATCTCATTTGTAAGAGGTAAGGAACCACCTTGCTGCTTCCCTGGAGCAATATCTGCAGGGGAAACTTCTGTGTCTTCGGGATACTTCAAATTTGGAGCTCGCACCATTGGGTTGCCGATCTTTGTCAAATCAGTTTGCTTTGCCAATAGATGATTACCTTCTTGGTTTGCCCCAAGCAATGTTCTCATATTACCAAACAGAGTTGAAATATTCTCCATTTGACTACTATTTGGAAGTGCATTAAAGTTGGTCATTTCACCACTTTTAACTGGAAGACCATCAGAGGGTTCAACCTTAGTCATTTTGCCAATAAATGATTACCTTCTTGGTTTGCCCTAAGAAAATGCTCATATCCCAATGCTTTCTCGCACTCATGGACAAGTAATCTGATTTGCGCATTAGTTGAGTATTTCAGAATCAGTGTATTGTTGTGGGTTGTAATATTGGGCTATTGCTAATACTTTAATTCATCTATGGAGTTGAGTGACATAAAAGACTTTTTAAGTTGTTGTATGAAAGATGGTAGACAAATCCTTTTTAAACACACTTGCAATTAATTGGCATTATTAAACTTATACTTTATTAATTAGTTTCTAGATCTTCGTCCTTAAACAGTCTTAATTGAACTTCAATTTTTCTGCACCATTCTCCAGCCAGCATCACCTACAACTTTGGGAAAGGAAATGGCGATATTTGCTGTGAGATTAAGGAGTGAAAGGAAGGAACTTTCTCAGGTTGAGATATTGGGGAAATTTGTTGGTGTAGTTGGAAATTACAATGCACATATTGTTGCATATCCTGATGTTAACCGACCTCGTATTGCAGAAGAGTTTGTACAGTCCCTTGGATTAAGTTTTAATCCTTATGTTGCTCAGGTATGTTCTCACCTTTTTATTTTGACTTTTTTTTCGTTCTGTTCAAGTTAACACATTCTTAATTGATTTCAATTTGTCAACAACCATATAATTTTCAAAGACTCATTTTATGTGACTGTCGTTGTTATGTACATATACATTGGTTTAGAATTTCTCATCAATTGTTATTTGTTAGTGTAACTGTTAGTTTTATTTTAGTTATTTTATTTTATCATAGTTATACCTTCACAATCATTTGTTCATACCAACTAGTTAACAATATGGTAACTTTATGTATCCTTCTGATTATATTATCCCACTTGTTAACAGATTGAAAGTCATGATTACATGCCAAAGCTTTTCCATTCACTTATCCAATTCAACAATATATTAATTGACTTTGATAGAGACGTATGAGGCTATATATCTTTGGGTTACTTTAAGCAGGTGAGTTTTCCAATATATTAGTTATAACTAGAGTATGGTGCCCTGCTTTTAGAGGGATAATAATATTTTTCATTTTAAAACATTGTATGCAGACCACTAAGGCTGGGGAGATTGGATCATCAACGATGCCTCAAAAGTGAATCCTATTGATTTTGAGAACAACGAAGGTAATCTAGGTGTGGCCAATGGAGGTCTATCTAATCTAAGCATGAAGTTGCCAATTTCACATTGGCAGGCAAGATTTACTGTTTTTCAATTTTAATGTTTCTTTTTTTTTTCTTGTTCATTATGTTGTTATTATTCTAAACTATATGCCAAGAGGATTTTACAATTATATCTTCTCAAAAATGATTAGTGTTGGTTTTTTTGTTCTTATATGTGCATGCATGTGTGTTGTCAAATAATGTGATATGGAAAGAGTTACTTGAGCTATTGTAGGCTATTGACCTTTTAGCATAATTCAGTGGCAGCGATGATCTAGTTGTGAGTAGCTCTCAGAATCAGAAATAATTAATTTTTTTTTTCAGAGACACTTAACTGATTCAACTGTCTTAAGGAACATGGGTGTAGATATAGGTCATTCTTTTCTTGCCTACAAAAGCACACCTCAAGGAATAGGGAAGCTTCAGGTATTCAACACAACATGAAATTTATGCTACTTTTCTCTTAGTATGTGCATAAATATCTATATAATATTTAGTGGAAATAAAGCATTACTAGGTGATACATTTTGGTGGCCTTAACTATTACTGTGTTACATTCGATGTAGTATATACAAAGTCGAAATCACTGGCTATTTGCATAACTATAGAGCAAGTTTCTTGTGTTTTCTTTTAAGTTTAGAGAAAAGACAGTAGGATTTTGTTTTTTCATTGAGCTTTTCTAATTTAGGTTAATGAAGCTCGTTTGAGAGAAGACCTGAACCAATGCTGGGAGGTGCTTGCTGAACCAATATAGACGGTATGTATTTGGTTTAATCTTTTTTTTTTCTTGATATTATATCGAATGCTAAAAATATATTTAAAACTTGAGTCCTTTACAGCGATGCATTGTTTGCTTGATGCGGTTGTCTACTTGGTAGAAAATAAGGTGCAGATTGTTGGAGCAGTGAACAATACTTGCCCAATTTCTTCTTCTACATGGTTTAGGCTTTTATTATATACTTCCCAAATTCCAACTTCCAGATGCTAATTGAAAAATATTTAGGCATTCTTAAGTCCAATGATTATATTGCTTGCCCCTTATTGAAACTCTCTATTATCTACCAACAACTTTTTAAATTTGTAAAGCTACTGATGTTTTCAGTTTTAGATGAAATTGTTAAATTTGTGTGCTTAATTCCTTTATGTATACTTCTATTGATGTTGCTTGTTTTTATCCCCTTTAGAAGTTCTGCAATAATAGTTTGCAAATCTTTATTTAGGTTATGCAAATATATGGTGTTCCTGAGCCTTATGAGAAGTTGGAAGAGCTAACCAGAGGGAGAGCAGTGACCAAAGAGAGCATAAGAGACTTCATTGAAGGCTTAGATATTCCAGAAGAAGCAAAGAACAATCTGTTGAAGTTCACACTGGATACTTATGTTGGAGCGGCTGTTGAATTGGCCAGAAATATGGAAAACACAGTGAATATTATGAATGGAATGGAGATTTTGGCTTGAAACAGTTTTCTCGAGATATTATTTAATTAATTAGTTAATGATACTACTGCCAACGGATCCTCACAATCAATAACCATTAACCAATAAATGAACTTTCAGACAAAATGTTTCATTTTGGAAAGAAAATAGAAACATAAAAACAAACAGGCTAATGTGTGTTTGGAAATCCATTCTGAGGTAAAGGATGACAAAACTTTGATATCTAGAGAGGTTAAATGCAATGGTAAGCAAACTTTGATATCAAAGAAAGATGAGTAAAATTTAATTATATTACAATGTGATTGAAAATATTGATTTCACATTAAAAGATAGGACAATATCCTAATTAAAAAGGAAATAAATGATAAAACTAGGGGTATTTATGAAATAGTCGAATGGATTTAGATGAGTTTTGTTTGTTCCTTACCCGATTTTATTTTTTTTATCAGGGTAGTACTTTAGATTCAAACACATCTAAGAATCCAATGATGTAAGGATTTCATTAAGATTAAGTTTTAAATTGGACGGAATAGGGTTGACTCAATATTTAAGTGAAATAAAATAGATATGTAATAAGAGTTTAATTACTACTTCCTCCGGTCCTATTTATAAGACAATGTTTGAAGCATTTCCATGATCCTATTTATAAGACAAAGTGTACAAATCTAGAAGCATTTATTATTTTTTCTCATTTTTGCCCTTGTTTATTGTTTACCATTAAATGTTTTAAGGTGACACAATCACCATTGTAGTGGAGTTCAATTTTAAATAAGGGTAAACTTGTAATCTTATAGAGGAATCTCTTGAAAATCAACGTATTAGTTATTTTTCTTAATATGTGTGCTTTTGTCTGAATTGTCTTATAAATAGGACCAGAGGGAGTATGTAGCGTTAGTGAAAAAAGTTTTACATTGTCATCAAATGATTGGATGTGCTGCCATATCATTTGATGAACATGACACCCCATATATTATTAAAATCATCAATGATAAAGTAACGCTTCATTATTACCACACAACAATGGTCGAAAGAAAATAGTTGATGAAATTAGTAAATATATCACAAATATCAAAATTCCTATTAATATATGTAGTGAAATTTTACTAACTTTAAATTTAAGGACATTATTAAGAGAAGAATAATAATATATCATGACACCAAAGGCTATGGTGAGGGAGAATAAAAATCCTTCACCAGTAAGGGAGGAAAATAACCATTATACATAATATTAAAAAATTAGACCTTGGAGATCTTTTAAAGGAAATTGGAGATTAAAATGTTAATATATTTGTAATTAAGCTCATTTAATGTTAACATCAAGCAAGACCGAGATTGACTGAGAAGAAAAATCCTATGGTGCAATGTTTTGCTTATGTGGCAATGGAGACAAGGGTCTACTTTCATAATTTCTCATTCTCTTGAAGCTCTAAATCAAAGTGAAAGACAGGGTTCAGATCTAATGGATTTTCTCTCTTCTCTTCACCATTGTAATAAGTTTCTAAATTTCTTATGTTAGGATTGAAATTTTTTTATTCAAACTCTATGTGAAATCCTATTTTTTTATTTCAGTTTAGTGTATTGTGATTCAATTGCATTGTTTTCTTCTACTCTTAATGCTTCATTGACTTGGTCAACCAATGTATGAATTTAGAGTGATTCTCATAATTGGAAAATTGGGGGAAAACTTGGATCAGAAGTAAGCAACAAGAGAAGTTAATTACCTAGGAATAGGAATGGGAATTAATCATTGTGTGATCTTTATCAATTATTGATATTAATGCCTATCTTCATTGAGTTCACCTAAGGAATTAGGATTCTTAGTTGATGATACAGAGTTAATTCACCAAATAATTTAGTTTTAACTATGTTAGTGAATTGGATCATGATGAATTGAATGATAATTATTGATTTGAAGATTCTTTTAAAGTCCATATAGTGAGAATTAAAGGAAACCAACCTCTTAACCATTTTCTCGATATTATTTCTCACATTTAGTGAGTTCTTGCCTTATTCTAAGCATTTATATCATAAATTCTGGTTTGGTTTTTTGCATAATTCTAAATGTCACTTGATATATATGGGACCCATACGTTGGTATGAGTTCATATCTCTCCAATTGGATAAATTTCAGTACTATAAAGGATCCAAACTCATGCCCGTGATATCATATCAGTAATTTGTAAGGGCTATTGCCTTCTTCATATGCCATAATAACAATAGTAGTTTGACATTTCTTTTTCCTTTTCTTTTTTCTGTCAAAATAGTTTGACATTTCAGACCCAATATAGTATGTCGAAAACCTACTAGGTGGGCCATAACTCAATTTCTTAAGGGTTTGGTTACATACAACACAGGCCTAACTCTTTGCAGGCCTTTGATTTTTTGACCCCCTCTTTTGTTTTTTATTATTTCTTCCCTAACTACCCTTACCCTTCCCCTTCCTCTTTCTCTTCACCACCACCCCCTCTCACACCAATGGCCACCACCACTACCCAACCACTATAATCCTTCCCCCTTTCCATTTTCTCCCACCCCACGCACTCATGTGTAGAAGTCATTTTTTTTGTGGGAGAAAAGGGAAGGGGGAGGAGGTTACCGTAGTTGGGTGGTGGTGGCGGCCATGGGGTAGGGGTGGGGGGTGGTGGTGAAGGGGAAGGGGTAGGGTAGAGGTAGTTAGGGGAATTGCTTTTAGAACCCCCTTTTTGCTATTTGCACCCCTATTCCCTCATACTACCCCTACCCCACCCCCTCCTCGTTGCACCTACAGCTTCCCCCCCAATCGTCTCCCCCTCCACACCCCTTTCCCACCCCACCCTCTTCCCAACAACCCCCACTCCCCCTTCCCCACCCCCACCCGTCCCCCATCCCCATCCCCGTCCCCCTTGATTTTTTTCTTTGAAGTTTTTGGTTTAGAGACGAAATTTTTCCGTCTCTAACCAATTTTTTTAAATCAATTTCCGGAACCTTCCAGAAATTAATTTCGTCTCTAAATCAAAAATTAATTCTAGAAGGTTCCGGAAGTTGGTTTAAAAAAAAATGGTTAGAGACGAAAAAAAATTTCGTCTCTAAACCAAAAACTTCAAATAAAAAAATAAGGGGGACGAGGATGGGGGACGAGTGGGGTGGGGGAAGGGGGGGAAGGGGGAGGGGGAGATAGTGAAGGGGGGAAGCTGCACGTGCAGCAGGGGAGGGGGTGGGGCATAGGGTGGGGGTAGGGGTAGTATGGAGAATTGGGTATGGAATGGGGGTGCGAATAGCAAAAAAGCAGGTTCTAAAAGCAACTCCCTAGTTAGGGAAATGTATTATAAAAAACAGAAAGTGGTGGAAATAGCAAAAAGGGGGTGCGAATATAAAATGCACTCTTTGCACGAGAAAATTCTGTGCAATGGCAAAGCCCAGCAAATCAGACACTGAAAGTCATTAGACATTATCAATACAATAATAATCGAACTGTTATATAGCTTTTTTAAATATTTTTATGCTCTACATTTTTATGAGAAAACAAACATGAGAAAATTAAAGAGAGGAAAAATGATTTTTTTTCGCTTTTAATTTTTTATACAAATCTAGATCCTTTCACGTTTTTTTTCACATGTTATGTGAAAAGAAAATATTAAAAAATTGTAAGAGTACTCAATTAAGTTTACTTTTATTTTATTTTATTTTATTTTATTTTATTTTATTTTATTTTCTTATTACATAAGAGGTAACATGAAAGAATTTCGATTTAAAATTTCTATCTTTCTTTTTCTTAAGAAGAAATATAATGTGGAGTAAAAAGAGTTAAAATAAAAAGGAGGTGAGAAAATAATATTGCTATTATTATATGAAGAAGGAATAATATATATAAACAAATACAGAAAATTCTTACTTTAATTTCGTAACCTTGTATCCCAAAGCAACACAGGAAGATTTTTATATATATATATATAGTTTTTATCCTAGCTTATTATTTTAGATAAAAATTTTAACATTATTTTACTATTTACAAGTTTCTCGCTCTTCTACAAGAGTGCTGCTATTTTACATGATAGATTTTGCCACAAAATGTACATTCACGAACAATGATTAACCAATTAAAATTTTTCTCTATATATTTTGTATTTATAAGCTTGTTAAGCTATGGTGTGACTGAAATGAGGATATTTACCGTCAAAAAAAGAAATGAGGATATTTAGAGTACGGAGTAATTAATTTGATTTGTACCAGTTTCCTTTATTTCAATAAATTGATTTTGTTCTAAGAAAATAAATACAATTGTTTATTCGGTACAATAGTTAATCCAATAAACTCGAAACTTTAAACAATTTTAATTTGACTAGTTTGAATTAATTTATATAATTAGTTTATATTGTGTTAAATTAAAAAAATGCTTAATATTTAGTTAGTTTATATTGTGTTAAATTAAAAAAATACTAATATTTTTGTCTTTAAGTGATAAAAGTTAATTTATAAATAAAAAATTACCTAAATAGTTTTAAAAAATATGATAATTTATGTTTTTATTATTCTAATCTGACAACCAGATTTCATTCAATTCAATCTTATTTAGATTTGTTAAAGTTGAGTTAGTTAAAATTATTATAAAAATTTAATTAATTCAAAATTTTTAATCCTAACCCGTGTGTATATATGTTTATGTATAATAAGCAAGAAGATAAAGAGCACACTTGCTAGGCCAATACACACATATATTTTAAGAAAAAATTCAATACTGGTGTGAGACTTACTTTTTTATAAAATAACTATTTTGAAGTTAATATATAGTTTTCTTCTACTTTACCAATGAGTGATTAATTCAAGTTATACATGTTTGATTCTTTTTAATTAAACAGGATATTTGGTTCGAGTTTTGTGCATGTGAAACCCTCCGCAGGAAAGCTAGTCTCATCATGATGTGAAAGTTCCTTACTCGTGCAAGAATATCTCTTGTGAAGAAAACTTGTGGTTTAAATCAAAAATATTTTTTTCTACTTTTACCTAAAAAATTTAAAATAAGATAAAATAAAACGAAACTTGAGGTTTAGTATTTTTTTCATAAATTAAAAATGATTAAGAAAACTTAAAAAGAAAAACGGTCTTATATATAAAAAAAGTTTTCAAATGCACCTTAATTAAATGTTCCTTCACAACAACATTCCGAAAGCTATGATTTATGTTTCTATAGGGCCTTTTCTAATACTCTACCTGGAAAGCAAGTAGAACTCTAAAGCATCTAAATAAAGTTGGGAAGAGAACAACTTTCAAATCATAGTACAATAACTATAAATTGAGAGTAAGGACCACCATTTAAGCTGAATCCAATGGAAAAGGCATCTCAATGTATTTGAAAATATGGTGAGGCGTCAATGACTCATCATGGATCACAATGATAACAAAGAGAGCACATTTATCTATTATAGCTAGTCAAACATGCAATGCACCAGCCCATTTAAGAGCACAAAATAAAAAGGGTTCAAGCGTATGGAATTGCATGGAAGCCTAATATAACTGGAAACAAACAAGTTATATGTAGTGAATGAACTTAACTAATTACACATATATATATGACAATTGACAACAATATATTTTCCCCCTTTTTTGGCCACACACAACACAACAATCCATTCAACGTATTCATCACTAATACGCTTATAAACAATATTTAAATGATTCCAAATGTAGTTCTTGACATTTATTTCAACATGAAAGTTCAAAGGTATATATAAATCCTTTGGCCAGAGTTGGCCAAGGAAGTGAAAGAGCATTGGATCCTGTTTTTTTTTTCCTTCTTGTATTTCTGTCTTGGCAGTACTCCGGGGCCAGGTTTATTCAAATCTAAAACATATAATATATATGCCTTGTAGAACTTTAAACAGATTCAGTTTAAACGGGTGAAATTCAAGTTTAGATTTTTTAACACAATTATTTCTAATATTAAAAACGTGAAAAATTCACGTTTTAACGCTAAATTAAACATATTTTCAGATTTATTAGTTACTAAAAAAAGAATTGTCACTGTATTTGTATATATTTCATAACAACCTTAATTTTTTCACATCATCCCAACTTTTATATATCTCTTTATTATTTTTTTATCGTATCACTTATCACATCTTTGTAATTGTTTTTCTCTTATCTTTTTATTCCTCTTCCCCTTCAAGGTGTATACACGTACACTTGGGGTTGTAAAAGAAAAACATTTTTGATATTTCAATTTGAGGAATATACTTGCTTTGCACACCAGATATTAAGCAATATTATATTATTGAGCTTCAAAAGCACAAATGGTGTCTTGATTGGAATGAAATACCAGGAGAGAAAGGGGATGGAGTAAAATATTATAATTAATGCATCAAACTATATTCATTTCTAGATATTATATCATGTCCACGCTAGTATTAAAACAATATCCTGGCCGGAATATAGATAGGTTGCTCTGATTCTCGGTTAAGGCGAGATGTAATAGTGCACACCTCATCTGATGCATTAAAGAATAGTGCCATGGAAATACTACTTTAGAATTTAGTGTGTTTGTTGGCAACGCTACTCTACATTCCAAAACGTAATTTTGATGGAAATTAAACACACACTATAATATATATTAAGGCAACCCCTGTTTGCTATTCTGTTCATTCTAATTAATCCACTATTCCAATAGCGTAAATGTTGGAGTCCAGATTTATTCTAATCCTGTGTAGTATAAATTCTAACTTCATGTGGAAAGAAACACTAACTTTGTCAAAGACCTAGCTAGAAACTGGTGGACAAAAATTGAACAATTAATGATACCTAATGGCACCAGGTTCAGTTGTCTTGGAAGGTTGGAAAAGGAAATTAAATCTCAGATTGTAAAATAGAAGGTTGGTTAATTTTCTCATACTAATTAACCAAACAACTATAGTTAATATACTTCTTCAATAGCTTGTCTCCAAAATCAAGGAAATTACAAGAAGAAATGTAGAATTCAATGTGGATAATTAACCACACAAGCTTCTAGTACCAGAAAACAAAAAGTGAAATGGGGGAAATGATGAAATGCAACATGTATTATCATAGATCAAACCAAATTAAGTACCTTGTCCAGAAAAATTTCATTCAGGGAGATATATATGGTGTGTGTGTGTGTTAGTTGGATTCATTGCTCTGAACAATGGGTTCTCTCTGTATGTATATATGTTCCTTTTGCCTCCACCCTAGGGATTACTTAAATTTAGTTATAGGGTTTCTGAATTAATATATCAGTTACTTTGGGATTTCCATCTCCTATAGTCTATTCCAAATCTTTGCCAATGTAAACCTATTTTATTTGAGAAAGGAAAGTAATGTCAGAAAAAGTATCTAGGGGACTGTATCTATTAGGTCAAAATTTAGGATCTTTGCTAGGTCCATATAAATTAACAAACCCAATTCAGATCATCATACAAAAACCATAGTTAATTTTATATCTAAGAATTACACTATTATTCTACTAAATACCAATATTACACTAGATAATTAATTAAACAAAACAATACTAGCAAGGGGATGGATTATGTTTCCCTTCCAATTATATATATTAACATTACTTCTAGGCTTCCTAAGCTTATTATTTATGGCAACAGAGAAGTGCATGCTTCACATTCAAAATTGATAAAGTGATCATAGATCTTCTTCACCAATTTCTTTCATCTTTCAACCAAAATCCACTTACATGTCAAAGGCCCACTGCCTTTGCATGTCAAAGGAGATGGAGTTATAATTACAACTCTCATCAAAGCTAGAAAATGAGATGCTTTCTTCCAAGCTTCCTGAATTCTCATAATTTCCAATAGGGTTTGGGTCCATGAGGGTAGTAGTAGTAGTAGTACTATTCCCATAATATTGTGTTGTTGAGGGACAAGTTGAAAAATTTGGAAGAAATTGTTGACCCATGTTGGAATTTTCCACCTGGAACCAACTTTGAAGATCTTGGGGGAAAGTAGTAGGTTTTCCAAAGCATTTCTCATTAGGGTTTTCAATTGCTGAAACATTGAAACAGCTCTGAGCTGCTTGTTCCCTGAGATAAGCCAGTTGTGCTTGTAAATTGACCACCTATACAAAGATCAAAGCAAAAAAATGCACAAATTAGTCAAAAGTAGTACAAGGAAGCACAAATTAGCTAGGGTTTTTAGTTATAATTTAAAAAAAAATAAAATTAATTGCTTGATCATATATATATCATGAGAGAGGTAGAAAAAATGAACCTGTTGTTGAAGGGAAAAGATATGTGCAACACAACCATAAATTGGATCTTGAAGTCTAGCTTGAGCTTCATAGGAAATAGTGACAGCAGCTTCACAACGGTCAGTAACAGGGAGATGAGCAAGGAGTTTTGAGACATT
Organism: Sesbania bispinosa; assembly: GCA_026901365.1. NCBI lineage: Eukaryota > Viridiplantae > Streptophyta > Magnoliopsida > Fabales > Fabaceae > Sesbania > Sesbania bispinosa. The sequence continues at coordinate 98,599 of QLOH01000151.1, forward strand.
ACTTGCACCAAAGACCTTATGAATGGCAGCAAAATGGGTGGAACCCTGTTCATGGCAAAAGTAAGGTGCAAAAACACAACCCCTGACACATTTCCTTCTCAAGAATTTGCAGGCTCCACAGGGAGAACCAGAACCAGTCATCTTGACCTTTTGGGGTTTGGTGGTCTTTTAATTTTGGTTGTTTCTGGCTCTCTTATGCTTTGTGCAAATCATAATCATTTATCACCATCTTTATATACACAAGAGAAAGAGTGAGGGGTGGATTAGAATAAGGAATATTTAATTAAATTAGGTTCCCTTATTGGCCTACATTGTTCATTATTTTTTCCCCATGTACCAAATTTTTATTTGTCAGAAAATGAGATTCCATTCAACATATATATATCCTTATACGACAAAAGAGCTACCATTAACCAAACCCATTTTGTTTGATGATTGGATCTAGCTATCGCCTCTTGTCCTTTCTTTTCTCAAGAATTAATTTTTATTGTGTATATATACGTGCATAGCCGCAAGTCCATTTAATTTTCAAACACCACTTATTTTATTAATTTATACACACACCTGAACAAGAGAATTAATGGAGGAAATCAAATCATTTGTTACAACTTTACTGTTAGTAATAACTCATTTAATTTGTTTATATATATACGTGCTGCTGATTTATCTTTATAAAGAAATTTGAGTGAAGCTTGGAAGCAAGAGTTTTCTTCCATCATGCGACAGAAGAAGTCCATCTGTTACCCAATACATCAACTTTTTTCCTCGCCATATTTCTTAATTTTTTTTATATATCAAGTTAGTTCGGATAAATTTATGTAGTAAGACCTATTATAGAAGAAAATGTAATGAATTAACAAGAAGGTAAAATGAATTCAATTTTTCTCATGAGTTAAAATTAGTTATTATGAAAAAGTTAAATGTCAGAGTTTTTGAAAGGGTTAAACAATAAAAACTAATTTTAACTTATGAGAGAAGTTAAATTCATTACATTCTAAAGAAATTGATCTAAACTGAGGATTCATTTGGTTTACAGTAGGACATAATTGATTTTGATAAATTTATAGAATCAATGGTAGAAGATGAATGATATGCACGTGTGGTTCGTGAAACATGTTAGACGGAAGTGATTTACAGTATGTGTTTGGTTTAGCGTTGAAACTGGCCACTGGCCAAACTCAAGTTTAGATTTCCCAATACAACTATGTTTAGAGTTAAAAACGTAAGTTTACCACGTTTTAACGCTAAAGATAGTATTATGAGGATAATTTTAAAATGCTCCAACTCATTGTTAACTCATATAGGAGCATTTTCAACTGGGAAGGACACGACAAATTTAGGTAAGCTAAAAAGGACCCCGATATATATCGTAACAAATTGAAGGTCCATTCAATTATAAATTTGAGTCGTACTATTTCAGCCAGAGTAACCTACAGAAAAAAACAACAAATAATTAAGTTTAATATATTACACACTAGTAAATATTGTTAAAAAGGAAAAAAAAAATCGTGTCTGTAAATTTATATAACGACAAAATAGGCGTTTATGTCTAGATAATGCCCCTTAAGCGCTTTACAGTAGTGTGGCGTAATATAGCACAATAATTTTGATTTTTACATATTTTTTAGCGTGAGAAGTGTAGGAAAGAAAGGGATAAAAAAATGAAATAAATAGAGAGAAATTAAAGGATGTGATAATTGATATAATAAAAAAAATAGAGATGAAAAAGTGAATATAAGAAAAGACATATAAAAATTGATGTGAAAAAATTAAAATTGTTTTACATATTCAATCACATTATACTTCCTTTTATACTCACAATTTTTTTCTATTATTTTTCATTTTTATCACATTAATTATATATCACAACTCTTATTTTATTTCTTTTTTATTATATTTTTCTTTTTATCTCTCGTCTTGCTTAATTAAATTTTTCTAGTGTGAAACTATGTTTTTCCTCATCACATTCACAATGCCTCATTCATCTAAATTGAAATGAAAACCGAGGAAAAATATTAGAAAATGCTTAGATTATTGATGGCGGCACAAATTACTATGGTACTATTACCGGTTACTAGCAAAAAGTAGGAAAAAGACATGTATCAGGATTTAAATCGACGTGGATAGTAAATTTAATATTTAATGTATTTATGTGCTTGAACTCAAACCTAGGTCCATTATTCATGTTTCATAGTCAAATAAAATATATTTTTAATTTCTTTAATGTATTTTTTCTAACAAACTAGTAAAATAGAAAAATTATTTTAATATTAAACTTAATTATGAAAAACTAACAATATTAATTAAAAAAGTATACATCTAAATCAATTTTGAAAAAAAAATCAAAGTCTAATTATAAAATATAATAAATAAAGAGGTGGATATATATATATAGCATATTAAATATTACTATTATTATACCAAAATTCGCACTCATATCCATAAATTTTTAGGAGTAATTATCCATGTCTAAACTTAAGTCTCAGTCCAATTCATAGTGGATAATTTGTTTGTGAGCACCCATTATGATCCCTAAAAAGAGCATAGTGAATTAGGGTTAGAACTTTGAGTTCAAAACAAGTCTAAACAAATATTATTACCCTGGAAGATACTGTAAAAGTTCAATAATCTGGGGACACTTAGCCTCTTTGAGGGCCTCTCTAACACACTAGTGGGGATTGGTGTTTTCAATGAACAGGCACTGATTAGGGAGGTTAATAAGATTGATTAGAAATTAAATATGCGAAAAATTAATGTTCAATCCTGGTGGATGGGGATAATAATTGTCCTGCAAGTACAGGTAATCAAAATGCAAAGCAAGCCAAAAGAACAAAGAAGACACTCACAAAATTAAAAGGAATCATATTCGAAAAATGAATGAAACAAACGATAATGACGCTAGTTTTTAGATCATATACTATATATGTACATATAGAAGCTAATTAATTAAGACAGAGGGAGGGGCGATGAGATGTGATTTGTTTGGCCTTTTAAGACTTAAAATTGTTTAAGCCTTTGGAGGTCATTGTTTGTCGAGCAATACCGTATAATTAATTAATTATCATTATCAAATATTGTACATACTCTTTCAAAACTTTCAGTCACTTCTTTGTGTCGAGTATAGGCACCAACATGTAGACCCACACCCAAATGTGAATGGACCCCACATTCAATACTAGCTAATAATGACATTCTAACAAAACGCCACAAAATAAAATAAAATTTTAATGGGATATCTTTTGAGAAACATGACACTTGAACATAATTGAGATAAAGTGAAAAATGAAAATTTTAAATTTTGGGAATGGTAGAATGTGTAGGACATGAGATTATAATATAATTTATACTATTTCCGATTTTTATAAGAAATAAAGAGGTGGATTTTTTTCTAAGTATAAAAAATATAATATCATTTTTAATTGTATTAATTATTAAATATATTATATACTCTTACTTTTTATAAATGGTAAATGAGTCATTCAATCAGTTAATAGTAAGGGTGTTTTTGAAATAAAATTTAAGTTTATGTTATTTTTAATTACTATTAGATTGTAATACTTTATTTGAACTTGATAATTTCAATATTATCAAATAATACATTATGGTCCATTATGAACCATTGTTCAAGGTATTGCAAGTGAAATTTTACTTAGAGTAAAAAAAAAATCTTTAATTAACCACAGTTAGATTTATTATATATGTGTGTGTGAGAGAGAGTGATTATTAAATTATACTTTTGGTTTACTATTGTATTAAATATAAAATTATTTTTGACCCATTTACTTAACAGTTTAGACTTTAAAAAAGCTAGTCATCAATGTTATTTGACATGCTATTACTATCAAAGTCTTTCTCAAGTTATTGAATTTTAATATATACACCTCCGTTTCTTTTTATTAGTTATTTACAATTTTTACATAATAATTAAGGAATGTAATAATTATGTTTTTTAAGTCCCATTTCTTTTTAAAAAATACTATTTCTCTTTCTCTTACTAATGTAATTAACATTTCTTTTTTCAATAAATTTGCAGAAACACATATGGTGTTTATATTGAAATTATTTATTATTTATCATAAATTTTTCATTGGAAATATAAAAAATAGATTTATTAAAATTTTTGAACTTTTAAAACATTTATAATATAACTTTATAATAAATATTTAAAATAAAAAAGACTCAAATTACATTAAGAATAAAATTAAAAAAATAGCATTTATTATTATCTTGATATATAAAAATGACACGTATTTAAAAATAAATTTGACATCCTAAAATGATAATTAAAAAAATCGAAGGGAATATAAACAACCGTGAAAATTGTGGAAACTTCATGATAGACTCAAATTAAGGTCCTTGCTTCATGATTGAAACATCATTGAAAGTGTAAACAAAAATTTATCATGAAGTATTTCTAATGTAAAATATCAAACTTTCAAAATGATCTTACAATTGACTCTTAAATTTTTAGATCAGTATTAATTAATTATAGGGTCATATTCATGGTTCTTATATTCTCTTAAAGTTAAAAAAAGAATTAAAAAATGAAAGAATTTGAGGCTATAGTACATCAAAACAAGAGAATATTGTTTTTGCAACTAAAACGGTTTTATTTTATCTTAGCTGTTTAATGAAAATGGCTCCAATGGGTTGCCGACTTTTTGAATATCAAATTAATATATCAAGTGTAGACTTTGATAATTTCCCCAACGAAATTCTACGAGTGAGAACTTTCCATTTTATTATACGTTTTTGTGAATAATTACATATTCCGAAAATATAAAAAGCTAACTAGACATTCATGCATAAATATAGTTTATTCATTTAACATATGTGTCCATTTAAGAATAAGTCTTCTCCAAATTGAAATGAGAACTAATTAGTATAAGTATATGAGTTTAATTACTATACACTGGCAGTCGTGTAAAAAAGTTTTATACGATCATCCAATTATGTGTGTTGCCACATCAATTAATGAGTATAAGTGTATAACACATCATGTGTTTTTAAACTCAATAAATGATGTGACAACATATCATTGGATGACAGTGTAAAATAACTTTACACTATCGGTCTATATTTATTAAATCCTAAGTAGATATAATCCATCATATCTCGTGCTAAAAAAACTATTTAAAAAGTTCAACATCTATATGATTAGTATTAGTATATATACAATGAATACGAAGGTTTGCCCCGAAATCTAAGTGAATTAAAAGGTGCCAAGTTGCATGAGAGACATAGATGTGTACACGCCAAGACTTGTACCCCTCTGCATTTTCCTCAATGAAAGCCATTATCATCCTCAAATTCAGAGGAATGGTTGTGTTGTATCCTCCATATATATACCTAATTGTTTGCCACTTACGCATAACGGCACAAGTACTGTGCTGTTGGAGACGGCAGGCATGTGTACACAGCAACACGCCCCGTTTTATTCTTAAATCATAATTATAAATATAAATTATAATTATCCCCATTAGTCATTTATCAATAATGTGGGGTTCAACAAATTATAAACTACAAAGTGAACTGTGCTATAGACACCCATTTGCCTAAACATTTGACATTTGTGTCAAGTTTAAAGCAAGCTTTGTTATTAAATAAAATTAAGGACCATATTGTCTAGCAATGTACTTTTAAATATAAACATTTCTTTTCATTTTGTGTATTTTATTATACCTGAGCTTTTTGTTATTCGATCTTTCAAAGCGTATCTTTATCATAACATTGTGTTTGCTCTGGATTTTATGGTCTTCCCATTTGAAGACACATGAATTCAAAATGATTGACTCAACACTGCACTTTCCAAACTGATTTTAATTTCTGTTTGTTCTTCCTCTCCTCTCCAGGTCACATGACCAAAAGTGGATCACCACAGAACTTAACTCATTTGAATATTAAGTGATTCCGAGACAACTCTTTGTTCATGTTGTATATATAATCTAGTTCAGTGATAATTTATTAGTAACTTGCTCCATATATTCGTTGCACAAAAGTTATGTACTTGTTGTTAAGATGAGTCATTAACAAATCATCTTAACATTCAATTATAGAATACGAGATTTTAAAACCTATTTCTCTGCTTCTACGTGTACTCTGTCGGCATTGTCTGACAAAAGATTTTTCAAAAAGAAATATATTAGAGTCAGGATTGTTAAAGACTTATATACTTATATGGTGAGAACATTGTCCAAGACTTATATACTTTTATTTGATCTCATCTATGGTCAATGTGAAACTCTCCAACACACGTACCCCTCACGTCTTGGGCTAGACATCTATGGAGCGTGGAATTTGTAGTACTGGAATAGATATTACAAATAAATCAACAAGGGTCAGTTCAAGTGGTACATGCTTGATTCCCCTTAATCAAGGTCTCGGGTTCAAATCTTATATAAAAAATTCCTGCAGGGAGAGTTAACTCCACCATGATGTGGATGTTACCAGCTCGAACAGAATTGCCTCCCATGGAGACATGTGGTTAAACCCAAAAAAATTACAAATAAGATATTACTCCAACATATATTATCTATAGTAATATAGTAATAAGTGATTAAGGAGTTATACCACTAAGCATATAAATTAGTAAATAAATTTAGCTCAAATAGCGTTCTTGAATTTGAGTGTTAAGTATAGAACCACATTAAATATTTGGAGAGTTTTACCATCCAATCTATGGTAGTTCTATCAGATTTGTGTTGTAGGGGATACTTGTGGTTACATGTTAAAAAAAATGCAAAGAGTTATAATTAATTTGAGAAATTGACTAATTAATACGTGCATATATACGTATGTCTTTATTTGATACATGATATGCCCCACCAGTACCATCACATTTTCCTTTAGATGTTAAATTGAGACAAAGTGCAGTGCATGTTCTACAGAAAATTGTACGGGTGCATATTAATTTATGTACACCTATTATATATAGTTGTTTTATGTTCTGGCAGTAACTGCGAAGGAAGAAATAGATACACTTTACAGGGAGGTGGTGTTTTGAACCAACTAATGTGCTTGTTGGAATTGAAGAAAAATCCTTTTCATTAGTACTTAGTATCCACAGACGAATCCGTTTTCCTTAATTTCCCTCTTTCTTTAGATGATGAACTTATTCATTTATATACTCAATTGTTGACCTAGCATGTTTTTTGAGCACTTCTGTACAAACCAGCAGGATTTTTCTTTTTTATTTTTGACACAGATCAGCCACTGAAGTGCACAAGCCAATATAGGTGGCATGTTAATTTAATTTTATTCACTAATCATACTATTTAATATTGAATTGGTGCATTTTTGTTAATTATATATATTCTTTCTTATTAACTTCATTCTTTGTATGCCCTAACTTGGTCAAGTGAATTCAGAACTTATCAAGTAAAATAATCATTAATTATTCACTCCTAGGTCGCTTGTGAGTATTTAAATAGACATTTTTTTTAATGAGTGTTCTATATTACTTGTTAATCTGGAATATGTGATAGAATATATCTAGCTAGGCATGTGAAAAATAATGCGAAACCAAAGTAGCGTTTGGTAGACATTTCGGAACGGAACAGAACGGTACATATGGGTTCTATTCTATTTTTGGTCTATTTTAAAAGTAGAACAAAATATGACATGTCATTGAAAGAGTGGAACACTTTGGTTGTGTAAAAAAAGGTGGAACCAAAGAGAACATAACAGAACACTCATTATTAATTTTTTATTGACAAAACTACCATTTACTCTCATAACCTTCTTCCCAAAATTGATATTCCCCCACTGTCATGTAACACATTTTACCATCACCATATTGTCGTCGGGCACCCTACACCACCACCGTTTTCGCCACAGCCACTGCCATCCCTGTCACCGTCGCCACTACCACCTAACACCTTTTACCATGCACCACCATTGTCGCTTGATACTCTACACCAGCATCGTCGTTGCCACCACCTCCGCGCCACTGCCACCGCCGCCACCACCACCACCATTGTCGCCACCGCCGCCCTAGACTCCCCACTACCACCGTCTAACACCTCATATTAATTTTTTCAATACTTAATTAAATAATAAATAGGATAAGGACATATATGTAATTGAACACATCACCATGTTCTGTTCTGTAGTTACCAAACACAACACATAAAATATTTTTCGTCCCGTTACATTATGTTCTGTTCTGTTCCGTCCTATTTTGCCCGTTTTGTTGATCTACCAAACACTACCTTGTAATGGAACAGTAAAAATTAATGCAGGCGCGATGTCGTAGATTACATTAGGGGTGTTCATGGGACGAGTTGGGATGGGTTTTACTTGTCCCTAACCCGACCCTAATTTTGGACCGGGCCAATTCTATGGACCCGAACCCGTCCATAGACCCCGAAGAGACCCGATGATGTGCGGGTTAAGTAAGACTGGGTCTGAGTAGGACAGAACTGGGTTGAACCGATATATAAGCTAAATATAATCATGAAATGATCATATAAGAAGGTTCAAAAGAAAATAGTTCATACAATTAATAAATATATTACATACAATAGAATATCTCTTAATGTATGCAATATATTTTACTTTTTTAAAATTTGGGAAATTACTAAACCAAGAATAACATTATATCACTATATAATTTTATGTATAGAATGTATTTTTAAAGGTAAATAGAGGAAACTTAGACTCAAAAACCCTATCTAAAATGAAAAAGATAAAGTTAGGACTTTACATAATAGAAAATCATAAGTAATAAATATTATATTTATATATAAAGGACGGGTTGGGTAACCCGAAGGTTAACCCGAAGCCGTCCTCAACCCGATGTCGGGTCAAAAAATGAGACTCGATGTAGTTCTATTCTTTTTTGTAGCTAGGACAGGAACAGACCCGACCCAAGTAGAACGGGTTAGGACGGGTCAAAGGGATGGAACGAGTCTTGATCACCCCTAGATTACATATCCTTTTCTTCCATAAGTGGGACTTAGTAAAATATGTCTATATCATGAGAGATATTATCACGATATCACAAGAAAATAATTTGTTTGGGAATATTTTTAGAGAAGGCCTTGGGTGCAAGCTTGGTTGTGGTGATAAAATTAAATTTTAGCATGATCCATGGATTGAGGAGGGGCCTCTGAAAGTTGTATTTCTTAGAATTTATATATATTATGTAAGGAAAATGATAAACCTTGTAATTTTTATGGTAGATGGGATGGTAGAACTTCATTTTGGAAGTTTGAATTACGCAAAAATCTTTTTGATTGGGAGATTGATTGTTGGAACAACTTCTGCACTTTTCTTAGAAATGTATTTCCTACTCATAACAAGACTCTTTATTGTGGTTTTTCGCATTTAATGGTGTTTACTCGGTGAAATCTTTTTGTGATATTATTGTAGAGAGGATTTTTGGAAATGTAATAACATAATTAAAATGGTTGAAAAGATGGATTCCACCAAAAGTGTTTTTATTTGTATGGATGGCAAGATTAAGAAGAATTGTTACAAGTCAAAACTTAGTTTAAAGATGTGTGTTTCTTGTAGAAAATGACTCATGTTTAAGGTGTAGAATTGGTAAAGAGGATGTGGACCATCTTTTTGTTGCATTGTTATGACAATTGGCTGATTTGGATGCATTTTATCAATAATTGGTGGTTGTTTTGGGTTTGTCCTTCACGTTTTGAAGAGGTTATTTTAGAATGGCAACAACTTGTTGATGGTGTTTTTGATGAGAAAAATTCGGTATTTTTATGTTTTGCTACTTGGTCAATATGGCTATAAAGAAATGAGCTTGTCTTTCATTCAAATGTTGGTTGCAAGGAGACTTTGATGGATTTGATTGAATTTAGAGTAGCATGGTTGTTATATGCTAACTGGAACCATTGCCCATATGATGTCTCTAATTTAAAGAAGAACTTGAAAATTATATCTTTCCCACTAAGCTTACTTGGAGTCGAAAAAATGGGCTAGTCCGACCGGGCCGGCCCTCAAAATTCATCAAAAAATGTAGGACTTGGGTACTTATTTTAGAAGCCCGAATAACCCTGGGTTTTTTAGACCAGTTCGGCCAATCAAGTCTGCTGCCCACAAAAACCCCCAAAAGACCGTGTAGCCCGTAAAACCTGCAAAAAATCGGGCTTTCTGCAAAAAGGTAGAGCTCGACACCTATTTTAGAAGCTCAAATAACTTTCGGCCTTTTTAGCACAACCTGATAAAGCTCACCACCAGCATCAAGTCGGGTCAGGTCAGGTAGCCCAATCAAATTGTTAGCTTTGAGCCTACTGTTCTGAAATCTATCAATTGGGCACCACCTGTTGGGTGTGTTTTGAAATTTAATGATGATAGATTTGCTAAGGGTAAACCTGGCCCTACTGGTGGTGTTGGTGGTGTGTTAAGAAATTCAGAAGGGAATGTATTGGGCATGTTTGCAAAATATATCGGTCAATTTGGTCTTATGAAGATGAGGCAAAAGCCATTGTTCAAACTCTATTGTTCTGCGAGGGATTCCACTTTTCAGGTATTGTAATAGAAAGTGACTCCTCTCTTGCAGTTGGATGGTTTCCTAATGTAAATAATATATGGGCCCTGGAAATTACTTTCTCTTTTCAATTTGTTTGATGTTTTATCTATTAAAGTGAAATTGTATGAGTTTATAGATATGGATGTGGAATTAATGACAACGTAACAAACTAACAATGATAAAGTGGTCATTTTCACGCCATAGTTTTTTTTTCTTAAATTTAATGAATAATTATAGATCATATGGAAAATAGCTCAGACTACAGAACATATATAATATTGAAATTGATAGGTTAATTAAGACAAAATTAATTATATTCGGTGGAAATAAAGTTAAGGATATCCCTATCTTTTTTTCTATCTTTATATGTAACCATAAATTAGCAAAAGAGGAATTATTCAGCTGGTTTAGAATTTCTTTTCCAGTGTTTGACAAAAATCTATATTTAGGGTGGACGAGGTAATTGCTGGTAAAAAAATCTAAAAAATGAATTTAACAAATAGTTTTAATGCATGCTAACAAATATATAAGGATCGATCGAACTTTTTCTTCAATTGAGATCATGTTCATACTAATAGAAGAGAGAAGTCAATGGCAAGTTGTGTAGTTCTTCATTATCTGGTCAATTTGATCGGTTGGATTCAGAAAGTCGTGGAGCGAGACCCATATTATGGTTATGGGTAAAAACCAAATTAAGTTGCCGAAAGTTTGATGTGAAGATTTCAATCTTTACTTTCAGTTTTTAGAGTTGTGGTTCGCGCGCTCTTGTTAGACGGTTAATTGTTTAGCAAATGAGTTCCTTTCAGTTTTTAGTGTGATGAGTTAAATACAGTTAGACGGTTAATTGTTTTGTATGATGAGTTGTAATTAGTTGTTTGTGAAATAGCTGTTTCAATGTATGCAAGTCAATCCAACAGTTAAATTTTCAGTTTGTGGGTTATAGTGTTGGTCCGAACTCTGAACCAGCAATATAAGCTATGATGAATAAATTTCACTTTCTCTTTTACCGTTAAAAAAATATGGGTTTTTGTTAACGAGTGCACTAAGGATACTAGTTAGAATTCATATATAAAAAGTTTTTATTGAAAATCATATTGATTATATCCGTAACATTAAATTTTACGCGCACTAAGGATACTAGTTAGTATCATTATTATTTTCTAAAAAATATTACGAGTGAGAACAAAAGGTAATTAAGAAGTTGCTGTTTGTGCAGTATAATAATTGAATGAATGTATAAGAATAACTATGTATCGTGATAATAATAAATAAATATATAAATATAAGGGTTTGAACTTTGAATTTAATAAGGATGCAAATTTTAGAGCAACTTATTCTCGTCAAAAATAAAAGAAAATTGAAATATAAAATATTATGGACTATGGAGTCATATTGGAACAGTTACCAAACTCCGCACGAGTGGAACTATTCTTTTATTTCTTTAACACGTGCAGTGGGGTCCACACCTGGCCTTATCCACGTCACACCTGTACTAAACTATACTGTGTGTCTCTGCTTTCAACGAATTTCTGGGGATAAAGAAACCATCCAGTGCAGGCATTTGGATATATAAATAAAATAAAATAAACATATCAGAATTCTGAACAGAAAGAAAGAAAGGTAGAAGAATAATCGCAAGACGATAAAATAAAGGTCAGGCTCCAATTCTTCAAAAATCAAAACAAATTAACCATACTGCCGGAAGGAAGATGACGAAACTGACAAGATATATTAAAAAAACACAGAATAATTAATCGAAGCATCCAACGTTATTTTATTTAATAAATAATTTCCAATTACATTTAATTAAGTCAAGTTTGGTGTTTCCGAATTTTTTGAAAATTATATTAAAAATGAGCTATATGATTTATCTTTATTTTGAATTTGTTTAATTAAATTGATCAAACGAAATGAAAAAAAATCTAATTCTCATGATAGAATCATAATCTGAAATAAGATAATAATGTTAACTAATGTACCACACACATCTGAATTATTCCTGGATCAAAAAAGTCAGATCTGGAAGGAAGCAGAAAGCTACAATCGTAGGTAGCTTAGCTAGGCCTGAGAGGAATACATTTACACGATATTCATTGATTCAATCATGTTTCCTTACACACACACACATGCACATCAGAATTATTCCTGATCAGATATGGAATGAATATTGAAGTCAAGGTACTTGTAGCAGAAGCCAAAAGCTAGCTATACATGCTTAACAACTAGCTAGGTTTGATATAGATTACACGATACTATATTCATTAATTCAATCATGCATGTTTCCTTAGCCAAATTAAAGTCATGAAACATTAAATTGTTGTCTGGTTTGCACTCTGCAAGAGAGGGAAGACCAGAAGGGAACGTATATGGACAAGGATAATGATGCTGACAAGTGTCTTAGCAAAGACCAGTCAAATTAATTAAACCGACACCTTAATTTGGGGCCACTGCACGTGTATGGATGATTGCCAGATATCTTGGGTTATAATTTGGAGTTAGGACTTAGGAGGTTCGTTCCTCTCTTATTATATATATTATCTTGCTCCAAGCCTCCAACTAGCAAAAGACTGTATAAGTAACTTCCACATGTGTTACTAATTTTTTTCAAAACGGTACGCATAAGTATTACTTAATCCTTGTTAATTTTATAGCACTATCATTTAGTTAATTAAATATTATATGTTAGAGTATCACATTACCTAAAGATATATAATAAGGCCAAATTATAATATGTAAGCCTTGAGTAATCCTTGATTTAACAAATTAGCTTTGAGAGTTGAGTTAAATTCAATTCAAAATCTAATATATAAGCCTATAGATGTTCACACTACATATGTCAAGCTCTAGGTGTGATTGAATAAAGTTAGCTAAATTATAACATATAAACTTTAATTTGGACAATCCGGTCTCACCTTATAACCTAACTTTTAGGGTTGGGTTAGTCACAATCTAAAATCTAAGAGATTAATTAATATTTTTCTATTATTAAATATATCAGGTAATTTGGATAAATTTCTCAAAAACTTATAATCAAAGAAAATAAAATGAATAAAAAATGTGAAATAAATTAAAATTAACTTCTTTTATAAATTAAAATTAATATGTGTATCTCTACTTTTTCATAACACTTTCATATAATTCCATAAACACCTATAATCTATCTATAATTACTTTTTTTATAAATTTTTATTCAAATATTTATCATTATTGAAATTTATATATATAAACAAAAGATAGAAGTTATATATTCATAGCAAGTTAATGTAGCTTTTTCAATTATATTATCAACTACTTAGTCCATGTATAAAAAAATGATATTATGATGCAATCCAAAAGCAAACTCTTCTAGATTGAATATCAAAATGGGATGTAATTTGAGGTCTGAATAATACCAACCACAAAAGAACATGATGTTGCTTAATGATTAGGACACATCTGCCGAAAATCTTCATTTTCATAAGAATATATAAATAAAGAAATATAGGATATACAATGTAACTAGTTTTCAATACTACATTAAACGCACTAGTTTATTCACAAGTGACTTTCATATTTTAAAACTAAACCAAGTGTAGTTTGAACAGGGGGCAGTTGTTCAAAACTGAGCCATGATATAGGGACTGGTTGGATTGAATCTATTAATTCAAATAAATCACGAGAGCAATATTATTGGCTTGGTGGTCATTTTAATTTCAAATTAAAAAGGTTTAACAAATAATATGCCGCTCGTGACAGAGAAGGGATTTGTCTTGTTTGCAAGAGAATGAATCCTTTCATATATGTTAAAATTTTACATAATTTTATCATGTAGAATTTTTTAATTTATATTATTACTACTTTTTAAAAATTGTAAATGAGTTATATTGTTATTTAATTTGGCCCCAAACAACACGGTTAAGAGGTATTTGGTGACCAGTGACGAGGACTGATAAGATAATGAGTGTGGTGGTGGAGAAAAGCTGGAAAGGCTGAAAAATATAATTGAAGGCTCAAGTTACCTAATTCGGAAGGGAATTTGACTGAAATGACTGTGTGTCTGGATTGAGAAAGGGTCGGTCCTACAAATTTGTCCCCGTATCTATCTATCTACATGACACAAACAGAAAGTCTAATATAGACTAGCTTTGATTGTTTCAAACAAGCTAGTTTTCGTTTTGGTATATATTGACTTGAATCTTGGCATATTGTAACGCAAGGCACACCCATGTTTTAATTTTCAAAATGATTTCTCGTAATTGAGTCTAGTTGTTAAGTGATATAGAGATTCCAATTTATTACTTAGCTACTTGTCTTCTTATTTAATTTATTTATATAAGTGACATAAATACGTAACGGTTGGTTGGATAGCTGTCTTTATAATTCACGACAATATTGCGAAATTTTCCCAATAATAACAAGCATGAGGATGAAAGATATATATATATAAAGTCCTTAAGGATATTAAACTCTAATTTTATTTTAGTGCTATTGATACTAATTATAAGTTGGGTGTGTTTTGTTCTGGGTACGCCCCTTTTACTGCCCACGGTGAAGTGAAGGACTCAACGTTCCAAGAAAGAGATTTCTCATTAATTGATTCAGATACAAGAGATGATGATATATAAATACATCAACATATATAGAAAATTGATTACCAAACTAGCTAATAACTAATAATTAACAGAAAACTAACTAACTTGGTTGACTAACTTCTAACTATTAACAGAAAACAAACTATTATTGTGTGTTAGTATATTACCTTTTCTCAGCTAAATATCTTAATCCTAGAAGAACTTACAATATATTACTTACGAACTATATATCCTACATAGTCGCATAGACTTTAATTAGGCTTCACCTTCTTATATAACTGTATGACATATATTTACCTTTATTTAGTTAATATACGAGATGACAATTCCCACGTCAAATTGAGTCCCTACTCCCAATTTGCCATATATATATGTCTGGTCTCAAAACTCAATTGGTTTGGGCCGTCTACATACCACTGTAAGGGTGCCGTCTACGGTGGGACACAAAAATTGTAACTTATCGGTGATACATTACTTATGGACTGTTACATGTCCATATTAATTAGTGAACAATTTAGATCTGTGACCGGTTACCTGCTGGGTTTTTTAAGTGGAAAGTTTCTAAAATTTCATTTCAGTCCTGACACCTCATAGAGACATGCACATCCAAAGCGGTTAACATTGTCTTTGGGACTTCCAATACTGAGAGTCCTTCGATTGAAAGATGAAGCCCTGTTGAAGGAAATGCTCCTATTCAAGGCACTCATTGTGACAGTCCAAAGCCATCACGTTAAGCAATCAACTCAGGAACATGAACTAGCATGGTAACAAGCACCAACCCCTTCTGAATAACCACATCAGCAAGGCGTGCAAAATTCAATGACCCCAGATGGGAAAGATTCGATTTTGAAGGGATAGAAAGAAACCCAGATGCAGAAAAAAAATGGAATGAAGGGCTACAGAAAAATCAAAATCTGAGGAATAAAGAGTGGGTGGGTGGGGTAGATAACATGATGTTTGGGGCGAGAACATGTATCGTCGGAGGTTTGGGTGTGTTGAGAAGTAGAGATCAGTGGTGGTTTGATTTGAAGGCAGATAAACGGAAAATAGGACGAGCAAAACAGAATTCTAGTTAAGACATCTGTACCTTAAGACAAAGACCAAACAAGCACTTCTGGGGGAGGGACGATGGAGGAGGGAGCGAACCGAAAAAATGGAGGAAAGGGAGGAGGGAGGAGGGACCAGCCGTGGGTATCTGAAATCAAATGCACAGGGGACAATAGTTAAGGGTTTACTCAGCATGCAAATTTTAGAATTTATTTCTGACTTTTTTTATTTATTATTTTATTGACTTAACTAACTATTAACCCACAGCTACAGGTAAATTTTTTGCACCACAGGTGGTGCACAATATTAGTGACTCACTATAGCAGCCACCCTCTAAGAAATGCCTTTATGAACATTTTAAACCTCGAATCTTTGACCAAAAAAAAAACCTCGAGTCTAATGACACGTCTACGGCAAGGAAGCATGTGCATTATATATAGCACGCCATTTCATGTTAGATAATAGATACGTTTACCTTGGATTTGGATAGAGTGATTTGAAATTCCTAGATTTTGTGTTAGAATAATAAAAAAAATAATTTCAAATGATAAATAGAAGATATTTTAAAAAAAATCTTCGCCACTCACGTTATGTTTGGTAGCGTGGAGAGAAATGTGGTGAAGAGAAATAAGTGAGAAATAGAGAAGAAATTGAGTTATTTGTTAGGAAAGAAATAGAGATGAAATATGGTGGAAAGAAATTATATTAATTTTTGTTTGGTAGGTGAGAAATAGAAAGGAGAGAAATTTGATTATAATATATAAAGACCAAAATGCCCCTATTTAAAGTATTGATAAGTAAAATTTATAGAAAAATTATAATATTTAACTCTATATAAAATATGTAAATAATTTATTTAAAATCAAAAAAAATTATATTAAAAAGTAATAAATTTATAGGTTTGATTAATTAAAAAATTAAGTATGACACGTCTATTATAATTAGGGGTGTTTATTTACAATCCAATGTGTTCATTTATAATCTAATCCAATATAAACCGCAAAAATAAAACTGAAAAATAAAAAATTTTGAAAACCAACAAATAACCGAAATTATTTATTATTTTAGATTGATTTCCGGATCCTATATTAAAACCTTACTCAAATCAAAACCAAACTTAAATATACACATATATTGTTTTAGATGTATATTATGGAGAATTCTAGCCTACTTAAATAAAAAATTTGTGTATGGGTACATAAATGCCATATAACCATTGGATATATTAATAAAATATTGAATGGCTGGGATGTGTTAACTTTTAACCGGTTATGGGTATCATGTTGGAATGATTCTTAAATTTACAATTCTGGTCAAGAATGGATAGATATTTTATCTTGCCCCTGAAGCGATATCTATATTCTATATGTATCATATGAAGCACGGTATAATTTCTTCACAACATAAGAAGCGTGATTATTATTATTTTGTATTCTGTGTCATCTAACTTGGGTTCCAACGCTGGTAGATTGAAAGAAACTAAGAAAATTGACGGAAAAATGGGTAAAGAGAGAGGGAAAGATAGGGTTTGGCTACAATGGACCATGATTCACATTATCCAAAATGTAGAAATATAGTAATTTAAATTCTTAATCACCAAATTTAATGCTCATTTTATTAATTATTGATATTTAAATAGTTTCCAGTTGTTTGTATGAAATATTACTCGAAAATAATAAAACTCAAATCGATATTATTATGTAAGGTAAAATTTTGCCCTTTTAACTTTAAATTAATATATCCTCAACGAAATTAGCATAGGTTGTATTGTAAATTCATATTTTCCCTTAAATTAAACTCAAATAGATATAAAGACTATTTAATAAAAAATAAAATTACTCATTTACCTTTTGTAACAAAAAAATTAAGCTGGATTAGGTGGACTAAATTTTGTTTGGTCCACCCTAGAATCGTCCAAAAGATCATTGGGTGAATTAACAATTTAGTTTTAAAATGATTATCTTTTAATATATATTCATTAAATCTCTAATTTAAATTAATTATCTTTTAATATTTATATATAAAATTAAAATTACATACATAATTCAAACTAATTATACTATAATGTTTACATATAAAATTTAAATAATTCATTTTAAATTTAAGGTATACTTCTTACTATAATATATTTATTTATTATGAAAAAATAGATAATCATATAAAAATAGATATATTTTGTGTGTATTGTAGGGGTGTTCAAGACTCGGTCTGTCCATTTGACCTGTCTCAGACTATCCTATTCAGGTCATGTCTGTTCCTGTCCTACGAGAAAGAATAAGACCAAAACGGGTCTCATCCGATGACTCAACATCGGGTTGATGACGGGTTCAGGTTAACTTTCAGGTTACCCGACCCATGTTTATATATAAATATAATATTTATTATTTATATTTTTCAATTATGTAAAGACCTAACTTTATTTTTCCTTTTAGATAGGGTTTTTGAGTTTAAATTTTCTCTATCTGTCTTTAAAAATACATTCTATACATAAAGTTATATAGTGATATAATGTTATTCTTGTTTTAGGAATGTCCCAAACTTTAAAGAAAGTAAAAAATAATGCATACGTTAAGAGGAATTCTATTGTATATAATATATCTACTAATTGTATGAACTATTTTATTTTGAACCGTGTTATATGACTGTTTAATTTGATGATTAACTTATATATCGGGTCAACTTGGTCCTGTCCTGCTTAGACTCAGTCTTACCTAAACTTGCACATTATCGGGTCTATGAACGGGTTTGAGTCTATACATTTGACCTGATAAAAAATTAGGGTCGAGTCAGAGACAAGTAAAACTCGTCTCAACCAGTCCCACGAAAACCCCTAGTGCATTTTGTATGGGATAAAATACTAGTTTTATTTAGCTTTTGAATAATAATAAGAACATTAACACATTGATTAGTATGACATGTAAATTAAATCATAAGTAGAAATATAAATTAATCAACAATTTATAGTGATACACTCGCTTACTCTATCATTCCCATCAATTACTTTTAACATTCTCCCCCATCTATCATTTTATGGTGAACCCCACACATAATTAGTGACAGTGAGATTCCCCTCCTCAATCATTAAGCTAACATTTTCTCTCTTCCTATTTAAATTTTTAAATAATAATTTTAAAATACTAATCCTTAATTTTAAAATTTATTAAGATTCTTATTATTTTCTATTATAATGCTTATTTTTAATATAATTTTTACTCTTATTGTTATAATTTTAATTTATTTAATTATAAATTATTATCAAATAATAATGTGAATGAGATTTTAATGGTAAAATATAATCTACTATTATAATATAAAATTAAATGATTAAACTAATCTAATATTATGTTTTAATTTTAATTATATAAAAATATATTTTTACCCACGTATTAGATGTGTTAATATACTAATATAACTATAAACCAAATCTTAATGCATGCTACAGGAGTTACCAATACCAACAATAAAAATACAACAAAATAAGTAACCATTAAGAAAAAACCAATGAAAATAACAATTTGATTAAAATTACAATGATCGCATAGTTGTTTAAAAAAAATGGAACAGTCCAAAATATGGAATTTCCAAAGTGATTAGTTTGTAATTTTTTATTATCTAGAGGAATTAATTAACTTAAATTCATTAGCTTTACAATAGTTCATAGTTAAAATCGCAAGCAAATTAAATTCTAGGATAAATCAATTATAATGACAAAATAAAGAAAAATCAATTAAAGCAAAAATAAGATGTGAATTATTTTAGAAAGTAGACACGGCAACGTCAGTATTCCACACGTTATCAATAATTTTCTGTGTTTTTTTTTACCACTTTCTTCCCGAATTGGTATGCGAATCGATGCTCTTATTATATACAGGCTGCAGTGCTGCAATTTTATTTATTTCGGTGTTAGAAAGCAAAATAACATGATTTTGAGGGGTGGCTTAGCAATTTTATAATCTTTCAAAAAGTGGAACATGCTTACCGTGAAAACCTCCTGTAGCCCGTTATATTTTCTTGTGTATCAATGCACAAATTATTGATTTGTGTAGCTTAGAACGACCCATGTATTATTTTGCTCCTAAAATAAAAGTGTAGCGAATCGAAATACAATTAATTAACGAAAAACAGCTTCAATTAATTCTTCCTAAAATGTTGTAACATCACCATACAAATATAATTAAAAAATTCAAAATCATTTGATAAGTTCATTACAATTAGGTATATCAGAAAATGCAACCTCCCTTCCCTAGTTCCTCAACTTTCAAATTTTTAGAGCAGCTCACTTTTTAGAATATGAACCATAAAGAGAACACTTGTTTAACAAAGATAAACCATAAAGAGAATACTCCCTCAGGACTCAATTATAAGCAAAAAAACACTCATCTATGCTGGACCAAAATATAAGCAAAAGTTAACTAATTTCACCCTATTAAATGATATCATCCCAAATTGCCCTTTATTTTATTCATATTTTATTTTCCAACCACTCTATTTAATGTATCATGTACCAATAGAAAGAGAGTATATATGTCCACTTGAAACAAGTTTCAATAAAGTTGAATATAGGGTAATTTAGGCAATATAATTATTTTTTAGATGAAATCAAGAAAATTAAATGAGTTTAACTAACTTTCTTAATAAGTGTGAATATGGTTATTTTTGCTTATAAATGAGTCCGGAGAGAGTACATGTTTAACAAACACAAAACAAACTAATTCATCTATAATATGAACCCATCATCCAGCTGAATTCTACATATCTCCATACAAAATATATCACATAAGTAATTACAACCGGGGAAACTTCCAAATACATTATAGTTATCAACTCCTACAATATGATTGTCAATATTACTTTACAAAATACATTCACAATATTGTCCATACGTTGCTACCCTGTTCAGACTTCTACAAAATGCATCATGGTTAACTCAAAGTATAACATGGTTATCACAAAATATGAAGACATATAATGACATTAAGGGTTAGCACAAAATATCATAACATATACTAACTAAAAATCAAGGCATACAATGTCAGTGTTGTCCAGCGTCATACATCATTTGAAGCAGTGATTGAAATCTCATTTCGGGAGGTATCTCGAACAATAATCGTTTTTTCTGTTCATTTCAGCACATAAATTCATAACGTTGCATACGATATTGGACCATAATACCCAATTCTGATAACAAATCCCACTCATCTGACTCAGAATATACCCGGGTCCGACTTTGCTTAAGCACGGTAAGTTGTTCATGGATAATCTCATTACGCTTCTCAATTGCTACAACATGTTGTTCAGTAATTGTAACTTGACGTTGTGCTACATCATTCAATTTTTCAGATAAAGCATTCCCACTTATTAAGGCATCAGCTACCCTATCAATTCCAATTGTCATTTTGTCCATTTGTGACTCTATCAAGTCCACCATTAATGCTTTGCGCTTTGTTCCCCGAGAACCAGAAGTCCCTGTGGACTGATTGGATTGTGCATTTTCCGGACTAAAGCAGTCCACATTAGGGGTGGAAAATTGTACGTCATCAAAGTCTCCTACCTTTGGGTCATTCATTGTGGTATCATTGAAAGCATCATTTAAGTCTATGGGTTGCTTGTCCTTATTTAGAACATTATGTACTTGTCTAGAAGTTAGGCCCTTCTTCCCTGCAGCACAATCTGAGGCATAAAAGCTCATTAAGCAAGTCATAGTGTCGAACCTGGGTTGTTTTCCATTTGGCTGCAAAGGGTTTAGCCTGGGCAAGTCACAACATTATATAATTACATTTGTCATGAGATGGAATTATATAATGTGACTTACCCTTATCAATTCCTCCCACACTTCATCCTCAGCCTCAAACTTCTTTGTCATAGGGCTCCAAGCAAATCCACTAAGACCATTAAACATATCATATGCCTCACGCCATTTACATATCTTTCAATGTTTTCTGCCTATTTTTAATGTGTTTTTTAGTCAATTCTGGTAATCCAGAAGCTCGCAAAATGTTGACCATATTTCCATATGCCTCTGATACCTAGCTACCATCAACTCTAAGACCTTTGCGAGCTTCATCAAACCATTGCAATTATTACTTATTAGAAGGTAGTCCATCTCCTCAGACCATCTCCATGTTTCCCTAGGACCCTGACTACTATCACCTCCTTGTCCCTTTTCTTTGTTTATATTGAAACCTATATATAAATGGTATACAAACAACATGTGCAACACAATATCATTTGAATCATTGACAAAACAAAAGAAAAATGTGAAAAAAAAGCATTACACCACATAAATATTTTGAAGTAAATGTTTACATGGTACAGTATAAAAAATAACACATCCTAATAGTATACATTTGTCCAGCAAATACAAATGACATTAACAATAAAATTGTGATGTGTTTACAAATTACAATATTAGTGTTGATAAGCATTCCACATTTCATTTGCAACATTATCCCTTAAATTTGCCCTTTGCCTATAATCCTCATCACGTACTTGTGTTTGACCTCTATCGGCCTCATTTGAAGCAATTAACGATCAACTTCAAATAGTAATGAATCGTCATTATCCACTCCAATTAAAAAAATTATGTAATACACAACAAGCAACTACTATATTCTGCATTGTTTCAAATGGATAGTGAGGTATCTTGCCACTAGCTATAATTGGGAATCGTTTTTTTAAAACACCAAAGGTTCTCTCTATTATATTTTGTAGTGATGAATAAAGATGGTTGAATAATTCTTTAGGATTTTGTGGCCCACGACGAGAATACTCCTTCAAGTGGTAACGAACACCTCTATATGGAGTCAATATTTGTCGTTTAAGCATGAACCCTGCATCCTCCAAATAATATTTGCCTACAAAATTCATAGTCACATTATGACACATGATAAAATGAAACTTGCAAAATGTTTTCTACATAAAGGACATTCCACTGACCTCCGGGTATTATTAATGGATCTTCCCTAGTTAATGCATCTTTTAATATCCTAGATTAAGATGTAGTTCCTTCCCACATAGCTAAGACACGTGAATTTCATGTCAAAATCACAGGCAGCAAAAACATTTTGCGTTGGGTAATCTTTTCTCCCCCGATAACGAGGGGCTTCTACCCTTGGGACTTTCACTCGAATATATGTACCATCTATAGCTCCAAGACAATCCTTTGTGCACAAATGATTGACTAAGTTAATAAGGGATCAAGTTAAAGGGGTAACATAACCATAAAAAAATAAATAAAGGTACCTTAAAAAAAGGATAAAATCTGCTATTGTTCAGTATATATGGTGGGACATCCCTACCCGATTGGTTGAACTATAAATTCTCCCTCTAAGGAAATTACAACATTCAAGACAGTGTGAAAGTTGCAGCTAACAGTCTCACCAGATCAATGGAAAAAGAAAGAAATTGTTCGATTTTTAACATTGTGACCTATGATGTGTAAAAATTTTGCCACTTGCTCCTCTACTGTGGACCATAAGTTATCCTTTACTATACTGGTACCTCTTAGTTTCTGACACAATTGTATGAATGCTTCAGGTCCCAAACGTATAATATCACGACACTTGTTTGTATGGACTTCTTTTTCATTAACTCATGACGCCTTTCCTCTCTTTGAGGGGTAAAATCACTGACAGGGTTGTGCACCCTTCATGACAACAAATGAAGCAAATGTAATGCATACTCTACACAACATAACAACATAATTGCACCAACTTGGAGCCCTGTTTCCAAATCTTGTCGAGCATGATTTGTTATTTTTCTTTCAACTATCACTCCATTATTAAGCATTTCTTCTTCATCCAACTCATCATGGTCTATACTTTCCTTTGAGAAAGAAGAAATGACTTCTTCAACATTCAACTCATTATTATTTCTATCCATCTGACAATTTCCACACACGTTTGACCCTTACAACAACCAAAACAAATCAACAAAGAAATTAACATTGTGATTTAAATTGGGATACGTGTAACAAAACATTAAAAAACCAAATAGAAATAGTCAACAATGAAAGTTATTAACAAAAGAAATAAAATCATATAGCCAATAATGTACTGCAAAGATAATAAGAAATTAAGGCAACCATTAGGAGAAGATAACCAAGCTGAAAATGAGTAGGAGAAGGACTTATCCTTGGCCATGTTCCCATGATTATAATATGATTACATGAGGTCTACATTACCATGAGAGTTATTATTTGGCACAAATATCATGTCAGAGAACTAAATTTCACTCATTTGTAGGAAAGACAATTATGCGGCTCTTCATATCTTGAAACCAATACATCTTTTTTGTTTTCTTTTTTTGTGATAATAAGGTAAACCTATCTTTCTGTGAAAACATGCCCAGCTGAACCCATTTACAAAATTAAAACCCAAGGAAACCAAATTACAAAATAATAAGAATTAAAACCCAAGGATGGTAAGGCTACACAAATTCCAATCACTAATGCTTATAAAATCAAGAAAATAAATACACCAGTAGAAAATTATCCTTAACAGAAAAATTTTAAGGTTGAATAAATACAAAACAATACAGATCAACTTCCTTTACATATTGACACATAAGCTCTCAAACCAAAAATTTGCACAACCTACTTCAAATCAGCAAACCAGACAAACAAAAGGTAGACATACTCCACTGACATCATGATGGCAAACCAAATTCCTAACAACCCAAATGAATCCAGGACCCTAGAATAAACTGTTGGGATGTCAAGTATTAGTCCCACATTGGATAGAAATGAGCGAGGAGAGCAATATATAAGTGGAAAGACCCATAAACCTAACGCCCTAAGGTTTTGGGTTTGATGTGGTGTCTAGCTCACTTGTGTGGTTTGCTCGTTTGCTCAGTGGCCCTATTTTGGAGGTCTCCCTGGTGGTTTAGGCTCCCTTTGCTACCTAACAAGTGGTATCAGAGCCGATGGTGTGATCAGGTAACCGGTGATCGGCTCGGATGAGAAATTGGTGGCGATCCTTGTGTCAAAAGTCTTCCTAGTGATATGTGGAGGCTTGGCGGCGTGTCCGGTTGATGTGAGGCAACGACGGTGCAAGACCATGGAAACTCGTGATAAAAAAAAGTTTCTGCTTGAGGTGGAGCACTAGATGGATGGACTCACACTTGAGCGGGAGAATGTTGGGATGTCAAGTATTAGCCCCACATTGGATAGGAATGAGCAAGGAGAGCAATATATAAGTGGAAAGACCCATAAACCTAACACCTTAAGGTTTTGGGTTGAATGTGGTGTCTATCTCACTTGTGTGATTTGCTCGTTTCCGGTGGTTTAGGCTCCCCTCGCTACCTAACATAAACCAAATAAGTGTGTGTGACTAAATCAGCCACTTATCAACAATTAACATTGCAATCCAAAAAAAGCTGACACCAGTATATACAAGAGACAGTAAGGATCACATTTCAAGGAAACTGAGGCAACCATTAGGAGAAGATAATCAAGCTGAAAATGAGTAGGAAGACTTATTCTTGGCCATGTTCCCATGATTATAATGATATGACTACATGATGTCTACATCACCATGTGAGCTACCAGATGAGTTATTATTTGGCGCAAATATCATGTCAGAGAACAAAATTTCACTCATTTGTAGGAAAGGCTATTATGTGGCTCTTCATATCTCCAAACTAATACATCTGAGATTTCTTTCACAATAAGGATAAGAGAATTCTTTTTTGTTTTCTTTTTGTGATAATAAGGTAAAGATATCTTTCTATGAAACCATACCCAAGAAAACCAAATTATAGAGCAATAAGAATTAAAACTCAAGGATGGTAAGGCTACACAAATTCCAATCATTAATGCCTATACAATCAGGAGAATAAATACACCAATAAAAAATTATCCTTAACATAAAAATTTTAAGGTTAGCTTCCAAACCACAAATTTGCACAGCCTATTTCAAATCAGCAAACTAGACAAGCAAAAGGTAAACATCCTCTACATACATCATGATGGCCAACCGAATTCCTAACAGACCAAATGAATCCAGGACCGTAGAATAAACCAAATAGGCTCATATAACTTAATCAGCCACTTATCAACAATTAAGATAGCAATCCAAAAAAAAGCTGACAGTAGTATATACATGAAACAATAAAGATCACATTTCAAAGAAATTAAAGCAATCATTAGGAGAAGAGAACCAAGCTCAACTAGTAGGAATCCTTGGCCTTAATCCAGTTCAGACTAGAATTTTATTTTTATTATCGGAAAAAAAAATGAAATTTCAAAATCATCTTTACTTCTTCCTCGTATAATTCTTGACCACACCAGAGGATAACTTGACTAATTAGACGAGTAAAAATAAAATTGAATGAGCAGTGACAAATTTAAGGGTGTATAATGTTAATAGAACTAAAATTTTAAAGGAAGACACATTCATTTCACATGTAGAAAGGGTATGATCCATTCAGAAATTATATACAGGGAGGTGCTTTCTATGAATGGCCTTTTATACATAAGTTGTCATTCTCGTAGAGTTCAATGTCAATAATACTACTATTTATTTCATATACTTGTCTTGGATTCTTTCATGAAAACTCATTGGAACTTTTTGTTCTTATATGATTCATTCATGTTCTTAATTTTATATGATTCTTTCATATTCCTAATTTTACATGATTCTTTCATGTTCCTAATTTTACAAATACTTTGCCAATAGGAGCCATGAAATCAAAGTACCTGTTCTACATCATACAACAGACACTTCTAAGGTATAACACTAAACCCATGTTCCAATCACTAATGCCTATACAATCAGGAGAAGTAACCAAAGAAACAACAACCAATTTACAGATAACCAATATCCAGAGCAAATCCAACATAATTGTGAAAAATTTGAGGTCAGTAAATAGAGAAATTACATTTTTAATTTCTAGATTGAATGGGTATGGAATAGAAATGAACAATGAAATTATATAACGAAATAAAATTAAAAATCAAAGAAAGGTGGAGTATAACAGGTACCTTCAAGTCGCGACGATCAGCAAGCTGCAACCAGGGCAGAACCATCGTGAATCACCGTTGTGAAACTGCAGAACTTCAGAAGTGTTGAGATCTTGGCAAGCGTACCAATATCGCAATAGTATAATAGTTTAAAAGTAGGGGTTGTCGTACCCACGGGGAACTGTTCAAATTAAATCCTCAGGAATCAAACTTACTAAGTAAATATGGTTGTAAAAGATTGAATTTATTTTATTAAAAGTAAATTTAAAAGGTGCAGTAAAAGAATCCAAAACAAAGAGAAATTTGGATGAAATAAAGTAGTTGAGAAACTAGGATTGAACTTCATCTATCACAACCCTCTTATGTTTTGGGAACCCAATAACATATAGAAATTTGCAATTAACAATACTGAAGAACAAATAATTTTCATTCACATTGGTTCCTCAAATATGAAATTCTTAGAACAATCTCTTAAACATTGATCCCTCAGATATTTAACAAATTTCCTAGCATTAAGAAAAGTTATTTACAGCTACCAATATATTGAACCCTATTCCTAGTGGTTCAATCTATTGATTATTTTTATCCAAATCAAATTTAAAGAAGTTCTTCCCAGCTGTTGAAATTCTGGCAAGTGTACCAAAAATCCAGCAGTATAAAAGTAAGTAGAAGGGTTTGTCGTATCCACAGGGAACGATTCAATTGTAAATCCTAGTGGTCACACTTATCAAGTAAGAGAATATGGTTGTTGATTTTGTAGTTTGCAATAGTAAATAAAGAAAAATAGTAAATTGAGATGGTTGAGCGGGTTACTTGAACTAGGATTGAACTTCGTCTATCGCACCCCTTTCATATTTGAAGCCCAATGATATTTATGAATATGTAATTATAATATCTTAGCACAAATAAATATTATTTCATAAAGGTTCCCACATATATGAAATACTCAGAAATAATTCACCCTGGTTCCCACAATGATAAATTACCCCGGTTGAAGAACAGTTGTAAAAGCTATCAAGTCATCATGGTTCCCACAGTGACAACTTGAGTGTTTTCACCAATCAGAATTCAAGTTTCGTATTCCTAAGTTCCCCCAAACTCGCTATTGATTTCACAAACCACTTTCCAGTGCGCCCCATAAAACCAACCTATAACTACGGCACAAAGGCGGAAGCTAAGCATTAAGAACATAATAAAAACACTGATATTATAGAAATAGGGATTCATAAATAACAAAGAGAATTCAAATACAATTGGGGATTGAATCAACTACATTCAATCCTATGGGAGAGTTTAGCTACTCATGGTAGCCATTACAAACCAATAGAGAAACTGTCACACTTTTCTCTAGCTCCAGCTCTGCTCCGCCGCCTCCTTTGATCTATGCAAAAAAGTCCATAAATAGAAGTTGGAAAGCTATCTGAAATCTGGAAGGAATCTTGTTGGAAATCTTATCGGAAATCTGTTTCCGTATTCCTGCGCTTCAACCTGCGCTCAGCGCAGATGAAGCGCAAGAAACAGAGAGCAATTTTAATTCCTGCGCTCCACTTGCGCTCAACGCAGGTGGAGCGCAAACCTACGTTTTCTGCTTTCTTGATTTCCTCTTTTTCAACTTGATCTTATCTTTGTCTGCTACGCTTTCCTTATTTCCCTCTTCTTAGCTTGATCTTGTGCTAATTTTATCTGCAGAATCATTATCCAAATAACTTCTGACTTCATCTTGATATGCTGCTATTTAAAAATCTTGTCTGCAGATTCTTTCTTCAAATAGACGCTATCTTGTTTCTCCGTTTAAATCTTTCCCTTTTTATCTGCAAAATTAACAGATTTATTATCAAAATAGCATCAAATTCAAATTCAAATTCAAATCAAATAATCACAAAATCTGGAATTATTACTAAAAAGAGGTAATTTGGGGAATAAATCTAACATTTTACCCTTGATAAGTGTATTAATTATACAAGAATTTATGATATATTTAGCACTTATCACCAGCCAAATCAAGAAATCAAAATCAAAACTCCATTGAATAAATAGAATTTAGCATTAAGCACTGAATAAAAATACCAGTATTAGTAAAACAAGAATTCCTATATATTAGAGATCCAAAATACAATTGGGGTTTAAATCGACTACATTATTCGATCCCACAGAGAAGTTTAGCTACTCATGGTGGCAATTACAAACCAAAAGAATTAAGAAGAAAGATTTCAGCGAAGCCTTCCAGCTCTGTTGTTTTCTCCCTTTCTTGCTCCAGAATCGTCTATGTTCTTCTCCAAAACTGTATTTTCCAAAAAACCGTCAAACTCTTTCCAAAAACAGTAAAAACTCCCCTGAAAACTATTTGACGGCTGATTAAACGCTAGGTTTACGAGTCTTGCGCTTAACATAAGTGAAGCACAAGAAACAAGAACAATTGAGCAATCCTGCGATCAGCCTGGGCTCAGCGCAAGTGAAGCGTAGGAAACATAAATAATTGAGCAATCCTAGGCTGGGATCAACCTGCGCTCAGCGCAGGTGAAGCTCAGGAAAGAGCATCCTTTGAAACTTGCTCTACCCTGCTCCTGTCTCTGCTCACTGCCCACTTGATGTTTTAATTTGTACTTTAACTCCTCATCTTTAAAATTCAACAATTTCTTCATTAAAATAGTGTCAAGTTCAAATTAGAATTCATTTTTACAACAGCCACAAACTAAGCAAAGAAGGGTAATTTTGGAGTATAAATTCATGCAATTATTACTAACAAGTGCTTTATTTATACAAAAATCTACTCAATCTTAGCACTTATCATGAAGCCACCACAGGTGGAGGCGCGATCTGAGTAGTGGAAACGGGTAGATCAGAGCAATATTTGAGAAGGGAAAAGAAAAGAAAGGGTAACCGAAACACACTCACCTACTGTCAGGGACGGATCTAGAGGGGGGAAAGTGGGGGCTTTGGCCCCCCTCCCCCTCCTCAACAAGTGGTATACTATATATTTCACTCACAAAAAATTTACATGTTTTATTTTTTTAGTTATTTCTTATGTTTAAATTGTGTTTTTTTATTGATATTTTTATATTTATATGAATCCGGCCTCCCTTAAAACTCTTTCTAGATCCGTCACTGCCTACTGTGGAGGTTGGATTCAACAGCGACCATGGAACTCCGAGCGTTGGCTCAGTTGTGCACGCAGTAGCAGAAGAAAAATGTTGATCTGATGAGCTAAAATGGTGGGAGAAGAATGGGAGAAAGGAGGGCACTATTTTCTTTCAAGCATCTGACCCATGGTCTCAGACTGATGTTTGACAAAAACTCACTCTCTCTTTGCTATTTTTTCGCACTTTTGCGGAGAAACAAAAAAATGTTGGGACCCATCACCTATCATTTTCTATCTGCTTTAGTTTCTATTCAACCAAACGTAATTGTTATTTCCACTCCCCCAATTTCTCTTCTATCCTCACAAATTTCTATTCAACCAAACAGGGTGGTAGGCAGTGCACGGTTGGAAGGAAATCTAAACTAGACTTTCAATGCAGTGATATCTGTCCTCGGCCAGTCATATGTGATTGGAATGGAATCTTTTGTTCCCAAAATCACCAATAGTTATTTAACATATCAAAATTGTAATTTTGCAAGGGAAATAAAAATCAAAAAAGGGATACTAGGTTGTACGAAGATTGTTTACTGTCTCACTGGGGATGAGAATGGTTGGAATTTGTGGTGCTAAGAGAAAAGTCTTTCAAAATTGAAATAATTTTTCGGAGGGATTTTTAAGATTTCAAATTTTGTAATAAACAATTGTTGAAGCGAAATGTATAAATACTCACCTCGCTTCATTATTATTACACACCGGTTTTCATTTGGGATTTCGATACAAAACACTCTCCACCAACTGAAGATGGCAATGGTTCCAGCTCATTTCCACTCCATAAGCAGCACCTGCAAGCATCGTGAAAACTGGAGGTTGAGGGTGAAGGTCGTGAGACTCTGGAAAATGACATCTATTGCAAATCCAAATGAGCCTTTTGCCACACAGATGGTGTTCGTCGATGAAGAGGTTTTATTTTTTAATTAAGTTGTTTGTTATTTTGTATTAGCTTTTTGTAAGGGTTGTCTTTCATGTTGTCTGATACGATTGTTTCCATGATGCAGGGGGAAAGATTGAGGCCACAGTGCCTAAATAACACATGATGAAATTTGCTCACTCAATCGATGAAGGAGAGGTGTATAGGGTAACAAACTTTGGCCTTATGCGCAACTCGGGAAAGTCCAGGGCAGCTGGCCATGAATTTAAGGTTTTTTTTAACGCTAATACAAAGGTTGTGCCTTGCCAGAGAGTTGGTATACCTTACTTTAGATTGTCCCTGGTGAAGACAACAGACATCAAGAAGACCAATGGATGGTCTGATCTCCTGCTAGGTTGTCTCCTGTTATTTCCACTAGCTTACCCAACTCTTGCTTGGTTATTGCTTTTCTTCTTGCTTCCCATTCCTTTTGTAGATTTTATGGGCATTGTGAGTGTTGTTTCGGAGGATATCAATTTGTCCAAAGAGGGGAGGCAAACATGACTCATGTTGCTGGATTTAGCAGATAAGATGTAAGTGCGTTTATGTGTGATCTCACATGTGTCACCGAACTATTTCATGAACCACTCTAATCATACATGTTGCTTTCCATTTCTGATTGATGCTAAGAACATGTTTCATACGATTTGTAAGCTGTTTTCAATTTATATGATTTCAGGGGCAACATTCGTTTGGTTCTTTGGTAGGGGTGGAAACAGGCCAGGCCAGGCCAGGCTATGGCAGGCCTGAGCCTAACCTGACTCCTAATTCTTAAGCCTGAGCCTGGCCTGTTATCTGTTATAGGTTTTTTTGTAAGGCCTTGGCCTGGCCTGCGAAAAAGTCTGGCTTGGCCTGTAAGCCTGTTTAGAAGCCCGTTTTATAACAAGGCCTACAAACAGGCCAACAGACCTATAAGCCTATGCAGGCCAGCAGGCCTTTTAACCAGTTTTTTTATATAATTAATTTAATATATTCTATTTTTACTATATTATAAATTTTTTAATTATATTTATAGTTATTTATATAATTAATTTAATATATTATATATTATTATATTAAACAGGTCGGCCTGTTAAGCCTAATAGGCTTTTTCATAGGCCTAAAGCCTGACCTATTTAACTAAATAGGCCTTTTAACAAGCCTTGGCCTGGCCTTTTTAATGAACGAGTCGGGCCAGGCCAGGCCAGGCCATAAACAGGCCAGGCCGTAGGTCCCTGACAGGTCGGCTGGCCTATTCCCACCCCTAGTCTTTGGGGATATGGTTCATGTAGTTGATGGTTTCCTATCCCTTCCCCGTGCTGGCATGCCCGTGCTTATAATACAATTGGAAAAGGTTAATCTGTACAAGGGTGGGTTATGCGAAATATTAGAATTCATTCATCCTTGATCTTCTAATATGTTGAAAGAAATGAATTAGCAACTCTTCACATTCTTTCCCCGTGTCTTTTTAGGTGAAGTTGGCATCCAAAATGTCATGAATGCATCCAAAATATATTGGAATCCAGAATTTGCTGAGGCTATTGATTTCGAGAATGGGTATGAGAATAACCATTTCATTTTCCTCACGGTTTCCTGCCTTGCACCTTACCATAGTTTCATAACTGTTTCTCAGGCTTGCCGTGCACGATATAGAAGCAGAACTTGACATTGGTACAATATCTCATATAAATAAGGTTGTATTTATGAGAGATGAGTTCCTAAAATTGTACCCTAAGAAGTCCGTTGGAAAGATACAAGAGGCGAAGCAGGTGAGTGCCAAGACATGGATTACAATATTTTTTTATTTATAAGCCCATTGGCGTGTCAGGCTTACTTTAATTTGCTTCATTTGACACAGGATGGCTTCTTTATAGTATTGGGTGTCATAGAGCAAGTTTTGCATAAGGGCTTTTGGTGGTACATGTCTTGTAGCTGCATGAGGGCTTTGTCGTATGATGATGGAGTGCCTTATTGTGGGGACTGCCACAATTATGTGTTCGAACTGTCTCCTAGGTTATTTCACCCTACACAGCTTTTCTTTAGACCAATTTAATAAATATAGAACTTCTAGGTGGCCGTTATAATGGCTGATGGGCGAATATCATGTTGTGTTGAACCTAATATAGGTACATGCTCAAGATAGAGGTTGGAGATGACACTGACAGTGTTCAATTAGTTTTGTTTGGCTCGGAGTGCTATGTTATTCTAAAAAATCATGTCATGATATGTTGTCTGAGAATAAGGTGAGCATTAATGATGTATCCATGTTAGGAAACCAACAATTAATTACTATCATACAATTTAAATCAACTATTGTTGCGTCGTTATTTAATTGATAATCCACTGCTTCTGTAGACTGTATCATTAGTTGAATACCCCTCTTAGATAGAGTCCATGGTTCAGAAGGAGTTTCTATATCGACTTGAGCAGAAGGATGACTCGTCTTTCAGCTTTGAGGATTCCTACCGAGTTAAGAGAGTTTGTTTGGACCCAGATATCATAGTTGAGTATAAATCTGGTCTGGAATTTGAGACCACATTGAAGGTACATTAATTTACTCTATGTTTAGTTGTGACATTTAGGAACTCTTTGGCTTCTACAAATTAATATGGTTGTACACACAAATGATCTCTTCATTTGTTCACATTTATCCAGCTTAAGATTGCGTCGTCCTTCAGCAAGATCGGAGGTGGGGATGGGAATACATGTGTGATGGAGATTTCCCCTTAATGCAATTCTGATGTGACTGAGATAGACATGATCCCAATTGCTTGCATACCATCCCAATCTTTGGTGGATGACAATGGGTGTGCTTCCAATAGGGAGGTTCAGGGAGCCGAGGATGGTCTTCCTGAGAGGAGAAAGCGTGCTAGGGGCAAAGGAGTGAAGGTTGAGAAGATTTGACATCCTTGATGCTGCTGAAGATATGTCTTTTATAAACCGTGATGGCATCTAAGTCAATTTTAATATTATGTTTTGTGGAGCAGTGGCTTATGTTACTAACTTGCTAGGTTTGTATTGTATTTTGGGTTAGTTTGTAATGGCATCGTTTGTTTTAAAGTACCTTCTTTTCGACTTAGGAAAAAACTATCACGTAAATAGCCTACTTATGACTACTGCTCCATGATGTACAATCTCTCTTGCTTTATGAAATGAATTGACTCACTACAAGAAATGTTACCAATAGTGACGGACAAAAACTGTCACTGTAGGTCAAATTTCCGTCAGTACAAGTCAGATTGATATAGACTGACGGACAGGTGGGCGTCAATTATATGTGTCGTCCAGACGGGGATTTTACCGTCTGTCAAGGTTATATACATTTGTCTACAATCAGTTGTCCGTAGGCAAAAGCCAAAGACAAATACAAATATGTTGTAGCAAATCGATAGCTATTCTAAAGTTAATTCCTAGTTAATAGTTCAACTAGAAATTTACTAGGAAACTTTTGTAACTACTTCGAATATAATTTCAGAATTTCCCTGGCACCAATTTTATACCATAATTCCTACAAAACTCCCCATAAACTAATCCATTCTATCAGATCCATTTATACAAATAAACAATTGCTTAAATAATTTTATTCTTCGAAAAGCATTTGAACCTAGATAATTCAGTAGCGATACAAAATTTGGAAAAATAAAAAGGATAATTTTTTAAGTCCAGCTATAGTACTTGGAAGCGAGGAATGTATTCAATACATGGTAAACAATTATATATTTATATTAAAGCTATAGCAAAAGTAGGAAAAGGTTAAACAGTAAATGACAAAGATCTGTAACAGAGGTAATGCTGCTTGAGAAATGTTAACAACCTATCCTATTAACAAATCTTACTTGAAGTGATCAGAGGTAATACCCATTGATCCACCCTTAAGCTAAATATCTCAACCCATTAAGGTCACATAAAAAATAGCCAACCAGCCAACAGTAAGAAATGGAAAATAGGAAGGAGGGACTTACCCATGAGTTGATGAAGAGCCTTATGAGTTCACTTTCAAGATTATCAAACTTCTGCACATCTCTCCGCAACTCCCAGTTAGGTTTCTTGGGAGCAATATCCAGAAAGGGATCCTAAAATTTAAAATTAAAGATTCACAATTTTCCCCCTTGTTTTCAAAGCCAATGCCTAAGCAAGGTTGATCCCACAACATTCATGACTCATGAACACTATCTCAGTCTCAGAAACTTGCTTTCATTATATAATTTTCTAAACTTACCATTGAGTAAGCAGAGTATATGAAATCTGAAGCTCCATAGTTGACTCCATCAAAAACAAATGCTAGAGCATTGATGGGTTGAGTGGCTGCAACATATTGGTAAGTAGTCATTAAGAAAAAGAGAGGAAATAAATATCAATTTTTCTAATTTGGGAAATCAATATATTGCTAGAAAAGGAGAGTGCTCTTATTTTATAAGCAATAGGGACATCACTTACTGGAATGCCAATACCGATAAATTGCAAAACATTGATGTCATATGTAAATAACCTAGAACCAAATGGTAGTAGACTAAAAAGAAGGAACGAGAGCACCAGCCCTAGAATCAAGCCAAGCTGCACGATTAAATGATTCAAGCCAAGTGAAGTAAGATCATAGAGAGCTAACCAAATAATATTAAGGGTAAAATGTTGAAACACCTGCACCACACGTGAAGCAGATGTGATGACCATGTTGTAATCCCTTCTTGCAAATGCACTTGCAATAATGGCCTGAAAAGAGTCTTTCATTATGGTCTATAGGGGTGAAATCTATTGTAAAATCTAAAATGAGATGTATTTATCAATTTTAACTAAGATAGAGAGACACACACAATATTTATATGAAAACAAAGGAATAGGCATAAGTAAGTGATACATTACAACTTACAAGCATTCATTTTAAAGTAAACGTTCTGAATTATGATTTTTTTTTTCTATATTGAAGTTTAAAGTTTAAACCTAAAATCTTAGCTTGTTGTATCACTGCATCATGATATAGCTTGTATGAATTGAATAACCTTGCAACTTTATCAATTTTCAAGCTATATTTTTTATTTGCTTAAATACTTCATAAAACGATTGATTGATTGCCTTAACCAGACTTTCATGGTCATTCTTGTCACCCTGCATAATCAAATAGAGGCATTATATTATATATCAGAACATTTAATGACTTAGGAGTAGTTTGAAATTAGTTCCAAAACTGAAATTAAAAGCACATACATCGAGCAGAATAACTCCATACCATGTGTCTTCCAATGGCTCCAGTGGGTCCGAGGATGAGGATTTTGTTTTCCCATGCCATTGGAAGAAAACTCTTATAGTCAAAACAAGTGGTGTGGGTTTTTTTCTATTATAATTAATTGAGTTTTTTTCTATTAAAAAATCCTACCAAATAGCCTATTAATTGACTGCTTCCTGTATAAGTTAAAAGGAAAATCTAATAAGACTACGATACAAGATTTGTAAAAAAAAATTCATATTATGAACACCTTAGCCTATGCTTGATAGTAGATTTATAGTAGTGCAAATTACTTTCCCTGACTCCTGAGTCTTGATTGTTTTCAAAGCATGAAACAAAGTTGAATCTGGAGAATATATATCTTGGACTTCTAGAACTCTGCTTTTTACTATGGTGGCTGAAATCCATATTCCATATATACAAGACAATACTATCTATCCTCTTTCAAGTTAATAATTGAAACTTAAGTAGAAGTTGCCAACATAGCATCCCATGTGAGTTGTATAAATATCCAGTTTACACAATTTAGAGAAATGCAAAATTGAAGAACGTCAGAAATTTGATATAACAAAAAGTAGATAGCTTACAGCAAATCTTAGAAGAAGGTATGATTTACCAACACCAGAGTCTCCAATAAGAAGGAGCTTGAACAGATAATCACTGCAAAGTATAAGCACAACACATCAAATTTCTCATTTAAAAACATGTTTCGTTGAAGAGCACGCTCCAATGCCTTCCACTTTCTCTCGACTGTTTCTCTTTCAAAAACATGTTCAATTAAAGCATCCCCTTCCTTTGACTTTTCTCGAGCAATGGACCATACTTCATTTGCTTTAGGCAACTCCAAGGATCTGAACTTTGATGACAATGCTTCAGCTATATGCAAGCAAAGTGGAAACAAACGAAACCAAAAGAACAATAAAAAAGAGAAATATCAAGTTTGAAAACGGTCAATTAGAAAGAAACTAATGTATAAAGCAAATGAAAGGAACTCTTGCATATATGTGTGTGAGGGAAAAGTGTATATTTAATAATTAGGATGCTTTTTATCTATGGGTTTTCTCACCATGAGTTATAAAATTAAAATTTAATTGACAATTCAATCAATGAGTTTAAGCAATAAGAATCCAACCTTATAAAAGGTTTAGAATCTCTGTAAAAAGTGATTATTACCTTTAGTTTTGCAAACACGTGTGGACTAGGAAAAGGTATTTAGTTCTCTATAAATATGCAATCTTTTTATTAAAATTTTGACATTTAAATAGTTAATTTTCAAATTCACGTACATATATTAACTTTGAACTTTTAAATCCACTGTTTAAACTCTTCAATAAGAAACATCATAATTGTAATACATTATTTTATCCTTTTATATAATTATGCTTTCAAAGAGAGGATGTGACTAAACAATTTATACTAGCCTACATGGAATTTACTAATTTCATAGCTTGCTATATCAATTAATTCTAAATGGATGTGATCTACTACCTAACCTTTGAAACATCTCATTGAAGACAAAACAATAGGCATGTGATCATAAAGAAGAAAGGTAATTGATCAAAAGTAATCTTACCGGATATAGGCACATGTAACTTGAAATCGACAACCTTTGGGCTGCAATGCAATAATTAAAAGAAATGAAAGGAATAATTAAAAGAAAGGAATAACCAAAGGAACTTATAGAATTTGCACTTTACCATCGACACAATCAACACCTGACCACTTGCAGGGGTCGCAATCATTTGGATTCCAATTTGCCAAAGCAACATAGGGATCAGAAGTTATTTTTGCTCGGAATTGCAACAGAGCCAATCCTGCATATTCCATTCCTAATGAAACAAAAAAAAACCTCAAGATATCAAGCAATCCACTACAAGACGCAAAATATTATATGCTTCCCTGTGAATGAAAAATTAAAAGAGCAATCAATGAAAACTCATCCTCATCATTATACGACCAAACACTCTTGGATTCCCCACACAGTTATCAAGAAAATATAAATTCTAAACCAAAATCCAAATGTGTTCCATCTCATTCCCATTTCTTTGTGAAGCCAATGCCAGTCTGATTGAGGCAGTATCTATATACCTTGATATATGATTCACCGGATGCTATATAAAACAAATATAATATCCAAAATAGCTCGAAGTTCACGAGCGTGGTTCCCAATAGCATATAGGAAGGAAGGATCAAATTGCGCTTCACCGTCATTAACCCTGGACTTGAACAACTCCTATGTACAGGGTAGTTTGAGATAGCGCTGGAATAAAAATTAATCACGACGAAACGAACACAATCAAAATCCCTAATATGATATGAAATCTCAAATCGAAAGCCCTAATTTGAACAAATATGATTCCAACCAAATCTAAACACCACACACATTTCAGTAAATTAGCATGATTAAACAGATTCCAAATGTTAAAAATGGAAACAAAAACGGGATTTCAAAAGCAAGAATAGAGAGATACCAAAATTCAGTGGTAATCTACCGGAGCGCGAATTGAACCGAGAGAGAAACAAGAAACAATTGTAGTTTCGAATTGGTGAAGTAGAATGTTGGGATTCATGTGCACATTGGATTAACTAGAAACGTGAAGCTTCCATGGAAAACTAGGACTGAGAATGCATTTGGAATTCACACAAGAGAGGGGGGAGAGAGAGATTGGGGATTAGGGCTAGCCGAAGTTTCAGACTCAAGATGGAAGAAAGTGAATCTGAAAAGTGCGAGTAAAAAATGCTTTTACAAAAAGAGACATCAATCAGAAAAATAAATAAAAAGAGGTTTTCAGTGACAGATAAATGCTCTGTCGACAAAGATGACCGTAGGCATATGGCAAATTTTTTGTAGTGACTCTTTTGTGATATTGATCACTTCAGTTCAAATAATCTCCTATTTTATTTGTAAACATTCATTCCACACATGCACACAAAACACGGGGCACAAATACAAAAGCCATAAGGCCCAACACATCCTTTTCAATTATATGAAAGACGAATGTCACATGAGTAGTGACTTGCGTTGGGCCATTATTTTTGTGCGGCTCAAATTTTTATGATGTTTTAAACCATGCACTGGGCATTTTAAACTTAGCGACGACTTAGTCGTCGCTACATTCAATTTTAGTAGCGACGGCCAGATCGTCACTATGACCAATAAAACCGTCGCTAAAGTTTATTTTTTAGGAACAACCCGCGTAAAAGTTTTCAAAAATGCGACGGTTTTAGCGAAGGGGTGGTCATTGCTAGCCTCAATTTTCAATTAGCGACGATCTCGTCGTCGCAGTTATCAATGATGGTCGTCGCTAATGACCATTTTCAGTTAGCGACGGCTAGGTCGTCGTTATGTTTATCATAGTTAGCGACGACCTAACCGTCGCTATTATTTTCTGCGTAATAAAAAAATATTTTTTAATTAAAAAACACATTTGCGACGGCTTGTGGCCGTCGCTACCCTGTCACATCTAATTGGTCGTTTTCTTGTAGTGTCAGTAATGAATGCACAATAATAGTTTTATATTAAATAATTAGCAATTGAACAGTAATATAGTTAAATCATACGAGCCTCTTTTTCCAAATTTATTGAGACCTACTCCTTTAAATTAATAGAATCTACATAAATGATACTCAATAATAATATAAGAGTAAACTAGCAAATCTGTCCCTGAATTTTTTAGGGTCATGTAGTTTAGTCCCTAAGAAATAGAAAACCTCAATATAGTCCATGACTGGTTTTTTTTCTGTCACTATAGTCCAACTATGTGTTTCCCGTTAAGTTTTTAATGATGTGTCATGTTTAGTGACACTGTGTCACACTATTTTTCATCGGGGAACAAAAATAACGTCATTGGGCTTGAGACCTTCCAATGAAGAAAGGGAAGAAGAGAGAAAAGGGGAGAATATGGAAGCATGAAGTTGAAATCTTTCAAGCTATAAATTTGACAAAACCACATCATTTTTGTGCTAAAGTGGACATTATAATGACAAACAGTGTGATGGAGTGTCACTAAACGTGACACGTCGTAAAAAAATTTACGGAAAACACACAGTTGGACTGTAGTGACAGAAAAAACAAGTAGTTAGGGACTAGATTGAGGTTTTCTATTTCTTAGGACTAAATTGCATGATCATAAAAAAGTTTACTCAATAATATAAAGTATGTTGAAAAGAGTGTATTTTTTAATATATATCTTATTTACAACACGACTCCTAATAAGTGTATGTGAGTTGAATTTTGCCTTTAGCAAAATACAACATTTAATTTCGGGCCGTATACCCAATTGTTAGGCCGAGTTACGAATATTAGATCAAAAAACCTATTTAAGATTTTCGACCAAGTTTTTTTTTTTTGCGTAAGGCTCACAACTATCCAGACTAGCCCAGCCCAAGCATCTGTGTTACAAAGAAAACTTGGACCAAGAGCAACCTATTAAGGATTATGATTAATATTAATATTATATAAGGTCAAATATATACTTTGACCAATATATATATATATATATATATATATATATACGTACAAATATTATTGACCAAAATAAAAACGTAAAAGATTTTTTTTCATTAAATAATCATGTAGGATTACCAACATTATTGGCTCAACTGTAAGAAATCAAAAGATTTAATTTGAAAAAAAAATGTTTTTAATTTGAGCCGGTGCCACTATGTTATTTTCAATTATATATCTTGTTACAACTTGTATTATGTCTTAATTATAAAATGGTACAACTTTAGCTCTTCATTTATATCAACTTTGAGATATTCCTTTATACACTCCTAAACAAAAGCAAGAAAAAAAAAAGTAACTATTATATTTTATCAGTATCACTTCAGATATTTTTCTTTTTATAACAATCACTTCAGATATACCGCCAAACCATTGTATTATATATATGTCGTCTCTAGTTAAATTAATTATAACCTTTTTTTACGGAAAATTATAACAATTTTATATAATATATACCTGAATTAGAACAAATTGAAGTTGTTGAACGGTATAGGAAAAACAATTTTTTTTCTTTCATATAGCATGATTTTTAAGAAATTCTCAATTAATTTAGGATAAAAAAACACAGAAGCAAAATATACAATTTGATTTGGTGTCTGACACACCCTATTTATCTTTAATCCTTTAATATATATGTATATAATTTAGCCTTTGAATGCGTTAACTTACTAATAATTTTAGTCCTTTGGAAGATCAATTAATCCTTAAAAGTGTCAATATGTATATGTAATTAGCTTGGTTTCTCAATATATGTGTTAATTTTGTTTACTTGATTTTATTTACATTTTTCTCACTTTTTTATTGCAGAAGGATGAAAATATGATTTATTTAATTAATCCATTTAAACACCAAATTATAAACACAAACACTTTTCACTTTTAAATATCAAGGTTATAACAAAGTGCCAATCAAATTGTATATATTCAAAAAAAAAAAATCATTTAGAGAGCACTACTGACATTAAGAGTGTGTTTGATAAAACTAGCTAAAAACTGAAAGGTTAGATGAAAAAACTTAAAACTAACTGATTTGATTGAATGTGTTTGATAAAACTAGTTAAAAATAATAAAATAACATATAAAAACATCATTAATTATTAAATAATAATAAGTGAGGATGGTTGAGGGATCATAAACTTAAAATTAATTTTCAGTCACACATTCATTCAGAAATATTCAATAAGCACGAGATGTTTATATATAGGTCAGGTTAAGTATATATAGGTTTAGCCGTTTTTTACACAGTGATTCTTTTTTTTTTTTCGCTTTCCGGTGTGAAGCTTCGCATTTTATAATATATTTTTTATTGCACCACAGAACAAGCTTTTAAATTTTAATAATAACGGCAAAAAAAAAAACAACTAGAGAAGAATTCCCTAGCTATATCTGATACTATATGCTATGATTATGACATCCACTTATCCACAACCAAAGGCTGCTAGACGATACTGCTAATACAGCCAAAATATTCATGGGCATGCCTTTCTAAGGTTAAAAAGAAAATTCCCCTTCAAAGCATATAGGTTTGTCTCATTGTCATATACAAAAATATGGCTAATATATAGTGGCGGAATTCCCTTATTTTTTAGGGAAAAGAGTATATAACCACCCTAAACTTTTACCCCTTTGCAAATAGGCATCATGAACTTTTATTTTTCTTAATTAACTCTTAAACTTCTATTATTGTTGCAATATATATGTCATTTCATTAACGTAGAGTTAAATAATTAACGAAACGAATCTTAATTATTCAAGATTTTATAATTAAAATATTAAAATCATATAAAATAAATTTTTTTAAAAAAAAAGAAAAAAACCTTAAATTAAAAGAACACACCATCATATTTCGCTTTTAGAATTTTAAATGTGTTGAAATTTGACAGAATTCAAAAATAAAAATTAAAAATTTTACACTTTTACATGATTTTAATATTTAAAACACAAAAGATTGAAAAATTGATATGTATTATGTTAATTATTTAACTTCATATTAATGAAATGACCTATTACAATAATGATAAGAGTTTAAGGATTAATTGAAACAAATTGAAAGTTCATGGTGCTTATTTGCAAAAGGGGAAAAGTTCGAGGTGATTTTATGCTATTTTTCCTTTTTTTTATATAAGCAAAGAAATTTATAGGTGTGAAAAAAAGGGTACATCTAACCATATACAAATGTAGGCTGAAAAAAGAATCGAAAAAAAAATACTAGGGGAACAAATTAAATGGTGAAATCAGTAAAATAGGAGATAAAAGTACAT
Organism: Sesbania bispinosa; assembly: GCA_026901365.1. Lineage (NCBI taxonomy): Eukaryota > Viridiplantae > Streptophyta > Magnoliopsida > Fabales > Fabaceae > Sesbania > Sesbania bispinosa. The sequence goes on from QLOH01000151.1 coordinate 141,682, forward strand.
TTAAACCTTAACATTAAGTGGATCAATCTTATAAAAATTTATAAATCTTTTAATATTTCATGAAATCACTTTTGTTTTGGTTGGGGTTTGGGTAATTTAACATGAGGTTCTATGTTCAAATCTCATTGCTTTTTTTGTACACAAAAAAAAAACACTTCTGTTTAACTAAAGAGTTGGGACTCAGTTGGCCACGCAAGTTAAAATTATAGGAAGAGTTCTCGAGTTCGATTCCTACTAAATATATTCTTAGGGAGGCTAGGGGTGAGTAACCTTGACAGTGACTAAACCCCGAACGGGCTAAGATTTTCCTTAATAATATATAGGGTATATACTTGTGATTAACACAGAAAAATCACTTCTATTTAACATTCACTGTGTAATTTTAAAATATAAGTAAATATTTTACTCTAAAATTACATACTTATAAATGTCTAATTTATTTAAAATTTCGGTGCATAATTATCATATTAATATCATATTATTCAACTATCAAATATATTAGATTCACATTTTGTAACAAAAAATATAAACGGATAGAGAGAGAGTTAGTGCATGTTTGGTTTACAGTCGAGTATAATCAATTTTAAAAATTATTGGTTGAGATAAGTGATGCACATTTTACGAAACATATTAAACAAAAATAATTTAAAATCAATTTTTCAAAACCATATTTTTACAATGTAACAACGTAGTAAATCAAAGAGGCTAAATTCATCCCACCCTTTCCCTTTATATATAAAATCCGTTTTCAAGGACATCTTCTTTTGGTTTGTGGTTGAGACCATGATGTGATCAAGACGGATAATAATTGCCAAAGTCTCACATAAAAGTGATTATCATGCAGATATATAGGCATTACCAAAAGTAAAAAGTGCACCCTTAAAAGTGGTAAAGTACCGCACCATGAATTACTAAAAGACATATTTACAACTATTTTTAGGGGAGTTTAACTGTTCATTTCATTGGACATTCCCCCAGCACGTTTCAATAATGGTTTAGTTTTTTGAATATATATTAATATATATTCATATATATAAATATGGAGGGAAAAAGGATAATAGAAATAAATGAATGAATGAATATATTATTTAGATAAAATAAAAGAAAGTGTTAAAATAAATAGAAGAAATAAAATTTATTTAAATGATATTCTAAAATAATGATGGGTAGATGAGATGAGTAAATTTATCATATGTCATATTAATTTTTATCTTAATTTACTTAATTTATTTATTTCTATTAAGCTTCTAAAGGTAAGGGTAATGTACAATGAGATATCACACACAAGGAACAACAAAATAAATTCTTTTTTTTTTTACGTCAACAAAATAAATTCTTAGGTATTATTAGTTATGTGGAGTAAAACTGTATTTCATACTTATTGCATGTTTGGGTTGTCGTTGCAAAAAACTTAAGTTTGTAAATCTCAAACTTTTATCATTTTAAAACAAATTTTATCAAAGCAACATTGAGTTGCTTTCAAAAATATGGAATTTTAAGCCTAAGTTTGTTTAGATGAGACGGGTACCAAAAAATACACCTTGTGTTTCATTTTTTACATTATCCTATTTTATGACTATTTTTAGATAAAAAATAAATATTCTTAAAGTATCTAATCTTTATTTTTTTTAGCAAACCAGATATACTTTAAGAAGTCATGTCGAGAAGTATCCAACCCTTAATTATTGGTGAACCCCACTAGAAAAGTCTCATTGAACATAAAAATGCTGGCATACAAGAAAAAGGTGGAACTCTTGGATTGTGATTTTTTTTCGTTGCTCTTTTCGTAGTTATGCTATTTTCATGGTTTGAACTTTGAAGTTCTATTTTATTGATATTAATAGGATGTGAACTTTGTTGGAAAAAAATGACTTACTAATATAAATTAAAAAAGTGACTTACTAACTTCACTAATAATAGAAAATATATAAATTAAAAAAGTGACTTACTAACTTCACTAATAAAATAAATGATTTAATACACAAATGTGGTAACATAAATATTAAATAAGGATGAAGAAAGTAAGTGGCACCGCATCAATATGGTTAGAAATGCTAACGAATATCTCATAAATTGTAGGATATTGTCGTGAACTATAAAAACCTGTTTTTTTATAAGCAGTGAACTATATATAAAAACTTAAAATAACAATATAAAAAATAATTGAACTGAAATAATATTATTTTGATGATAAAAATAAATTAAAATAAAAATATAGATTTTAAAAATCTTTTATTTTAATGACCGTCAATAAATATTTCATTAAGAATGTATTTGGTAAAACTAGCCGATAAGTTCCAAGCTTATAAGCTACCTTATTGAATTAAAAAGTGTTTGGTAAAATTAATTGACAAACTAGTTAGGTAATAAATGTGAAATGACATAAAAAGACGTAATTGAAAAAAGACAAATAGAAAACTGTATTAAAATATGAAAGATAAAAATGGAAGAAAAATAAATAAATTATAAGTTAGAAGTTATAATGACAAGTTTATCGGTGGTGTTTATTAAGATTTGCTTAATCAGCACTATTGCTCAAGTTGAAATTACCACTAGAGCAAATCTTGGAGCAGTTTCTTTATGGATACCGGTGCTCAGTTGAGCACCCGTGCTTAATTTTTTTTTTTTTACATTATGAGTGGTTTAAACCGCAGGTAACGCCACTACAACTTTCAGAGCGTAATTTTTTTTTTATGTTCCCGGGGTTTAAATTGTGAGTAACTTTTTTCTTTTTACGTTTTCGTGGGTTTTAAACTTTTCGGAAATGCTTCAATTTTTAAAATAATAAAATAAAAAATGGGTGATGTGTAGTAGTGAAACCCATTTAGGATTTGTGAATAGTAAAAATGTGAGGTGCTGATTTATAGATGAGAGGTGCTTAATAAGAACTTGCTGATGTATACTGGTGGGACCCATTTTAAGATATGTGAATAGTGAAAAAAATCGGGGTACTAGGATAAACATGGCCTAAGCTAGCTAAAATAACTTGTAGCTTATAAGCTAGAAGCTTCTAAAATAAGCTAAAAGCTTGTGTCTACCAAACATTTTTATCTCGGTCAAACTAGCTTATAAACTAGTCAAATAAGCTAGTAACTAGCTTATTGACCTTACCTAACACACTCCAAATCTAATACCATGGACGTATCTAGGAATAGTTGCTCGGGAGGCCGAAAAAATGATGAATTATTAATTTAAAGAGTTTTATTAATTTATTTTTATTATATAAATGACTTATAGGTATTTTACATAATAGTATCTATAGTCTGATTCCATAATATCATTGTTAAAATAAAAATTGATATGTAAAGCCAAACATGTAACATCCTAAAAATTAGAATCTAGGAAATACTGTGGAAGCCTTAGGTTGTGAATCCAGCCAAGGAAAAGGAGGTTAGAAGTAGTAAGAGGACTTAGGGGCTTGAGTGTAAATTTTGATGAGAAGTAGGGAATGTATTAAGAACTATGAGTTTTAAGATAAATTAGAAGTGGAACCTGGTGTTAAGCCAAACACAACTGTAGATCCAACTTAGAAGGAATCACACCTTAAGACGGATAAGGTTCTAGGTATAGAGATAGGAACATAGGTAGAGGCATTAAACAAGGAATGCGATATAGGAGGAAAGGATTAGGTAGAGGATTGACGGGAACGAAAGAAGAGATTCAGATCAAAGGAGCTAAGTTAGAAGAAGGTTAATACACTAGGAACCGAGGGGAGAAGGCAGAAGGAGTGAAGAAAGGAAGAAATGGAGTTTAGGTAGGCTCGCTCAAGAAAGAAAGGGCTCGCTTGAGTGAAGGATGTGGCAGAGGGGGGGAGTTTCTGAGTTGAGGCTCGCTCAAGAAAGCAAGGGCTCATTCGAGCGAGGACCCCTGCAGCATCAGGGGTGCTCTCTGACTCGAGGCTCGCTCAAGCGAGCATATGCTCGCATGAGCAAGCGCGCACGAGTTCGATTTTTAAAAATAGACTCCTAGGGCTTTTGCCCTCATTTTCTCTCTTTCTAGAGAGAGATGTTAGAGGGAGAATCATGGATTGGAGCCACCCACACTGTTCAAGGAGCTTGGATCTTCATCCCCTTCCCTCCATTCTTCCTATTTCCTCCATTAGAGGTGAGTGTGGTTCACTCACTCACTTTCATCTTGATTGAATGTCCATGTATGCTCCCTAATCGATCACTTCCCTTGCTTATATTGTTGATTGTGGGTGATTAGAGATGAATCTAGGGTTAATTGTTGGATTGATTGGATGTATACTCTCATGGCTCAAACCCTATGTTAGAGGATTTGGGATTTTTGTGGAATAACTATATATTGATAATGATGAGGATTTAGAGGAGTTATACATTCATGCAAATGCTCATGTTCATGAAATTATAGTCATCCCTCATAATACATTCATGTTTCAAAAGAAAGGAATTGGGTCTTAGGACCTCATGTTTGAAATGAAAGGAATTGGGTCTTCGGACCAAAGAGGGGTCTTCGAACCAAAGAAGAAAAAGAGGAACGAGGTAATCACATTTACTCCTAGGACAAGGGGTAAATGAGGATCCTAAATTAAAATGAACCACATGCATATCACCGTTGTTTGATAATAAAACTTAAAGAGGGTGGCTCTTGACGACGATCCTTGGTCACACGGTCGAGCGCTCAAAAGACGTTACAGTGGAAAGACACCTGAGTGCGGGTTACACGCTCATGATTTCTCCACGAGGGAGGTTTTGATTGATTTATGTGGTATGATACACATGGCTAGATGCCTAATTTTCTGTGTACATATGCATATGAATTGTTGCATTCTCATCTGCCTGATTTCCCTACACTACTTGCATGATCACATTCACTGGGACGCAAGTCTCACCACACGTTGTGGATTTTATTTTAGATGTGTGGGACGTTTTAAATTAAAGCATAGTCGAACAGCTTGGAGGCTCAACGGTAGATTGGCCCTCCGGATGGTTGGGTTACCCCTTAGATAGATTTCGAGTACCTGTATTTAGTCGTATGGTGTTATTTGATGTAAAAATTGTAGTATTGTACTTCAGCCACTGGGTGGTGTTTAAATTGCAATCCTTGAGTTTTGTATGGAAAATTTCTGCTTATATAAACGTTAGATTACTTAAGCAAGTTATATGTGTTTGATTGTTGTCGATATTGATAAAGGCACGAAATAATTTCATAAGCTCGGGAATATGTCTCCAACGGACATTATTTCTGAGTCCACGAAATTAGAACATTACATTGTGTATGAATTTAAAGTTTGAAATAATCATAAAAGTACATCTATCATATATGATCTATACCTTGTGACAAGAGTAAAATAGAAAAAAAAGTAAACAAACTAGATAAGTAATATTAATATAAAATATATCTATCAAGCTTAGTAAAAACAATTAATTTGTACAATAACAACGTACTAATGTATGGTATTATGAGAAGAGATTTATAAACAATATATAATACATACTTTTTGACTAAATTGTCAATTTGGTCCCTGAAAGATTGGATGACCTTCATTTTAGTCCTCGAAAGAAGGAAACTGTCAATTTAGTCCCTGAATGCACTTTCCGTTGTTCAATTTAGCCCCTCTATTACAATCCGCCAGTTAACCTTAACGGAGACGCTGACGTGGCACGTCAAGTGCCACATATACATAACGATGTGTCAATAAAATCATTCATTTTAGTCCCTCATGATTAAACTAGTTCATTTTAGTATCTCATTAATGTTAATGATTTCATTTTCATCCCTCCTGCTACATTTTTCTTTAATAACATTCCTCCTAAATTCAAATAGAAGAAACCCTAACCCCCAAATTGAAAATAGATTTTTTAGATCAAAACAAAAAATTTAAAATGCAATTTTTGGAGTAACCCCTCATTTTTGTACCCTGAAAGATCTGGAGTCAGTCATATTAGTCCAAAGGAAATTGCATTTTTTCATCCCTGAAAAATGAAAAGTTTTTCAATTTAGTCATTGAAAAATGAAAATTCCTTCACTTTAGTTCTTGAAAGATTTTTTTAAATGTCAATTACTCAATTTAGTCGCCCTAAAAATGACTAAATTGAATGAATTTTTCATATTTCAATAACGAAAATGCAATTTCTATCTTTTAGGACTAATGTAACCGACCCTAAATCTTTTAGTCCTAAAAGATGGAGATTGAATTTTCATTCTTGAAAGAAGAAAAATTCATTCAATTTAGTCATTTTTAGGGACTAAATTGACATTTAAAAAAAATCAAGGACTAAAGTGAACGATTTTTCATTTTTCAATGACTAAATTGAATAACTTTTCATCTTTCGGAGACAAAAAAAACAATTTCCTTTTTTCAGGGACTAATATGACTGACTCAAAATCTTTCAGGGTACAAAATTAGGGGTTAGTCCAAAAAATTCATTTTAAAATTTTCATCTTGGTCTAAAAAATCTATTGTCAATTTGGGGGTTATGGTTTTTTCTGTTTGAAGTTAGGAGGGATGCGTTGTTAAAGATAAATGTAGCAGAAGGGATGAAAATGAAATCATTAACATTAATGAGGGACTAAAATGAACTAATTTAATCATGAAAGACTAAAATGAATCATTTTATTAATAAGGACTCAAATGAACTATTTTATTAATGGGGGACCAAAATGAATAATTTTATTGACACGTCATTATGTACACGTGGCACTTAACGTGCCACGTTAGCATCTCCATTAAGATTAACTGAAGATTGTAATAGAGGGACTAAATTGAAAGATGACAAGTACATTCAGGGACTAAATTGACAGTTTCTTTCTTTCGGGGACTAAAATGAAGGTTCTTCAATTTTTTAAAAACCAAATTGACAATTTAGTCCATATTTTTTTTTTTCTAATTTATTATTTTATGAAAAAAATGAGCTTAAAATAAAATAGAGGGAAATTTCAATAATAACTTTATATATACTATAAAAATAAGGTTGGGCCGGGAACCTGGTTGCCCCCTCTAAATTCGTCTTTGTTCTAATACTAATTGAAGAAATTGGATCTTGATTACAGAAAACAGGGGAATAAAAAAATTCCTTTGATTGAATAATTAATTGAAGTAAAAATCATTATCTGATTTAATAATTTGATATAAAAGCTTAGAATATATATAGAGAGTTTAATATATATATATATATCCATAGAATTTGCTGACAAGTTCCCTAACCAAATTATTGATAAAACTCAGTTACAAAGATTTTTAGGATGTCTAAACTATGTAGGAGATTTTCTTCCACAATTAAATAACATAATTAGACCTTTACATGATCGTCTTAAGAAAAATCCTCCTCCATGGACGGATAAACATACAAACATTGTCAAGCAAACCAAACTACAAGTAAAAGACCTCCCATGTCTTTATCTCCCAGTTCTCCAAGCTTTCAAAATAGTAGAAATAGATGCCTCAGATATTGGGTATGGTGGTATCCTTAAGCAAAGGCTTAATGAAAAAGAACAAATTGTTTCATATACTTCAAAACATTGGAATCCTGCACAGCAAAAATATTCTACTGTTAAAAAGGAAGTTTTGGCAATTGTTCTTTGTGTTTCAAAATTCCAATCTGATTTACTAAATCAAAATTTTTTTATAAGAGTTGATTGCAAGTCTGCAAAAGATATTTTACAAAAGGATGTTAAAAACTTAGCATCCAAACAAATTTTTGCCAGATGGCAAGCAATATTAAGTGTTTTTGATTTTGAAATTGAATATCTCAAAGGCACCTCAAATTCTCTCCCCGATTATCTTACACGTGAATATTTACAGGGAAAATAGTGTGATGCCTAAAAAGGCAACCAACTTGGCCTCTTCAAGAGGCAGAGGAGTTCGTTTAGCCCTACCAGGGTCATTTAATCAAACTTCCACCAAATCTGGGTCATCTACCCAGCAACCTAACCCCTCTGGGTCACCTACCCAGCAACAGAACCCATCCTCTCAAACAGCTAAACAAACTAAAGCAGACTATGCTTTCCCAATCCAAACACTCTTAGCCCTCCAAGATTGTGGCCTAACCCATTTACCCAAAAAAACCTGGGCTGATATAGCCTCAGAAGAAGATGAAGACGAAAGCCAAACCAACCTAGCAATCCTCATAAACCAGTTAGCCGAAAGCCAAACAGTGGCCAACGATCCTAAGCAAAAGAAAATAATATCTACACCCATAGAAACCCAGGTAGTGCAAACCCAAAATCCAATCTCAACCCAAAAACCCCAAAATCATTACATCTCAAAAAATAAGTTTTCTTCAGTAATCCAAATGGAACCAGAGTTCTGGGATAGCTCCCCACATAAAGTTCCCTCCAAAGTGTTTCCAGAAGGATTTCATTTTAGGCCATATGCCAAAAACAAAACCAGACAGTTCTATGAGTTCATCTTAGTAGACTCAGATTCTGTTACAGTCAAACACTATAAGGATCAAAATGATTCCTCCCATATAACCCATTCAACAATCCAAATCCTTAGAGTCCTTACACCAAGCCAATATGGGAAAAATCCAAACAGCATCACAAAATTCTCCCAAAACTTTGATCCCATTGGGTATAACTACTGGGATTACATGGATGCCTGGACTAGAGTCTTTTGGCAACAAAATAAGAATAATCGCCATTCTTGGTTAATATACTTCAAAAGAAACACTCAGTACAACTTTCCGAATTGGTTCCTCCAATGGTGGGATTTTTTTGGTCCAATTGAGGCAATCCTTCCCTCTTCAGTAAATGAAGGATTGAAACAATTTTACAAAATGTATGACCAGCAAGAATCCTGGGTCCCAGCTGACCTCAAATTCTTCTCTTCCTTCTACTTAGCTTGGGTATTCTCATGGCAGTAAAGGTACGGAAAACAGGAAAACAAGAACTACTTGCCTATCCTCCAACGAAATGCCTATGTCAAATGGTGGGCATTATTTGATCATTCCAAGGTAAATCCAGCGGAAGTAGAATTATGGTTCCAAAATAATCCAAAATACCTCAAAGCAGCAGATCCAGAGACATCTCTGTTTCTAAATCAGAAAGCAAAAATAACAGTTGCTCTAGCAGCCTCCCAATCCAAAGAAAGTTTTGCAAAAAAATTGTAGAATATTCTTAAACTCCTTCAACATGATAAAGCAGAATCCTCCAAGAGAGTTCCTAGTTCAGCCTCTTCGGCAGCCTCTTCCGGAGACATCAATCAAAATGAAGATGACTGTTTCGGGATTTATCTGGGAGAAGACTAAGCTTCAAGGATAATTTCGTCATTGACTTGGTAACTTGTTCTGTAGCTACAGTTTCAGTCACAATTACCTGAACTGTAGAAACAGTAATTTTAATATCTTTATAAGGAGGCCTCAAAGCTCTTGTGAGGTACCCTTGAAATCAGAGAGTTAGAGAGAGAATCTAGAGAGAGAGCTTCTGAGATATTCTTTGTAAGCTTTCAGTTTATCAATAAAATCTCTTCTCTTCTCCCTTTGTTTCTTTTGTAACTACACTGATTCCCACGGCTCTGCCGCGTTTCAGTAGCTGATCCCGTCGGCTCTGCCGCGCTTCAGCCACACACGCACAATTTATTTTATGTTTTTATAACTGCTTCTTTATATTTCTGCATACTATTACTGTTTGTTTACTGTTTATACATATATATTGTATTAGCAGTCTGACTGCTACCTACTTCTCTTCTCTGTTTTATAACCGCTTCCGTCGGGGTTTCTGGTATCAGAGCCTGATGGGGAAGTAGGAATATAGTTATTAGGTTAAGTAACTGTTTATGATTATGAATCCAAGTTAAGATTACTGTACAAATCTTTTGTAAATTAATTATTCTCAACTGGAAGTACAAAGTTCTAGTACTTTACTTTTGATGGAACTGTAGCAGTAAGCCCTTTTGAAGGCAGTAAGTCTAAGTTGTCGATGTTACCATCAAGAAGTAAAAGAGAGAAGGTTGGTGGCTATGGTTAAGATAAAAAAAAAGAGTTTTTATTAATAAAAAATTAACATGGATTCATAAAAGTAAGCAGTAACTTAACTTAATAGGTATATTTTTATGGAACCAAATGAAGGCAAAGATATCAGAATTAATGATAATTATGTCTAGACTCCTCCGATCCTTCTCCCGCCTTTCCCTAAAATCCTCAGCTTCTACGTCTTCTTCCCAACAAAACCAAAACTTATTTCCCACAGAGGAAACCAATCAGTTAAGCCCAAAGCATACTATATTCGATGAAGAAGTATGCTTTGAGGATATCGATCAAGAAGTAGATAATTGGCAAATCCCAAAAATTCCTCAGGATGAACTATACATGCCTGAAGAATCTCAAGCCAAACATAATACTGACTACGTTATTAAAACATCTGAAAACAATATTCCCCTAGGCCCAGATGCTGGGGAAGAGTTCCACCTTTTATCCAAAGAATCAGTGGCACAACATGCTAAAAAATACAAATATATACACATTGGATGTGTACAAGTAGCTGTCAAACCTTTGATCGGAGAAGGTTTGAATGCTTCAATCCTAATGTGCTTAAGAGATACTAGGCACAATAAATTTCAAGATTCTTTAATAGGAACTGTTGAAACAAGTCTAGGCCATGGGCCAGTATACTTTAACTGTTACCCCAATAAAACATTGAGTTTATTAGATAGAAATATTTTAGACTCATTATATTAAAATATTAAACTTAATGGTCTAGATATGAAAGAAGGGTCTATTCCAACTGCCTTATTGTATAGAATACAATATAGGGTCATGAATACCTGCAACTCGCGGGTACTCCTTAAACCAAAAAATAATGGGGAAACAACCTTGTTTGTCACTGACATGTCAAGGGAAAACGTTACGGTTCCAAAAGTTATTAGATGGGAAGACATAGTTTTGCCTGATAAATGGATAATGGATAGGGCAACTCCTACCCTTCCAAGGAAAACTCCTGAAATACAACAAATAAGGCAATTTGAAACAGAAAAAGTTGAAATAGTCTTTGATAGGAGGAATTCATTTTCCTCCAGATCTGAAGCCTCTGGAATGCCAGATTTTCCTTCGGCAAGAAGGTCTTTCTCAGTTGCATCCCAATCGGGTGTATCCCAATCTATTCATCCTCCCCCTGAAATTAATTTCAGAGGAATTCCCCCTGAACTTAACCTTAGAGGAATTGATACAACCTCAACTATTCCTAGAACAACATACCATAAAGATGAAGAAGAAGACCAAAGGTCTATCCAATCTCCAACTTACTCCTCCCTTAATGATAATTATGATGTTATCTCATAAATTTACCAGAGATAAAGAATCCCTTAGAAAAGAATTTTACTATGAGATTTAGGAACCTCAGAGGAAATGGTTTTTTCAACAGTTTAAGGGAAATCAAAGAAAAGAAATTCAAGAAAATTTCTATAATTTTCTTAACAAAGTAAAAAGAAATATCCCATTCTTTGACTGGTTTTATGCTTATACAATTAAGCATGACATAGATTATCCTTTTCAACAAGAATCCACTGATGTCATTACAAATTGGCAACTCAAGGATGGTGGAATAATCCAATCGGAATTACCTCCACCAAACCAATATCAACTTCCTAAAGTTAAAGATTCTAAAGACAATCCAATAATGGCATCGCCATTTAAAACCAAAAATTTAGAAGAAGACGTATCCCTTAAAGACATTAAAAGCTTAATGGAACAGGCCAATTATACGAATAAATATCTTCAAATCATAGGTGAAAGAATATTTACTAAACAAACTCAAACTTTTCCAACATCTTCTTCAAAAGAAACCATATCTCCAGATATTACAGAATCCCATATTGAAAAACCTTTGTTTAAACCATTTAAAATAAATAAAAAATTTAGACAGAGTTTGCAACTTCTAAAGACACTACCTAGGGAAGAAGAAGAAAGTCACAACAACATAAGTGAAGTCTTAGGGAAAGATAATGAAATGTTAACTAAAACAGTTCCGGAAACTCCACAGCCTACAGAGGAGGTGTCAACTAGTAGACCTAAAACTAGGCAAACCACTAAAAGTGGCGTAACTATCAACGTAGTTAATCATAGTGATAGATCTGATGAAGAATCTAAAATTAACTCTTAAGACAGGATAAACCCAATCATTACCTCTAATACAAGTTGGAAAACTCCAACCAAACTTTATTATCAAAAGGCTACAGCGCCTGATATCCTTTTAGAAGAAAGGAACCAAAATTTTAAGAGTTTTAGTGCCAACAATATCTATGAGTGGAATATAGATGGCCAAACAGAATATAATATTCTTAATACCCTCCAACATATGACCATGGTAGCTACTGCGTACCAAACATCACATGACTGTTCGGATGAGGGTAATAGTAAACATATTAGTAGCCGGATTTACTGGCCAATTAAAAGGTTGGTGGGATCACTATCTCACTGACAAGGAAAAAACTAAGATCTTTTCCGCAGTAAAAACTGACTCAAACTCTGATCCCATTGTTAACAATGGGGAAATGGTCCCTGATTCTGTTAACACTTTAATATTTACAATAGCTCAACATTTTATTGGAGATCCATCCCTGTGGAGAGATAGGTCTGCAGAATTGTTGTCCAACCTCAAATGTAGGACCTTAGCAGATTTTAGGTGGTATAGAGATACTTTCCTAACTAGGGTTTACACAAGAGATGATAGCCAACAACCTTTTTGGAAAGAAAAATTCTTAGCAGGACTTCCCAAATCTTTAGGAGATAAGGTTAGGGACAAAATTAGAAGCCAATCCCCAAATGGAGAAATTACTTATGATAAGTTAAGTTATGGACAATTAATCTCATTTATCCAAAAGGTAGCCTTAAAAATTTGTCAAGATGATAAAATTCAACATCAATTAGCTAAAGAAAAGGCTCTAAACAAGAAAGATTTAGGATCATTTTGCGAGCAATTTGGTCTACCATCCTGTTCTAAAGGGAAATCAAAGCCAAAAGCAAAGCATGATCCAAAATCTAAAAACAAATACCACAAAACTAGGTCCAATAACCCAGCTAGAAAATCTAAAAAAGAACATAAAACAAAAACATCTACAGAATCTAAACAGCCAAAAAAGCCAGTTATTTGTTACACCTGTAATAAACCTGGTCAGGTTAGTAAATATTGTAGGCTTAATAAAAAATAAGAAACCTTAACCTAGATCAAAAGATAGAAGATCAAATTAATAACCTCCTAGCTGGAACATCTGAAGAAGATGATGAAGAGGAGACCTCAAGATCATCTGAAGACTTAAATCACATCTAAGCTGATGATTTATCTTCTTCAGAAAATGAAGAATCTTCTGAGATCAATGTCCTAACAAAGGAACAAGATCTTCTGTTTGAAACGATAAATTCAACCCCTGACCCTCAGGAAAAAAGGCAATTTCTTGGGAAACTTAAGAAAGTTTTAGAAGAGAAAAAACCAAAAGATCTTATTGTTAGGAACAAATTTGACCTTAAACCAATTTTGAAAAAATTAGAACAAACTCCTTCAAAACCAGTCACGGTTCAAGATTTACAAGCAGAAATTCATAACCTTAAGATAGAAATAAAAGAAATAAAAGAGCAACAACAAATCCACCACTACATTCTCTCACAATTGGAAGTAGGGTCAGAAGAAGAAGAAGAAAATAAGAAAATTGAAAAAGAGGTAGACACTCCTCAAGAGAAAGATGAGGAAGAAGAATTCTTAGGACTAATTAATCAATTAAAGATTCAAAAATTCTACATAAATGTTAAAATAATTGTTAAAGATTTTGTTTTAGAAACAGTGGCCTTATTTGACACATGGGCCGACTCAAACTGTATCCTAGAAGGATTAATCCCAACAAAATACTTTGAGAAAACTTCAGAAAAACTAAGCACAGCCAATGGCTCCAAACTTAAAATTAATTACAAATTATCAAAAGCAGTAATTGATAACAAAGGATTCCAAGTTGAAACTCCTTTCCTTTTAGTAAAAAACCTTAGGAATGAAGTCATATTAGGGACACCCTTCATTAGGGCTCTATTTCCTTTAGAAATTTCAGATGAAGGAATATTAACTTGGCATTTAGGAAAATAAATTATCTTTAAGTTTACCAGTAAACCAATCATCAGAAATCTTAATATTATCCATCATAAGACTAATCAAATTAACTTTTTGAAAGAAGAAATCTCTTTTAAAACCATCCAATCACAATTAGAACAACCTTACACTCAAAAAAGAATACAAGATTTGTTAGGACAAATCCAATCATTAATCTGTTCTGATCTCCCACATGCTTTTTGGGATAGGAAGAAACATATAGTGGACCTCCCTTATGAAAAAGAATTTAATGAATAACATATTCCTACAAAAGCAAGACCAACCCAAATGAATGAGGAATTATTTCAATATTGTCAAAAGGAGATCAAAGATCTCCTTAACAAAGGTCTTATCAGGGAAAGCAAGAGTCCTTGGTCATGTTCTGCTTTTTATGTCAATAAGTAAGCAGAATTAGAAAGAGGGACGCCAAGGTTAGTAATAAACTACAAACCTCTAAACCAAGTACTTAAATGGATAAGGTATCCAATTCCAAATAAAAAGGATCTTCTTAATCGCTTACACTCAGCCAAAATATTTTCAAAATTTGACATGAAATCAGGATACTGGCAGATCCAAATCCAGGAATCCGATAAATATAAAACAGCTTTCACAGTACCATTTGGGCAATACGAGTGGAATGTAATGCCCTTTGGGTTAAAAAATGCTCCTTCAGAGTTTCAGAAAATAATGAATGATATATTCAATCCTTATTCAAAGTTTGCCATTGTTTACATTGATGATGTGCTAATCTTTTCTCAATCTGTTGATCAATATTTTAAACATGTAAATATTTTTGTCAAGATTATTCAAAAGAGTAGCTTAGCAGTGTCTAAGACAAAAGTCAATCTTTTCCAAACAAATATATATATATATATACACACAATAATGATATTCCCACACCTATTATTCATCCACCTCCCACACACCTCCCATTTTCTTGTAATTACAACATAGATAACCACCAACTTATATAGTATTAACCATAAATTCATTTGAAACAAAGTTAACAATTTGTCATTTTGAACAGTTATCTGAAGTGATTGCAATATTAACCACTTGAGCAACTCATTTAACCACATACTAACTTACAATTAACCACCTTTTGCCTCACTTGTAATTATCTGAAGTGATTGCAATATTAACCACTTGAGCAACTCATTTAACCATATACTAACTTACAATTAACCACCTTTTGCCTCACTTGTAATTATCTGAAGTGATTTCCATATTAACCACTTGAGCAACTCATTTAACCACATACTAACTCACAATTAACCACCTTTTGCCTCACTTGTAATTATCTTAAGTGATTTCCATATTAACCACTTGAGCAACTCATTTAATCACATGCTAACTCACACTTAACCACCTTTGAAACAAAATTAACGGTTTGTCATTTTGAACGGTTATCTAAAATGATTTCAATATTAACCACTTGAGCAACTCATTTAATCACATACTAACTCACAATTAACCACCTTTTGCCTCACTTGTAATTATTTGAAGTGATTTCAATAATAACCACTTGAGCAACTCATTTAACTACATGTCAACTCACACTTAACCACCTTTTGTCTCACTTGTAATTATCTGAAGTGATTTCAATATTAACCACTTGAAAAACTCATTTAACCACACACTAACTCACATTTAACCATATTTTGCCTCACTTGTAATTATTTGAAGTTATTTCAATATTAATCACTTGAGCAACTCATTTAACCACATACTAACTCACACTTAACCACCTTTTGCCTCACTTGTAATTATCTGAAGTGATTTCAATATTAACCACTTGAGCAACTCATTTAACCATCAAATAACACTGAATTAACCATAAATTCATACTCTCTCACTTATGTAATGATCCTTATGTTCAATTGATCATAAGGATTACTACACAAGTGATCAATGAGTATGAATTTATGGTTATGTATGTTATCAATCTGGTTAATTATACGTAAAAATTTTTTTAAAAAAACATTAGATTTTTTATAAAAAATAAAAAAAATAAATAAATGGTTACTGTTCATGAAAAAAGTTAAAAAAAAGGTAGATGTGTGTGAGAAGTGTGGGGGAAGAGGTGTGGAAAAAACATTTTGCTATGTACAAAGATTATCTCACTCTAAAAAGAAAATTATATTAATATAAGAATAGATAGTAACTTGAATGTCTAAAAGAGTTGGAAATATCATTACAATATATATTTTGTTTTGGTCAGAATGTATATTTTATTTGTTGGGTGTAACTATTTCATTACAAATAAATGACATGACGCAAAGAAACCTAACAGACAAGAGCGCAACTAAAAGCTCTAAAGACTACCAACCACCCAGCCCAGAGCTCACACAACATGACAAAACAGAACAATCTTTTTTTTTTGGTCAAAACAGAACAATCTTTTGACCCAAAAAAAAAAGAACAATCTGGTTATTTTTGTCAACAGCAAAACAATCTGGCTGCCAGTCTCCGAAAATTTACTCTTTTTTTGTCCTCAAAACAATGTGGCCCATTGGGCCAGGTCAGCCCATTACCTCCGAAAAATAATTGCATCAGTAGACCGTTTTACCCTTTCCAAACCGAAAAGACTATATTACCCTTCTTCACCCTTTTGTTTTCAATTTTCGCTTCGCTCGCTCTTTCACTCTGTTCTTGCTCTGACCGGGAAAAGAAAAATCAAAGCAAATTCTCCAGGGCACCTTAGATTCTCTCTCTACAATCACAATGGCCTTCGCTTCATTTCTTGGCAGAGTCCTTTTCGCCTCCGTCTTCATCCTCTCTGCTTACCAAGAGTTAGTTCCTGTCCTACGCTGATCCTTTTCTTTTCACCTTCGTTTTTCTCTATTTTTTTGTGGTTTTTGATCATTCTTGTTGGTTAACTTTTGTAATTGGCTAATTGCACAAAGTTTTTTGGTTTTGATTGAGTTTTTTTTTCACTGACTTGGTTGTTGTGGTAGTTGCTCTGCTTGGATCTGTTGCGTTCAAGGCTTGAACTCTCGTCTGAGCAAAACGTCAGCAGATCTGTATTTTTTTTTGGATTTTTTTTGTTTTTCTACGATTCTCTTATATTTCATAGTATCAGATTGATTCTATGCGTGCATTCATTTCCATAGTATATCAGTTTGATTCAGTTAGATATTCTTTCATGATTGATTTATAGTTGCTATCACTGTAGTATACTTGCTATTCTTTGATGACTACTGCTGAGGTTATAGAATCGTTTTAATGCATTAAAAAATATTATTAACGGTCTTGTCATCTAGCTTTTTTAATTATCCTCCATGGTGTTCTTGTTTGCTCATGGTGTGTAGTGTAGTTTACTTAACTATTTACTTAACTATATGTTGTTACTTGTTACCAATTAAGCTGGGTTTAAGTGATTGTTGTTGGTTGTCAAGTGACTTGTAAGTTGTGACATACATTAGAGGTTATTTTTCTGATTACTTTTGTTTATAACGTGTTATTGTGAAACGGGGAAATTAGTAGAAAAAAAAATGTCAATATTAGTTTATTATTGGCAGCTGAATGTCAATCAAAATTCAATTTTCATTTTTTCATATATAACTTGTTCCTGAATTTTTTACCCTATTTCTTGGTAATGTGTAACAGTGTAAGTGCTGGTGCATATCCGTATAATAAACATTTCTTGGGTGGGGGTATATCCATATCCATATATAACCAATTGGTCTTCATTAATTAACCCTTGACCCTAACGTTCAAACCTATTCCTGTAAGGTTTCGTGATGAGGTTTATCTTTATAAAGTTATGGTTCTAACAGAGAGCAATTTTATGTCTTTGTTTCGGGATTAAGGGAGATAGATTTATGATCTCTATTACGCGCTGATTTTTTCATTGCCATTGCTAGTGTGTGACCTTCTGATTGAAGTGGATTCATGTGGATATGCCCCCAATTTTTCTATACTTTGCCATGTTTAATTTTTAATTAAGGTGGATAACTTCCATTCAATAAGTACATGAATCAAAAGGCTTATTATTCATTATTTTTTGGATAGGTTGATAGTGTTGCTTGCTACTAACTAATGCTCATGTTTACATTTAGGTAACATTTGGTAGATGAACAGAACAGGATAAAATCGAACGGAACAAAATAGGACAAAATGTAACAGGACAAATAATGTATTGTGTGTTGCGTTTGGTAACTAAAAAACAGAACAAGATTATGTGTTCAATTACATATATATCCTTATCCTATTTAGTATTTAATTGAGTATTGAAAAATTGAAGAGTGTTGGGTGGTGGTAGGGGTGTTGAACGGTAGTGGCAATGATGGAGGGTGTTCAATAGCAGTGTCGGGAATTGAGGGTGGTGCGTAGTGATGGTGGTGGCAATGGTGGGGGTTCGATTAGTGATGGAGGGTGTCAAGCAGTGGTAACGGGAATGGATGGGTCAAGTGGCAACGATAGTGGTTGAGGGCATGACTGACGATGACGGTTAGAGTGTTAAGCGACGGTGGCAGCGGTGGTGGTAGCAATGGTAGTGGCGGGGTAGGGGTGCAAGGCGGCAATGGTGGTGGTAGAAGGTGTCGGGCGGCAAGGGAGGGAATTACAACTTTGGGAGGAAGGTTAGGAGAGAGAATGATAGTTTTGTAAGTAAAATATTAATAATAAGATTATTTGTTCTATTTTCTTTGGTTCCATCATTTTCTAAGGAACCAAAGTGTTCCATTGTTTTAAAAATATGTTTCGTTCTGTTCCACTTTTAAAATACACCAAACATAGAACAAAATTTATATGTTCCGTTCTGTCCTGTTCTGACCTATCTACCAAACGCTGCCTTAATCAGAAATTAGAAGCTAAAAATTCTTTCCATTTGACATTTTAATTCTGGAAGAACTCTTGTTAATTTTTTTTATGGATTTTTATACTACAGATTTAATGAATATGGAGTTGATGGGGGACCTGCAGCAAAAGCAATCAAACCAAAGTTTGATGCCTTTATATATCAAGTACATTCTCAAGTTGGCTTCCAGCTTCCGGAAATTGATGTTAGTCTCTCGTTCTCTTGCTCCCAGTATCAATTATTTAACAAAAGCGTGATAAAAACACAAGAAAACAGATTTAAAAAAAAAAAGGCGTCTTGGGTAGAAACAGAAGAATGAGGACAGGGTGGTTAAATTAAACAGGAATGTGACATGGAGTTGGAGATTGCCTGTGAGTTTAATAATATGCATGCATTTGTGTGTTATCAAATGTAGGCCTGGTTGATGCTAATTAATGGTAGATGAAACGTCTCCCGTGATATTCAATAATGCTTTTGACTTTGTAACTGCACAGCTTTAAATGCCTTTGACTTTGTAACTGCACAGCTTTAAATAAGACTATCATGTAATGTGGTCAAAGTATTAGCTTATATAGGCTTGTCATTTTGGCCTTGAGACTTAATTTTGCTTGACTGCTTGCCTGTACTCAAATTTGGGTTCTCAGCAGGCAATATAATTATGTGTGTTGGACATGAATCATAAAAGTAAAGAGAAGAGTAGCTTTGAAAAGTCATAGCGCTGTTCTGAAAAATTATAACTGTTATACATATAGTGTATCCTTTAATCAACGTGTGCTGCATTTTTTCAAGTACTCCTTTCATCATTAACAGTGCTTATTTATATAATTGATGTCATGAACAGATGAAATTTTTAGTTGCTGGGGCTATTGCTCTCAAGGGCATTGGAGGCATTCTTTTCATACTTGGCAGCTCTTTTGGAGCTTTCCTTTTGGTTTGTAGTTTCTCTATGAAATTGAAATTTGGCTTTCATCTCAAGTGCACAGTTTTTTAAGCTATGGCTCTTTTGTCCTTGTAGCTATTGCATCAGATTATTGCTACCCCAATATTGTATGATTTCTACAATTATGATAGCGAGGACAAAGAATTTATTCAACTTTTCATCAAATTTACACAGGTCAGAGGAGTGGCTTCTCTCTCTTTTTGTTTTAAAATTTTTTTTTCATGTTGGAATGCCCAAATTCAAAGTCAATGTCACAATGTTACTTCATTTATTGTTGCAATTGTTTATCAAATGTTATTACTCCTTGCAGAATATGGCTCTCTCAGGGGCTTTGTTGTTTTTTATTGGGATGAAAAACTCCATTCCTAGAAGGCAACCCAAGAAGAAGGTTCCCAAAACAAAAAACCTATTAGTAGCCACAATTTAAAGACTTATATTGCAAGGAGTTGTTGGGTTGTTTCCTGGTTGTTCATTATACCCATTCTCCTTGGCCTGGGTGTTTGTCTGGTTCAGTACAAATCTCCCCCTGTACGAGTATTGTAGGTGTAGCATCTTTCTCATGGATTATATATAATTTTATATATGCACACACACATATATTATCTGTTCTTTTGCCTGACATTAGGAACTATATTTCATAGCCTGTTGTTCAAACTTAGAGTGCCAATTTTGTTCTGTCCAGCGAACTTGATGTTAATGCCAATTTCGTTGACTAGCAAACTTGATGTTAAGAAGGTCTTAAAATTTTGGCAGTTGAAGTTACCATTGTACTACACTAGATTTCTCCATGTTGACACATGGATATGTAGTCCCCGTTTTGATTTCTTGGGCTCTCTGCTTGAATTGGGAATAGATAATCTTATGGTTTCATTAGACATGATTATCTGAAGAAAGATAAACATAACGACAGTAAATAGGGCCTACAAATTTTGACAGCGCACTGGGTCTTGGCCTGAGTCTTGTTTACAATTGGTGTCTATTTCTTGCTCACATGATGGAATCTATTCCCGCTTGGATTCTGTCTAGGGAACTAAATACAGTAATCACCAATGATACTATTTCTCGGGTTGGTGTTGTTTGGAGTATGATTACGGTTTTCAAGGAAAGGTTGAATAGTAATTCTCTGTTTTCTTTTCTTAGTTGATGAAATCAGAATTATAGGTTTCATGTGTGTCGTTTTCTTCATTGGTGCGTCAAATTATAACTTCCTGCTTGTCAAATTATAAATGCAATAGCACTAAAAACTATTAGTTGTAATTTATATTGAATTACCAAAAACCGTGAAATAAATGTAAAACTCATTGGGGATGTTGTGTATGCATTTTACAGTACTTTGGAATAAATTCTCAAATTTATCCTTGACAAAAGGATGGTAGGACATTAGTCCTAACAAATAAAAGCTTATTACGAGACCCCTTACATTCGAAATTTTAAGGCATGTTCATGGTACTATTATGATCTTGGTTTTGTTACACTAGTGAATGTGCAAACATGGCTTTTTAAGTGGTTTACATAGATGCTCTGAAAAAAAAAAGGGAATGTTATCGATGTGTTTATTTAATTTCAATTCAATAAAGGCTCAAATCAGTCCTTTATGTAAACACGATAAGATGAAGACCCTATTTATCAAACATGATAGGAAATTGGACAAAAAAACATTGAACCCTTTTTATCTAGTTAGTGTAAAAATGTCTACTAAAAGATGGATTCAAATTAATTTATTAGGTAACATTTCAATTTGATAGGAAATTGATCTTCATTTGCATGTTATTGTTCCTCATTTTCATATCATTCCTCTCCATGTCTAACATATCAAATGTTCCAATTGTCCATCTTTGAATGCCCGATTTTAGTACTTACAACATTAACTAACAACAAAAACAAAGCCACATAATGGTTTTTTTCCTTAAAAATATAGATTTAATCGGTGTCCAAATTTTGTCAAATAAAACATTTATTTAAAAGTAGGGTTAAATATGTTTCCAGTCCCTGAAATTTGACTTGAATTTGATTTTAGTCAATAAACTTTAAAACCGTTGGTTTGGGTCCCTCATATTCTGAAATCACGTAACTTTAGTCTCTACCGTTAGCACCGTTAACCTTGACGCTGACGTGACAAACAAATTTATGTGCTAGTTTGTTCAGCCAATTACATTGACCATGTTGTGGCAATTGAATTACACTTCAACTCATCCAATCAAATTTTATTTAGGGTTTTATTAAATTTAACTTCACATTTTCATGAACAAGGAAGGTAACAAAACTGATTGGTTGAACTGAATTGTAATTCAATTGCCACATTATGGTCATCGAAAGTGACTGGACAAACTGACACATAAATTTGTTTGGCACGTCAGCGTTAAAGTTAATAGTGTTAAGGAGAGGGACTAAAATTACATGATTTCAAAACATGAGGGACCCAAACCAACAATTTTAAAGTTTAGGGATTAAAACCAAATTCGAGTCAAACTTTAGGGACTAAACATATTTAACCCTCAAAAGTACTAGTATCAAATACACTCTCACCTTGAATAATGGGCACCCATAGAATTCTCAATTTTGATTTCTTTTAGCTTTTGAGATGTAAACTTTGTTGTCTTAAACCCACATTCACACCTTGGACCATCACCCCAATCGTATAGCTATGATTTGATGTTTGAAATGTTGCCACCTCAACTTACCTTCTCTCTCTTGTTTTTCATCTCTATTGTGCCTCATTATTTGATTTCCACCTCCAACCATCATAGGCAAAAAAAATTCAATATCAATAGAAGTCTCTATAGAAAGTGAGGAAGAATAGAAAGGGAATGAAGATTAGGGAATTGGGAAAACCCTAATGCTAATTTCTTAGTGTTTGATGAGTAAGGATTAATGTGTCTCACTGTATTTATGTGTAACATCCTTTCCATGTAGGCCACTTATAAGTTATAATGTGCCACATTTGCACATCCATTAAGGGTTGTTGAAGGCAAGGGTAAAAGAAGAATGTATGAGTGCCACATTTGCACATCCTTTAGTGTTGTTAAGGCAAAGTAAGAGAAGAATGAATGTGTCTAACATGTTTAGTCTGTGACAAATTTGAGACTTATTCAATTATTTGGACTCATTGTTTCCTTTTGAAATGATATAATGATACATTAATGGCTAGATTAGCCCTGTG
Organism: Sesbania bispinosa; assembly: GCA_026901365.1. Taxonomy (NCBI): domain Eukaryota; kingdom Viridiplantae; phylum Streptophyta; class Magnoliopsida; order Fabales; family Fabaceae; genus Sesbania; species Sesbania bispinosa. The sequence goes on from QLOH01000151.1 coordinate 164,614, forward strand.
TTAGGATTGTGAACTATTGTATGTATCTATTTTGAAGGGAAGGGGGGAAAAAGAGTGACGAAGACTTTATGAGTCATAGAAGAGAGTTATACTCGCAAATCTGGGAGGGAGGAGCTTCCTTGAAACTTTCTCCTTCCCTTCATTGCCCTTCAATTTCCAACTCAAACATACCCTAAAAAGCAGCACTAAGATATGTTCAAGGTGTTGTTATTTTCAGTGTCAAACATACAATCAAATGACAATCAATTCCAACCAGAAACATGAGGAAAACAAAGAGTCTTGACTCTTGACACACTATGAAGGTAGAAGATTCCAAGCATCATTTCAGAGATGAAAAAAGAGTTACAGAAGCCAATGAAAGGCCACAAAGATTCCAAGAATCAAGCAGTTATTGGTTCAACGTGCTCTTGGATTGCAGAATCTGAACAAGCGGCCACAAGATATCCAATCTGTGTACATTTCTGTTGTTTTGACCCTGTCACATACAATTTGCTTGTCAACAACAATAGCTCGATAGCTGAATATAATGGACTTGCATTCTTGACTCGTGGACTCTGCAAATTTCTACTCCAGTAATAACCATATATTATACATAACATGATTCTTTTAAGGTACGTAAATGGTTTATATGATGTTTTCATAGGATTCAAATTCTTTATAAAAAATATGGTTCTACAGAAGCCTAAAGCCAATAACTAAGATGTTACAACAGCTTCAATTATAATAGTTCTTTTGTAATATTATGAATTAGGTGGCTTCAAGTGAGCAGTTTGAATTATTCAACCCCTATATATTAAATTTGTGACTTTATTCTTAAATGTGAAGATTTCTCCTAATCTACTCCAATTCTTAATGAGTCACATGATGTCTTCTACATCAAACTTATCACCTTTTATAATTATTTTCATAACTTCTTTATTTCTCTTGAATACTATCGTTTAAATTTAGTTATAACAATTTTTGAATTATCAATGTCAAATCTTTTCATAACTAAAGAATTGTGGCTTAGTTAGCAACGAAGACTGAAATTTTGGGAAGAACTCCCAGGTTCAATCCCCATTTAACACATTGTAAGACTGCCTTTCATAATAGGGGATACATGTGGTTAACACAAAAAATATTTTCATAACTATAAATTTAAATTTTGACACTCCATATCAAATTAATAAACACAAATGATGATGTATTGATTTACCCAATTTTTTTATAATTTTCTTCACAATTTGAAGTCTCATCTCCACAGTTTATGTATATTTAATATTTTAAATATTTTACCTCTTAAAGATTTTATAATATTCTTTTTAAATGTTAAAAATATCATGCAATGCACAAAATCCCTGCTAGCAGAATATGTATTTTATCCAATGTTATACTATTAGCCCCAAGTTTGTTTCTTTAACTTGGGGCAAATAGTATTAGGTGAGCTAGTGGATAAAGGCAGCCTAATTTGTCACAATAGAATATCAGTAATTGGTATGCAATAAATTTTTGTAATATATTTTAGTTTAAATTATAGATGAAGTTTCCAGTAATTTTATGTACTTCTTCAGTCCTATAAATAAGAAAACAGTACAGTACGTAGCATAAACAAAAAAAATCTTACTTTTGAGTTTTGATCCTACCTCAACAACAAAGCATAACCATATCTTCTCATCATGCACTTTTGTTGCACCCTTCAAAATTGTAAGGCCCAAGCTTCTTATGGCCTCTGCTATTTCAAGAAAATGGCTGCACTCCTCACAGAGCATCTACAGCAAAAGCCAGAATTAGAATTAGAATTAGAATAGAGAACATACTCAGTACTCAGTACTCAGTAGCTGATTATGAGTAAGGACAATGGAGCACTATCTTTAGAAGCACCTCCTTTCATCAGGAAGAGTTTTTCTCTTGCACTTGTTTATTATAAATTTTAATCAATCACTATCATATAATAAATCAATTTGTAATTTTCAAGTCATATATACCTCAACAAGCATCTGTCCATTCTTGCTAAGATTCTCCACTAATATTGAATGAACTTTCAGATGACCCCCTACCTCCATTGCCCAACTTGAACCCTGCTCAGAGGATCCAAGAATGTCTGTTTTCCATGTGATGCAACTGCAAAATTGCACTAGTGTTAAACAAGGGAGATATGTTTACATGCAAAGAATGTTAGAAGGGAGTAAATCAATAGAATTTTTAGGCCTGTTTGACACACTTTTCTGTTTTCAGTTTTTATAACTTGTTTTGAAAATCATTTTGTGAATTTGTTTTTTGCTGTGTTTCATTTATTTAAAAAAAAAACATCTTTAAACTGAAAATTGAAAACAAAAACTGAACATTTGTAGACTGTTTTGATTTTCTGGTTTTCAAAATGGATGGTTTTCAAAATAACTAGTAACAAAACCATCACCCAAACATTTTTTTTTAGTTTTTTTAAAACAGAAATCAAACAAGGTCTCTGTCTTTCTGAATTGGTCATTTGCACTCAAAACTTGTATCCTAATAGCAATAAAATAAATAAAATCTTAGGTCAAATCGAAGTGTGCCCTAAAGGAAAATTTTTAGGAAAAGGAAATGCAATTGTTTTCAGTATTAAAACCATGATGATAAACCAGTTAATTTGTAGTTAACCATAATCTCATATGCATGCACATCTTAAAGTTCAAATATCAGCCCCTACTTGATACGAAATGTAGTAAGTTAATTTCTTTATAGACTATAGACCAGAGGATAGATTTCCAAATCCCCTTAAACCTTACCTTTGATGTAGTATCAGCAAATTTAGTTAGCTTGTCTGCATGCTTAGTTATGCCTTGGAGAAAGAGCACGTGCTTTATTGCGCGCTCCAGTAGTGAATCAATGCTGCACTGTTGGAAGTTACAATAAAATGTTTAGCCACATGTACCAGAACTGCAACCATCACTCAAAGCCCCAAAAAACGGCTGGAAAAAAATATTACAGCAAGATACCTTTGCTCCATTTGGCACCAGCTCTCTCAACTCCTTAATACGATCTTGGATCAGTTGCCTGTCTCTTGGCCGAGGCCTACAACTTTCCCCGGGCCTAGCCCTCTTCTTGCTGTTCTTAGACGGTTCAGAAGACCTTTCAAACTGTTCACTATATGAACTAGGACATGTAGAAGAAACACCTTTGGAGGACATCACACCACATATCCCTGATGATGAACTCAAACAATGGTGTTTGTCGTCTCTGACAAGAGAGGGCTGATCTGTTGAATATCCTTCTGAATTAATAGTATGCACATTGTGGATAGAAGTTTCAGGATTTTTTACAGAAGTCATTGCAGATTGCATTGATGTACAAAATGATAATTCACTATTAACATCATTATTACTGTGGCAAATGTTGGCCACCATTGCTTCCAAAAGATGTTCTGGATGAGGTTCAGAAGTCAATTGACTAGTACTAATCTCATCTGACATATCCACAGTTTTCATATCTTGATTAACCTGTGCTAGCCAATCAAAATATTTACTCCCTTTCAAAAAGGATGGTCCAAGTGCTTCATGTAGTTCACAGCCAGCAGGGAACTTCAACAATGAGTATGAGCTATCCTTGTAACCAGGTTCAGTTTGAAAGTACGAGGTATCCTTGTCACAAGCCTCAGTCTGAAACGACTTTCTGGTAAGTTTTTCAGAATTATCATCTGAAGGTCTAGCAATATTCAACATTCCTTTTTGGTTAGCATCCGCATAATGCAACTTACCACTTTCATGAACAACTGCATCAAGAAAAACTGAAGGAAAGCATGCAGAATCAACTCTGACATTTTCTGATGGGCATATTAAATCACTGAAGCTAGCATTATCCACAAGAGAATTGTTTTAAATATGATGAGACATTTTTTTCCGATTCCAAACTCCTATTTTTGCAGCCACTACTGCCCCCTTCACACTTCCTCTCATATAGTGGTCTCTTCTCATCGAATTCCTGATGCTCCACATTCATCATATTGGATATTGACTGAAGCAAAATGGAGCTTTCATCACTATAAAATTCAGGCCCTTCATGTTTGGCCACATTATCAGCCATTTTCCCATAAGCAGAATGAGGTGCATAGTTCCTCCCAGAACATTGAAGGGGCATTAAAACATCTACTGTTTCACTCTTCATGGTTTTCTCTGTATCACGTAAGCAAGCAGGCATAATATCTGAAGACATATTTTCCTTCAATACATCTGGCTGCAAAAAGCAAGAAATAAAAACCTCATTATAATGCTCCATGCATCTTGGATTCTTGGTTAAAAATAATTATGATGCTTGCTATATTATTAGTGGGGTGCAAAAGTGCCAATGCCAACAGTCAAACAAACCCTTTACCTAGTCCCATTTGTAATTTCATGCAGCATACAGACATAGGCATATAAAGAGAGGTGAATACTGGAGCTTACCTGAGATGAAGAATTCTTCAAACTACTCTGTATTTGACTAGGAACATGGCCTATTGAGTAATCTTGAGTAGACAAAAATAGATTTCTTATATGATTTACAAACCCCATATCTTCAATCACCTGCAACCAAGGATCACAAAAACAAAGTAAATTATTAAATATTTCAATAATAAATGGACTTCTAAGTTTATATTCTGGAAATATTCTACAATCCATCATGAAATTCAACTACATTATACAAAGAAATTAAGAACAAGACCTATCAGATTTTCTAACTAAAAACTTGCATAGTAAGTGCATAAAAGCATTTTAGGGAGAAAGAGAAGAAAATAGGCACAGGTGCCTAATCAAAACTAAAAAGCTACATCCAGATCAGGTAGCAACCAATTCATATAAAATAGGAAGACAAAAAGACACCAAAGCTGGAGTTCAGCAGTATCTAAACTCTAATGATTAGATTAACATTTCCCCAACAATCCCCCCCCCAAGAAAAAAGAACACGCTTCATATTTGAAAGGCAGCATTTAGGAAGATAACATCCTTTCAATAGTAAATCAGATCAGGGTAATTATATGTAACATTGTTATCCATAAAATCAACATAAAAAAATGCCACAATATTGTATTTTAATGCCAAATCATCTGGTCTGGTAGCTAGTAAAGTAAATTATAATTTAATACACTTGTAGCTAGCATAACTATATTATGCCTAAGTTCTCATCTCAATTGATAAAACTAGGAATGGTGTGTTAATAACTTCTCGCCCATTTATCTTTATGTTTTTTACTAATTAATATACATATTTATCTAGTGCATACAATTAGGATTATAGATGTGTTTAACCAATATCTCAATCAACAGCTAGCAATTACTAAATTATCTGGAAAGAAATTCAAGCAATTCATGATATCTGAATAGTTATGATACATCCAAGCAAAAGAGTGCAAATATATTTTAAAATCTTGAATACAAAGTCTGTTATGCACAACATCATAAAGAGAAAATAGACGCCTTCTTGAACCACATCAGCAACCACATTAACTAGCAATATGGTGCTCAAGAAAAGAAAATAACGGGAAAAAAAAGGCAGTACTCATCTTACTTTATTTAGAGAGCCAAGCTGAACAACACCAAGGGGGACTACAGCTACAACAACAATTGTCTACAAGGAGAAGTAAAAGCTTTATCAATGAAAAATCTTAATGCGAATAAAGTACAGTAATGCAGACTCGAAAAAATATTTTCTAAAAGAGAAATCAAATAACTAGGTTTCCAGAAAGTACACTAGAATGGAAATCACCATAGTGCAATTTCAATAAAGTTAAATCTAGTGAAATAAAGACAATGAGCCAACGTCCTGTAGTGGGTTGACAATTTGTCTTATGGAGCCTATTATCATGTTAACCACAGTTTTCCAATTATACTGTCAAAATTAAATTGTCCATTATCCTTAGTATTAGTAATGTGAGGCAATTTTAATTTCTGGGTCGAAATAGAAAGTTCCCTCTTCCGGTTCTTGTTGGCCATGAATATTGTTTTGTGAAAAATATAATAAGCTTAGCTTACCCTAATTCCAGCAGAAAACTGAGACTGCCACCCATCAGCAAACTGAAATCAAAAACAAAAAAGGGGGAAAGGAATGAGAATGATTGGAAGATAGGTTAGATAATGACATTATACTCGTTCAATACCAATTAGAGACCTTGAAATTAACAAGGCTGAGAGATCGTTAGTGACAATATTGAATAACAAGAATTCTCACCTCAAAAGACAAGCCAGAACCTGTAACTTGATTATCTGCACAGATCCATCGATGCTTTCCAGTAACAGCTACCTGTCCAACAATACTGTAAAGAAGGGATCTTAGGACAAGAGCTGCATAAAAGAAAATCCAATCTTAAATACTATCAATAATAAATCGGATTGGTCATACCCTTCCCCTAATGAATATGCATGATATGACATCTTTGCCACGGCTAAACCTAGAGTGTCATGTGAAAATCTCCCACCACCAAACTGTTCCAAGGTCTTCTGACAGTACTTATTTTCTGAAGAATCATAATAATCAGGATTGTCATAGTATGCGTCCTCCCATGTCAAGATCCTGCAAACAAGTACCACATCCAGACAATTTAAGGTAACTCATTACGGACTAAAGTCTTTGTGCTAAATGCATCTGTAACGAAAAAAATGAATCATCAAATTTACATGCAAAATTATATCATTAAACAGGAATGTGTTTATTGCCAACTACACTTAATACAAAAATGACAACGACAACGACAACGCTACCCTTACCTCATTTAATTGAAGTAACATAAAGCACTATGAGTATGAACAGACAGAAGGATTACAATTCATCAAACAAGAGGATACAATAGTTTTCCTTAAACAAAAACTTGGTTTAGAGTCTAGAGTCTATACACATAACACATGCCCTTCTTAGTGAAAAAATAGAAATTCTAAACAAGCACAGAAATCACCAAACTTGGAAGGACAAAACACGGAAGAGCATCAAGGAATTTCTTTATACTAAAAATCGATGAAAAACTATTATATAATCTAAATACTATTAGTAAAAACTGGAAGATGTACACAACCAATTAAGTGCTTGTTTGGTTACCAATAAGACACGGTGCAGAATCAATTCCTCATAATTGATTTTAAATCACTTCCGTCCAATGTGCTTAGTAAAGCATGCATCACTCATTTTCAACCATTGATTCTAAAATCAATTCTACTCAACTGTAAACCAAACAGCACTAAATTAACCTGCTACGTGAAAAGACCAAGTCAATTTTCAGACCAAAGGATGCAATCATGCAAAACTACAACGTCACCTTATTTAACAGATTTTTGAATTGACAACATCCAAATCGAGAGTATAGATACAAAGACACACAAAAGAAAAGATGCAATACATGTAAGGCTCAAAAGAAAGTGAAATGGAAGTAGTAGTAGTAACGTACATTCGAGCACGATGTTTGAGCTTCCAAAAGATGGCGTAGTTCCAATTAGTATTGAAACAGAGGCTTCTGAGTACTTGGTGCAAGTTGGTACCCATCTTCTTCCTCTTAAAAAGTTAGAAACTTTACACCTCGAAGGCACCCCCAAGAATAAGGGTGGTTAACAAATCCTCCAAAAAAACAACAAAAACCCTCCAATCACACACAATCACCTCGCCCTAGCTCCCTCTGTAGGACCCTCTTCCAGCCTGCTTTCTCCGCAACCCTGCTCGCCGTTTTAATGGCGGTCCAACTGTTGGCAGTAGCAGACGATCTGCCCCCATCACTCACCCCGCAAATTCCCACCACCCCACCAACCAAAGCTTCGAACTTTACTTCACAATCGTTAAAATAGAACCAAACTCCCTATTGCACTGAAAACCAAAACCGCAGCACTGGACTTAACACAATAAACCTCGAAACCAGCCATCGAACAAGGTGAATGCAAAACCAGGTAGAATCCCAAAAGGAAGCGTGAAGAAGGTTGAGTTAGAAGGGGGAAAGAAGAAGGTGGCAAAATAATCTAGCTTATATCCGACGACATGTGAAAGTGTTTATGGGGGGTTGAAATTCTATGGAAATGCGAAGGAATTTGCAAACAAAGAAGCGAAACTCAAAAGGGGTTGGTGAAGACAGCAAAGGAGACTTAAAAGTTCAGAGCTTTATAGTGTTTTAGATTCAAAAGCAATGAGAATTGAGCCAAAAAAGAGTTGTGATCTTTAAGCTATACCCAAGCTCTTTCTTTCCTTGCGTACCCTTTTCAGAGAGAAGGAGAATAGAGAGAAGATGTTTGCAGATGTTGCCAATTGCTGAGTAGAGAGTGTTGAGGCAAGAGTAGAGAATGTCAATGGTGGAAGAGAAGAAGAGAGTGTGGTTCTTCTATATTGGAGTCATGTTGGTACTCTGTTCCATCAAGCTTTTTTACTGAGTGAATATGCACCGTTGATTCGTGCAATCATGCGCACCATGGTTTATCAGTCCACTCTCACCTCTTGTCACTCTAAGCATAGTATGGAATATGGACTTTGACAAAGTGCTACTTAAATTAAAATCAAATAAATAAAACAACAAAGTTAGCCTATGAAGACAAAGGGCAAAAGCCCCAAAGGGAAACTAACTCTATGGAGGATTAGAGGCTAATTAGAGATTTATAGTTAACATTAACAACCCCCCATTAGGACAAATCCAAAGAGGGGAAAAAGAATGACGGGGAACAATCCAATTGTGTTATGAGTACACTTTATGGTGGTGTCAATTGATGGCCAACAGCATTATACCAAATTGAGGACATGCTTCCTTATCTTCCTCTCAAGTTTTCAAGCCTTTGTTTGAAATCCTAGTGAACGGACTCCCCTCTTTAGGTCCTTTCAACAATGAATGATCTCATTTCCCTAAAGTTGTGACACCTTCAACCTCCCCATTTTTTTCATTACTTCTTCAAACCTTTCATGCTTTGCCGAATTAGTATTGGAGACAAGTGTTCCATAGATATTTGTTAAAAATTTAAAGAAATAGAATATATTTTAAAATACTACATTTATTACATTAGTAACTTAAAAGATTTTTATTGTTATTGACATTTATTATCAATGAATGGTTGATTTAGATGGTATATCTCATTTTATGTATATATGAGAAAACCTTATAAATGATATTTTTTGTTCTAGGCAAAAAATGCCATACAAACAACTATTAATATTTACTTTAAATCTTTAGGGATATTATTTTTTTCACTTATTTATGGTCATGCTATCCTTTATAGTCATATTGTGCACCGATTTATTTGTGTTGCTTCACATTAGTGTTTCTTTAGGGGAAGGCTTATTAGCCCGTTAAAGTCGAAAAGATAACTAAAACTTGTAGTAATATGAAAATGAATTCAGAGTGTCGATCCCACGAGGAGTTGGTAGTTCAAAGTTGTACTAATTCAAAAAGTAAATATATACAAAAGAGAGTGGTTTGATTCATGATTGATTTAAGTATTTAAATTAAAATTGTAGCAAGTAATAAAACAAAGTATGAAATTTGATTTGGAATATCAGTGAGAGAAACTGGGATTGAATTTCATCTATCTCCCTTGTCTATATTCTGGTTGTATATCAATATATAGCAATCATAACTATCAATATTGATGCACACATAATAGTCATTTATATTGATTCCTCACATATAAAATTCATAAGATTGATTTATTGAATATTGATTCCTCATATACTCAACAAATCATCCAGCATTAAGATCAAGTGTAAAAGCATTCGCTATATTGAAATCTATTCCTAGTAAAACAATATAACGACTATTTTCGTTCAGATCGGATTTTCAGAAATACTTTCCAGTTAGATCCAAAAATCTAAATCTAGAATCTATTGATCAGATAGAATCAAAGACATATAAACAGAACGAAAATAACAATATCGATAGAAACGAAATCACTATATAAAAATATAACCAGAATATATCCGAGTTCGAGTCGATTTACATTCAATCCCAAAGAGGAGATTAGCCACTCATAGTGACTTTACAATCCATAAAGATGAAGAAGAAGATGAAGAAATCAAGTTCCGTAGCCTCTGTTCTTCTTTCGAGCTTTCGTTCTAATTTTTGGAATTGACGAACTTACGAAAACTGCGTTCAAATTCTGTTTTGTCCAATTGGGTAAGTGAAAATTCGCTTAAGCTAAAAATTTAGCTTAAGCGAATTGATTTCTTCATGTTGAAGGAATTCTAATTCGCTTAAGCCATTTGAAATGGCTTAAGCGAATTTTTGGCAGAAACATCACCCCTTCTCTGGACAAAATTCGCTTAAGCCATTTCAAATGGCTTAAGCGAATTTTCAACACTTATTCTTTTTTCTTGTTGTTCTCCTTGCTTCTTTACTTCTTGGTTCCTGATTGCTCTTCTTTAATTTCTCCTACAATTAAACATCAAAATAAGGATCAGAATGCCTCAGTTGACTCAGTACTCAGATATTATCATTTAAACTCCAAAGTTCTATAAATTAGAGGAAATTGATTGAAGTATAACTATATTTAATCCATAAGTGCCAATTTTTAATATTCAAATAATCCAATTTATGGCACTTATCAACTCCCCCAACCTAGAATCTTGCTTGTCCTCAAGCAAAGTAAATAATTACAATCAACTGGACAAGCCTTTTAACTCTTGAAACTGGTTATCTGGAAATCATTTCCATGGTCTTTTAAGAAACAACTTCACATCCAGACTACAGAATCGAATCCAGAACATATGGCAATCACATCATCAAATAGAAAGAGAACAATCATGCAATCAATTATCAAGAGAAATAAGTATGACAATAACATGATTCTAATCAAGGAAATTTTCTCTCGAAACTCACTGGTGAGTGTTTCTCTCTATTTTCACTGAAGTTGCACCAATCAATATTGCTAGTCATTTCCAAGTCAATCACAATCACACAATTGGCATGGATCTTAAGGTCTTAACAGGGATGTAATGAGGCCTGGCTTCCAAAAACATTGGTTTTTTCTGGTAATTCAAAAGCACACTTAAGAAAAGAAGAGTATAAGCATTTTTACCCCAATTCACATAACTCTCTTGACTTAATACCTCAATACTTCCATCTTATTGTATACATTTTACTCCTTTTTCACTCATTCAATAATTTTTTTTTAAAGGAGTAACTTGCATCACCAACCATTTTTTTTTCATTTACAAAATATTTTCATCAACCCTATATTAACTTACACTAATCACATGCACTATACTCTCCTTCCTTGAGTGTGCAAAGGTAAGGCTGAAAATTTTTCAACTTTAAGCTCAAGGTGCATGATCAAAAGATTATTAGGCTCAAAAGGGCTAAGAAAATTAGTTAATTCTTAGGTTGGCTTTTTGGCTCTAGCTTTTTATATACAACACAAAATTGCCTTAATCATTTCCATGCCTCTTTATGCAATGTTATCACAAAGGACTTTCGAGCAATACTAACTGGTCAATCATCAATAAAACTCTCATTCTGTCTATGGATTCACACACTCACTTTGGTTATCTGTGGCTTTTCCTTGATTAAATCATCTATTGTGATACTTGTTAATTTTGATCAAATATCATGCACATATGTCCTAGTTCTATTTAATTATGCAACTCACCATGGTTTCTTATTTTTCTCAACTTTCATCCAGATTGCTTAGATGTTCTATCTAGGACACTTACTGAATCCTGATTTCCTTTTAAACCAATTTCCTCAAGAAAAAATTTTCTGTTAATTCCCAAAAAGTATTTTCCAAGTATTTATATCTATGTATCAGTATTATATTCACATTACTAAAACACAAATCCTGACTAATCAGAGTAATAAAACAAACTAAAAACAGATAAAACAAACTAAAAATAGAAGTAACTGAAACAAGAAACAACCATAAATAACTAACACACAAACTGAACTTATCAAAAGTATTAAACATTGCACTCTCAGTAATCTGCCAAAATATCAACACAAACAGTATGAAAAATGTCAACAAAAGAACAATGAAACCATGTCACAGAGTTTTGAAAGGTGGAATAGTAGGGTATGTCTCCAGCTCATCATCTCCAGCAGCTCCACTCCCCCCTAGAAAAATTGGACTGTCCCCAGGCCACTGAAAGTCAGTTTGAAATTCCTCTGGTGTCATGTCTGGGTAGGGTCCTTTAGGTAAAAGATCCGCTAATATCCTTCAATTCCTTCTGATAATACCATTCAAGAAGGAGTCATATTCTGTTGTGGTCTTTGTTCTAGTCATGTCCTGTAAAATTAAAATCAACCAACCAACAAGAATAATCCAATCATGTTCAATAATGATGTCAAGGACATGAATAATCATTTTTCAAAATGTACCAACAACCACTAGCAGCCAATTACTTCCAAACATATTTCAATTACATTTTCTCTTTCATGGTTCAATTGCAATTTTAATACCATGTGAGTATTCAAAAATTCAATGCAATCACCAAAGTTCATGTACTCATCAAGTTAAATGCACAGTGTATTTCAGCATCATAGGAAGCAATATTATGCCTAAAAACATATGGAAATTCATTCAAGCATGATGCAACACCATGTGCCAACAAATTGCGTATTCAACTTGAAATTCAAGAGATTATCCAAATTCAATTTGCATTGTTACTTTTTGGTTCAATCAATTCACAAACATAAGTCAAAATGGTGTAAAAAGATAAGTAACAAGCATCATGTTTCTCACACAATCACTAAGGCTAAGCTCTTTGATGTTTTACCAAGTAGTATTGTATAAGGACTTTTATCAAACACTTGGTGGGCAATGTTACTTGACACTTTAAACAACTCATTTAAATGTGCATTTTCCATTCCAATGTAAAACAACACCCAATCCAAGCACATTGTAATCAATAACTTAACAATTTCAAGCATTTATCAAAATTTCATTGAACTCACATGGTGGCTAACCTAAGGTTCAAAGTTTCAAGAAAAAAATTCGAAAATGGTTCGGTTAGAATGAAGAGAAGTTGTAAAATCCGTACCTTGAAATATGGTTGGAGAAGGAAAGAAGCAATTTGAGTGAGAAATTTTAAGTTTAAAATGAGAGGAACTTAGAACCCTAGAGGGTGCAGCCGCGTCGCGCACGAGAAGGGAAGAAGGGATTTTGAAAAAGTGAGCAATTTTCCTTTGAATGTTGTCAAGTACGCGCAGCTGTTATAAAATTCGCTTAAGCCATTTGAAATGGCTTAAGCGATTTTTTTAACAGAGAGCACCCCAATTTTTTTTGAAAAATTCGCTTAAGCCGTTTAGAATAGCTTAAGCGAATTTTTGGCAGAGAGTACCTCAATTTTGTTTTGAAAAATTCGCTTAAGCCATTTTTTTAGCTTAAGCGAATTTGACAGTAAAATTTTTTTTTCTCATTTTGTCTGCATAATTCGCTTAAGCTAAATGGAATAGCTTAGGCGAATTTTCTGGACTCTTTGCCTTTCAATTCCTTTTGCACTTTTCAAAAAAATTTACCAATTTCAATTACTCAATTCTTGATTATTGCTCTCTTTTAGACTTGAATTCACCCCCTAATTCACTCCACACATTGTTCTTTATGATTTGACAAAGTTTCACACTTTCCTAACCATAATCTAAAATCAAACACTCAATTTTCACATTTGAACACTTTTAAGGCAATTCTTAGCATCCACATGTCTCAATTTTGGACCAAAACTCTTTTTCATGCAAAATAAGTTGGAATAACTTCAAAACACTCAAATACACTTGTTTGGCCCAATTAAGACAATGAATTACTAAAAATTAACTTAAAGCATACAAACACACAAATATGCATAAAAACACAAATACACACATTTATGTACAAAAACACTCAAACATACCAAATTGAAATTTAAAACACAAAACAGAATTAAACACTGGGTTGCCTCCCAGGAAGCGCTTGTTTAACGTCACTTAGCTTGACGCCTGTATCAATTATGGTGGTTGAAATTGAAACATTGTGGTGAGCCTCAGTGCTACACCCTTGATCTCTTTTGGCAGCAAACCTTTAATTACCCTTGCCTTATACAGAAGTCTGATAGGAATTGACTCTAACCATCTTGGCTTTTTTCTGGAGTTAGACCATACTCCTGACTCCTTTGGCCTGACTTTTCTTTTCTTTGGCCTCTTATTATGATATGCATAGATCTTTTTCTTTTGAAGCTTGAGAGATTCATACTTGTCAGCTCTGAATTCCTTTGCTTCCTGCAGTCTTGGCTTCTTTCCTGCTAGAAGAGCTTTATCATACAAATCCACTTTGAAGCACTCCAATTGATCCATTGGGTGTTGAATAGCTTCAAACACATTGAAGTCGACTTCTTCATCTTGTGTCCTGGCCTTTAGCTCACCATCACCAACATCAATTATTACTCTAGCTGTCTTCATAAATGGTTTGTCAAGGATCGGTGGAGCTTCAACATCTTCCTTGACATCCATGATCAGAAAATCCATTGGAAACACAAAATTGCCAACTTTTTCCAAATCAAGTAAAGCTTTTTGCACTGAGAAGCTTTCAATGTTCACAAGAGTGAGACTTCCTGGATCTTTAAATTTTTTAGGCAAATATTTTTTACTGATTGCATTGCACCCTGAAAATCTTCCTTTCTTAATGAGAAGCTCTTTCATGAATCCTGAATACTTCAGTATCTGCTCCATAGCTTCTATAAAAGGAATGTTGATTTGCAGCCCTGTAAAACTATCCAGAGTATGTGCAAGTTGCATTTCTCTATCTTTCTTTGAAGGGGATTTAGGATATGGCAGTCTCTTTAGTTGGGTGCTCCTTCCCTTCTTTTTCTCATCTTCTCTTTTGTCACTCTTTTTCTCATTTTCTCTATCTACATCATTTTCTTTGTTCATCTCTCCCTCTTCCTCACAACCACTTATTTTCTTTTCTCTCTCATTCTTTTTCTCTCACTCTCTTTTCTCTCTTTTTCACCCTCCTCTATTTCATTTTCACTCTCTCCTTCTTGCAACACTTCTTCCTCAGCTTCCAAGTTAGCTGAAGGTTTAGCTAACTGTCCAATTTGAGCCTCAACATTTCTTACCGATGCTTCTATATTTTTCTGACATACCATAGAAACTTTCAAGAATTTCTCAAGAGCATCATCCACTTTGATCTTTCTTGTTGAACTAAAGGGTAATCATGTTGCTGTTGGAAAGAAGGTTGCATGTAGGATGAATCAGCATATTGTTGCCACCCAAAACTCTGACTCTGGTAACTTCCCCAACCCTGCAAAAAATTGTTAAGATAATTATTGTTGTTGGAGAAGTCACCAAGATTTGTTATGCTGGAGAAGTATCCTGGTCCCCTCTGCATAGCATAATCTCCAAGTGTTGTTCTTGGTGGATATTGTCATTCACCATCCATGATTGGTTCAAGAGTTGGGATAATTGGTTGTGATTGTGGAGTAGAGAAACTTCTTGGTTCTTCCGAGCTGTCTTTTCAATTTATGGGTCAAATTCCAATTGATCTTTAGGTACTTGACCTCTTAAAAACATAAATCAACACATCTCAAACAAGGATTAGCACAAGGATGAAAGTATAAACAAAAACTACTAAAAAGGTAAGATTATTCACAGTACTTAATGAACTAGATAAACTTTGAACTGACACCCACCCGCCTCCCCGACAACGGCGCCAAAAACTTGTTGGCTTCTAGGCAAGTATACCTATTAGTCAACTGTAATAATATGAAAATGAATTCAGAGTGTCGATCCCACGAGGAGTTGGTAGTTCAAAGTTGTACTAATTCAAAAAGTAAATATATACAAAAGAGAGTGGTTTGATTCATGATTGATTTAAGTATTTAAATTAAAATTTTAGCAAGTAATAAAACAAAGTATGAAATTTGATTTGGAATATCATTGAGAGAAACTGGGATTGAATTTCATCTATCTCCCTTGTCTATATTCTGGTTGTATATCAATATATAGCAATCATAACTATCAATATTGATGCACACATAATAGTCATTTATATTGATTCCTCACATATAAAATTCATAAGATTGATTTATTGAATATTGATTCCTCATATACTCAACAAATCATCCAGCATTAAGATCAAGTGTAAAAGCATTCGCTATATTGAAATCTATTCCTAGTAAAACAATATAACGACTATTTTCGTTCAGATCGGATTTTCAGAAATACTTTCCAGTTAGATCCAAAAATCTAAATCTAGAATCTATTGATCAGATAGAATCAAAGACATATAAACAGAACGAAAATAACAATATCGATAGAAACGAAATCACTATATAAAAATATAACCAGAATATATCCGAGTTCGAGTCGATTTACATTCAATCCCAAAGAGGAGATTAGCCACTCATAGTGACTTTACAATCCATAAAGATGAAGAAGAAGATGAAGAAATCAAGTTCCGTAGCCTCTGTTCTTCTTTCGAGCTTTCGTTCTAATTTTTGGAATTGACGAACTTACGAAAACTGAGTTCAAATTCTGTTTTGTCCAATTGGGTAAGTGAAAATTCGCTTAAGCTAAAAATTTAGCTTAAGCGAATTGCTTTCTTCATGTTGAAGGAATTCTAATTCGCTTAAGCCATTTGAAATGGCTTAAGCGAATTTTGGCAGAAACATCACCCCTTCTCTGGACAAAATTCGCTTAAGCCATTTCAAATGGCTTAAGCGAATTTTCAACACTTATTCTTTTTTCTTGTTGTTCTCCTTGCTTCTTTACTTCTTGTTCCTGATTGCTTTTCTTTAATTTCTCCTGCAATTAAACATCAAATAAGGATCAGAATGCCTCAGTTGACTCAGTACTTAGATATTATCATTTAAACTCCAAAGTTCTATAAATTAGAGGGAATTGATTGAAGTATAACTATATTTAATCCATAAGTGCCAATTTTTAATATTCAAATAATCCAATTTATGGCACTTATCAATTTCTTATATATATTTGATGTGACCGGATATGGAATTCTTCTGTTGGAAGGAAAATGCACAACAAGGGGTGGTTGTCCTGGCCGCCAGATCATTGTCAGATTTGGATTCCCTTTATCGTATGAAAGTAATTATTAGTTGTATTTTTTCATATTATTTTGGATACATGCAGTTGGCTTTTTGTCCGGATATAACCAGAGATTAGTTAATTCTCCGAATTCTTTTTATAGTCGGACTCTAGTGGCTCTTCATTCAAATTACTTTTGACTGGATATATTAAGAGATGATATTTCATGGAGATTTTGGTTTTGTTCTGCTTCTGACTATTCGATTGTAGTACTCTTGAGTTTGGGTGAGTTCTCTATTCTTAGGCATTGCTAATTGAAAATTATATCATGAAAAATGTTTTGGGATTCTTGATGCAACGGATTGGAATGATTAATGGCCAATGGTTGATTTCTTTGATGAGTTTATTGTGTGATGCGTTGAAATAGGATAATGGTGTAGGGCATTGTGGAGAGTCGTGGAAGCTGCTATGGACTTCAATGAGTTTCTTTATTAATATAGCCTTGAGTTTTATCAATTTTAATACAATATTTCCTTCTATAAGGTTCTAGATTTGGTCTTTTGATATGGTGTGGCATGGCCGTGTCTAAGTTCCCGTGTACTTATGTGTCAGGAACTGTATAAGTATTAAGACCTTGATTTCACACAATTTTATATGCTCCCTTAGCTCTTCACGTTGTTCATAGCAACTGTCTATATCATCATTCTAATTAGCAATATTTTGTTGCGAGAGACTAATTTTGTGGCATCATCACACTCTTTCACAATCTTTTGGGATTTTATATGGGAAGATAGATCCAATAATTCCTTATTCTTCTGTTCTAGCATTGCTTCAATGTTTGTCAAGACTAATAGTAGTTCAAAAATTGAGTTCTGTGTTCTACGGTTGCAATTGAAGATTAGAACTTACTTCTTTTTCATAAACAAGTGTTTCCTTTATTTGCCTCCAATTGAAGCCTGGTACCTTCAATCTTAGATTTCAAGGTTTTAGAGGTTTTAGCCTCATTATTAAAGTTTAACTGGGACTTGAGTTGCTTATATTTGGTTTTGAGCAAATCTCTCTCTTCTTTGAGGTTTATTACTTGTCCTGACAAATTTTGTTCACTACTACCTTCAATTATTATAATTTTATATATTTTAACATTTTTATTAAAAATATGGTCACAAAAATGACATGACCAAAGACACTTAGTAACACTAAATAAGATAATAAAAATGTTAAATGAATAAAAATAGAAAAGATTAAAGTAAAAAAAGAGTTTTAAGAATTGAAGTATAAATTTAAATTTAAAAGTTAAAAAAAGTTAATTGAGTTGGTTTTGGTTAAAAAAAATTCAAGAAAGAATAAACTACGGTAAAATATGTTTTTCGTCCCTATATTTTTGTTCAACTTTGGTTTTTGTCCTATACTTTTAAAACCTTTGTTTTATATCCCTGTACTTTTAAAATACCTTAACTATAATTCCCGACCTTAATAAGCTCTCTTAAGTTGCTACAGAATTAAATTGTTTTATAAATGGACACATGATCCACATGATTAAATGAGACTCAACACTAAAGGGTAATGTAGATTAATCTATTAAACAAATAAGTAATTTAATAAAGATAATCAATGTCAGGGACTATGATTAAGGTGTTTTAAAAATACAAGGATATAAAACAAACATTTTAAAAGTCAAGGATAAAGACCGAAGTTAATAAAAAAATACAAGGATGAAAAACACATTTTATCCAACAAACTATAGATAAATGTTATTCATACAACAACTTATACAACACACTTTTCTCTCTCCATCACATCAGCTATCACATCTCACATCTCACACTTTTCTCTCTCTCTCTCTTTTATTTCTTTCTCTTTCTTTGTTGTATAACCATGTTGTAAATATTTAATGTACCAATATCATTTCTCTAAACTATAATTGATTGATTTAATTGTGTTTTTTTTCTCTTTAATTTGACCATATATAATTTTAGTTTGTCCTTCAAGTGTTTTTCTGGGGAAAATTAAGAGTGTGCTTATACTTTATCACGTCATTTCAGCTAGTTGAAAAAACTAGTTAAAACATTTCAACTATGATAAAGTAGCGTTTTTTAGTAGCTATTAGCATTTTTTGAAACACTATTACAAGTAGCATTTCAAGATTTCAGCTACTAGCTACAATTGTTTTTTTTACAATTTCATCTTTAAATTTTTTCATAATTACCAAAAAAATTTGGTTAAATAATTAATAATGACTTTATCTATCATTTTATAGGCATTAACTAGTTTTACCAAACACTACTTTCAATTTAAATAGCTAGTTTTTTATCTTTCAGCTTTATGCTGCCTTTTCAACTTTCAATTAGTATTTCAATTTGAAGGGAATCAAGCATATGGTCAGGGTGCAGCAGAATAATTGGATCCCCCTTGTTATGATCGTTAATGTGGAAACACGAATTAAGGCATAAAATTAAAAGAAACAGTTCGATATACCTTTTGCAAATTGCAAACGAGGCAATTGCAGTCGCGTCTCTAGAGGTATCCACGCCAACAAGCGAACCAGGAAACCCTCCTCACCTCTGCTAGTAGCGTTTGGAGAGTAAGAGCGATTACTCATATGATCAGGGTAATACATCTCATGCGATATTTATAGAATGGTGGCTAGAGTTTTACCATCACTCATTTAACCCTATATATCACTTACGAGCCTGATCCATTATGTTATAATTTTAATCCGATTAGAATTACTAACATTCCTAGTGGGCTTGTTGTATGTGTGTGACCCAATAGGTTCTCTTAATATATAATTATGATATTAAAATAAAACCTTTTTTATATTTAATATAATAAATAGCGAGTGGTATCTACCAATTCATCACTAATACCCAAATATTGAGAAAGTCAGCAACTTGACGTATCCTATTTTATGATAATATTTTATATGAATTGTCCCCCTGTCCAAATATCTAATTGAACACAAGGGCATGAAATGTGTCATCCATGTATAGTTCAATTTATGTTTTTCTTGATGCCCAAGCAGACTATACAGAAAATAAACATCTCATGTTTATCCTCCCGAGCATGACCATACATTAATTTTGTAGTCTAACTTTATCAAGAGGCCTACATATATAACTTCTATTACATAGGAGAGACAAATCTCATCCAGGTCACTCACATTCCACCACATGATTTATTATATGTCCAAAAAATCAATTTTATAATCACCTTGTTACGGGTGACGTTTGATGATATTAAAACATATAATTCGTTATGTAGGAATCATAGTGATGATTTCAGGTCAAAGGACTTCATATAATATTTATCAATTTAAGAAACGTTCATGACACTTATGTAACAAACCATACCTATGTGAGCACTTGATATCTCATATCCATGATCTGCGAGATGTGATCATCAATGAACTCACATACTATACTTTAATGCATCTAATTGTCCCATGATGTTGCTTGACTAGGGACTATTTTAATATAATAGTTCTTCATAAGATCTCACGATCAAGTCGTCTACTTGATTTCTTATGAAGTTTAAGCTTACTATTCTAAGGACATTTATTATATTCTATCAAAAGAATTAATAAAAGTGAATTGCCTTTATAAGAATAACGTGATACAAGTGATGAATATTTAAAAACATATAAGTCTCTAGTGCATAGGGATGACAAATTAATTCATCTATCCAACAACCAACCAATCCATCCATCACAAAATCCATCCAATTCATCCAATGCTTTTAAAAACATTAAATGAACTGGATGAATTGGATTGTGATAATTATCGAATGGTTAACAATCCATCCCTCATATTTTTTTATCTATTGGATTGCGAAATTAATTTTTAAAAAATGTTCTTCATATCCACTGGACGCGCGAGAGGAGAAAAATGTTATTAACAAGGGTGGGTACGTGATTTCGATTCTGAATAAAGAAATTAGTTTATGTGCTTCGTTCCTAATTAAACAGTATAAAATAACTTTTATTTTCATCTTCAATTCACCCCTTCCCTCAATGACGGTCTTCTTATATGATTTAAGTAAATCTCGTTTAGTTTTTTTGGAATGAATATTTTCATAAATAGTACGTTATTATTAATTACTTTTAAGTAATTTAATTTTAAGCTAGAAATAATATTAAAATTAAAATTCACTTAAGCACTGCAGTATATTTTCAATACAAATAATAATTATTGGATGCATTAATTTATTATTCACTTCCTTATATTTTCATTTCATGATCCAAAAAAATTATTAAATTACACATATTTTAATTAAATTGAGGCATTGAATCTCTTATTACGTATAACTGATGTTTTTTAATTATTTAATGTATAATCAAAAAATTTTATCTTGATGGAACTATCGGTTAATATTATGTGATTTTAGATCTGCTAACTTAAATTGAAGCGGTAAAAAATAAATTAATTATAATGAACATGTAATATAAAAATATTTAAGAAAACTATTTAATTAAAAATATATATTTTAATAAATATGAAATAAATATAAAAAATATAAAATTTTAAATTTTTTTAATTTAAACAAATTATATAAATTATTTTATAAAAAGTATGGCAATGAAAGAAAATCTATAATTTTTACGTTAACGCACAAACCACTGAACCAGTTTGCTAGCAAAATAATACATTGGTTAAATATTTGGTTTCTATATTTTAACTTAATATAAATAAATTAATATAGTTATTACATAACATCAAATATAAATATAATTTTGTCATTGATTTTATATTTTAAAAATTATTTAAATTGATGTTGTTTCCTTGTATTTTATTGTGTTTATGTTGAAGAAACACTGAAATAAGAAAGAGTCATGGCTTCCTTTATTAATATTAATATTAATGTACAAAGCTGGGTTCAACATTAACAACACAAAAGCATTGAATCACATGTTCTTGATGACGCGTTCACAAAATGTGGAGAGAGATGTTAAGATCAGTATGTTATGGCCATTGTTCTTCACTCACGGAGGAGAGAGAAAAAATGAGAGATAGGAGAGAGAAATAGAGGAGAGAGAAACAGAGGAGAGAAAAACAGAGGAGAGAAAAACATAGAGAGAGAGATAGAGGAGAGATAAACAAAGGAGAGAGAGAAATAGAAGAGAAAGGGAGAGAGGGGAGAGAGAAATAGAGTAGAAGAAAGGAAACGAGAGAGAGAGGAGGAGAGAGATATGCATGGAGAGAGAGATGAAAAAAAAACAAAGGAGAGAGAGCAAAGAGGAAATTAGAGGAGAGAGATGAGATGAGACACAAATGAAGAGAAGATGAAAGAGAATCTTAATCTTAATAAAATGAAAAAGATCTAGAGACCGGAGAGAAATTTGTAGTTGGAAAGTTTTTTTATTTCTTCTTTAATTAATAATAAATATGTTAAAAGATAATAAAAAAATAATTTTCTTAAAAAATATGGATGGATTCCATAAAATAGTTGTTATGGATGGAGTGGATGGTTTTTATTTAATGGGTCCTGGATCGAATTGAATTTTTATAATATATTTTTAAGTTGATCATAAATGGATTAATGGATTATTTCAATGCAATCCATTATAATCCTGATACAAATCCATCCAATTCATTGCCACCCCTACTAGTGCATACACTAACCACATTTTTCAACCAATTTATCTTTCAGTTTTGTAAAACACTCTAAATCCCTCTATTTCAAAGTTAAACAAATATAATCTCTCAATCAATTGTTTGCTATCCAAAAATTTCAAATTCCCTTTCTACTTAATAGGATCTTGCTTTGCTAAACAAAATATTCGAGGGAATAAATTTCATATGATTTAAATTAGATGAACTAAAAATACAATTTTTTTTGTAACAACAAAATTTAGGGTGAGGAGATGGTGCCTCAGTCCAAGGCGGGCTCTTTGAGAGCTTACAGAGGTACTTACATTTTACTTCACCCCAAAGGGATGAGTGGGGGTTCAGATACCAGACTCTGTCTTGCTCCACTCGACCAACCCCTTGGGGTTAACTAAAAGTACAAATTAAATCTTATCAATTAATTTAAATTTATAGTTAAATAAGCTAATTAATCAAATTAAGTTAAACCAAACTAATTGGTTTATATTAGACTACCGTTCCTATATGATCTCATTAACACCCTAAAGAATCATAAAAGACAAAACACAAAACCAATTACGGTTAAAACTGAGTAAAAGAAAACGATATATTCCACGTATTACAGGCAAAATGTTGCTTTGATCATGTAGAGATTCATTTGTCGGAAGTAGTTAAGAGCAGTGTACATGGTTTCCTAGCAGTGTCAAGAGGCATAATTATTCATATTTGTTTTGTTGCAAATTGATTATGTTTACATCTAGGGAATCAAATATCTCTCTAGGTTTCCTCAATTAATCGATCATCGATCATAATGATGGCCCATCATCAATCGTCCAAAATTGGAGACGCGCAAGAGGACGTAACTAGTATAGTCAAATAGGTCTTATTGCTTTAAAATATTACCCTTTGCCCCAAATCCATAATCAAAAATCATTTATATAGGTCAATAAACTATGGGATTAATAAATGCAAAAAGAATATTACTGTTATTCTTCAATAGTGTGGAATTATTGAATAAAAACTCTTTGGACAATTGGACGGCTATGATTATTTTTGGCAGTAAATTTTATTATCGGGTTATCAAAAGCTTATAGATGATGGTCATGGGCAAAGTCAACTAGGCCATGCTTGAATATATGTATATATGTTAGTGATTCTAATGATGTAGTCCCAAGGAATGGGCATTATTATGAATGAAAAGAGCGATCAACAATAATGATTTCTCTGTCCATTTTTACTTTAAATTATTTTTAGTTTTCTTAATTTCTCAGCTGTTGATAAATTTAATGAAATTGTTAAAGTAATAAATGGTAGTATTACTCCGCACTTTTTTATAAGACTTTTTTTTGGCTTAATTGTAATTTTGGTCTCTTATTATCATCAATCCGCGATTGTGGTCCCCTTACTTTTGTTTTTTCGGCGATTTTGGTTTCCCTATTATTTCAAAATTCGTGATTTTGGTCCCTCTAACACATAGATTTTGACAAAATTTTGAACTAAATCGCGAATTTAGAATAATAAGGGTTCCATTCTTCATGTGGAAGATAATATCATCAACCTCAAATAACGGTTCCTTAGGCATACCAGAATGCTAGGCAACAACGGTTCCTTGTAAGACAGATTCTGCACTCCTTTTTTCTCCTCAGGACTGCTTAGAATCATCAGGTAAAACCATGGATTCTATATTCACTTTGATCTTTTTTGTACTCTATTGATTAAATCTAGCTCTTCGTTGACAGATTTGTTATCTCCATTGAAGAAAGAAGCGCTGGACAACAGGTTCTTGAAATCTTGGAATCCTTAATACTAGCCACTCGATGAAGCTTAAGGATATCTCCTCCCTCTATTGCTTCTATTAATTAATACCTTAATTAACCTAATCCCTAAAATTGACACTGCTGTTAATCTAAAACAATACAGACCTATTAGTTTATGTAATGTGTCTTATTAGATAATTACTAAACTAATTTCTTTGAGATTAAGAACTTGATGGGTCATCTTGTTGGACCTAATCAAAGCAGTTTCATAAAAGGCAGACAAAAGCAGAGATAATACCATTATCACTCAAGAGATTATCAACTCCATGAGGAAAAAGAAAGGGAAAAATGGTGGATGGCTATTAAAATTGATCTTGAAAAGGCCTATGACAGACTTATTATTGGGATTTTATAAAAGATACTTTATATGATATTGGTTCCCTGAAGTTTTAATTGATGTTATCTGGAATTGTATATCTACTCCTAATATGAGGTTACTTGTGAATGGGGAGACTCTTGACTCTTTAGCTCCCTCCAGGGCATCAGGCAAGGTGATCCTATCTCCTCCTATCTATTTGTCTTATATTTAGAGAGATTATTTCAAATGATTAATTTAGTTGTTGAATTTAAATTCTGGAAACCTTTTAAAGTAGTAGAAGGGGTCCTAAAATTTCTTATCTTGCTTTGTTGATGACCTTATTCTTTTTACAGAAGCTTCCATGAATCAGGTTGAAATCATTCAAACTGTTTTGGATGTCTTTTGTAATAGTTCGGGTCAGAAAATAAGTAAAGATAAGACAAGAATATTCTTCTCTCCTAATGTTTGTATGCAGGTTAGAATAGAAATTTCAGAGTCTCTTGGATTTCAAAGGACAAATTACTTGGGAAGATACCTTGGAGTGGATATTCATCACAACAGGGTTACCAAGAGAACTTATCAGAATGTTATTCATCATACTAAGAGAGGCTTTCTTCTTGGTCTGCTAAGAATCTTTCATTTGCTAGGAGGCTGACATTGTCTCAATCTGTTTTAAATGCTATGCCTACCTACCTTATGCAATCCAATTATCTCCCTAATTCAGTTTGTGAGGAATTAGACAAGAAGTGCAGAAGCTTCCTTTGGGGTGATACAGAATTAAAAGAAAAGTTCATTGGTCCATTGGGATAAAATATGTTCTCCTAAATTGACTGGTGGGCTTGGTCTTAGAAAAACCAGAGATGTAAATAAAGCTTACATGATGAAGATTGGGTGGGCTCTCATGCATCAACCTGAAGAATTAGGGTTCAGGTTCTGAGATCAAAATATAATTGTGGAGATGCTATTATTCCTAGACTTAAGTACAGGAGTGGTGACTCCAACCTTTGGAAGGGGGTTTGTGAGAACTGGAACTACCTTTTTTCTAACTATGTGTGGAAAATCAATAATGGTGAGAAGGCTTTGTTTTGGCAAGATAAGTGGATTCCTAACTTAGACCCCCTTATCAACTATGCTAAGGAAGATATTCCATCTACTGACCTTGACTTGCCAATTGCTTATTTCATCACTGATTCGGGGGATTGGGATTTCAAAGACTAAATCAATTATTACCTCAAGACATCTGCCTTATTCTCTCTCAACAAATATGCCTATAAATGGTTCCAGTAATGATTTTATTGTTTGGAAGAGTACCCCTGATGGTTGTTTTACCATTAAATCTGCCTATAACTTATTGACATCAGATTCTACTCCTAATTCTACAAATAATCCATTATTCAATAGGATTTGGAGTTGGCAGGGTCCTCAAAGAATTCGGCTGCTTCTATGGAAAATTGCTTCCTTTGCTATCCTAACTAATGTTCAGAGAAATATAAGGCACATTGCAACAGACAATAGTTGTGTGTTTTTAAAGATCAGAACCAGAAACATCCATACATTTGTTCAGAGATTGTTCTGAAACCAGAAAAATTTGGGAAAAGATTCTCACCGGGTATGATCAGAGAAGGTTCTTCAATCATAGAACCCTTCACCAGTGGTTGATGGCTAACCTCCACAACAAATCCTCCAATCCTTCCAGGCAGTAACAAGCTATTCTCTTTGGAGTTTCCCTAGAGATTATCTGGATGCACAGAAACAATATAGTCTTCAACAATATTAGGGATTCTACTGATGGTGTTGATTAATAAAATAAAAAATCAGTGCAAAACGATTATGGATGCGAACTTAGTGAAGAATACAAACCCTAATGTTCATAGAGCTTCAAATAGCTATCTTCTTCGTTGGTGTCCTCCTCTTGGAGATTGGATTAAAGTTAATTTTGATGGTGCTTGAGATCAATCTCGAAAATCGCAGCCTGTGGTGGTGCTATTAGAGATGATTGGGGAACCTTCCTGGGCGCTTTCTCTGAACCCTGGGCGGCGTCTTGATCCTCTCTGCTGAGCTCCATGGATGCGTAGAGGTCTTTTGGCTAAGCAGAAGGGCTTCTCGAAAGTTATCCTTGAATCTGATTCGAAGCTGGCGATTGATCCCTCAAGGAGGGTTGTAGTGAATCCCATCCTAACTTCTCCATTGTGAAGGAGATCCTGGAGTTATCAAGAATTTGAGGAAGTTGTGTGGAATCATATACGCTCAGAGAAGCGAATTCTTTGGCGGATTCCTTTGCTAAAGAGGGTTTGGAGTCTTCTGTTAGGTTTAAGTGTTCAGTAAAGTTCCAGATTTTGCTTTAGTTCATTTCCTCTTTGATGTAGATGGTACCTGATAGGTTAGGGTAGTTGGTCTTTTGCTTCTTTATTTTGTTTTTCTGGTCTTTTGACCCCTACCTTCATAAAAAAAATCCATTTTTTCCATTTTGAAATTGAAAATAGAAAATAGAAATAATAATTTGGGATATTTGAGTGAAATAAAAGATGAAATGACTTAATTAATTATAACAATGAAAAAAATGAGAAACTAAAATTTCTTAGAAATATTTGGGTGGCCAAAATAAGATATTAGTGTTATGGGAACAATAATAATAACATTAATATGTTACGTAATTTACCTAAAAAATCCTACAACTTATGTTAATTTTATTATAAAAATAGGTAATTTAATTAGTTTAAGAAAGTACAAACATTAATACCTAAAAATAAATAATATTTCGCTTAATAAATAATAAAAATATTTTAAAATTTATTAAAATTTTAAGCATATTTTATGAAATATAAAGAAAAATAAAAATATGATGTGAAATTTAAATATATTAAACCACTTAATAAAACATTTTATAGTTACGATTATTGTGATTCTAGTATATTTAGTTATAGTTATTATATCAATATTAAAGCCCTTTTTAATATTTTAAATATTAAATTTATCTTAGAAGAAAAAACCTAGAATAATTTAAAATTTTTGAAATATTTACTTTATCTTTAGTATATATAATGGCCGAGTAAAAAAAACTTGAATTTAATTTGGGTTTCAAAATGATGCTCAGACCTAATTATGTGGGTCTTTTGTAACCATTCTAGTCAATTTTTGCGAGCTAAATCCCGTCATTTTTTTAATAAAACATCCAATCAGGCTGAAAAAAAAACATAATTTAATTCGACGCATAATATAGAGTAGGTAAAACGTGCTACCCGACTCGGTATCAGCTGACTCGATGTGGGTCATGAGCTATAAACCTTGAACAAAAAAAGCTTGGATTTAATTTGGACTTAAAAGATGATGCTTAAATTCGGCCATATGCGGGCTTTTCAAAATTTTTAGTAGATTTATAAAACCTATCAGGCTTGTAAAATTTAAAGCCTAAGCCCTAAAGGGCATTCTAATAAAATTTATTTTTTTTTGTTAGTGTATAAGTATATGAAACAATGTAAAACACAAAATTGCTTGTGTTGTGCTTTAACCATAAAACAACGTACAAATAAAAAGTTTTTCTTTGACTCAACTATTTGCTCTGTGTTGTTCCACACATGTATCGTCCTTGAACATGCATCAATCAAACCCTATATAATTTAAAATATTATATCTAAAGAGAATATAGTATAAGGTGTTGAAAGATATTTATTTTAATATTGTTAACATCAATTTTGCTAGCATTATTGATATAGTATTTTTTTGATTTAATCACAGGTATCCTCACGGGAGACAATCCATCCCATCCATCCACATCATGGTAGGGCTAGCTCTTCCAACGGGGATTTTTTTTCCATCCACAAGACTAGACCTGAGACCTTGCTTAAGGGGAATCAAACATGTACCACTTGAACCAACTCCCGTTGGTTATTGATATAGTATTTTTCTATGATGTGAAGTGTTGGATTGTATTATTAAGAGAATAAACTAAAAATGATCTTTTAATGATTTTCATAACTCTAATGGGTAGTGTTTACATTCTGACATTAATTCTATCATTAACTAGTCGAAATGACATATATGAGTGTTAAATGGACCGCTTTTATGAGATTTCGATATAATATCTAAAACACTTATGAATTATGTAACATCCTGGTATTCAGGAACCTAGAATTATAATTAAAATACTTATAATGTATTCTGATAAAAGTGGTTATAAAAAATTATTATAATTACAATAGTAATGATTAATATAATAATTATAATAATAATATTATAATAATATAAATATTAGAAGGGAGATTCGATTTCTAGGGTCATAATCAAATCTAATTATATTAGATATAATAATAAGCCGATGAATTATTAGGAGATAAATCATATTATTAATGCTATAATAAAAACTAATCGTTATAAATATAACATCATCAATATTGATAATGATAATTTTATAAGAGAAATATTTTATTCATGATCGTATGGAGCCTTTGCTGGCAGAAGTTGTAGCTGTGAGATGGGCGTTGCAACAGACAATTTACATTGGGGACTTGACTCATTAATTATAGAAACAGATTGTCAGACTCTTTTTACATCTCTGGTTGGATCACACACTTATTTTTCCATCTCTACTTTGGTAGTATATTGTCATGAGTTAATGTCACAATTTTAATCCATTTCATTTAGTTTTACTTTAAGAGGAGCTAATGTTGTAGCTCATAAATTAGCAGCAAATGCTTTTGATTTTTTAAATCGTACTTGGTGGACTGAAGTCCCACCTTGTACTGCCTTAACTGTGGCTTCAGACATGTTTTCAATTTAAATTCAAGTATTCTGATTTAAAAAAAAACTTAAAAGAGAGATATATATAATAATTTAAGATCGGATTTTAAAATAGGAATAAGGAAATAACAATGATTAAAGATAGGAAAGTAACAACAGTTTTAGGATAATTAATGTTTATTATAAATTTTAAATTTAAGTATAGATGAATAAGGATTATATAAATTAGGAAAGTGCAACATCATGAGTTATAGATAATTAAATATAAATGAATTAAGGGAACTGATATGATTACATAATGATAATGATAATAATAATGACAAAAACATTAATAATATGTTAGAAAATAGGTTAAATAAGAGTTATAAGGTAGGATAATATATAAATGAGAAATAAAAAAAATGTGTGTTAGCATGTGACGTTCAAAAATTAATAGGGTATTTTTATGCCTCATTTGAGGATTAGGGTTCTATCGGATCCTATTTTCCTCAACCCTAGAAAAAGAGAGAGGGGGATGTAACAAACAAGGGTTATAGTCTACGATTGGAGGGGAAAGAACACACAACCTAAGGAGTCTTTCGTAGGGCAATAACTATTCCATAGTCACACTCCAGGTGAGTATAACTCACATCACACAATCATGCTGTTTATTTCATCTATATGATCCCTACTTCTCCCTCCCTATGATTGATATGAATGTGTATGTCCTGTTTATGGATATATGATGACGTTGTATGAAATATTTTATGAATACATTTAAGAACATGAATTTATCCTTAATTTGGTATTGGCCATTTGTTTATGATATGGAAGTTGATTTTTGATATTTTCCTGCATATTTTATGCTCTTTTTCTTAATATTGTTAAGGATCCCTAACATTAAGAAATCACATAAAAATAATAATTAAGAGGAACTCCATGTTGTGTGACCTCGGAGTTAATTAAAACATTATTTAAGTATTAAGACACAGAGAGACTCCATATGTTGTGTGATTTTGGGGTCAAGGCACAAGTGAAAAGACAAGGGAGACACTTCTTGCCTCAACTTACAAGTTCAAGCCAACCTAACTATTTCAAGAACTATGTAGCCTACAGATTAAGAGGAAAAATGAAAAGACTATATAAATAAATAAGAAGGGAACACAAAATCATGGTTAAATGTTTCTGTTTTTGCATTACATTAGTGTGCCTCTTCCTACATTGCATGCTTAGTTATGCTTACTTAGACGTTAGTATTGTTACGTGGTTTACCAATTTAGATGTGCAGGGATTGGTAGTATGTCCAACTAAGACTTGGAAGATTTATGTTGACCAAAAGTTGGCAGCTAATGAAGAGTTTTTTTTTTATCAATGCTATTGCACTTTTGATCCCTCTATTATCATTCATCCGCAATTTTGGTCATCCTACTTTTTTTTCACGATTTTGGTTCCTCTATAATTCCTAATCCTGAATTAGTGGTCCTTCTTACATATACTTGGAGGTATAGAGGGACCAAAATTTTGAACGTTATTCCGGATTAGGAATTATAGGGGGACCAAAATCGCGAAAAAAAAAGTAAAGGAATCAAAATTGCAGAAAGATGATAATAAGGGGACCAAAAATACAATTAAGCCTTTTATTAATTTAGTTTCTTTTAGGATTAGAAATTTATTATTAAAAATTATGTTAGTAAGGGTACTAATATATTTACGTTGTAAATTCAATTCTTGGACTTATAGTTTTTGCTTTAGATGTTTTCTTTAAATTTTTCCTATAATTATATATATTTTTTAAGTTAAAATTTTAGTTATTATCGAAATTATATTTTTCTTGATATTCAAAATTATGCGTATTAATTTAAATATTAATGATAAATACCATCAATGAGTACTTTCGTTAATATAGAAATTAGGATGTTTCAAATTACCAAGTATGCACATGTCATATTAGTGCAAAATAACGTTGAGAGTTGTAAGGTGTAGTTAATGTAAGCCATGGACGGACTGATCAGGGAGGGGCAAGTGGGGTCTTGACCTCCTCCCTTGCTCCAATCATGTATATATAATATGCATTTCATTCATAAAAGTAAATAAAGTATATGTTTTTAAATTTATTTTTCATGTTTAAATTGTGTCTCTTTATTAATTTATCACATTTATATAAATTTTTAATTTGACTTGAATAAATTTTAAACTAATATTGCTTATATAATTTGTATATTTTTAATCCCTTTAAACATTTTCGGCCCCCTTTAAACCATTTCTGAATTTGTCAATGAATGTAACTGATATCGTCCTCTAACATACACAAAAATATTTTGGTTCATAGAAGTTAACACCACCAACTCACTATATATTATTTATGTCCTATCAATCTATGTCTAGCTCATAGTCATTATGTCCCCATTTATAAGTATATTTTAGAAGTTTTTTGTATTTCTTTTTATAAGTCACTCTATGATTTCAATGAAACATTTATTATCATTTTTCATATTACCCTTATTAACTTTAATGTCTTTCCAATTATCAAATGATAGTGGAGTTACTTATTGATATTAAATAATAGAAACCTAGAAAATTAAACTATTTTTTTAAAACCCCATTAAAATTAACTAAATTTAACACTTTTATTGATGTGTGTGATTTGGTCAACTATATAATAGGAAGGGAGGGAGTACAAATTTGATACATTTACACTCATAACATTAACCTAGAAAAGTGATTTTCCAAGTTTTCTCAAATTTTTTCTACAAAATCATTTGAAATGTGTGGAAAATTGTTGTGTGAGAAGTTTCACATTATATGGGTAAGAACTAAGAAGCACTTTGAAGGTTTATAAGCCAACTTGTGTTTTAAGCTTGTAAATAGCTTGAGAAGTTTTAACTCATATGCACAAGATTAGGCTAAGTTGAGTATTTCTAATGTAAATCATATGATTTGCCCCTGTGTGGCCGCACTGGGTTGACAAATAAATTTCTCCATTGTTCTACTTGCCTCGGTTGGCACCTTCAACAAATTGTTATATTTGGGGAATTTTCACCAGGGATTTGAAGGTAAATAAATCTTAAAAAAAAACCAATATACACACATCTCAAAGCCGCTGCCATCTTGTGCTATTGCCCCAACATTATGCAAAGCCAACCGAAGGAGAAATGTTATATAATATATATTTCATTTAGGTTCTCAATTTGCATGTATATTAAAAAAAGCCACTTTTATATGCCTTTCTTTTCATTGCTTTCCCCCCTTTTCTCTTAACATGTTGGGAGCCAAAATCATCCCAAATAGATCTTGTAGCTGAGCTTTTTGCCAACACATAATCTAATTAAGAAAGGGTGATTCCTTAGCCTCCAAAGTAATGAGTAGAATGTTGATCTCACTCTCTTACACTCTCTTCCACCTGGTCAATATTGACGGGCATGAAATGGAACACCATTTAGAATCAACTTTTAAATATGATAATAAGTATACACTAGTAGTGGCCACTACCTAAAAATAAATCAATTTGTTTATGCACATTCCATTGGAAATTTTGCCAAGAGCATCTATCAAGTATTATTTGGATAGAGATTTTGTTTTTTCCACTCATGATTGCTCATTAAATTCCCCCAGCCAGTGATAAAACAGGCTTAAGGAATCCAATGATAATCACCCAAAGGCCAAGCTCTTTTTCAGCCCCCTGTCTTTTATAATTTTGCTAACTGAAGCAATAATGTTTTGGTCCTTGAGTGTAAAAAAAGAGAGAAAATAGAAAAAGAAAATCTTGTCATCTTGTGAATAAGTAGTATCTAGAATATTGAATTTATTGCTTTATTAGGGAATAGCATAATTATTTTTTGTAAAAAATGTTGTCCATTCTTCAACACCAAAATGTAATATGATAACTACAACGGTTTTAAATATATAGATATAGTCCCAAACCAAACCATGTTGTCCACTTTCAACCTTGGGGTGGGTGGTGGGAAAATGGAATTACCATTATTTCTCTTGGGATCTCCACAAAGTAAGACGTTGGCCATATCCAACAGCAATGAAATCTTAGAAATTATACTGTTTCAAATAAGTCAAGCATTATGTGTTTTAAAAAATGATAAGCTTGTGCTAAAGAAAGTAATTCCTACCACCATGAAAGGTACACTACAAATCCTTTTGTAACCACAAAGTTTAACCATGATAAAGTGCTTAATCCAATATGTGCGTTTTGGAAGATAAGATTGGTTTAATTAGTGGGATTTGTCATTTAATCTCTCAAAAAAAATATTATGTGTGTATTGACGTGTTTTCTTTGTTATTTACATGTATCCACCCCTCTCATTTTCCTCCACTCTGAAATTGATATTTCATGCAATGATTGTGGAAAGGGAAGATCTTCTAATTAAAAATTAAGAATGTATGTTGAGGTGAGGACTTCATCAGCATCTAAAATTTCCCTTGCGAGATAAGAAGACACTTAGGCACCAATTGAGACTTGAGAGTGTGTTTTGTAAACAAGTTGAAAAGTTAGAAGAAAGTGAAAATTAGCTGATTTGATGGAAGGTGTTTGGTAGCTGAAAATGGTAAAATGACATACGAACATAATTAATTAATTAAATGAGAAAAAAGATTGGGCACTAACAGTTAATCACAACCTTGATTTATGGTAAGTTTGTTGACTTTACTAATGAATATTTTAAAAGGTCATATAAATGAAGAATCATGATAAACGTCAGTGTAAACTCTTTTACACTGTCAGTGCATACTAATTAAACTCTTATTAGATAATGTTGAGTGAGGGAGGTTAAGGGATAAACTTGTAATAAATTTTCAAGTGGTTGAAAATGAGCGCTTTTTTAAAAAGCTACATCGAGTAGTTTTTCAAAGAAAAACTAGTAGCTACCCAAAAACGTCACTTTACCGAATACAACTGAAATGAGTTCAGCTTTCAACTAGCTGAAATGACTTACCTAACACTGTTGAATATAATCTATCCTTCACAGCACTATGTATATTGAAAGGGTCTCTAGTCTCTAGCCATTAAATTAAAGACTATGAACAGTCACAGTCACAGAACGTTCCGAATAATGGTTCACATACATACTAAAAAGGAAAGGCTTTGGTTGATGCTACTAGCGCACAATTTCTTGTTGAACAAAACAGGGAAAAGGGGATGAGGTTTGTCTTCACAACAAAGCATACCTGTCAACCAACATCAAGATAGTGTTGCCATTGCTTGGTAGAGAAAGTAAATCAAATTGAGAACATATCTGAGGATGATATGCATATTAATATTATGACTTATGATAGATTTCCAATTTTCACCATTGTTTTCTCCTTTCATTAACCAAACCACGCCCTAAGATGACTTTATATTTGAGTATATAAATTTTCTCTTAGAGGAGTATGGTATAAACTCTAATACACTCTTTTCAACATTTTATTATTGATTGAAAATCTTTGTGTGTCTCATCAAATTATGTAGACTCTACTCCCAACATGAGAATATGAATTTCAACCATCAATAACAATGTGTTGAAAAGAGTGTGTTTACAACGTGTTTGCTTGCATTTAAAACTCTAAGGTGGCTTAATAGGTCCATATCGGTCACTTCACTTCACAATTAGATTTCAATATTTCATTTAAAGAAGGACAGACAACTTTTGTACCAAACTAAGCAATGGAAAAGTAAAGCACTAAAGCTTTGATGGACAATAGCTCTTTACATTTTTAACCCTCTTCAGTGAGATTGGAAGTGGGGACACAGTTCTTGATTTTGACAAAACAAGTAAACAACTATACCTTGTAAAGTCATTGGTGTTATAGCTTGGTAGAAATTTCTTCCTTTCTTTGGGTGCTGGATTCATCATCCTTGCGTAGGACCAAACTCACAGAGATATCATCAGCTTAGTTCTGAATCACAATGCATGTCAGTTGTCACTTTGTTGATTCAGTGGATGTGAACTGCTCATAGTGAGATTCAGCATTGTTCTGTCCTAAGACTATTCAACATTCTTTGTGTAAGCAATCATGTAATTGGGAAAATGCTCAGCACTACACAGCTGCCAAGCACTAGCCGCCATATGGAGATTCACTAGTTGTTTTTTCTTTATTATTATTTTAACATATTAATGATGGTAAAATAGAAACTCATTGGACCTTAGCAGTCTAAAGGGAAAAAATTGGAATGCAAAAGTGAGATGTCTACTCTACTCTAGTCTCTAGGGTTGATTGCTTGTTATTTAAGCATGTATTGATCAAGTGGTGGCAGTGGCACCCTAGCTTGACATGAACATATGCCATATAGGTACTAAAGGAAGTCTTTGTAATCAAAAGCCTAATAGAGGGAGGGGGTGCAGTCATAAAAAAAAAGCTTCTGCAGGCTCAATATGGCAATTGTGGGATGCATGAATGAAGCTTGTACTGTACCACCTGGTTGGTCGCAGTGGAAGTGGACTGTGACTCATGCGGACTTCACCTGCAAGGCCAGGGTTCGAATGTAGTCGCCACTATTGGGATGACTTTACCTAACCACCACCCTTATGCCTGTGAGGATTCCCGTCCAAAGAAAAAAAACAAGAAGAAAATGAAGCTTGTAATGTTGACCATTGGTCCACCTCAAAGATATGCTACTTAAATTGTGTAATATTGAATTAATAATAAACTGGTTGAAGAAATTTCTACAGCAAAACCTGAGGCTTCCAACTTAATTGGTAAAAGTAAAAATTAAAATTAAAATCATTACATGAGATAATTAAGCTTGGATTAGTGCTTCTACACTGCTATCAGTGCTTAGTGCTTACTGCTTCCAGTAAAACTGAAGTAAAAGATAATGTAATGCTGAAAACAGTTTCTTATGACAGTGAAAACTTTTGTTATGGTTTCTTTCTTTTTCTTATCTCAGAGTAATCATAGCAAATGCCACTGAGAAATTTTAGGAAGATTGGGTCAATATGGTATATGGATGATGGGTCTATGAGATAAAATGTGCAACTGTAAAAAAAAAATATGGTTCTATAAAGTAGATGGAGGACATGCCTGACAATTGAAGCATCATATTCACCCCATAAATCGAAAGACTGTCCCCTCTTCTTCTTGTTCCTCATACAATTGTTATGTCAGGATGCATAAAGTATGGGAAGATGATTACATAGAAACTACCTACCAATTTTGAGCCAATTGTTTTTACTTTATTTTTCTACTGAGAATTAAAAAATAATAAGAGTACTTGTTTACTATGACAAGACAGAGTGCACACAGAAATAGCTTTCAAGAAATCTCATTTTCTATGTTTATAATCAATCAAGAACCACAACCATTTCTTTTCCTTTTTTCCAACATTAAGTGCTACGAAGAAAGTCTAAAAAAGCATTTAGACTTGGTAATTTAGCCAGTAACATCTGTCAATAACAAAGTTAAAATTTAATTAATGGAAAGGTATCTTTTAAATAGAACAACTCAGAACTAAATTGAATAACTAAGGTTACGGTCTTAGGGGGTGCTGGTTTTGCTCTAAAAGCAAATTAATTTTTGGACAATATTGTAGGTGGTGAAATCTAGCAAGACTAGTGTTTAAGTAATTATGGGGATGAACTTGCAAAAGTTTTCAGTGTACTGGATCAGCTGGTAAGGAGTTGTTTCACGTTAAATGTTAAGAGCATTAAGAGGAGAGTTTTATTGTCCATAAAAGTTTGTATCTAATTTGAACATGATTACCTTCCATAAAGAATACTTGCTCTCTTCCACAAAAAAAAAAGACGAAAAAAGTCATATTTAAGGACTGCACTTGCAGCTCATGCATTTCACCTTTAAGGCATGGGCTGCTTTTTTTTTTCCTGACCCATTAAGCAAACATATGGTGACATGGACCGAGCCATGCAAGACAAGTTCAGCCCACTTCAGAATATATAATATAATGTATTTGATAATAGATGGATTATGTTAACCAAACAAGCCCAAATCCTAAAGTCTTTACTAGCTCTGGATATCTGGGAAGCTATGGTAAATGTGTCACTGGAGATTTGACTCTGAGACATCCCTCAAAGTAATTTTTTTTTAAGAAATTACTATCATTTATTTCTTCCACAGAGAACATGATTACCTTATTTATGTGCTGTATCATATATACTAGGTGGCAAATGGCAATGACACATTTTTCAAATATTTATCGTGAGATTCTCATAAATCATACGGTAAATGTCTAGAAGAAAAACCCTTAAAGCTTGAACTATAGGACGATATATGTAGGAATTCTTTAAAATGTTTTACCAAGTGAGCTACAAGAAACAAACAGGACTAAACCAAATTTATTGTGGAAACAGTAACTGCAATTAGAAAAAGGAAATATTACTATTAAAGACATGAGACCAATTAATCTCAAGTAGTATGTATATATTTATCAACACCACCCTGTGGCCACCTATTTTTAGGATCCAATCTGGGAAGCCTTATTCTTCTCTTCTTTGAATTGGAACCTAACGTAACTTCCCTCTTGGGTTTCCCAAGACGTAGTAGCTTAAACAGATTCCTCTGCCTCTGTTTCTGTTACAAAATATCTCTTGGAATTGGCACTATGATCAGACGCTTCAGGTGGAAAGATCTCATCGCGGGTCCGGGTTGTATTGAGCCTTGTGTACTTTTGTTCAAGTGATTCTTTTGGGTATGTTCCTTGCTAACAAAGGAGATGCACCACCCCAATTATTTGTGCCCAAAGATGGGTGTTGGGGTGTTCTAAATTCCAATAGTTCTATCCGTCGCATCCTTCAGCATTTGTATTATTGGACCCCTTGGTATCTTCCTTCTTTGTGATATAATATACACGCCTAGAAAATGGAAGGAATAAATCTTTATCCCCAATTCATTTGGACTCATATTTTTGGATGAACATATCTCTGGATTGGTGTAAAAGAAATCCAACATGCTATAAATTTTTACATGATGAATTATTAAAGTTAAAATATAGAGTCATACAATTTTTTAAATAGTAGCGTGATTTTAATGAGAGGAGTAAATATTATTCATTAAATCTCAATATCAATAATGCAAAATTAAAATATGAAGTTTTTTTTTGTGTTAATCATAAGTATCCCTTATTACCAGGAGTAATCCTATTCGGGGCTTAGTCACGATTAAGACTCCCCACCCCTCCTTTAGAGTGTGTTTAATAGAAATCGAACCTGGGAGGTCTCTACTACAATCTCAGTCCGTGTTATCAACTAAACCACAACTCTTTGGTTGATTAACTATATGTGACAATTTTTAAACTATATATGTGACTATGAAATCATTTTCATATTCTCACCATTATATAAAAATGGAGTTTCACTAGATACATTCTCTCTCTCTCTCAATATATATATATATATATATATATATAAATTTTATAAGTGGTAATTCTATGAATGAAATGAAAATTCTCAAAAGTAAAGTAAGTATAAGTTTTCTTATAAGTGGTAATTCTATGAATGCAATGAAAATTCTCAAAAGTAAAGTAAGTTAATAAATTTCATACCATCAAAAATAAAATAATACTTTATTGAATAATTTTATGTTAATATATAATATGTTATTAAAATGTAAATAAATATTTATTATTATATTACATATTTTACAAATATCTAAATTATTAAAATTCATTAGAATAATTAATTATGAAGATAATATTGTATTATTTAATGATTAGATTTGTTAATTTTACACTCCTTTCGATTCTTTTTATAAAAAATTAAATGGTGTAATTTTTATTCTAATTATAAAAAAATTAGATTACTTACTTTAAATATGTTTTTTGGGTTACTCTCCTTAGTTATAAGACTTTTTGTGCATGGGTTAGAGTACTCTTTATTATTCAATTCATTTTTGCCTATAAAAAAGAGATACTTTCAAATGCATTTAGTGTTAAATTCATTTATTACCTATAATTTATCATGAAATTTATGTTAATTAGGCACTCATTCATTCTCCCTATAAATGGATGTATTATGCGTATTTTATGGAATAAAAATTAAATTTAAGAAATTATCAATTAATTAAATCACTCATTTAAATTTTTATTAATCCTAACGATTAGGATGGCAATTGGACCCAGACCCAGTGGGTACCCGCAAAAATACCCACAATGGGTAGGGTAATTACCCATCAAATGGGTCTGGATCCGGGTATGGGTAATTACCCACACTTTTTAATGGGTACGGGTGCGGGTACGGGTACTATGGTACCCTACCCATACCCGCACTTATATAATATATATAATTAATGTAATTTATATAGATATGATTAATTATATATATATTACTAATTTAATTAATATATATGTTAATATTTATTATAGTCACAAAAATATTAATATATATTACTAATTTAATTAATTTTAATGTTATAATTTTTTCCTAAATAATAAAATAGCAAAACATGAACTAATTTTTATTTCTCCTCCCATTCTTTTAATCTTTCATCCACTTCTCATGCCATAATTATTTTATAGGTTAAACCTGGATAGTCTATAAATTATTTTTCAATTATTTTTTATTTTTAATCAATTTATTATTTTATAGTAAATAAAGTGCGAGTAATGGGTAGGGGTACTTGAGTACCCAACGGGTAAGGGTACGAGTATTAGAATCACTACCCACGCGGGTATGGGTCTGGGTATTTTTTTAAAACGCGGGTATGGGGACGGGTACTATAGTATCCTACCCAAACCCTACCCATTGCCATCCCTACTAACGATTTAATTACTAGTATTTTTTTTTTAAAAAAAGAGACTAGAGGGGGCATAAAAGTTAATAAATGCTACAAATGTTTACAATTTATATCCGATGTTAACAAATTTAACTCTAGAGATATTGCTGAAAATTTCAAGGACCCATTGGATTCTCCTCAAAGTTGTAAATTCCAATAAACATGATGTAAAGAAGGAGATATGCTTGGCTTTTGCGGCAAATTGACCAAAATAGTATAATTACCCCCCTCCCCAGTCCCCACACACACATATTAAAATTCAATAAATCTTAAAATATCTACCTCATTTACTATTTGAGAAAAAAGATTATGCAATGAAAGTGTAAAAAGTTTTTACACAGACGGTTATGGTAAGTTTGTTGACTTTACTAATTAATATTTTAAAAGTCATATAAATGAAGAATTAAACGTCAGTGTAAAACTCTTTTATACTGTCAGTGCATACTAATTAAACTCTTACTATTTAAGTGTTTATTTGTACAAAAATAACACATAATAAGAAATATAATTAGAGAAAAAGGATTGTGCACTGACAGTGTAAAAAGTTTTACACAGACGGTTAATCACAATCCTTGATTTATGGTAAGTTTGTTAACTTTACTAATTAATATTTTAAAAGTCATATAAATGAAGAATCATGATTAAACGTCAGTGTAAAACTCTTTTACATTGTTAGTGCATACTAATTAAACTCAATTAATTATCATTCTTTTTTATATAAACAAATTAAATTTTAAACTTTTATCTTATCATTTATCTCTCTCATAGTGCTATTGATTTGTGTCTCATTAATTTTTAATAGTGAGTCATTATTAACATAAATGTAAAATAGAGAAAGATATAATTATTATTGTATTGGATTTGTAAATTAATAGACAGTTAAATAGGCTCAGAGCGCTAGTAATTGACATATTAATTTGCGTTTCAATATATTTTTTATGTTAAGATTTTGAGTAGGTTTTTTTTTTTTGTTTATATCAAATGTATTTTACATTGGAGACAATATTATTCAATCTGGGACATCCACATCATAATGAGACTAACTCTTTCCACTATATTTTTTTTTCATACACAAGATTTTGAGGAGGGTTTAACTCATACTAATATAATTACATCATTATTATGTTATTAGTAATTTTAGATAAAATGTAATTTTAATTGATTTAATTATTGAATTATAATTATTCATTATTTTAACTATTTGTGTTAAATCTTATATAAAATTAATATTAATAAATTCATATAATCAAATGATTTTATTTTTATATATTTAAAAACATATATAATATTAACTTTGAAAAATTTTAATGGCATATTAAATAATTTTAAATTAATATACAAATTGATGGATATAATTAATATGATAATGATTTTCAATTTAACAGGTGAATTTTAGACTACAAATATTATTTATCAAAAAGTCAATGATTCAGTATATGTAGTGTGAAAAATTGATATAACTTACACTGGTATAATTTGTTCAATTTCTCTAAGATTTATTCATTTTAATCTCATGATGAAAATTTTATCTTAATTAATAAACTCACATGTTGGAAACTTTCTCCAGATTTTTTTTAATAAAAATGACCATTTTAACTCAACCAGAAACACACACACATATTCCCTTGAATTTTGATTATATTGATATAATTTGAACATCTGGCTTCAACTGCAACGAAGAAGAACCATGTGATCAAATTTCTAACCAATCAAGCAACTTAATTTTGGGGGAATGCCGTGTGAGGAAGTTATTCCACTTTGAGATTGCTATTTACTATTAGGAGTGAGCATATAT
The DNA here is from genome assembly GCA_026901365.1 of Sesbania bispinosa. NCBI lineage: Eukaryota > Viridiplantae > Streptophyta > Magnoliopsida > Fabales > Fabaceae > Sesbania > Sesbania bispinosa. Next base: position 206,425 of record QLOH01000151.1, read on the forward strand.
AGATATATATGAGAACTTAAACTTTTCAGAGACATAGATTTATTGGCGACAAAAGAGCGAGTAATTTAATAGTTGGATAATGTAAACGTCCATTTATATTATATTTAGGTGAAGAAACAAGATCAGATGCCAACTTAGTGGAACAAACAAAGTTCTTGCCTCGTTTATGGCCCTTGTTTATTCACAAATTGAGAGCCCTCCAAGTACTTAATTTTATTTAATTATAATATATTTATAATAATAAAGGTTTTCTTTGAGCCAAAGAATTTTTTCGTAGTTTAGATAGATTTTGTACCATCTCATTTCTTTTTTTCCCCCCCAAAAATGCCCTTTAAGTAGAAAATTTGTAGATTGGGCAGGACAAGGTGAAACAGTTGTAAGCACTAAAGAAGGAAAATGGGGAACAAGAGAGGGAGAGAATTTATTCCTGTGAATCTACTGGAAAAAAGGATGAAGGAGGGGACATAAAATCTTTGAACAAAATTTCAGGTTAAATTCTGACCGCTTAGGAAAAAAATGTAAAAAAAAATATTAATTATTGTGCACACATGACATTGATGCATTAAAGAAAGAATCCACCTTAGTGGACGGAAAGGAATTATTCCTGCAAGAAGAAAATATCTCATAGGCCAAAAATTCCAAAAAGATAAGTTCACAAAATTAAAATCTTTGCATTGTTTTACTTCTGTTGGATGGAGACAAGATAATTGATCAAGTTCAATAACCATATATAGTTTTACTTTACTTCCATGGGTTCTACATTTCTATTAGGACACTACGGGGCATCTTGAGTTTTACTCTTGTTTTTCTTATCACAAGTTCCTCCGCCGCGTCATCAGAAAAAAAAAACATAATAATTTTGTGTAAGAACCACGATTTTCATACCTATATATTTATCTCTACACCTCATTTAATTTGTATATATTAATTATATAGTAGAAAGGGATATGGCGTGAAAACGGAAGTGCTAATCAATCATTTTTGTTTGCTTTGTTGAAAGTTAAAACACAATTTTTTTTTAACATGCTCGATTCCCCTTAAGTAAGGTATTGGGTTTAAGCTTTGCAGATGGAAAAGTGGCTCTCCTGGCCTTGGCTTTGTTAGGATAGGAGGAGTTGCCAAAATCTCTTTGACCCGTTGGAAGGCTTCCTCACACTCGGGGGTCCACTGAAATTGGGACCCCTTCTTTAGAAGCCGGAAGAAAGGTAACGTCGTTGCTGCGGATTTGGATATAAACGAGTCAAGGCGGCCAGGCGGCCTGTGAGCTGCTGAACCTCTTTGACGCACGCAGGACTCTTCATTTCCAAAATTGCATTGCATTTTTCCGGGTTGGCCTCAACCCCTCTTTCAGTAAGCATGAACCCCAGAAATTTTCCAGCCCGGACTCCAAAGGTGCATTTTTTTGGGTTCAAGCGCATGTTATACCGGCGTAAACGATCAAACACTACTGAAAGGTCTTGAGCATGAAGTCCTTCCTCTACGCTCTTGACAATCATATCGTCTATGTAAACCTCTACAACCTTACCACTTAGTCCTTCAAAAACCTTATTCATCATCCTCTGGTATGTTGCCCCGACATTTTTCAGACCGAACGACATCATTCGATAGCAGTAGTTAGCTTGGTCTGTCATGAACGCAGTTTTTTCTTGATCTGGAGGATACATTGGAATTTGATTGTAGCCGGAGTAGGCATCCATGAAGGATAGCAGACGATAACCAGCAGATTGGTCCACTAATCGATCGATGCTGGGAAGTGGGGTAGCAGTCCTTTGGGCAGGCCTTGTTAAGATCTGTGTAATCAATGCACATTCTCCATTTTCCTGACGCCTTCTTTACTAACACCGGGTTGGAGAGCCAGGTGGTATACTTAACCTCTCGTACGAATCCGGCTTCAGACAGTTCTGTCACCTGTTGAGCAATGGCCCCCAAACGCTCTGAACCCATCTTCCTCCTCTTCTGGGATACCAGCTTTTGTTTGGGGTCTACTGATAAGCGGTGACTCATGAACTCCGGGTCTATGCCGGGCATGTCAGCTGAAGTCCATGCGAACAAATCTCCATTCTGCTGGAGCAGGTTGCATAAGGCTCCTCTAACTTCTGGCTCCATTCCCGTTCCTACCTGTACGGTTGGTCTGCGTGTTTCCCAACTTGAAGAGGCTGGGAGTCTCCTGCTGGCAATAAACGTTCAGCGGCAAAGTCATCCCGGACATCAAGATCTGTTAGCATAATCTCCTTTCCCGGCTTCCTGGCTTCCGCTGATATTGGCCTTTCCTCTTTCACTATGCGGAGGGATTCCTTGTAACAAGATCTCGCCGTCACTTGGTTCCCTCTCAAAGATACGACATCTCCTGCATCTCCCCAGAACTTCATAATGAGATGCTGGTGGAGATAATTGCTCCTATGGCGTTCAAGGCCGGCCTACCCAGAATGGCGTTATATGTGGAGGGGCAGTCTACCACCAAAAAAGAGCTTTCACCGTCTTCGAGGCCGGAGGCACTCCCAGAGTCAATAGTAGCTCTACGTAGCCTAAAGGCCCGGTCTTGTCTCCTGTGAATCGATAAGGTCTCCCCCTGTATAAGGCAGCAAATCTGTCTCCGGAATGTGCAGATTTCTGAAAGTTTTTTCAAAAAGTATATCCGCTGAGCTGCCCTGGTCCACGAATATTCTTCTCACTTCGTGGTTGGCAAGGAAAGCCGTGATAAGGAGTGGATCATCATGTCCTGGGATCACCGGTCCGAAATCATCACTGGTGAAAGCCATAGGAGGATACTTCTGACGATGCCGACGGGCTGGAGGGTCAGAAGTTGTGCTCATAATTTCTTTCAAATGCCCTTGTGTCAACCATTCTTGCTTGAGTTACTGGAAACGAAAGTCGTTCCCCACAGACGGCGCCAATGAACTGGGGAAGTTCTCCGATGGAGGATTCCGGTCGCAAGATTGGTCGTCCACGGTGGTTTCCGCCTGAGACAGAGGAGGGGGGTGTACCTGCAGACACTCCGACGCTCAAGTCAGTTTGTGTAGCAAGTATCAGAATATGTTGAGAATGAATACCTGATTATTCAAAACCGTGAGTATTTATATGGAGGAAATAGTGGTGAACTGTTACTGTCGTGAACATCTGAGTACGCAAGGTATTCCTCCATGTTGGCTTGTTCCGCCATCCGGTGTCAATGCCGGTATAGCGCCCGTATCATTCCGTCGCTTCAGGTAACTGTCATGCGGTTATTGGCTCTGCATGACATCCACGTGCCCCAGCGATGCCGGATACCAGCCACCAGTCCAGAACAGTTGCCCCCGAAGTCGTAACTTTCATATTTGAATGTACGGCTTGAGTGTATTTCTTACCCCGGGTAACAGTATACACCGGATGGCGGTGCCGTTTAATCTGCCCCTAGCTGCAACGGTTCAAATCTCGAGACGCGACGTGTCCCGTTTTTAAGGGCACGTCGCTTGGCGTTCCGCCAGGTGTCGCGATCTCTCCTGTTGCATAAACGATCCAAGGGAGGAGAATGATTGGCCCCCTTTTTCAAAATTTGAGGATTCCGCTTCGCTGCTGTCTTCTTCTTCTTCCTCTCCGCGACTCCCTTTCCGGTGCGGCAAAGCTCAATGCTCTTTCCCTGCTCAGGTGGCTGCGGTGGTGTATGTCATTCGAACCGTCGGGTCTCGCTCAGTTCCTTTCTGCCTTTTGCTCGGAGTTCCTTCAAGGTATTCCCTGACCTCTCGCACTTTATTCTTTGCGGTGGTTTGCATTTTTGTTGGCTGTGTTTGGGACAGTGTGTCATCAAAAATGGATCCCGAGGGTGGTTTTCGGGTTGTAGTAGATGAAAATGCGGAAGGAAGTAGGGTTGCGCCGCTAGTTCGCCGGACCCGTAGTGGTTTTAGCTCCATATCTGAGAGTTTAAATAATTCAGTTTCTGGGAAGCTACCCCGGGGAGCCTTGCCCTTGGACTCCCTGACTCCTAGTGGGTTTTGGGCCCTTTATGCCGAGCTATCTGCTCGCCTGGGGAGGAGTGTCGGGATGGATGAAGTAAGGGAATATGCCGGCTCCGTCCGGCTGGGTTCGGGCATTCCGTCGTCTTCGGATTCAGATTCTGACGAGGACTTACAGGGTCTTTCTTACAGGTCCCAGAAGTTATTCTTCCCTGAGATGGGAAAAAGGAAGATTCACACTTCCCCGGAGGCAGACTTCCCGGAACCGCCTAACAGTGAGAGCCTCAGATGGGTAGATGTGGAGGCGTTGGGTACTCCATGTTGGTACAGCTCAGAGCCTGAGTTAGAACTGGCCTTCCGGCATGTGACCTACGCGACTCCCGGCCACGAAGATGACTGGTCAGTGGAGCTCCCCGGGGAAGACGATAGGGTTTGTAGTCAAGGGACCTTAGAAGAGCCATTTCTACCCATGTACAAGTGTCTGTTTACGGATTTAGGGGTCCGACTTCCGTTCTCAAATTTCGAAGTTAGCCTTCTTCGTTATTTGGGCGTCGCCCCCTCGCAACTGCACCCGAATGCCTGGGGTTTCATCCGCAGCTTCATGGAGGTATGCGACGCCTTGGGGTTAATGTACAACTTCGATATTTTTTTTCACATGTTTAAACCGTACCCCGTGGTGGATGCGAACGGGCGGAAGGCGTGGCTGGCCTTCAGGGCCGGTCCTGGCGGCAAACTTTTTGAAGTTTATCAGGCTTCATACAAGAACTTCAAGGAGCGCTTCGTCTTTCTTCGCCCAAGGGAGAGCGGGAAGCAATGGTTGCTTAAGGAAGACGGCAAGCCCAAATTCCCGCTGTACTGGACTCAAGATCATTTTAACAGGGCGTCCAGGGATTATGTTTTTAGTATTGAAGAGCTATCTGACCCCGAGGTTGCCGTGGTGAAGGCATTGCAAGCTTTTAGAGAGGAACACGGGATTTTGGGGTGCCATCGAATCCTCAATGGCGGTGGCCGGAGCTTAAGAGATCGTTTAGGTATTTCCCAGATTTCCTTGTGTTGCTTCTTCGGAGCATTTTTCTCATATCTCTTGTCCTTCTTTTGCAGGTGACATGGCAGGGAACAACATGTTGGCTTTGGCGGAGAAAAGGGCCAAGCCGAGTGAACGTCCTTTGAAGAAGGTTCGGACCGAGGCGCTGAAGGGTCCCCTTAGTTCTGGGAAGGGAGTAGGTTCCAGTGAAAGTCATTCCGCACTTCAAACACCTTCCGGTGTCCCTTCTTCCCAAAGGATATCATGGGCCACGCCGGACCCCGAGGAGGACGCCGCCATGAAACTGTTGGGCCAACAAGGTCAGCGCGTTTTCACGGGTTCTTCTGCTGCTGAGATGAAAGATTTCCTTGGTCAGGTGGGCACCTGGTGTTTGCAGGGTGCCATGATGGCGGAATTTTTCCACAGTACCATAGATGAGGTGGCCGCCCTCCCTCAGATCAAAAGGGACTTCGAAGCCGTCTCGAAGAAGCTGAAGGACGATGAAGTCGTGATGCAAGATGCCCTTAAGAAGGTGAAGGGGCTTTCTGATGACAATATCCGACTTACTGATAAGAACAAGGAGCTGGAGGAAGAAATCAAAAAACTGAAGTCAGATCTAGACACCAAGAGGTCTGAAGCCATCCAAACCGTCCTGGAAAAACAAAAGATGGCGGAGAATCTCGAGGGGGCTAGGGAGGAGTGGAGGGTTAAGGCGGCGGAGTACGAGAAGGAGATCCAGCGGGTGGAGGATCTCTGGGACGAATCGGCTGAGGTATTCTTTCACAATGCCATAGATCAGATCAAATTCTTGAACCCCGGAGTTGACCTGCGGACCAGAGGCATGAGCACACTCTGCGTGGTTCGGGATGGCAAGTGGTACCGGGGTACCGGGAAATTTTTTGTGGAGGAAGATCCCAGCGAAGTAGAGATCGCTCCTCCTCCCATGCACCCCCTGATTTTGGAGGCCGACATCACTTCCGGGGACATGAAGGGCCCATCTGAATCCGAGATGGTGGATGCCCAGATTCTTGGTTTGGAAGACAAGTCTGATGGTGATGCGACTGTGCTTCCCGATGTTCAACGATGAAGGGTCGGAATGCCGGCTTAATTTGTAATTATTTCATTTTCTTTTTTGGCGGTGTGACGCCCCTTTGTAAGCGATCGAACGCTTGTTATAACCTATTTTATGACTCCGGGTTTCTGCTCTTTGTTTCCTTGGTTGATTTTATATGCGCACATCAGGACCCCGGACATTGCCGGTGTCGGGATCCTTTCTTTCCCTTTGCACTGAAATCAAGTTTCAGTTAGGGGGCGCTTTGGATGTATCCCTGCTATGAAGGTGGCAAGCCGTCATAGGGGGACATCATCTTTGATGCCTTTTCTCAATGTTTGAATTCGGGAGTGAGCGTACGGCGCGAAGCCGTTTTATCATGAAATGTAATGAATGTAATGAATATGCTTCTTATTTGGCTCTAGGCCACGGCGTTAAGCCTTGTAGATCTTACATTTCCAATTGGCATTCGAGCCACGACGCTAGGCCTTGTAGATTTTACATTTCCAATTGGCCTTCGAGCCACGGCGCTATCCCATTTGTTGGGTTTTTACAACATTTAGATTTCCCATTCTGGTGGGTCGTTATCTAACTGAAATATTTCCTGAGTTTGGCGGCGTTCCACGTTCTTGGGATGGGAATCCCTTGTAAAGTCTCAAGGGCGTATGCTCCAGTATCAGTCGTCGCCGTTACCCGGTATGGTCCTTCCTAGTTGCACGCCAGTTTTCCTTGGGTGGCGTTTTTACCGCCAATATCGGCGCGGCGGAGGACCCGATCCCCTACCTCGAAGGCTCTAGGGACCACCTTGAAGTTGTAATGAGCCGCTGATTGAGCTTTAATGGAGGCTTCACGGATAGCCGCTTTATCACGGATTTCCTCAATTAAGTCCAGGTCTTCTCGCAAGCGGCATTCGTTGATTCCAGGCCTGAAATCAAGGGTTCTAAGAGACGGGTTCCCGATTTCCACCGGGATGACGGCATCGGTGCCATACGTGAGCCTAAATGGGGATTCCCCAGTTGTGGAATGAGGGGTGGTGCGATATGCCCATAATACATGCCATAATTGTTCAGCCCACAACCCCTTTGCGTCTTCCAGTCTCCTCTTCAAACCACGTAGAATTACCTTGTTAGCTGCTTCAGCCTGCCCATTTGTTTGTGGGTGCTCTACTGACGTAAAGCGCTGCTTGATATGAAGCCCCTGAAGCAGGTCCCTGAACCCTTTATCAGTGAACTGGGTTCCATTGTCCGTAACGATGGTATCCGGGATCCCGAACTGGCATATTATCCTCTGAAAAACGAACCTTTCCAGGTTTTTGGCAGTGATTTTAGCTAATGGTTCTGCCTCAATCCACTTAGTAAAGTAATCAACTGCTACGGCCAAATATTTTACCTGTCCTGGAGCTAGAGGGAAAGGTCCCAGGATATCTACTCCCCACCATGCAAAAGGCCATGGCGCTGAGAGAGAGAATAGCTTCTGGGGGGGTGCCCGGTGGATGTCGGCATGCCGCTGGCAAGAATCACATTTTTGGACATGTGTGGTGGCGTCGGCCTCCAGAGTGGGCCAATAATAACCCGCCCGGAGAATCTTCTTCGCTAATGCCCTCGCTCCAAGGTGTTGGCCACAACATCCCTCATGCACCTCATCCAGAATATATGAGGTATCAGATGGAGGGATACACTTTAATAGTGGTTGTGAGATTCCTCTTCTGTATAGTTTCCCTTGATGTATACAGTAACGCGCTGCTTGGCGCTGTACCTTTCTTGCTTCTCCGGCTTCAGCGGGTAGGATTCCGGATTCCAGGTATCTTTGTATGGCGGAATACCAGTGAATCTCGGTGTCGACGGAGAGCACTACAGTAGAAGAGTTTATACTTTCCTGAATGACGGATCGATGGCTTCCGGAAGATCGGGTGCTGGCCAGCTTGGATAAAATGTTAGCGCGCCCATTCCTTTCCCTTGGTACATGCCAGATGTCCACTTGCCGGAAGGATGACATTAATTCTTTGACTCGAGCTAAGTACTTCATCAGGAGTGGCTCTTTCACCTGGTAATCGCCTTTAATCTGGGATACCACCAGCTGAGAATCACTGTTTATTCTGATATCCTGTGCGCCGATTTCTGCTGCCATACGAAGGCCGGCGATGCATGCCTTATACTCCGCCTGATTGTTGGATGTAGGAAAAGAGAAGCTGAGGGAATGCTCCAGGATGATTCCCTGATTATTCTCAAGCAGGATGCCGGCGCCAGATCCTTTAGGGTTGGTTGATCCGTCTACAAATATCTCCCAATGGATCGGCTCTGAAGGGGTTGCCGACGTGAGTTCGGCAATGAAATCCGCGAGAGCCTGTGCCTTGAGGGCTTGCCGAGGCTCATAAATGATCCCAAACTCTGATAGTTCCACAGCCCACGAAACCATTCTTCCTGCCAAGTCCGGCCTGTGTAATATTTGACGGATAGGCTGATCTGTGCGTACTATTATTTGATGGCTTTGGAAGTACTGTCTCAGACGCCTTGCTGCCGTTAGAAGGGCGAATGCCACCTTCTCTACCTTTGGGTATCTCAATTCTGGGCCCTGCAGCGCCTTGCTTACGAAGAAGACTGGCCACTGAGTGCCGTCTTGCTCGCGGACAAGGGCAGCGCTAACCGCTTCCTCTGTGATAGACAGGTAAAGGAAAAGTGGCTCTCCTGGCCTTGGCTTTGTTAGGATAGGAGGAGTTGCCAAAATCTCTTTGACCCGTTGGAAGGCTTCCTCACACTCGGGGGTCCACTGAAACTGGGACCCCTTCTTTAGAAGCCGGAAGAAAGGTAACGCCGTTGCTGCGGATTTGGATATAAAACGAGTCAAGGCGGCCAGGCGGCCTGTGAGCTGCTGAACCTCTTTGACGCACGCAGGACTCTTCATTTCCAAAATTGCATTGCATTTTTCCGGGTTGGCCTCAACCCCTCTTTCAGTAAGCATGAACCCCAGAAATTTTCCAGCCCGGACTCCAAAGGTGCATTTTTTTGGGTTCAAGCGCATGTTATACCGGCGTAAACGATCAAACACTACTGAAAGGTCTTGAGCATGAAGTCCTTCCTCTACGCTCTTGACAATCATATCGTCTATGTAAACCTCTACAACCTTACCACTTAGTCCTTCAAAAACCTTATTCATCATCCTCTGGTATGTTGCCCCGGCATTTTTCAGACCGAACGGCATCATTCGATAGCAGTAGTTAGCTTGGTCTGTCATGAACGCAGTTTTTTCTTGATCTGGAGGATACATTGGAATTTGATTGTAGCCGGAGTAGGCATCCATGAAGGATAGCAGACGATAACCAGCAGATTGGTCCACTAATCGATCGATGCTGGGAAGTGGGTAGCAGTCCTTTGGGCAGGCCTTGTTAAGATCTGTGTAATCAATGCACATTCTCCATTTTCCTGACGCCTTCTTTACTAACACCGGGTTGGAGAGCCAGGTGGTATACTTAACCTCTCGTACGAATCCGGCTTCAGACAGTTCTGTCACCTGTTGAGCAATGGCCCCCAAACGCTCTGAACCCATCTTCCTCCTCTTCTGGGATACCAGCTTTTGTTTGGGGTCTACTGATAAGCGGTGACTCATGAACTCCGGGTCTATGCCGGGCATGTCAGCTGAAGTCCATGCGAACAAATCTCCATTCTGCTGGAGCAGGTTGCATAAGGCTCCTCTAACTTCTGGCTCCATTCCCGTTCCTACCTGTACGGTTTGGTCTGCGTGTTTCCCAACTTGAAGAGGCTGGGAGTCTCCTGCTGGCAATAAACGTTCAGCGGCAAAGTCATCCCGGACATCAAGATCTGTTAGCATAATCTCCTTTCCCGGCTTCCTGGCTTCCGCTGATATTGGCCTTTCCTCTTTCACTATGCGGAGGGATTCCTTGTAACAAGATCTCGCCGTCACTTGGTTCCCTCTCAAAGATACGACATCTCCTGCATCTCCCCAGAACTTCATAATGAGATGGCTGGTGGAGATAATTGCTCCTATGGCGTTCAAGGCCGGCCTACCCAGAATGGCGTTATATGTGGAGGGGCAGTCTACCACCAAAAAAGAGCTTTCATCATTCATTCACCGTCTTCGAGGCCGGAGGCACTCCCAGAGTCAATAGTAGCTCTACGTAGCCTAAAGGCCCGGTCTTGTCTCCTGTGAATCCGATAAGGTCTCCCCCTGTATAAGGCAGCAAATCTGTCTCCGGAATGTGCAGATTTCTGAAAGTTTTTTCAAAAAGTATATCCGCTGAGCTGCCCTGGTCCACGAATATTCTTCTCACTTCGTGGTTGGCAAGGAAAGCCGTGATAAGGAGTGGATCATCATGTCCTGGGATCACCGGTCCGAAATCATCACTGGTGAAAGCCATAGGAGGATACTTCTGACGATGCCGACGGGCTGGAGGGTCAGAAGTTGTGCTCATAATTTCTTTCAAATGCCCTTGTGTCAACCATTCTTGCTTGAGTTACTGGAAACGAAAGTCGTTCCCCACAGACGGCGCCAATGAACTGGGGAAGTTCTCCGATGGAGGATTCCGGTCGCAAGATTGGTCGTCCACGGTGGTTTCCGCCTGAGACAGAGGAGGGGGGTGTACCTGCAGACACTCCGACGCTCAAGTCAGTTTGTGTAGCAAGTATCAGAATATGTTGAGAATGAATACCTGATTATTCAAAACCGTGAGTATTTATATGGAGGAAATAGTGGTGAACTGTTACTGTCGTGAACATCTGAGTACGCAAGGTATTCCTCCATGTTGGCTTGTTCCGCCATCCGGTGTCAATGCCGGTATAGCGCCCGTATCATTCCGTCGCTTCAGGTAACTGTCATGCGGTTATTGGCTCTGCATGACATCCACGTGCCCCAGCGATGCCGGATACCAGCCATCAGTCCAGTATGCGAGGTCCATGATCTATTCTATACAATTGCTTTTTATAGGCAAATATATGAGATTATCCCGACTAAACATATCCATCATGTCTTAAACCCACTATTTTCAACGTTCTAGATAATGAGGAGTGTTGACAGATAACAATAGTGTGGATAACTGTCACATCAACTAATCTGCAGTTAATCTTTTAACCGATGGATAGGATTTTAGCTTCATCTGCAACTGATCATCCAATATTGATGTAATATTGGTTGTATGATTTATTTAGATGCCTCATCAACTATTTTAGTGTACAAGTTTTGTTTTTGGCCATTGATTTATTAGTAACCTGCCGAAACAACTTCTTATACACATCCCTAAAAGTTAATGTTATTTTATTTTTTAATGCAATAAAAGAATTATTTTTATTTTATTATTTTTTGGATAAAATGAAAAAAAGTAATTTTTAATGAAAAATGTTTCAATTAAAAAATATTTATTAAAATAATTAAAATACTAAAAAACGTTTATCTTTAACACCTAGTGGAATGTTAAATTGAAGAGTGAAAAGCAAATGTATGTAAACTTAGTTCCCATAGCTTCATAAAAAAGGTAGCTAAATAAAAGTCCAAGGGAAAATTAAAATCAACCCTTTATAAAGAGTAGACTTAATTCCACTTTTGGTCAATTTATTATAGCTCATTCGTGATTTTGGTCTTTTTAAAATTTTTGTGTGATTTTGGTCTCTCTAAAATTTCTTTTTGTTAAATAACACTAACAATTTTAGTCCCCTTATACCTCCAAGTATATATAAAAGGGAGTATATATAAAAGGGACTGCCAATTCAAAAAAAAAAAAAATTAGGGTGATCAAAATTGCTGGTAGAGTATAATAGAAGGTTAAAAATGTAATTAAGCCTAAAGAGTATTTAATGTCAATACATAAAATTTTAAATTATCATAAAATTATACAGAATTTATTTAGAGAGGGGAATTATCATATTTTGCTCAATAGTAGGTATGGCAATGGGGTGGGTTGGGGGCAGATTTTGTTATCCCCATCCCCGCTCTCGTAAAAGTCGGGGCGAGTTCGGGTTTAAAGAGAGCGGGTATAAAATTATGACACTCAACCCTATCCCCGCGGGTCCCCGTCGGGTTCGGGGAAACCTGCGAGGATTTCACCTTCTAAATTTTTCATTTTTTTCTCTATTTTTATAACTTAAATACACGTTTTTAAACAAACCATATATATCTAATATATTCTAATTCAAATAATATGTAAATATAAATATTGATAATCTTAAAAGATTAAGAAACTTAAGAAATATATTATATTTTAACCAAAATATATAAGTTTACCTTTATTATTTAACTATTAATATAACTAAAATTATTTAATTACTATATCGAGGTGGGTTCGGGTTCGGGGGTGGGCCAGGTTCTTGGTCCCCAAACCTCCCTCCGTCCTCGTTAAAGGCGGGGTCGGGTTTTACTTAAACCCAATCAAAGCGGGTTTTTCCCGTCAAAATCGGGACAAGAGCGAATCGATACCCATGAATTCGGGTTTGATTGACATGCCTACTTAGTAGACAAATATATCTTTAATGAAAGCAATGGTCACCTATAATTAAATTAATGAATCAAAATAGAACTTGATTTATAATGGATAATCACTTAGTGGGAATAAACAACCACTCAACAAAAATATATAGTAATCATTCACAATTGTGTTTCTGAACTTCATTTGTTTAATATATAATCCCGTTTGTAATTCTTATAATCATTTAGTGACAATAACTAATCAGTCATTAGCAAGTAAATAATCATAAAAAAATCATTTTATAAGAATATTTTTACTTAATAAATTTTACATAGGCCTTTTTTAATAATTTGAACTTTTAATATGCGCCTTAGAATCAAATACCCCTTTTTAATTAACTACCATCCAATGGCGACTTTAAACGTTTCTATTTTTGATAAAGTGTTTGATCAACCACCATCATCTTTGGGTCTCTATCCATTAGTGGGTGTTTACATCAACTTATTCAGAGAAACAATCACATTTTTTTTCACTAACTTTTTGATCGGGCTTTTCAGAAAAAAAGCAATTATTGAACTTAAGAGTATAGTTATCAGTACACAGAGTATGATTTTATTGTACTTGAGATAATACTTTCAGATCACATAAGAATTTTTTGCACTTAGGCACATATGCAATAATAACATGGAAAAAGATCTTCCATCTGTATTTATAAGCTAAAAATATGCATTGCAATGCAACTTCACAGATAAGCAAGTAGGCCTTTAGTTGAGGTGGATCAAAAAGCTATGTCTCACAAAGAATGTGCATTTAAGATGATATATAGGAAATTCAAGCCTCACCTTTTCATGGTTCTTATTCAGATGGCTGTTACATTTCTTTATTTCCTAATAGAAGCTTCATTTAGTAATGGCATGAATCCTCATGTCTTTGTTACTTATCGCCAAGCTGTTGGTGGTATAGTCATATTTCCTTTTGCTTATGTTCTTGAAAGGTACATTTCTATATCCATCTCTATACACTCCTAAGCCTTCAAAAGTTTTGAGAAACAAGTACATATGATACTATATAATATATATCATTGCTAGCTTCATTAATTATTGCAAGTTATGTTAGCATTTGTAAAAGTACTTATGCTAGATCTTTAACAGTGTCACATAGTATGTTGATTGAAAAAACGTATGTGTTCATTTCCTGTTTTAAATTTTAATCTTGTGCTTGGAATTCTGTTACAAGTGAGAAACATTTTGGTGTTGGCTTTCAGAATATGGACATATCTGATTTTCTTCTTTTCAGAGAAGCAAGGCCAAAGTTGACAATGACAATGTTCTTGGAGTTGTTTATTCTTTCCCTCACAGGGTATCATTATTCAAGTGTCACTTTTTAAATAGTAATTAACTTCTTATCAAAATCTGGAAGTAATTAACTTCATTTTTTTTTGTTTCTTCTCCTTTTCTTTTGAAAACAGGATCAGTCTTGCCCCAAACATGTATTTTGCAAGTTTGAAATATACATCTCCTTCTTTTGTTGCATCAATGGTTAACACAATTTCATCTCTAACATTTGTGATTGCAGTTGCATTAAGGTGAGCATCTGAAATAAGATTGATGATATTTTCTGAATTATCTTAGTCCTCCCACAAAACAAGAATTTCTTTTCTTCTTGACTATTGTGTTTTTTCCATGATTCTTTTATCTAGGCTAGAGGCTGTTGACATTAAGAACCCTCGTGGGGTAGCTAAAATTATTGGAAGCATACTATCATTGATTGGTGCCTTGACCATGGCTTTGTATAAAGGACATGCAATAAAAAGCTTGCAGGGTGCCCCATTCCATATCAGAGACAAATCTGTTCATAATAATTGGATTAAAGGATCAATTTTGGCTGTTGCAAGTTGCATATCATGGTCTTTATGGTACATAATGCAGGTACATTTATTTAGTCATCAAGTTCTTTCATCTTAGCTTTGTTTCTCATATGCTCCCCCATCCCCAAAAAGTATATGAAAAGAAAATAAATTGATAGATATACTTAATTTTCTTTGATAACTTGATAAGGAACTTTCCCCATCCTTTTTGCTTGGTGATCAAATTTACCATTTGCATGACTAATTAAGAATTTGGAATGGAATTATAGAAACATCATGTCAAATACTGATAAAGCTTTTTACAAATAAATATCTTGAAGAATTACAAGACATAAAAATCCATTATCTGGAGTAACATACATTTGAGTGGTTTATAAGATATTTTCTTTCATGTCAATTATATTACAAACAAAAGAAAATGCATAACAGAAAAGGAAAACTGGCAGGTTAATATGCTATTACAAAATTACATGTATGGAAATAATAGCTTATGATGGTTTTTAAAAAAGGCCATATTTACCAAAGATGGTGGTTTTTTGCATACTTTGTAGGCAATTATAGTGAAGAAATATCCAGCACAATTATCCCTAAGTGCATGGATAAATTTGATAGGGGCAGCACAGTCTGCTGTCTTTACTGTACTTGTGCAACATAAGCCTAGAGCATGGTTGACTACATCAAGTATAGAACTCTGTTGCATATTTTATGCTGTAAGTAAAACATGAACAAGCTTTATTTAAAGGTAAGATTGATTCAAACTAAAAATCCTAACTCATCCTTGGGGAATGGCAGGGAGTTATATGTTGTGGTTTGATTATCTTTGTTCAAATCTGGGCACTGGAACAAAAAGGGCCAGTCTTTGTGAGCATGTTTAATCCTCTTGGAACAGTTTTAGTGGCAATCCTAGCATATTTTGTTTTGGGGGAACAACTTCACATTGGCAGGTAGTGCTTTTCACTCTTCAATCACAATGAATGCACAATTATGTCCATGTATGTTTCTGCAGTTTTGAATTTTTGTTTGGCTTTTTCAGTATATTGGGAGGAGTCCTTGTTATCATTGGTCTATACTTGCTACTATGGGGAAAAGAAAATGATCAAGATTACAAGAAGTCACAACAACAGTCTTCTCCAACACACATTGAACAAAAAGAATGCAGGACACATTCAATAGAGACTTCTTCAGCAGAACATGAATTATCATAGAAGGTCCTAGCAAAGGGCTCCAATTACAGATGTTGAAAGTAGAATGTGGTGAAGCAAACAAGCTATTATTTATCTTAATGAACTACTGAACCAATCGAAACAATCATGAATATATATTTGCAAGAGACTATAAACTAGACATCATCTTTATACACTAAATTCGAGTTCTCATTCTTGAGAGTGTAAATTTCTCATAATTTACTCTCTTTATGAATACAACACCAAGCTTCTTTCTATATCAAGGATCTTGTCCTTTTGTTTTCCTTTTTTATAAATACATTTTTATTTATTTTAAATACTATTGTTTAAATTTAATCAATCATAAATTTTTTGGCTGTCAATATAATTTTTTTTATAACTATAAATTTGGAGTTTATAAATTTAAAATTTGACACATGATGTCAAATTAATAGACACAAGAATAATGTATCTGGATTCACATAATTTATTCTCATATATTTTATTACAATTTAGGCCCCATCTTTGAAATTTTATACTGATTTATTTTATAATTTCAAATATTTTATTTCTTATTTTTTAATTTTTAATTTTTAAAATTTTAAAAATGTAGTACAACAAATATATGAGATATTTACTAATTTAAGAATAATTGCTTTTGCAAGAAAAAATAAAAAGAAAATTTGCACTATCCGCCGCATCATATAAGATGGTGATACACCAAGGAGTTGTGGCTCAGCTGGCAACGCAGACTGAAATTGTGGAAAGAGCTCCCGGGTTCGATCCCCACTAAACACATTCTTCGGGAAGGGTGAGGAGCCTTGAATGTGACTAAGCCCCGAATATGATTGCCCCTAATAATAGGGGATATCTATGATTTAAAAAAAAAATATATATAAGATGGTGATACAAGCAAGGAGCAAAAGCAATGGCTGACACAAAACTACATATACAATAATTAACTGCTTTTATCTCATGGAGAACTGGAGAAGTAGTTGGCTTCATATTATCATAATCAGAAAGCACGTTAGATTATATTATACAAAGCAACTTTTGATGGATCATGTATGCTTGTAGAAAAAGTAAAAAAGCTATGTTCTAAATCAAAAGTACACTAAAAGCATATTGGAACAAACCATTTAATTAGTCATAAATTGTATTGTGAAGTGCTCTGGTCAAGAGCCCTCTGTTCCAGTTGGACAATTTTTTATCTCAGCCACAAAAAATGGGGGTTTGAAGAAAACATTCTCGCTTGCAATGATAGTTATATCTCAGATCTCAGAATTCACTGAATCTTGAAGAATGCTGTTTCCACATTTGTGATAGCTGCTTAGATGTCTGCATAAGATTGACAAAATTTTTTATTAGGAACATTTGGAACGCAATGTTTGTGGTCAGCTGTGGCCCAAGTAATGTGGAAGTAGCATTACCCATTTTAATACTTATGTGAAAGTGCTTAAATTCAAACTAATAAAAAAGACCTTATAAGTCATAGTGTTCATGGAGGACTTAGATGAAAGAGCTTTAGAAAAATTTGAGTTGTAGAAACTAATTTTAACTTATCAAAGAAGTTGAATTCATTTTACCTTCTTCATTCATTTTATTTTCTTCTCTTATAAATACTTGTGTAGAAGTTTATCCAAACTTACTCATAAAATACATAAGGAGGAAAAGCCAAAACATGGTTTAGATTTATGAGACACCCACTGGTTAACAAATCACAAGTTACATACATAATATGTGTGGTATCCCAAAGGCAAGGGAAGCATACTTTGTGAAAGATAAGAAATCCTGTGAGATATCAATGAAATATGTGGTCCCCTGACACTGCTGCAAATTGAAAGTAATGAATCAACCAGCTAGCAGAGTTATCTGCCAATTTTACCTATCTCACGAATATACTCAAAAGAAAACAGATAGAACATTTACAAGCAACTCTAAAGGAAACATGCATTATACTTCATGGCCTTCATAAACCTCCAATGGTACTTCTAAGAACTTTGACACATTCTTGCTCATTTTGCTTCTTCAGCCGCAATTGTACAGTCTCAGGGTTCAACAATCAACATGCTATTTATGCTACTGAAAGAAGAGACAACATTTAAACAATCACATATTCACAAAGAAAAGTTACTTTGTTAGAGTTGTAAATTCAGAAGAGAATATGTTTAATAACTTCCTGTGGATTGTGATATGTCGATGGGAAGCATCAAAAGAAAGAAACTTACTATAAAATTAAAGGGACAATTTTCATAAATTTCTCTAAAAGAACTTTTAGAAGAATAAAATACACTGAATCAATAAGGTAAAATGAATTTAATTGCTTTATTTAATTAAAATTAGTCTATACAACTCAACTTCTCTATAAGCTCGTTCATTTAACTTTTTCATAATTAATTAATCATTTCTATTGTTATAAAAGTCTTCCGCTGCTGAACACGTGTCACTCTCCCACCCTCCCTCTACTCTTTTCTTTTTTTTTTCTTTTCGGTTTTACTTCACTCTCTCACTCTTCTTTTCCTTTTTTTTAACGATTCTATTTTTTTCATTTCTTTTTTTTTCTTTTTAATCACACTTTCATTTATTTCATACTCACATACAATTAAGGTTTTTCATCCCTCCTCAAAAGTACACTTTTATTTCTTTATTATTTTTTTAAAAATATTTTCTCTAATTATCTGTTTTTATTTATTTATTTCATTATAAAATCTATATATCTTCTCTATCTATCTATCTATCTATCTATCTATCTATATCCTCCACGGAAGGCAGTCTTAATTCTGTTGTTTTCTTTTTTTTATTTTTTATCCCACTTTAATTTTTCCTTTTTTTATTATGATATTTAAATATTTTCTCTCATTATTCTTTTTATTAATATATTTTATTATAAAAGAACTTTTTTTATGAACTGCGGGTATTCTCCACGGGAGAAAGTCCTGTTCCTACCATTTTATTTTTTCTCACACATTAATTTTCTTTTCTTATTATCCTTTTTACTTTCTTTTTATTTTTTTATCAAAATTATATCTCCATTTATTTAGCTTCTATTGTAGTTTTTTTATGAATCACGGGTATCCTCCACGGGAGGCAGTCGTCGTTTTCTTTTTTCTTTTATTTTTTTATCTTACTTTCATTTTCTTTTTTAATTATGATATTAAAATATTTTCTCTCATTATTCGTTTTTATTAGTATGTTTCATTATAAAAGATTTTTTTTATGAACTGCGGGTATTCTCCACGGGAGACAATCCTGTTCCTACCATTTTATTTTTTTCCCACACATTAATTTTCTTTTTTATTATCTTCTTTAATTTCTTTTTTTTATCAAAATTTTATCTCCATTTATTTAGCTTCTATTGTGGTTTTTTTATGAATCACGGGTATCCTCCATGGGAGGCAGTATCAATTTTATCGTTTTCTTTATTCTTTTATTTTTTATTTCACTTTCATTTTCTTTTTCGTTATGACATTAAAATATTTTCTCTCATTATTCGTTTTTATTAATGTTTTCATTATAAAAGAAATTTTTTATGAATTGCGGGTACTCCCCACGGGAGACAATCATGTTCCTAGCTACCATTATATTTTTACTCACACATTAATTTTCTTTTTTTATTGTTATATTACATTTAATGTACATCAACACATTTATTATATTTCCTAATGCGTGTTTTTATGTAATAAAAAATCAGAGATAGACGATGACATAAACTGTATCATCATTTTTACTTTCTTTTCATTTTTTTTATTACAATCATATCTTCATTTATTTAACTTCTATTGTAGTATTTTTTCTCTTTTTTTATTTGTTTTTAATCAATTATTCATTTATAATATCATTCTTTTTCATTCCCACGTTATTAAAGTGATCCTCCAGGGGAGGTAGTGTTAATCCTGTCGTTTTCTTTCTCTCTAAAAAACATCACATCATCCTTTTTACTTTCTTTTTTTATTTTTTTATCAAAATTATATCTTCATTTATTCAGCTTCTATTGTAGTTTTTTAATTAATCACGGGTATCCTCCACGAGATGCAATCTTAATCGTGTCGTTTTTTTTTTTCTTTTATTTTTTATCTCACTTTCATTTTCTTTTTTTATTATGATATTAAAACATTCTCTCTCATTATTCATTTTTATTAATATGTTTTATTATAAAAGATATTTTTTTATGAACTACGGGTATTCTCCACGGGAGACAGTCACGTTCCTACCATTTTATTTTTTCTCACACATTAATTTTCTTTTATTATTATTATTATTATATTACATTTAATGTACATCAACACATTTATTATATTTCCTAATGTGTGTTTTTATGTAATAAAAAATCAGAAATGGACGATGACAAAAACTATATCCTTCTTTTTACTTTCTTTTCATTTTTTTTATCAAAATCATATCTTTATTTATTTAGCTTCTATTGTAGTATTTTTTCTCCTTTTTTGTTTATTTTTTATTAATCATTCACTTATAATATCATTTTTCGCCATTCTCACGTTAATAAAGTGATTTTTTTATGAATCAAAGTATCATCCAACGTGAGGCTGTCTTAATCTTTCGTTTTACTTTTTCTTTTATTTTTTATCACACTTTCATTTTTTTATTTTGATATTACAACACTTCTCTCATTATTTGTTTTTATTAATATGTTTCATTATGAAATAATCTTTTTATGAAATGCGGGTATTCTCCACGGGAAACTGTCCCGTTCCTACATTTTATCTATTTTATTTACTCTATATTAAAATTATTCCCACAGTATATGTGTCGTGTTTTCAAATTTCCGTTTTTTTTCTTTTTTGGTTTATTATTCTAAATTTAGTAATGGTTTTTTATGCAATGAATAACATGTATCCTCCACGGGAGAGTCTTGCTTTTGTCGTTCTCTTTTATTTCTTTCACATATTTGTTTTTTATTATTATATTAAATCATTTTCACTAATTATTCGTTCCTATAATTTGTTTTATTATAAGAGTAATTTTTTTAATGAACCACAGGAGACAGACTTGCTCTTACCATTTTTTTTCTTTTTTTTTCTCATACATTAATTTTCTTTTTTATTATTATATTAAAACATATTCTCTTAAGATATAGGTATTTATGATAGCTAATATTTTATCCCGTGCGAAACACGGGCAACATAAATCATACCATCAATTTACCCGTGCGAAGACACGGGTCACCTACTAGTTTTAACTTATAAAAGAAGTTGAATTCATTTTACCTCAATTTTTTTTTTCTAAAAGTTCTTCTACAGAAAGTGTATCCAAACTGAGCCTAAGAGCACATCCCCACTAGATACCAACTTTTCATAAATCCATTCTACAACTAGTTCCAGCAACAAGTTCAACTGCTATTGAACTTCTCCAAAATACAAACCTGGATGAAAAAAATACAAAAATAGCCAATCATTTTCACATACATAAGTGCCTCACTTCAGCCAACAATAAGTACTAAATCATGTTAAAAGAGCTTGGGGAGGCTGGCAATCATCTTTTGCCATCTATTTGCTACTAAAATAGCTGGATTTCTTTCCTCCATTGCCATTTTTTCCCATTTTCTTGGTTCCAAGGGCTCATCCTCTCTCTACAAATTTCTCTCTCTCTAAAATAAAAAGGAACGGATATGAATGGGGAAAACAACCCTAATTTTATGATTTTAAAGTCGGGGATGCGTGGTTTCGCTCAAGTGAGATCTTTTCGCTTGAGCGAGTGCACAGAGAATTTTCTGAGATCGCATTCTCGCTCAAGCGTGAAGCCTCTCGCTTGAGCGAGACCTTCCTCGCTTGAGCGAAATTCTTCTAGAGAGCGCCCCTTCTCTAAATGAATTTCGCTTGAGCGAAACCCTTCTCGCTCAAGCGAAATTCTTCCTGAGAGCACTCACTTGCTCCCCTGCTTCTTGCTTGAGCGAGAGCCTCCTCGCTCAAGCGAGAAAACCAGAACTCAGATTTTGCAAATTTACTGATGTGCTCGCTTAAGCGAGTCCTTCTCGCTTGAGTGAGGACATCAGAACCCAAAGTCCTGATTTCTCACTCTTAGGCCTTTCTTTTGTCATTTTCTTACCCTTTTCTTAATCCTTCCTTTAATGGTTATTACACTACCAACCTTCTATGTGCAGTTGGTTTTTAAATATTAGGATGTTACTCTTTCCTCTAAATTTGATCTACAACTGACTGGCTTAATACTCGATCCTTCTTGCCAAAATTTCCTAAAACTCACGACCCCTAATATGTGTTGTCTAATTCCTGTCTATATTTTCATCCTAACTCCCAAAATATCCCTTCTACTCCTAACCCTCCTCTCTTGGTCGGATTCACAGCCTAAGGCTTTCACTATACTTTCTAGCTCCTAATTTTCGGGATGTTACAATTCTACCCCCCCTTAAATAAATTTTGTCCCCAAAATTTGCTCATATTGCTCTCAAAACAAGCCACACTCCTAATCTCAACTCTGTTGGTTTACTCTGAATATCCCAAGTCGTCACCCGATTATACTACCTCTATTCCTCACGGGAGCTAAAGGGAATTAAGGGTCGATTGTACTACTAAATCCGTCTTCTTGGTTCTATCCTCACAGGCTACGTCTTGAATGTCAATACTCCCCAAACTGTTTTATGCCTAACTTATGCTAAAACCAATTAATTCTCATATTATTCCCTGTTGGGTAGGCACTCCGTCCCTAAGTATCCTTCGACCATAATCTTAACAAGGTTTCCTAGGTAGCCCTATGTTGGTTTTCTCCGCTATCCTATGTCATATCCAATTTCCCATACTACCCATACGGTCGCAGCCCAAAGGGGTCTCATAAAACTCCGGGTCATGGTACTTAGCTCATTTCCTAACTCGCGTACCAAACCTTGGGAAGACTTAAAAGTTTCATAGATTGTTGGGGATCCTAACTCTCGACGACTACATCTTGGCCTAAACTTTTGAGTTGTTAGTAACCTGTCCTTACTTTATGTGCTCTCTAATTGAATTCTAGTTTGTTCTATGGTTCCCCTAAAACTAGTGTTATCAAATCAATCACATGCAATCACTTAACCCCTTGAATCACGAAAATTGCACCGGCGAAATAGTCCAGCATTGATTCGTGCCCAAAAAGCATAAACCTATAGAGGCAACAACTGTAACAAACAAGACCTGACATGTGACAAAAGCACACGTCGAGCTAAGGGAATACTTATGATTCTAATAAGAAATACTTATACCACTATCGCAAGTGAAGTTCCTACGGTTCATGGTATGGTCCTGGTAAACTCCAACTGGCCCCAAAACTCACCTTAGTGAACTCTCCCTTCGCAGGTCCATATCGCAAATGCCTCCCTTAAGGAATAAGGCTTCTACCTAGCTTGGCTCTAGCTCTCATCTGGGGATTGAGGTGATCTGTGTGTCGCTGCAATGAGTGACAGCGAGCTAGGTTGCATCTACGCCACTCTAAGGAGTTGCTAAGAGTCTCCTAAGCATGAGGCAGGAAGGGTAAGTGTGGCGTCACACCACAAAAACATACCCGTCGAGTTGGGTCTAGGGAGTTCATCTTTGTAGTTCAAGGGTGAGGCTAAAGTGTTGGGTGTAGAAAGGTATTCCTAGTGGTTCGATAAGCCTCAAGACTGGCCCTAGGATGATCCGGATAATGCACTCATTCCATTCTTTACTCAATGGGATTTCCAATTTCTAGCCCCTCCTAAATGATGCTAAAGTGTCTAAGTTAACCCCCCACTACTTTGCTTTGTTTTTACTAACTCTATGTGTTCCAACATCCCTCCCTACAAATTCCTATTAATTTTGTTCCTCCCCTCGTACCCAAATGAAATTTAGTTTGTCCTAGGTAAGGTCTGTATTTTGATGGAAACAAACTGTCCTATTATTCACTCTAACCGAGTCTTGGCAAGGTTGTGGTAAAACAAGCCTCAACTTTACAAACCAACACTTCAAACAACACAACCAAGCATGCATGACATACAATCATTCAAGCACAACAATCATTACAATCAATCCACACAAACCACACTACCAGAACCCACGTTCAAACAGCCAACCCTCACCTCACCCACTAAGGAGACTACTCGTTTTAGTTTACTCTGCGTGTGACTCATGCCCACTAGGGCCTAAGGGTAGCATTCCATCAGGTCTCTAGGGTGAGGTTGTGCCTCTTGAAGGTGGACCTATGTTGTCCTCTCTCTAGTTAACAAATGGGTGGCTCTAACCTTGTTAGGGAAGCGTCCCAACTTCCTGACCAAGGCCTCCTACTCACGTTACTAACCATAATACCACGTACAACGCTTCCAATAGAGGGGTGATCAGTCCCTATACTTAGCACGAGGTACTGTAGGATCATAGTAAGTCACGGACAACTAACCTAACCACAGTCCAATTGGATTGAACTGCTCTTATACCATAATGTAACGTCCTAATTCCTTAATTCAAAAATAATGCCCGTTGGAGACACTATTCTCAAATCTCTGAAATTATTTTGTGTCATTACCGATATCTTTACATACACACTCATCAAACGCTTAAGTAATTCTGGCGCTTACCTAAGCTGAATACATTACACATTCTACATACACTTCACAATCCATCTGCCATCTAGTGGCTCAGCACATTTAATTCTTCCTAACTACATGAACCCTAGCATAATACAAGAAAGCGCATTTAATTACACTCCACATTCTTGAAGAATCCAAGCTAATATTTGAGGAGAGGTGATCCGCACTCCGAGCTTTACCCATAACTTTATGCGATCACCAACCCAACCTGCATAACTGAAATATATCCCCGTAACGTGGGGTGAGACTATGGTCTCGGAGAGCAAATCATGCAGCAAGCAGTGTGGGGAGGGAAATCATATGAGATGCAACACACAACACAGGTCAACATGTAATACATCAATCATTCTAGTCACCTTACATAATAAAATCATATCTTAACTTAATAGAAACGGCAGGTAAATGCAACATGATGATCAAGGCAATTCAACACTCAATAGACTGTCATGAACATAAACTTAGCATGAATGCACATGATCGGCGTAACCCGGCTGTCGGGGTATTATCACTTAATCACTGATATCTGTGTGGTTAGACCTGAGCTTAGACTACAGGGAACGTCTTCCTTGGGCACTAATCACCACCACTGGGTACTAATTGTAACATCCAAGCCTGGACCCCACTACTCGAGGCAGTAACTCATGGACGTTAACTTATCACCCTCGGTACTAATCACCCTTAATCTCTGGGTACTGATTGTAACATCCAAGCCTGGACCCCACTACTCGAGGCAGTAACTCATGGATGTTAACACCCAAGTCTTAACTCAATTTCTGGAATCGATCTTATCTCTTTAGGTTAACTTGGGCCGAAGCCAAAACAGGCCGAAGCCATTTTTTTGGGTCGAAGCCAAAAATCATTTTTCTCAGTCTTAACTGGGCTAGAGGCAAAAAATATGCAATAACTCAAACTTTGCAGATAACATATGTGTCAGGACGAATCTACACATAGAACTACCACATGTAAAGAGAACATATAGCACATAATGAATCTCAAGAGAAATCCTCAATTAAAAACCCTAAAAGCATATTGCATCATAGTCCCTAACATATTCACATACGATCACCTACACAAAATCATCATGGAACATCAAGAATCATTAGTAAAATCACCTAGTAATAGTTGTTCCCTCAAAATCCCCAAAATCCTCTAACCCAGGGTTCCAAATACAAGCCCATAAACAACTCCTATCATACATATCCTCTAATCCAACAATGAATCAACATCCACAATCCAAAAAGGAAGAGGGAAAGGAGAATAGAGGTCACAAGAGGAGCATACACATGATGAAGTGGAAGTGTGTGAGCTTTACTCACCTCTATGGAAGCTCAAAGGTTAGAGGAAGGAAGCTGGGAAAGGTTGGGGGTGGAGATCCTTGGCTTCTCCTCCTCTTTCTTGGTTCTAAGGGCTCCTCCTCTCTCTAGAATTTTCTCTCTCTCTCTCTCTAAAATAAAAAGGAACGGATATGAATGGGGAAAACAACCCTAATTTTATGTTTTTAAAGTCGGGGACGCGTGGTCTCGCTCAAGCGAGATCTTTTCGCTTGAGTGAGTACACAGAGAATTTTCTGAGATCGCACTCTCGCTCAAGCGAGAAGCCTCTCACTTGAGCGAGAATGCTCCAGAGAGCATTCCCCCTCTCTGGATGAATTTCGCTTGAGCGAGACCTTCCTCGCTTGAGCGAAATTCTTCCAGAGAGCGCCCCTTCTCTAAATGAATTTCGCTTGAGCAAAACCCTTCTCGCTCAAGCGAATTTCTTCTAGAGGGCACTCACTTGCTCCCCTGCTTCTCGCTTGAGCTAGAGCCTCCTCGCTCAAGCGAGAAAACCAGGACTCAGATTTTGAAAATTTTACTGATATGCTCGCTCAAGCCAATCCTTCTCGCTTGAGCGAGGACATCAGAACCCAAAGTCCTGATTTCTCACTCTTAGGCCTTTCTCTTATCATTTTCTTACCTTTTTCTTAATCCTTCCTTTAATGGTCATTACCCTACTAATCTTCTATGTGCAATTGGTTTTAAATATCAGGATGTTACTCTTTCCTCTAAGTTTGATTTACAGCTGACTGACTTAATACTCGGTCCTTCTTGCCAAAATTTCCTAAAACTCACGACCCCTAATATGTGTTGTCTAATTCTTGTCTATATTTGCATCCTATTCCTAACTCCCAAAATATCCCTTCTACTCCTAACCCTCTTCTCTTGGCCGGATTCACAGCCTAAGGCTTTCACTATACTTTCTAGCTCCTAATTTTCGTGATGTTACACTCAATATCATTGCCATTTCCATTTTTTTTTAAACTTTTGACTCTTTTATCACTTTGTACCTTTTGTGTTGTTTTCTTAATGATTTTTTTTATAGTTTGCATGCTCAATTGTTTACTGTGATATAAGCATGTAGGTCCGAACATTCTTTTTCTTTTTTGTATCATTCTGATTTTCATGGTTGAGACCTTGAATTTTATTGATTATATAAATTGGCTTTCCTTGAGTTGTTAGTCATTAGGGGTATATTTTGAATGGACCAAAGAAATTGAGAAAAAAGCTATTGGTAAATCTCAAGCTACAAATTATAAATTAGTAGTGGCTTAGAGTCATTTGTACATCTCACTTATAATTTCTAATTTTTTCCGTTGAATCAATTAGTAGTAATGTTTGTTCTCTTATGTGGTTCTTTTAGTATTACTTCTATTCCTGTTGAATTCATTAATAGGAAGCTTTGTAGCTCTTATATTTGTAATTTTACTGTTGAATAATGTGTTTTTAGAAATGGAATTTATGCGGAGATTTTTGGAGCTTGATGAAATGTATGAGCAATCTTAACTTCGGTTGATTATTTTCTTTTATTTGTATGCTTTGTCCTTATTTTTATGCTCATAGATGGAAGGTATGAACAATTTAAACTTCTATTACTTTATGTCCTA
The DNA here is from genome assembly GCA_026901365.1 of Sesbania bispinosa. NCBI lineage: Eukaryota > Viridiplantae > Streptophyta > Magnoliopsida > Fabales > Fabaceae > Sesbania > Sesbania bispinosa. Next base: position 233,333 of record QLOH01000151.1, read on the forward strand.
TACTTTAAATTGCTCTTTGTTCTTTTATTGACAAAAAGTGGCAGCCAGTTTAGACTGTGCATGCACTTGGACAAATTTTGGTTTGACAGTGAGAAAGTTCTTCTAAGTAATTTCACACCCTTTGTACCAGAATTGATTCTTTGTTTTTTGATTTTTCTATTTTTGTTAAATGATCATCATGTATAATTTGAATATTCACACCCTTGGCAGCACGAGTTTGTTAATTAGCTGTTGAAGTTAGTTGGAGGGAAGAGGGGAAAAAGAAGTCAAATTCGGTTATATTTAATGAATATAACTTACAAATTTTACAAGGGGCTGGAATGGACATAATTTGGTTATTTAGAACATGTACTACGTGTTATTATTATAAATGGTTAAATCTGGCTTTATTATTATTATTTTTAGCTTTTATTTGATAGAGATTTATGTTGTAAAAATTCCATGTAATCTTTTGGATTGTGATTTGCAGAATTTAGAAGCATAAAGGTTTCATGGCTGCCTTATACACGTTTTATGGATGGCATTTATGCCACATTTTTTAGATTTGAGATATAAAGCTTTGATTTTACACCTTTCATGCTCTGTAATAGCTTTGATGATGTTGGGTTGCATTTTTTGATTATGTGAATTGCCAGATTTTACATGCACAAAGGTTTGATTAGCACATTATAATGTGAATTTGCTCATATTGGATTTGGTAGGATTTTTTTTTTAAATTTATTGACACAACTTCTATATAAAATTTCTTTGATTGTGGTGGCTAAGTTTTTTTAATTCTTCTTGATGCTTATAATGCATTCTTTTGAATAAGGCTTGATTGCTTATATTGTGTTATTTTTAATTTTATTTAATTGATGAGATTTCATTCTTTAGTTTTTATAGTTTCCTTGTTAAATTTGCTTAAACTTACACTGACACAACTTGCTGTAGAGCAACTCCAGTTATTGCCCACTTGGCATCCTACTTCATTTGTAGACTAAATTGCACTCCAGGTTAATTAGAAAATCTACAAACATGGTTAGGTTTGATTTTTTTTTTTTTTTTTGAGAGATCTAGATTTTAGTTTATTTTTATAGGTTCTAGGAGGCACAATTAACAATAAATCTGATTTATTAATTTTTGCAGCCAGGAGAAGCTGTTTTTTTTTTCTCCTACAAAAAGGTTGAATGTCTTTTAAATTTTTTTATACCTTAATAGTCTTATTGTTGATTCATTTACTTTGGCAACATGCAAGTCTTCATGTTATAAAAGAGAACATGATCCATTGACATGTGAAATCAAAAGCAAATTTGGTTGACATATGTTGCTAATTATAATTGCGAGATTGTTCTAAAAATCTTAGAAGATTGACATATCTCTTGATTTTGAACCAAAGCAAAGTTAATTGTTTAAGATTCATCATTTCATGATTCTTTATAGGCATTTTCTATAATTCTTAATGTAAATGTTAGTCACTGTTTGTCAATAACTTGAATGACACAGGTTTTGATTTGCAATCTCATTATCATATACTTGATTTTGTTTTAAGTCATTTAATGGAAATAGCAAGATTTGGACAATTGATTTTGCTAATTTATTTTCCTATAAGTTCTTTTCATAAAAGGTCCATGAAAAGCTATTCAACTAATTAAATTTGATTTTGCTGATTTATTTTCCTAATTTTCATTTATTATATTGAATTGAGGTTATATTGATATAATTTTTTTAAATTAAAGTTAATTTATTGAAAGAATTCATTGATAAAAATTTATTGTGAATTATATCAAAATCAAACTAATTATTAAGAATGAAAAAGTATTTTTAAATTAAATTGTGATTTTATTGACATATTTTTTTTAATTTATGTTATAATATATTATAAAAAAATATAATTCATCTAAGGATAAAAAATTTATATAAAAGATATTAATATTTAAATTTAAATTATTGGGATAAATTCTTATAAGATGTAGAAATTAAAATTTTGTATGAAATTAAAACATTAATATCTACGCCACAAAAATAAATATATAAGAACATAATTTGTGAATGAATAACTCATGTATTTTGTGAGCAAGATTCATATAAAGAAGCAATGTTTGAATAAGAGTCTTTATCACCAGACTATTACTAATTACATCTAATAAAATACACTATTTAAATTAATTTTCTTCTATTATTGTTTTATTTACAATGACAATAAATATAATTCAGGGGTAATAATTTAAAGCATGTGAAAAATATTAATAATTAATTTATGAGATAAAACTTCTTAAAATATTACATTAAATTTTTTTTAGGAAATAATTAATAAAAATAAGACATTTTTTAATTTGAATTATGTTTTTTAATAGAAATTTCATTTTTCATTTTTCATTTTTCTTATAATATTTTTTTCTCACGGGAAATAAATGTTTACATAAAGTTTATTAATATATAAATGTAAATTTAGTAAAAAAGTGTATAGAATGTAAATATAATTTGTTTGAAGATATGTCTGTTTCGTTTAGTAGATAGTAGTTGTATAAATGTTTTAAGTGTGATCCAAGTCAACACTACTTTTTGTAGCATTTGCTTGGATCTACGTTTAAAACGTGGGTTTGAGGTAAACTAAACACACATTAATATGTGTTTGGTGTACTCTAAAATTACGTTTCAAAGGTGGATCAGGACAAACGATATAGAGAATAGCGTTAGGCCAGATCCACGTTTAAAATGTGATTTTAGACTAAACCAAATATATTATTAAAATATGTTTGCTTTACATAGGAAAAACAGAAACAGATTCTACATAGATCCAAAAACAAGTTACATTTGGATGTGATTTTTTCTTCTTCTTCCTTAAAAATCGTTTTTTTATCTCCGTCAATGTATAGTAAATAGGAACTTAAATCATCTCCTTGTTAAAATCTCAAAATCACCTATAAATCCTGAATTCGTTACCTTATCCTTATCACATATCCTAAGTAAGTTAGAGAAACGTTATACTAAATCCTATATTGTAGATAATATAGTAACTGAATGTCCTATTCTATGACAACTATTATTATGTTATACTCATATATCACACAGAGAAAAAGAAAACTATTCTGATAATTTGAGTTTAATTACAATATATTGTTAGTGTAAAAAAAATTACACGAACATCTCATAATGTGTTGTCACATATTATTAATGAGAATTTAATAACTATACACGGTCGGTGTATAGTTATTAAATACAGTCATCCAATGATGTATTGACACATCATTTAATGAGTTTAAAAGGCATGAAGTGTCATATTTATTAAATGATGTGACAACACATCATTGGATGTCTATGTAAAATTGTTTTAAACTGACATTACGTAACAATTAAACTCAATTAATGATGTGACAACACATTATTAGATATTTGTATATTTTTTTTACATTGACAGTGTATAGTTATTAAATTCTTCTCATATTTATCTATTCCCTATATATTAAGTATGAAGGCTAACCGAGTTCTCACAATCATTTTCAATCAACAGAGCTTTTACATTAATTCACATAATTTTTTTATTATAAAAAATATAAAAAATTGAAAAAAAATTATTATTAGAAAATGTCATAATTTTTTTGTTATCCAAAACTATTCATATAGACTGAACGGTTGAATCTTTTCATATTGAATTTATTTATTTTAATTTAAAAATATTATTAAGAAACACTTTGATAATTTTCATTTTATAACCTTCTTATCTTTTGAATGTTTTATTTAAATTTTAAAATATATCATCTTTTATGTTTGATTTTTTTTAATTATTTTAAAAAATAAAAATGTCATTCCATACAATATAATAGTGGTTAAAAACATTAGTTAAATCATACAATTATGATATTTGGGATTTGGCTTTTGGGTATAATTGCCTTTGCTTGTGATACAATCTAGTATTTTGAAGGGGTGAACTTTTATCAAATAATAATAGTTTTATTAAAGGTCGTACTATTTTTTAAACCAAAATGTTTAATTTTCTTAGACTATTTGAAGGGACCTATGATTAATTATAAGTGAGATATTTTACAAAATAGACCTAGGCTTATGTAGGTAAAACCTAATATATTCTAGGCTAATTTTTGCCTATAATCACATGTATATAGCTAACTAGTTGATAATATTTTTTATATTAATATAACAATTTTTGTTTAAAATGGCATGAGTGGTTCTTTAAATTAAAACTAATTATAAAATAATTAATAATATTTATATAACTAATATAAATTAAACAGTTCTAAACTATATATAATAAAAAATTAAACACTACTAAACTAGTTTTAAAGGCTATCAAACTATTCCTTTAGTTTTTATTTTGGTCATTTTTGAGTTTTTTAATATATCTTAATAATGGAATAAGTTGATAGTAGTAATTTCAAATTTGAACTATGTTGAATATTTTATTGAATATACATTTTTGTTGGTGCTAAGTGAAGAAAAAAAAAATGCTATAGTTAAGAAGGGCAAGGCAAAGAGAGATTTAAACGAGAGCCAAACACGGCTTAAGGTTTACCAATTAAGCAATCTTTCAGGGAAGAAGAAGCGGAGGAGGAGGTTAGAGAAGAGAACTTAAAAACCCCTATGCTCTCCCAAAACGCAAACTCTATAGAAATATTAATTTAATTTAATTAATAATATAATTATGGTCACTGTAGTGTAATTTCATCTTCCTCCACGCAACTATAACAAAAATCCCTCTTCATCTTCTTCTTTCCCTTTGCGTTCTTCTCATAACTCATTTCTCGTTCTCTTCAATTCTTCAACTTTAACTTCATATTCCCCAAATTCCATTACTTCACTCGATTCCTCCGTTACTGCTTCATTATCTAACAACTAACAACTTCTCTGCTCAGTCCAAGCTTCAAGGTATGTAACTTTATCTTTTTTTCCCCAATCTATATTCTTTTCTTTTTTTTGGGTTTTCCCTTTGCTCAATACTATTGTATTTGGCTATTTGGTATGGATGATATTGGTGCTGATGAGGAACAACGGGTTTGTGTGGTTGCAATACCATTCTATTTTGCCTTATGTGCAAATAAAAAAAAAAAAGTTCGTTGCTTTTTCACGTGCTTTTTAAATGAAACAAAAGGAAATATATGTATATTAATGCTACATATATAGATATAAATTTTGTGTGCTATCTTAGACATGTCGATTGGGATGATGTGTCCATACAATTTGCTAGTTAGTCAGGAGGAGATTTTGCAGTGTCTGCATATCCTGTAACATTAGGTTAGGATTGAAGTTGTGAATACGTTTGAATGTGTTGTAAGGAAGGAGGGCAAATAAAACTGAACTTTTTTGTTTCTTTTTTTGGGTAGATACAACGCAGTTAGGGAACAAAGTACAATGATCTTATGAATACAAGTTAGCAGCCTGAAGCGAAAATTCTGTGCAAATTGTTGACGTCAATGAATTGGTTGCAACTTATGAATAGTCATCCTTTAGAGTTTGGCTGGTTCCTTAAGGTGGATATAAGCATCTAGTAGTTGAAATTGACATGAAGTATTTAAGAAAGAAAATATGTTTGGAAGGGGAAGATTGTTGAAAATATGACATTTCCTCAAATTTATTCATATTTGCACTTACCTAAGTTATGAACTTATGATTATTGGCCCATTGGATTGTTCAAAAGTGAAATCAAGGATTTGTGCAACTGATTTTGATTCTTTTTTAACATTGAGGACTGCCTATATCTTTCTTTCACGAACTTCATTTTTTATATGCTTTTGGAAAATGTTGTGATGCTGATGTTTTGGGATGACACTTCAGGTGCAGCTCCCCCTTCAAATCTGTTTGGATTGTCAGTGTTGATACTGAGATAGATCATGACCAGGTACAATGTTCACTTTTTGGTGTAAATTGTGGTCTAGAGACCATTGACAATATTGTTTGTTTTGCCAACTCAAAGCACATGATGTAAGACCTTGTTCAGTTGCCCATATTTGGCTGGTGATTCCTATTTTTTTCATCTCTCTTATTTTTCTGCTGTTTAAGTGGGTTTCCAAACAGGATGGCAACTGCATAGTTTCTTATAATATCTGTCTATATGTTTGACTTTGGAAGATTCTAATAGTGATTCTGTCATGTTGTAGAACCTTGCCATAACCATTTTGGGCTTTGGGGCATGGACTGGCTGTTTATGCCTACTGTTAATGTCTGTGAACAATGTTTAGCAGACCAAGTATGTTCAAATGGAAACAGCAAGGTGCATCATCTCTGACAACAGGTTTACTTCATGATGTTCCACCAGAGATTGAATTGTCTGACTATGGAAAGATCCCAAGTCCAGGAAGTGAGAGCCCTTCAGGACTTCTTAATGGTGAAAGCCTAAATGTGGAACCAATAGCTGATTTAGATCTCTTTTTTGAAAGACTTTACAGCTACTACTGCGGAAAGGGGCTATGGTGTATCATTATAAAGTGGATTGTTGAACTTCTAAGTCTGGGGTTCACCATATGTTTTTCAGGATTCTTTTTACTATATGTTGATTGGAATGGGCTCCGTAATGCGAAGTGTGGGATGGATGCAGTTGAATCAGGAATTAAGCCTTGTGATCTTGCTAAAGAAGCTCTTAATCAGCACCCTTTAACCCCACTAACACTTGTCAAAGCTATTATTGTTGGATACTTGGGAATATTTTCCATCTATTGGATATTTTGCTTCTTGAGATTCTTTGCACAACTAAAGGATACTCTGGAAATTCGACAATTTTACTACAACAGGTAAGTATGAATGATAAACAATTAAAATGCATTGAGGCAAATGGTTAACTTTCCATGGTTCACATGTTTTTGCCATAACTTATCATCTTTTTATTGCAGTCTCCATGTCACAGACAATGAAATTCAAACCATGCCCTGGGCTACAATTGTTGACAAAGTTGTTCTGGTACAAAGTACTCGACAACTATGTGTGGTAAAGGATCTTTCTGCGCATGAAATCATCATGAGATTGATGCGTAAGGAGAACTACTTAATTGGAATGCTCAACAAAGGTGTGCTTGCTCTCCCGATTTCACAGTGGGTGCCAGGTGCTGGTCCTACAATGAAATCTGATCCTAATGGAACACAATATCGTTTAATACTTACCAAGACCCTTGAGTGGACTTTGAATTGGTGCATTCTGCAGAGCATGTTTGATCGGTATGTTAATTATTACACAAAAACCTTTAGTTGTACAATCAGAGTGTTCATTTCATCCTGTAGTTTTGATAATGTGTATGGATTTTTGTCTTATAAGGTGTAATTGTTGAATTTCCTCTCTAAACCATTTTGAGAAAATGATTTGTTGGTTTGAAGGGTGCAAGGACCATTTAGATGCACAATGGTGCCTCATAGTGTTAGAAGGTTACAATTTATATCTGGCTCTTAAGAGATACATTTCATATTATTCTGGACATGGTGCTTGTAACTTCATAGTGGGATAGGAGTTGGTTGTTGTTGTATTTTGCTCGTCTTTGTCTTTCACATGGATACATTTAGATTGACTTATGTGGTGATTCGGTTAAGTAATTCATGTGAGAATGCTCATCATACTTAACTCTTTTAAATATTTATATTCTCCTTTGAATTTGAATTTGCTGCAGAAACTTTTGTGTCAGAAGGGATTTTGTGACAAATCCAAAGACATTACAGAAAAGGCTCATGGTAGTTGGGTTTGTAATGCTTTTGCTTTCTCCATTTCTTGTCATATTCATGCTGGTATATCTGTTTCTGAGGCATGCTGAGCAATTTTATAAACACCCAAGCACGGCATCATCTCGAAGATGGTCAAATTTATCAAGGTGGATCTTTAGGGAATTCAATGAGGTATCATTATTCTTTTTCTCGGCCTTCCTTTTACTTTTAGTTTTAGCTCATTTGGTGCTTTCATGGTGTCAAACACAATAAATGCTTGGATGCCATGTCAAAGACCAACAGCGTGTTTGGTACAGCCTATTTTAAGGAAATAATTGGAAACAAACATAACGGTTCTATCAAATGCATGTGTTCGCTGTTAATCTGAAAAAAAATCATGGCAGAAAGATTTGAAGTTATAAACAACTTCTGCTGAAAATCTTGATTGGAAAATAAGGGGGAATTACAAAAAAGGAGTCCTTTGTAAAAATATTTCTAGTTTAGGAACAATCAAGCACTTAACTGGTTAATGATGTTTAAATAGAGTATAGAGATTAATGAGTGACCATTTATTGACTTAATTAACCACATGAATGATTAACTGTTCCTAGTCCCTTAAATGGAAACACTCTTCCAATAATTCATTTTTGTAATTTTGCTCAGAAGATGATATCATTCTAGTCACTAACCGTTAGCTTGTGTTATGGACCCAAAGAGGAGGACTGGAAAATTGATAGAAACAAACAAACAGAAAGAATGGTTTTAATGTTTTATTGAAGAGTAATGTTATTTGTACAACAAATAACAATACAACAAAGAGAGATAAAGAGAGAAAAGAGAAACATAGAGGGAAGTGTGGGATGTGATGGAAAGAGATATAGAGTAAAAGTGTGTTGTATGAATTTATTGTCTCTTTATTGAATGATTGGGAATGGGAGAGAGATTTCTCCTTCAAGGGTTCCTTGTTTAACAAAGGGTTTTCCCTTTCACACAAACTATCAAATTCTCTAAGGGTGTGTTTGTATTGAAGGTTTTGGAGGGAAAGAGAGGGGAGGGAAAATTTTTTATTTTTAAATTAAGAAAGTTATATAATGTTTATAAAAAAAAAGATTAGAACATTAAGTTTATGCTAATCTATCATTTTATTTTCTTAGTTTTAAAAAGTTGTCAAAATAGAGAATATTAATTAGAAACAAAAAAATTTGCCCTCCCCTCCCTTTCCCTCTAAAACTACAGAAACACCCAAAATAAATCCTTCCATCCTTATTTCTCCTATTTATCTACTGATATCCCATTATTCCCATAGGCCCTAACTACCTAACTTTTCTATTTGTTTCTAACTGAATGCATTCTAACTAACTAACTAACTAGCTTTCTCTAACTGTCCTCTTGCTTCTATCCTATCAGCTTGCTTGTCCTTGCATATTTTTTGAACCAGGTCTTTTATTCTCTATAAAATATTGTTGAGTGACTTTTCCACCAAGAAAAAAATATTGTTGAGTGACTTGAATTAAGTTTCTTTAATAGAATTATTTTTACTTGTTTGACATGGGTTATTTGAAGAGAACCTATGTATTACTAAATAGTAGCAATATAAGTTGTATCCGACATCTTGAAAGTTATTGGAGATTTAATTTTATGTTGTATATGTGCCGTCTTGTACTTTTGTGATAAAAGTATTAATTACTTGAAAGTTGTATTTATCAACCATTAATAGTTTGAAAGTGATAGTACCTAGTTATTATAATTTTTAACATAATCTTACTTATATTCTTTTACTTTTATGCTAAAGCTTATCAATAACTTGTGTTATAGGTGGACCATCTCTTCAGACATCGGATTAATAACAGTGTATTGCATGCTTCTGATTATCTCAAGCAATTTCCTTCACCTATCATATCTATCATTGCAAAATTCATCTCTTTTGTAGCGGGTGGCTTTGCTGCAATACTGATCATCATTGCTTTTCTCGAAGAGTCTCTGCTAGAGGGCCATGTAATGGACTTCTGTTAATTTTAACTTAATTTATACATAATGTCCTGACAGTCATTAAAGATTTGTTTCTAAACAAAAAATCATTGCAGATATTTGGTCGAAACTTGTTTTGGTATGCTGCTGTTTTTGGAACTATAACTGCCATTAGCCGGGCTGCGATTGCAGATGAGCTACTGGTCTTAGACCCTGAGGGAGCAATATCTATGGTGGTTCAGCATACACATTATATGCCAAGAAGATGGCGTGGCAAAGAAAGTACTGAAACAGTCCGTGTTGAATTTGAAACCTTATTCCAGGTACTCAGTACTCTACCTGAGGTGTTTGTTTAATGCATTCACATTATGCTAGATCGACCCTTTTCTGTTCTTTATTCACATGATAGCATAGGTTTGAATACTACATCTCATGCTCTTGTACTTTTGTGTGGTGCAGTATACTGGAATGATGTTACTTGAGGAGATGGCCTCAATTTTCCTCACTCCATATTTACTTATGTTTATTGTCCCAAAGGTCATTTCTGTACTTGGGGATAACTTTATTTATATGCCATCTAGTATAATGTATTCACTTTGCAACTTTTTCATTTTGCAGCGAGTTGATGATATCTTGCAGTTCATTATTGATTTCACCGTAAATGTTGAAGGTGTTGGGCATGTTTGCAGGTTAGCATGAAATGTTTTGATTTTCATCCTTATTAGTTATTATGCATCCCTCACCTCTGGCCATTTTTGGGGGGCTTTTGTGATCTTTTTTTTTTGGGGGTCTCAGTTTTCATGTGTTAAATGGACGAAAATATTATATCCTTGATGTTGTCACAGTTTTAGCACCTTTGATTTTCAAGAGCATGGAAACATTCATTATGGTTCCCCATACAATGCACCTCGTAGCCGGAGGAGTTCCCAGGGGAAGATGGAGAAATCACTGTTGAGGTATGCTCTTGCCAGCACTTGTTATAGTCATAAGACAGATCTAATGCAGTTCTATTACACTGTGTATTCATTGAGGTTGTTTCAAGTTTCAACGAATCTCTCAGGTCTTACTACTCTTGATTGTTGCGTTTATCCCATCTTCAAGCTTTTTATAGCGGTTGTAATGGAGTTAATGTTGCTCTTTATTAATTTATTATTTGGAGGGAGGGGGTGTGAAGGAAAAGGAATGCATTCATTGAAAAACAGATTAGTTAGTTATCTAGCTTCCTTAGCTACAGGAGGGCAAACGTTCCATCAGTAATCCATATGTATGTTTTGTCTTTAAATATTATTTCCATTACTGTTGTTATGATTTTGAAACCTGTGTGTTTGAAACAAAAATTGATATGCCATGTCTTTCTTTTGCACACTGCTGTGGAAATCATATAGTCCAACCAGCCAACAACTAGATAACATCATAACACCTCTAAAGTTTCTAATTGTTCCAATGTTTTTTCTTGTTTGGAAAATATAAATAAAGTAAGGAAAATTTGTAGTCATTTGGAACAAAAGTAAAATTATGTTTCTACTCTCTTAGTTGGATTTCAATCTATATAAATATAGCTCCTTAGGCAACTTACCTATCAGAATTGATTTACTACTCTCAAAAAATTGTTTTGGAACTCATGTGAACTGTACCCTGTATGAGTTCTTTTTTTAAACTCCTGTTGGTATACAGCTTTCAGAGTAGTTACCCATCATGGGAACCAAATGCTCAGGGGAAGCAGTTTTTGCTAAATCTTAGAACTTTCAGAGAGCAAAAGTTACGATTACATGGAAACAGACACACATTATCCCCTCCTAGAATGTGGAGGGATAGTCCCAATATGGGAAGCAATGGAGACAGCAACAGGTTCATATCCAGGGCAATGCCATACAATACCCTTGCAACTCGCAATCACTTGGATTCATTGTGGTTGACTGAAGCCAACCAAAACAATCATCCCTATCTTCTTGATTGGTACTATACATCTCAACCTCATGATGCAACTTTAAGAGATGTTCCATTAGAACCTTATGGAGTAGCAGAGGATCATTCCAGAGAGTATTGCATGCCCACCAACTTAACACAGAATGAAGCTGGGTACGAAGAATACTCAAATGAGTACCATGAGGATCGTGCTTCATCTCATCTCGGGGCTTCCACATCAGCTCCCATCTTCAGGGAAGACCTTATTCAGGATCAAGATTATAATGAACTGCCCCACACTACCAGGAGTCATTGGTGGGCAAGAAGTAGGCCACAGGATGGACAGGCCCAGACAAGCTTTTTTGAGCCTCCAGATTTCAATCACCAAACAACATATCATTATTATGATAAGTTTTCTGATAAAGTGTCAGAGGATCAAGACCAAGAACAAGAACAACACTTTTACTGGAGAGATTATAACAAACTATCTAGAACAACATGCACAGATGACTTAGAGGCAGGTGAATTTAATCTTCATTTTGACGATATTTATAGCAGACCACCAGAAACTCCCACTGTAAATCCCAGCACTGCAAGCTTTTGAGTGATAGCTTTGTCCCTCAATATTTGTTTGGGAGGTTCTTGCTTTCAAATATATGGAATGCATGAATTTCCAGGTCATGATTGTCCCTTCTATTTTAGTGTTATGGAAATTCTATTCTTTATTGTATATAGAGATTCTTTGGAGTGAGGTTAGACTCTTAGTGTTAAATTATCCTCAGCTTTTTTTTTGGTCAAGTTATCCTCAGCTTGATGTTGGAACCTTTTAAGGATGCCTTCCAATTCAAGGTGTAAATACCCAAGACTAAAAAATCATTTATTGTGTCCAGTGTAGAAATTCATGGACCCAATTTCTCGTTTCCAGGATCACTTTAATCTTTAACAACGAGGGTGAAAACAAAAACTAACCTCGGAATGTTCACCTCATCATCATCTAGGTGTGTAAAATGGATAGTTTGGATAAATTTTTGAATTGGGTTATAATAGAAGGGTAAAAAAATAAATCATTAATTCATTTATTATTCATTAAAGAATAGAATGCATTTCAGCAGAAGAATTTCTAGGTAAAAAAAATGGAATGAATCAAAGAGGTTAAATGAATTTAACTTCTCCATAAGTTGAAATTAGTCTCTGTAGCCACCTTCTCTAAAGACTCTCCCATTTAACTTCTCCATAAGTAACCAATTTTAACTTATGGAGAAGTTAAATTCATTTAAACTCTTTGTTTTTATTTCTTTTTAGAAGTTTTTCTGCATCCAAACTAGGCCATAAAGATATTCATAATTCTTATTTTTATTGTTTCAACATGGTATTTAATGCAACAAATATCTATGAATTTTTGGCCATATCTAATCCAACAATTCCTTTTTCCCCCCCTAGTTTTTACACATCTTAAATGAGTCCCACTATGAATCATCATCCATTCTTACTTTTTAATATTTTACAACTCATCTCTCCAACGCAATAACAGGAAAAGTTTTACTAAATGTCTAAATGGGATTTCACAAACAATGTTTTAAAAATCGGACCGGTAATTGAACCAGTGAAGGTATTGGTTCACGGTTTAATGGTTCAACCGTGGTCGAACTGGTATTAATTAAGTATATATTTTATATATTATATAGCATTTTAATTAATAAAATAACACAAAATTATAAGAAATTAAAATATATCAAGTTATAAATTTGTTTAAATAACCTTATTATAAGGTTTATAAAACAAAAAATTAATAATAATTAGTAAATAATAAATATCTGTGTAATTCTCAAACATATATCTTTATTTATCTTAAAAGTTTTTTAAATTAAATAAAAAAATAAAATAATTTGATATTTTTTTTAAAATACCGGTTTAACCAGTTTTCAGACACCGGTTATTCACCAGTTTTTAATTGGGTTGACCGGTTTTTTCGCATGACCGGTTGTGTGATTTGTTTGGACTGGACACGTGACCAATTTTCCAGTCCGATCGATCGGTCTGATTGGGTTTTTACAATCATGCTCACAAGGGACCCAATCAGGGCCGGCCCAACCCCAAGGCCAGTAAGGCCATCGTTTTAGGCCCCAAAAAATACTCCTTATTTTAGGTCCCAAAAAATATTTTACTATTAATATTTTAAAAAATAAAAAATTATTATTTAGTAAACAATATTGAATTATTAAGAGTAATTTATTTTTGAAAGAAAGGCCTCATTTTATTAGAGCTTTCTCTTCTCATAAATGATAATTATTAATGAATTCTAAACATTATCTTCATTACCTACTTTATGTCTTTTTTTTCGATTTTTTTTCTTCGGTATGTGTTATATTGTTATTGATTCTAAATTATTTTTATTCATTTAAAAAGGTCCCGGGATAAAATTTGCTTTAGGCCCAAAGAAACGTTGGGTCGGCCCTGGACCCAATATCTTATATTTAATCAAGATTAATTTTTATTCATTATGCAAAGCTATGCATGGAACTTCCAATGGCTATACATGTATATTTCCTTATTATTATTATATCAATGAGACAAATTATGTTAGTCAAGACTATTTAATACATTTATAAATAAAATATAATTAAATACAAAACGAATATTGTATACTAAAAAATAAAATGTTATTGTTTTAATGGAACCTCCATGTGGATTAAGTCATAACTAACTTGTGTTGATAACGTGATAGATAAAAAGAATAATGTATGATATATGTAGTAGAGAAGAGATGTAAAGAGAAGAATTATTTTATTCATATCAATGATGTATATTACATTACATAATACCAAAGAGTTGTGGCTCAGTTGGCAACGCAGGCTGAGATTGTGGGAAAAACTCCCGGGTTCGATCCCTACTAAACACATTCTTCGGGAGGGGTGAAGGGCCTTAACTGTGACCAAGTCCCGAATAAGATTGCTCCTGGTAATAGGGGATACCTATGGTTTATACCAAAAAATATTACATTACATAATGTATTAGAAGAGTATAAATGAGATAGAAGTAACTAAATATAAAACATACCCTAATTTGAGAAGCTTCCTAGTAACTAAATATTAGTTTGATACAAACATCCTAATAAATAAATCTGATTCAAATCAATATCAAATAATATTTAATTTACATTCACCATATCATAAATATTCATGATAACTTAATAATTTTCTTAATATTTGATAAAGAAAGAAATAAAAATAGATATTTAATATTTTGTTAACATAAAAATATTCAGTATTTTTTATTTAATAATTAAGAATATTAATTGAGAGTTTTTTTCTTTATTTTATTTTTTTAATAATTATGATTTAATACTTGAAACACAAGAGAGTGAAGAAATGTGTAACCACAACCAAAATTTTTAAAAGAGATATCAATTCATACAACATATTTTTATAATAATTTTTATGGTGTTATTTTTTCACTTTATTTCTTTACACACATCATTCATTTTATTTCATACTTTCTCTCTTCTTTTTTATATCTTTCCTTTCCATATTATAGAAATTGTTATATGTCTTGTTCAAAATTGTATTCCACATCCCTGTGGCAGTGTAGCTCATTGTCAAAGTCAACCTTAAAGGTGCTATTTAATAACTTTTGGGAGTCTATTACTCAAGCCCTATATTACAGGTTGTATGAGGTATCCTACACTCCATTGAGTGTTGGCACATATCTCTTGCAAGTTGCAACCACCAATTGTGGGTACCATTTGTGAGATATTTTAATATCACAATACAAAAGATCTACTAACCCTTCCCTTAGGCAGGGGAAGTGTGAACAAAGGTGGACTATCAAGTTGCTGTCAAAAGAAAAGAAAAAAAAGCAAACCATATTTATTGTTGATGTTTTGCACTTGACCCATATCCTATCCATGTGATTTGCGGTGAGGCAAAAGGATGTTTTAACTTTAAGATGATTTCCTAGAAGATGTTTCTCATGCTGCTATTTAGTGTCTTCACATTCTCTGGGTCCCCTCTCTACTCTGCCTTCCAATTCATAACATTCCCTGCAGACACTCAATGAAGGGAAAGAGAGATCATGGACAAGCTGCGTGCAAGTAATCATTCACTTCCATTTTGTGATTTAAGCAATGACACTAAAGCCATTCCTCTAATTTTTTTATAATAATCGTAGATTCACTCTCTATAACTATCATTGCAAAATTTATTCTACATTTCACTCCATAGTTTGAATAATTCTAAAGCTTTCTACCTATTCCTCTAATAAATTCTTTTAATTTTAAATAAAGTAGTGTTAAGATATTAACTGTATTGAATTCTTTATTCAATAATATATTGGAGCATTGTTTAGAAGATCAGCAAGAGAATTGTTAGGACTATTGATTATGTGTCTTTACTGATAGTGTGTTTGCTTTACATCAAAATCACGTTACAAACGTGGATCTAAGTCAATGCTGCTGAGAGGAATGTTGGCCCGAATTTACATTTGAAACGTGATTTTATGTGAAACCAAACACATATTTAGCCTACTCAACTTTAAAGATCTCACCGACATAACTAGAATGAAAGTTTAGAAAACAAAAGAGAAAAGGGGGGAAAAATAAATCAAAGAAAAAAAGAAGAAAATCAAATTATCTTACAATACATTATACCCCATTCTCTAGAGGAAGCAGTGCATTTTTTTATCCCAGACCATAACAAAATGGAAAGAATGATCTTCGGCCTGTGCTATTACAATCTTCACTAGCACTAGCCTCAGTGTGATGTCTATTCTGTTGTACTCTGGCTTGAACATCTAAGTAAACTTGTCTATCATTTGCAGAATCCATTGAGAAAGATCTTCTTATAGGCTGAATAGAAAACTGATCATCTTTCTTTCTAACATCAATACACTCATCTCCCATGATTGAAACATGGTGCCACTTCTTTGGTTTCAAGTGCATCAGCTTCTGCTCCATCTTCCTTGTTGAGTGACTTCTACTGCTTTCCCTTGAGTCATTTCTTTCTCTCTGAATCTGAGGCAATGTTCCCCCATTTTCTCTCCCCAATTCAATGACCACAAAATCTTCATCATTTCCCATGTTAGAGAGCAATTGAGAATCCTGAGGAGAAGAGCTTGGAGCTATGATATGGTCCATTGGACAGCTTGTGTTGCCTGAAATGCTTGATCTACAAAGAGGGCAATTTGAATTTGTTTGAAGCCAAATGTCAATGCAATCCAAGTGAAAGGCATGGCTGCAATTAGGCAGAGCTTTTAGCATATCCTGTTCTTGAAACTCTGTCAAACAAACCACACAACTATACACACTTTGATCATCACCACCTTCTCCTTTTATGAATTGAAATGTTGGGATTTCTTGGATCACAGATTCATCAAGCCCCTGGATCCACATTCTTGGAGAGAATGCTATAAAGGGATCTTCATTCTGTTGAGCTCGCAGGTTGGAAATCCATCTCAATGGGTTAATTTGATGCCAGTTTGAGCAGAATTTGGTCACAAAAGTTAAGTAGCTTATAAGTATGATACTGGTTGCCAAGATGCTGATCACAACAATGGCAAATATGGGTAAAGCAGAGTCTAAAGGAGGTTGTGGTGAGTGATGGATTGTATTAAGCTGGGTTTTGATGGGTGGAAGAGCTTGATATAGAAGCTTGTAAGAGAGATTGTGGTTCAGTTCCATTTGAAAAGCTCTGAATTTGGAGATATGGGATATCTTACCTTTTTGAGTTGATTGTTCCTAACTATGTAAAGAAAAGATCTTGTCTTGGATAGAAAGGATTCATATATATTATTTAATTTAGAAAAGCGGTGATGAAAGTGCAAAAGCCATAAAATCAATGCATGGGATTAGTTCTAAGGAACAGGCACATGTGAATGTGTTGGTCACCAAAGGAACAACACTAAGAGAAGCACGAGGGGTCAGGGCTTGACGTTATAAGGAGGTTTCTTCTCTCTTGTCTTAATATTGCTTTGGCCCCCATCTTTACTAGTTAGCTCATAGCAGATCAGTGTCTTAGATGGTCCTACAATCCTCCTTTTTTTGGGACTAATCCTACCATCCTCATGTAATACTCCCATAAGCTCCATTATATAACATTGAAAAGACAACTAAGGCCATTTGGGTGATTGTAAATTTTTTGTTTTTGGTTTTCTAAAAATTAAAATCCAAGTTTTTATAATTAAAGACTAAAAATAAAAACCCTCTTCTTTTGTGGTTTTGAAATAATATTGAAAACAATTTTGAAAATAGTTAAAACTCAATTTTCAAGACAAATTAAGGTGGTGTTTGATGAAATTAGTGGATAAACTAACTGAAGTCTAAAAGATGAAATACTAGCTGAAAGTTAAAAGATTTAAAGCAGAAAGCTCAAATGCTAATTGACTGAAATGAAAGTGTTTGATAAAACTAGCTGATTATTGTAAAATGATAAATAATGTCATCATTAATTAAGTAAATGAAATCAAGTAGCGTTTAAAAAACTAGTAGCTACTTTTTATTTGTAAAATTAAAATTTAGGGTGAGAGGATGGTGTCTCAATTCAAGGCAGAGAATGCCTCTGGGGGCTGAAAGAGCACTTATGGATCGAGGGTACTTACATTTTACCACCAAGGGGACGGGTGGGGATTTGAACCTACAACATGTTAGATACGAGACCTGTCTTGCTCCACTCGACCAACCCCTTGGGGTTAACTTGTAGCTACTTTATCGAACATGGTTAAAGTGGATTAATTAATTTTTAGCTATCAATTTTAGCATTTAACTAGCTGAAATGATATGTTAAACACACTTTTATGTTAATTAAAAAATATTAGAAATTCAGATAATTAATGTTGTTATACTGACTTTGTTTGTCATTGATTTTTCTATAAGACAAGTTATTGTACTAAGAAACTTTATACGTCAAAGTTAGTAGAGGTTATGTTTCTCTAGCTTCAAACTCAAAATCCCCTTCAACAACAGCATCCCTGCGATTGATCTCAGTGAAGTACAGGAAGGCGATTCAACTCTTATAACTCAGAAAATTCACAAGCCTTGTCAAGAGTTTGGTTACAGCAATTGGTTTTTCTTCATTTTTTTCATTTTGTTCAAACAATGAGATTTTCAAAACTCAATCAAGTTGATTATTTACAGACAATTCTTGAAACAATTACTTGAATTTTTAATGGAGTTATGTGATCATGCATGATGCAAGTTATCAGTCATGGGATTCCAGAAAATATGATGAATAGCTACCAGCTGAGTACAAGCAGAAGTTGACAAGGAGGACATTAGCAAAAAGTGCTTACTTTTGACTAGCTGGCAGTCAAACTATGCCACTGAAAGAGGTTCATCTATGGTGGGACAGTTTTAAACACCCATGTCATCAACCTATGGAGCAATGAGAGCAATTCTGGC
The DNA here is from genome assembly GCA_026901365.1 of Sesbania bispinosa. Taxonomy (NCBI): domain Eukaryota; kingdom Viridiplantae; phylum Streptophyta; class Magnoliopsida; order Fabales; family Fabaceae; genus Sesbania; species Sesbania bispinosa. The sequence continues at coordinate 252,209 of QLOH01000151.1, forward strand.
CTAAAATCTCAGGTCCCAATTAGTGCCACCGTTGTTAGTTTGACCTTAAATCAGTTTCTAAATCTTGCAAAAATATTTATTAATTAGTGCTCAAATTTATTGATTACTACCTCAATCGCTTCGCACGTAAGAAAAAAAAGATAACCGAAAAATGGTGAAGGAAATGGCTATAAACATGAAAAAAAAAGGAAGATAAAACTCTCACCATGGAGAGAGAAAAATCCACCTATAGTGGGTAGGAGGTCTCCCATAAAGAGAGAGGAGCCCCCAAAGGGCAGAGCGCGACTCTGTTTTTTCTCCTCCCTAGGGTTCAGTCAACTACAAGAAGGTTGAACACGATTAGATTGGATATTGTACTCTTAGGCCATCTCCAACACCTGATGAAAGATTTTTAGTCTGGCACAAAGAAACTTAAGTGCGGTTCTTAACCGCTGGAGACCAATTTCAAACTTCAAATGGTTGCTCCCAGCAGTAATCCAAAAAGTGGGTTGCTGCAGGCTTTTTTATTTTTTTTTATTTTAGTAAATAATAAATTATAGGTATATAAAGTAGATTGTGGGGTCCATTTAAGACATTTTGTAGAGTTGTTGGGTTGGAGATAAAAGTATTTGAGTTGTTTTTTTGGTTTAACCACAGGTATCCTCCACGGGAGGCAATCTCTCCCAACGGGGATTTTTTTCCATCCACAAGACTCGAACCCGACGGGAACATCCACATCATGGTGGGGCTAGCTCTCCCAACGGGGATTTTTTCCATCCACAAGACTCGAACCCGACGGGAACATCCACATCATGGTGGGGCTAGCTCTCCCAACGGGGATTTTTTCCATCCATAAGACTCGAACCCGAGACCTTGCTTAAGGGGAATCAAGCATGTACCACTTGAACCAACCTCCGTTGGTAAGTATTTGAGTTGTTTGAAATAATAAAAATAATATGATAGTATAAAAAGTGTGAAAAATTATAAAATAATAGTTTAAGAAATTTTTAAGAGTTGCTAGATTGAAGATTTTGCATAAGAGCTCCTCTAATCTGGGTCCATGTATTTGTTTCTTTATTGGGCCTTTGGCCATTTATCAATGAATTCGTACCTGCACTTTTGACAAAAAAAAAGTGAGTCTTTCTGACTCACCCTCTCTTAATTTCCATGCAAATTCTCGGACAATTGAATAACACTGTTAGAAGTTGTTGGTTTCCAATATCATTATTTTTTGGTAATGCTTCATTATTTTGGTTATTTGGTAAATTTTTTATTTTTATTTTTATTGAATATTAGTGGATACATATTTTTAACATTTTTTTTGGGAATGCTGATAGTATGGAGAAAAGTCTAACAATTTTTTTAGAAAATTAATCGATAGTAAATCTTATTTTGAAAAAAAAATATTTTATTAAATATGTGTTGGAATTGTTAGTTTTGCCTTAACAGAGGTTATTTCAGTTAGCTTAATCTTTAGAGTCCCAATACACTACATAAAATAGTTAATACACTGTTTCTCCCACATCGTCTTGACAGCACAATTCACTCCCCTTCTCTCTCTATTTTTTTTTTGATAAAGCTTAAATTAATAACACGGTGGTACACTTTATGTATCTACTGTGTTATGTGTTATGTAAGGCAATCCTTTTTTCCTTAATCTTTGCGCTATTAATTCATGGCTTACGCTTTGATGTTCTGACAATTAATTAATCTATTCACACACCACAAGGGACAAAAAGGAAAATGAAGATGTAGATCACAGTGCTACGTTTTCATAATTATTTTTAGTTTGACTTTACTACACCTTAGAAAAAAAGGTTTAAGTTGACATCGACAGCAAATATTACACATAGATCAAAGAGGCCACCAGGTTAAAATTCCATCCTAGCTAAAACAATGATGTAAGACCCGAGGGATGAAGCTATTAACGAAGTTCAATGTTTCACCTTAGAATATTATTATTAACCACGTGAATGAATTCAATTAAATATATTCATTTTTCATGTCCCAATCCCACCCTTCAATTAATATATATAATCATCTCGTTAGAACTTCCCTATAGAATTGAACTTGGGACCAGATGGATCATTAGTTTAGACAAACAAGTGGCAGGGGAAGAATAACAAATGGTTATTTTCTATATCCCAATTTCTATTAGATATCATTCTAATAATGAATTAATTAGCATTAGCATAACCTTGTGATGCATAACACCATCTGTCCTGTTAGGACTAGATCATTAATTAGTATATAGGATGACTTTGATTATGAATTATAATCCAAACAAAAATGCTTGAGGTGGCTTTCCAAATATAGGTGGAAAGACTTGAGCAGTAGTGATATATCGAACACTATATGATCCACATTCGTTGAACCAATCTCTATCATGGGGTTTTTTCTAGCACGTTGATATATAATTTCACTCGTCCATTGAACCTGTAATGAATTTCCAGTCACAGCCAACAACTACGTCTGCTCAATATAAAAGGCAAAAGAAAGTTAAGATTTTCTTGCATTGCCTAACACAATGGAAAAGGACTTGAAGGATAAGGTCAAGGAAGGGGAAACAAAGCAAGTCAAATACAGAGGAGTACGGTGCAGGGCCTTGGGGAAAATTTGCTGCAGAGATTCGGGATTCAGCTAGGCATGGAGCTAGAGTGTGGCTTGGGACTTTTAACACTGCAGAAGAGGCTGCAAGAGCTTATGATCGTGCTGCTTTTCAAATGAGAGGTGCTCTGGCTATTCTCAACTTTCCACATGAACATATTCCATGCAATGTGGCTTCTCCTCCTACCAAGTCCTGTTCTTCTTCTTCTTATTCCTCATCTTCAACGGTTAATACTGAGAAACAAGTTTTTGAATTTGAGTATTTGGATGACAAATTGTTAGAGGAACTCCTCAATTGTGATGAGAATGTATACCATCAGGAAAAACTTGCTTAAGTAGGTAAATCTCTTTTTGTACCCAAAATTATGTAAGGTTAATTAGGAATGATGTGGTTTACATCTTTTTAATCTTAGAATTTGTATTTAGTACTTGCGATCATTTTAGTGTCCGTTTGGGTTACAGTTGAGTAAATTTGATTCTAGAAATCAATGGTTGAAATAAGTGATGCACGTTTTATAAAACACACTTAATAGTGTGTAGTAAAGTAACTAAAGTTCGGTAGTGGTTTCACAATGTTTGTTCATGAAGCACATATCTTTTATAACTATGGGGATGTACACCGTAGCCAAAACTAGCTAGGGGTGGGAACAGGCAAGACTAGGCTTTGGTAGTCTGAGGCCTGACCTGACTACTAATTCTTAAACCTGAGCCTAAGCCTGTTACCCTGGCCTTTTTTAAGGCCTGGCCTGACCTGCGTAAAAGTCTTGTCTGACCTATAAGCCTGTTTTATAACAAGGCCTACAAACAGGCCAACATGCCCTATAGACCTATGCAAACCAGCAGGCCTTTTAAGCATGCTTTTTTTATGTAATATTTTAATATATTCTAGTTTTTTTACTATATTATAGTTATTTATATAATTAATTTAATATATTATATATTATTGTATTAAACTGGCCAGCCTGTCAAACCTAATAGGCTTTTTCTAGGCATGAAGCCTGGCCTATTTAACTAAACAGGTCTTTTAACAAGTCTTAGTCTTACCTTTTTAATAAACGAGTCAGGCCAGGTCAGGCCGCAGGCCCCTGACAGGCCGGTTGGCCTATTCCCGCCCCTATCCAAGACATTGCTTCAAACTTGTTTGCTCTACAAAGCTCAAAGCTAAGGGGTTGTGGACCTTACCTGAGATACTTAAGCATATCTTCGAACTTTGTTTACCTTAGTAGAATAGTATGTTGGTTTCAAGTTAGTGTTTCACTTGAATTCACATTTATAAACATTCGAACTTCGAGATGGGATGTTGTAGATTGTGCTTGAGTATCCGATTCCGCCTTTAGCTCATGATCTTTTTATGGTGGGTTTGGTTTACACTAGATACGTCTGATCCATGTTTTAAACGTGGATCCGGACAGAAACTATTCTTAGTAGCATTTTTCCGGATCCACGTTTGAAACATAGTTTTGGATAAATTATTCTCTTTTTTGTTTGAAGTCAATTATAGTACTATTAACAACCTTAACGAAATTTATAATAAATTAATTATAAATCGTGAGAATTCATTAACTAGAAAACAAATCATTAATTAAATTGTCATGCCATAATCCAACGCCTGTCATCATAAATTAGTTACATATATACCTAAAAGCAGATATAAACCTTTTTAGCCAATTGGTCATCACCACTCACAAATTCACAATTAATACCAGTCTACATCATACAGATAGTGAGGTAGCGGGTTGACCTGCTCCATATAAGTCATGCCGTTATTTCGTTTTCATTCCTGCCTTTTGTAAGTTGCAGCACACAAACACTAGCTTCTAGCTAGAGCTAGTTTTACCAATAAATTCCGGTATAGTTGGTAAATAGCTGAATCCTTTAAGTATCTTAACAGGGATTTAATCATATGGTGGTGTGTATGTAAAACCTTTATTAGAAGAGTCCAAAGCACACTTTAATAATCTCTCTTACGTCAATGATTTTTTTGCTTCACACAAGGAAAAAAGAAAGCTAGAGCTAGTTTTGGATAAGGCAGCAACCCGAAGATTGGTACTACAGGTCAGAATATTCCCGAAAACTGGTAGTGTAAAACCCCACTAATTCTCCGCTTGATTTTGTCACCCATCAATCAATACAATTACCAATTAATTCACTTGATATTTCAAAGTCAATTTCCGTACTGCTTTAATAATCCATAACAAATATGCATGAATTTGATAGAATAAATTATATGCTTCTTTTTAACCATTGGAATTTATAAAAAAATCAAAATTAAGGCTATCCAATCAACTTGAGATTAAGTTATGTTTGACCTTTTAAAAAAATTAAAAATTGTTTAATAAACTAGTAGGTTGAGTTTTTTTTTTAGAAAAAACTACTTTTAAGGTAAAAATCAAATGAGAATAGCTTTTAAAAAAGCTATTTTTTAAACTTTTTTTATAAAAAAAATTATTTTAAATAGGTTTCATTAAATGATATATTTGACACAACTTCTTCTCCTAAAGAAAAGAGAAGAAAAAAAAAGTCGATGTAAACATTATTTTTAAAGTGTTCTCATTCAAAATCTTTTTTATAACATTGTTGTAGTACCTCTCACGATATATGTTCATTAGTAGCAAAATGATGTTTTGCTTCTCATATTGGTGACTAACCATTTACAACAATTAATAGTATGAAAAAGTTAATAATTAATGGATTATTAACTAAATTAAGTTTTAATACTAGCTTCTAAATAAAAAATTAATATTATTTTAATTAAAAATATCTTATATGAAATAGTTAAATAATTTTTATCATTCATACATTAAATGAATTATTTAATGTCTTCGCATGTAAGAGAAAAAGAGATATAGAAAAATTATGAATGTAATAAATTGAAATTTATTGATTAGTTTAAAAACATGAAAATAAATGGTTTTTATAAAAAGTTAAAACTTATATATACATGTTATTACTTTTTTTAACTTGCATATTATAAATGATTTTATAAAAATTAGTCATCGGGAATTGTATCTATCTTCTCATATAATAAAATTTTAAAAAACTATTGATTTAACTTAACTCCATGTAGGGGTGATCAAGACTGGGTTTTGTCTCTATGGCCCGCCCTATTCGCGAGGGGGCGGTGGTAATGGTGGTCATCCGATGGGGGTGCTCTAAAGCGTGAACGGCGCTGCTGTGTACGTCAATGGTAATGATTGTAACATCCCAAAGTTTAAAATCAAGGTTTTTTACAAGAAATTTGAAGTATAATAGGTTTTTATAAAAGGAAAAGAGAAATAGAGGGTTTAAATGACACAAGGAAGAATATATATGTAACTTGGTCGCTCAAGTGAGAGCCTCTCGCTTGAACAAGCATATCAGTAAAACCAACATTTTGGTTACTGATATCTCTCGCTTGAGCGAGAAGCCTCTCGCTCAGCACAATTAATCTAGAACAGGGGGTTTACTCTTCTGACTTGCTCTCGCTCAAGCGAGACAATAGTCAGAGAGGACTGAGGGTTTTTCTGGAGAATAGCGCTAAAGCGAGCAAGTTCTCGCTTGAGCGAGAACACGAATCTCCCATGGTACGTATATTCCCTCTCGCTCAAGCAAGAAGGTCCTCAATTTTACGATTACTATTGATAAGAACAAATCCATATTTATCTTCCTTGTATCCTCTTCCTTGGAGACATGTCCCACCAATCACATTTAAAATAAGATAATATTGTTTCCACTAGTGTACTCAATTCAATAATATCTGTCAAGACACCAAAATATATAATCTAGATTTCCTGCATTCATTCTCATCACCTTTAATATTATCATTTGTTTTCACTTCAAGATTCATCAATGTTCCTAATATATTCATTTTTCTCAATATGCATGACATCCCAATTGTGTGGAATTTTAAGTATCTCCAATATGGCTACACAAATAAATATTTTTCTTCTTCCCATTTCCAGATAACTGAATCTCTCGCTTTCTTTTTCTTTTAAATTTACCAAATATAACCTAAAAACACACACACATATATAGTGTAAATTTTAATAAATATTTTAAAAGTTTTAAAAATAGTTTTAAAATAATTTGAAACTTATATTTGAATTAGAAATAATATTTGAATTCAGTTTATGGTTAATAATATTTATTGTTTAACCTCTGATTGAATTAAATTTAAATTTAAATAAGACTATTATTATTAAATTGGGCCAAGGCTAGGCTTCATCATCTCCTTATGGCTGATGCAAGTCGTGCATCATCTTTTATAATCGTTGGATGGCTAAAAAATAAAATCAAGGGTTAAAAATTATTATTGGCTACCGGTTCCTTAAGGACTTTAAATTTTTACTTATAATAAATTTCTGTTTGACGGTCATCCCTTAATGTTTTTAAAATTATAAGATAGTCCAAATATGTGTTCTTTGGTTGGGTTGATCATTTTTTGGCATTGAGAAAGTTTTTGAGCTTCATCGATCGGATTGATATTGGGTTTTATGGCGTCGCCGCTTTCGTTGCGGTTGGAAACAGAAGTTGAAGGTGCAACGACTTTGAATTGAGTCCTTCGTTATCAATCGCAAATACTTGATCCTAATCTCATTTTTGGTCTTAACGTTGTGAGTTCCGATTAGGGCTGTGCAAAAAAACCAATATCATTAACCAACCCATTATTAAACCAGTACCAAACTATAAAAAAGTCCACTTTACTAAAATTAATATTTAAACCAACCCATTTTAATTTAAAAAATCCAATTCAGTTTTAACCCAATAAACTAGTACCGAATTTTGACCCGTTTTCATCTCTTACCCTTCTCTCTCTCAGATTTCACTATCGACATTCGACGATACTATCGAAGAAGTGAAGAACCCTAATCCCCAATTACGTTCATTGAAGGTGAGACCGATGAACCTTAATCTTTACGATTTGCGACCGATTGAAGGTGATTGAAGGTGAGAATGAACCTTAACCTTAATTGTAATTTCATCTCTTACCCTTCTATCTCTCAGATTTCACTGTATCGAAGAAGTGAAGAAGTGAAGGTCCTTCAATTCATAATTGCGATTTGTGAAGGTGAGACCGATGACCTTAATCTTTACGTCATTCATGCTTCGAATCATAAAGTCATGTTCATAAAAAATGTATATCCTTTTGTATATATCATTTTTGTTCCCATTTTTCAAAAGCCGAGACCGATGAAGTGTTCCCATTTTGCGTTCATATATATCCTTTTCTGTTCCCATTTTTCAAATCTACAAGAACCCCTGTATAGCTGAATCCTGAATGGAAAAAAGTGTTACATTACAAGTAACTTCACGTACGGACCCATGGGCCATGAGTATGTGGAGTTGAATCATTTCTAGACTTCAACTAAAACTAACTTTATAAAAAAAAAATCAATCAACACCACCTTCCTAATTCAATCATGTACTTACATGATTTCTCTGTTCAGCTAAGTACTGACAAATTTTATGAAAGGCTTTTGTAAAAGGGAGCAATCTTCAGGTCCAGCTAATTCTCTTTCCTTCACTAGTCATAATAATAGGACATTGATTCTTTGTTTCAGATTGCATGGACTGTAGCTATAGCACCAACCAGCAACTTAAAAGTGTACTTTCAATTTCATCCTCTGCATCTCCATAATTGATATCTATTAAAGGACTTACACATAGGTTTCAGAGTGTGTGTACCACTTCATTCATTCAACATCATGTTTTATTTAGGAGAATCTGAAGGACTGCATTGAATTTTGATTTATTTATAAAATATTTTGTAGCATTGTTAAATTTTGAAAATTCAGAAGTACTAGTAGGGGTATTGGATCAGGGGGTAAGAACAAACTTGAGGCTGTTGTACTGAAACTTTCTGTTTTTCCTATGAACTGCATTATTTTTTCTAACTGTTTAGGCCTACAAACAGTTTATAATTATTTTCCAGCACCTCATATTGATTCTACAAAACTGTATGTAGATTAAAATGGTTGATCAAGAGGGTTTTTTAGCTCTTCGCGCAGCAGAACATTTGTTGTCTACTCCTCCCCCTACCATGTCCCACTCTGTTAATGTGTTGCTGCCCCGTGTTGAGGGGCGGAAAAATAGATCTGAAGCATGGAATCACTTTACAGTGGAGTGTGAGTCAATAAAGAAATCCAACTGCAACTATTGTGGCAAATCAATTAAGTATGACAATGGAACCAGTGCTATAAGAGCTCACTTGTTGAGGTGCAAAGATAATCCTAGAAAGAAGCAGAGAATTGGTTCATCAACAACTGGGAATGTGGAAGGAGAAGTCAGTTCTTCCCCTTCAATCACTAAATTTGACCAAGAGGCTAGTCGTGACGAACTAGTGAAAATGTTCGTGGCTATGGAGATCCCCTTTAGACAAGTGGAGAATGAAGCCTTCTGGAGGTTTATGAGTGTCACACAGCCGAGGTTTAATGCCCCCTCACGCACGAATGTAGCTTGTGATATTTGACACTATGGAAAACGGAGAAAGAAAAGTTAAAGAAGTTTTTGGCCATCATTGTCAAAGGGTGTGTCTCACTACCGACACATGGACCTCTTCACGGAATTTCAATTATCTGTGTTTGACGGCCCATTTCATTGACAATAATTGGAGGTTGCATAAGAAGGTTATTAATTTTTGCCAAGTCTCAGGTCACACAGGGGAGGTTATTGCCAAGACAGTTGATGGGTGTTTGGATAGCTGGGGGCTGAACCGTGTTCTTTGTTTGACGGTGGATAACGCCTCGTCTAATGATCTCAGAATTACACTTCTCAAGAAGAGGCTTATGTCATGGAGCAGGTTGGTTCTTGGGGGTGAATACCTCCATACCCGTTGTTGTGCCCACATTCTGAATTTAATTGTTAAAGATGGTTTGAAGGAGATTGGTGAATCTATTTTGAAAATCAGGGCAGGAGTGAAGTATGTGAGATCTTCACCTTCATGGTTGTCTGAATTCAAGGCATGCATCGAGAAACGTAACATTAAATACAAAGGCATTTGAGGAGCTTGATATGAGTTGCAAAAAATATAGAGAGGAAATGAGAAAAGGGGGGTGTCCCGACGTTAGAAGATTGGGATCATGCTCTCTCAGTTCTCCCATTTCTGTAGTTTTTTATGATGCTACAATGAGCATTTCTGGTTCTTCTTATGTAACCAGTAACATATACATGCTTGAGGCCCTTAGACTTGGCTCTAAGATCAATGAGATGTTACAGTCTAATGATGCAAGTATGAAACTCATGGCTGATAGGATGAAGAAAAAATATGAGAAGTATTGGGGTAATTATGAGAGTATCAACATGTTGTTGTTGGTTGCTTCTGTGTTGGACCCTCGGTACAAATTGAGGTTCGTTACCTGGATGATTGATGATGTCTACAGTTATGGCCAGGCAATCATTATTAAAAGTAAATTAGACTCTTGTTTGAAGTCTATTTTTGAAGAGTACAATGGTGGAGTGGAGGAGTCTCAAGGTGGGTCACAAGAAGCCCGGTTGAATGTACAAGCTGATGATGATCGTTATGGTTATTCTAAATATTTGCAGAAAACTGGGTCTGGGGGTCAAACATCTGAGTTTAGAAAGTACTTGGAGGAAACATTAGAGAGCCAAGTAGGGGGTTTTGATATTTTGAATTGGTGGAGAATAAACTCAAGTAGATTTCCCACCCTTGCAAACATTGCAAGGGAGGTGTTGGCCATACCTGTCTCCACAGTGGCATCTGAGTCGGCCTTTAGCACCGGAGGAAGGGTGCTTGATCCCTATCGTAGTTCTCTAATGCCAAAAATGGTAGAAGCCCTTATATGCACCCAGGATTGGCTCAAAGGAACACCACATCATTGCTTTCCAATGAGGACTTTGAGGATCTTGAAAATTTTGAACAAGGTAAGATAAAAATAACAAAATGTGTTTAAAAGCATGTGTTGACTTATTGCATTATGACTTGATAGTAACATGATGTTTTTTTTTTTATTTTGCAGAATTAATTGCCCCACAAGATGTTGCATGTTCAGCCTCCATTGCACTTGATGAGGATTGAAGACCTTTTTCCTTTTTAGGTTTATAATGTGTTAAAATTTGTAGTTTAAGGACCTCAAAATTGTAATTTCAGTTGCTTTTTAGGATTAGATGGTTCAGTTTAGCCTATGATTTTTTTCTCCACTGCCGTGCTCTTGGTGTGCATGTAATGCACTATGATAATATTGTTGCTGATATATACTAGCATATTGCGAAGTATGTTCGTACTTATTAGCTTTAACTCTTTTCAATTGCAAATCTAACTCTTTGTTTTGATCCAACAGTTTACATATTCTTTTTGACTTCCTGTTCTATCTTGACCACAAATTACTTTAAACATGTATTTGTGCTTCCAAAACCCTACTTTATTATCACTGTTTTATGGGACATGTAGTTCACTATACTAAAATTTCAGTTCCCTTTTATGTCTGAATCTTAATGATATTTGAATTCATATAACAGATCCTGCATTATTTTTCTTAAAGGTTTTTGGCATGTCATGATGAATTCACATAACATACCATTTGACCACAAATTACTTTTGTTGCACCAAGCATGGCAAGTCTAGCTTGGAAATCAATCTCAGGTGCTTTTCTCATCCCACCAAAGATGTTGTTCTTTCTCTCTTGTTCGTTTTTATGTCTCAGGTAGGTTCCTGTTCTGTTCTGTCTGATAATTCAAATTAATTCCATATATACAAACTTGTGTAATTAATTTCAATATTGTCTCATCACTTATAATGCAGGCTTGCAGGCCAGCTTTCTTCAAGAAATCAATGAAAAGGTTAAATGTTACATGGTGGGTCTATTCATTCCCTTTAACAATCCTTGGTCTAGCTTGTGCGGAATATGCTCAACAAGTGAAAGCTAGCATGGCCTCCGCATTAATGCTGGCCATATGTATTGTATCTGTGCTGGTTTTCTTTTGTTTTATGATGATCATTGTACTCAAATTGAGAGGATGCTGCTAAAAAAACTCCCATTATGAGTTGTAAATGAAATAAATGTATATCTTTAACCGTAAACCAGAACCAAGTATATATCTCTTATTTTCATTGGAAGGAAGCGAATCAATGAAAATAGATCAAATTATCTTATTACCATTGTGTGTTAATTTCTCCTTTTTTTTGAGCAACGCTTTATTGTAGAGTGCTCATTTCTAAATGGAAAGTGACTTTGGTGGACATTGTTTTCTAAGTTTTGTTACTACTTGGGGCAAAATCTATGGTACACAAGTTGGTAAAACTTGTATCGGTGCACAAACAATATGAACCCTTGATATAATTTATTTTATCATGGACGGCTGGATGTGAAGACTGGTCAATCGGTGATAAGAATTTCAGAAATTTAAGACATAGTCCCTTGTTTGGTAACTTGTTCAGATTTCAAAATAATCCCCGCTCTTTTAGATAATTTGATAATGGAATTTTATTTTTTATTCTTTAATATTTTGTACCCTGTTCTGGTGGCCAACCTTGTAGTTGAACGACGAATTTGTTCAAAGATGAGGATGAATCGCACACGGCCCACACTGTTTCTGTTGATTTCATGTGATTATTGAGAAGTTGCTGGAGAAGATGATTTATTATTGTTAAATTATCCAGTCTGCAGCACGAGCTGCGCCCTTTATTTGTGTTTTGCGTGGTTCATGTAACAGAACGAGCCGCACCCTTTCTTTTGGTAGTTGTAAGAAGTGATTCTGTTTCAGCGTTGATCTTCGGTAAAGTTGGCTCCGTGACGGCGGCCGCCTGTTGGTTGGCGTGGTAGACGATAGACACCATGCCATTGCCAAGCACCAACAAAGAAGTAGGTTTGTTTGGGCCGATTCTCGTGAACTTAGAGACCCATGTGCAAGAGGTTGGGTCGTTAATTGTGAATGTGGAGGCCCATCTCCATCGCTAGGAAAATGGGCCCATGTCATAGGATTTGTTTGCAAAAATATGTGAAATAAAAAAAATAAATAAAGGTTACAATTGAACCAAACCAGTGCCCAATATATGAACAGACCGTAATACTATGGCAACACTCCCCAACGATAAGACCACATGGGTTTCTATCATTACAAATTAAATGAATGGTGTGAAAATATGAGAGGGAAATATAGACAAATTAAACAAAAAAATATGAGAGGGAAATTAATTAAAAATAGCCATCATTAGGGAAAAAGTGTGAAAATTTATTTTTGATGGCTCCTTACCTATATGATGATGTTGGTGAGTTTTCGTTGTGAACGGAAAGGTGCAAGTTTCGGCCTATGAGTTCTTTATGAGTGTAAGTCATGAACCCTAAACCCAATTCTATAAAATTGGATGATATGGCTGTGTGTTACATGTGTTGTTGGAGTTTGATTACGTTTTTTATAACTGAGATTGGGGATCGTGTGGGGAGATCAAGTCTCAACAAAAACTCACCAACACCATCATATAGGTAAGGAACCATCAAAAACCTATTTTCAAATTTTTTCCTAATGATAGATATTTTTAATTAATTTTACTCTACTTTTTACAATTAAATTCACCACAATTACATCCAATTTCGAAAAATAACGAAACTTGAGATTTGGCCTCCTAACAAGATCCCCAATATCCGTTATGAAAACCATAAACAAACTCCAACAAGACCATGTAACACCTCCACAATATCCAATTTTATATAATTAGGTTTAGAGTCCGTGACTCACACTCATTGGGGAGTCAAATGCCGAAAATGGCACTTTTGTTTTTCATTACGAAAACTCACCAACGCTATCATATAGGCAAGGAGCCATCAAAATCAAATTTTCACAATTTTCTCCTAATGATAGATATCTTTAATTAATTTTTCTCTAATTTTTACAATTAATTCACCATAATTACATCCCATTTCAAAAAATAACAAACCTTGAGATTTGTCCTCCTAACACGATCCCCAATATTTGTTATGAAATCCGTAAACAAACTCCAACAAGACACATGCAACACCTCACAATATCCAATTTTATATAATTAGGTTTAGGGTTCGTGACTCACACTCATAGGGGAGTCATAGGCCGAAATTGACACTTTTGTTTTTCATTACGAAAACTCACCAACACCCTCATACAGGCAAGGAGCCATCAAAATCAAGACTTCACAATTTTTTTTCTAATGATAGATATTTTTAATTAATTTTTCTCTAATTTTTACAATTAATTCACTATAATTATATCCCAATTTAAAAAATAACAAAACATGAGATTTTTCCTCGTAACACGATCCCCAATATCCGTTATGAAAACTATAAACAAACTCTAACAAAGACACATGTAACACCTCCACAATGTTCAATTTTATATAATAGGTTTAGGGTCCATGACTCGCACTCATAGGGGAGTCATAGGCCGAAATTGGCACTTTTTCTTTTCATAACGAAAACTCACCAACACTATGATACATGCAAAGAGCCATCAAAATCAAAATTTCATAATTTTTTTTCTAATGATAGATATTTTTAATTAATTTTTCTCTTATTTTTACAATTAAATTCACCATAATTACATCCATTTCGAAAAATAACGAAACTTGAGATTTGTCCTCCTAACACGATCCCCAATATCCATTATGAAAACCATAAACAACCTCCAATAAGACACATGTAACACCTCCACAATATCCAATTTTATATAATTAGGTTTAAGATTCATGGCTCACACTTATAGGGAAGTCATAGGCCGAAACTCGCACTTTTACTTTTCAATAGAAAAACTCACCAATTCCATAAAGTTTTTCATTTCTTTCATGTTAACAAATGCTTCAAATTCGAGCTTTCCATTCAATCTTTCGAACCCCACCTTAATTTACACAAATTATCTAATCATTCTAACCCCACCATAATTTTAATCAATATTTTATATAACAATTTTGACAATTAATGGAAGAAATATGTTCCAATATTGAAACATTGCAACACCAGCCTTACGTGCGTTCCCAAGATTGAAGTCTGAATATAGCCTCCACTTTTCGAAAAGGGGTATTAACACGACCTCCGTCCAAGTTGCAGGTGCAGTATGATCAATGGAGCTCCGACCACGTTACACGACACGAAGACCGCCGCCGACAACTTGCACAACTACGATCATGGTTCACCTTACCTTGCGTGGCGCCTATTAAAGGGAGCTAGTACCAGTTGTTAGGTCCATTACTTTGGAATGGGCCAATGAAACCTAATAGAAAAAAAAGAGGGGTTTCTTTACAAATAATTTTTATATTTGGAATAAATAACTTAAAGTTGGTTCTTACTGCTTTTTACTTACATTTGTCGGTCATCCAATTTGTGTATTGGTACATCAGTGACCAACTTGTGTACCATAGAAAGACCCTACTACTGTATGGCTAACAATAGGAACTTGTTGGTCTTACAGGAATTTGATTCTTCATATGGTCCAGCTTGGCACTGCATTGTGGGTACAAGCTTTGGTTCCTATGTAACACATTCTCTTGGTGGTTTTTTGTACTTTTCCATTGATAAGGTTCATATCCTTCTCTTCAAGACCGTTGTTGAACCATTGGACCATTGATAACTTAGGAAAATAAAGTTTAAAAAACCAGTTTATATTGTAAAATTACAGATCGAAACATTTAAAGACACTTGTATTTATGTGATGTATTTGATGCACTTCTATTTGGATTATTCCTCTGTTGGAAACAACACTAAACCAGTTTTTGGACATCATTTTAAATGGAAAATTTGTTATGGCAAGTAACAGGGGTCTTCATATTCTTCCTGGCCCTTACTTCAACAGCTTCTTTCCTTTTCTTGTGTCGTCTCCATGCAGCTTGAATGAAACAAGCAGCCCATGTTCTCCATTGGTGTGAGTAAAACCTGAAAAAAGCATGTGTTAAACATTACTGCTTTTTTTTTTGTCCAGGCAAGATCAGTTGGTAAAGCTAGTCATGCTGCTTTTCAGTATCTTTAATTTCTTATACATGTAATTAGTAGAAAACAAAACCGGTTTAAAACCAGTTTTTTTCATAAAAATGGTTTAAAACTGTTTTAGTTTTCATAAAATTGGATTTAAAACTGGTTTTCCCATAAAACTAGTTTAAAACCGGTTTGAAACCAGTTTTCAAAACTGGTTTTTATCTACAAACCGGTTTTTATTTATAAATCGATTTAAAACCAGTTTAAAACCGGTTTTAAGCCGGTTCAGTTAAAGTTCAAACCGGTTCGGAAAATCAAACTGGTTTACTCTAAATAAGTTGACCCATAAATTTGGTTTACATTTGGAAATGGTTTGGGTTTTAGAAAAACCAACCCATGCACGGCCCTAGTTCCGATCAATAACTTCGAGGAAACTATCGAATCTATCTCCGGTTATGCTCGTTTCACCTTTACCACACAGACATAGAGAAATGACATTCGGTCCACAGCATCGTAAGCACTACCGACGACGTCTCGAACTCCGATCTTCCTCAGCTTGAAGACATCGCGACGTCTCCACGCACTATGACTTTGACTCTGGCGAGAGGAAACCGCTGGCAAGTGGCAACCAAGTGCTAGAACACCGAGTAGAAACACGTACACAAACATTGATCCAGTCCTTGCTAGAGTAAAGCTCCAACTGCAATGAATCTCCGCCACCAGAAGCATACTCAACGAGGAGGGGACCGATGCCAGCAATGTCGAGGCTGAGATTTGGTTAGGGGATAGGGGTGGGAATTAAACAAAAAGAGAGATAGAGGGCATTTTTTAGAAGTGAAGATTGGAGTTGGAGAAATTTTAGAAGTGGAGATTGAAGATTAGAATTAAATTAAACAAAATCATGAAGTGACCACCACAATAAAACTGGGGAATGGAGAAGCAGACAAACCTCTTCATAGGTAAGACTGTGTGTTTTACTATTTAGCAACTTGCCAACTTTGAATTATTTTAGAAGAATATTGACAAATGGGCCTAAGAGTTCGTGAGCCACGAATTATAAAGTCGGGACTGTGCCTTTCAATTTATGTGTTTGGTCCTACCTTGCAATAAATGAAAATTTTAGGATTAACTAAAAAGTTTTGTTTTTGCCAACAAATAATAAAAACCGGGAATTTCAAGTTAATTGGGTGGAGTAACTAGTGAACCACCCATGGCTATGATTCACAGAGTAGCCTTAACCTATTAAATTAGTTGTTACATTAATTTAGTTTTAGTTATATTTTGAATTCAAATAATTGTTACGCTACTTTTATTATTTAAATAATTCAATGAGATTCCATTTATTTTATTTCATTAAATATCAATTAACATTATTTTACTGTTACGTTAGAATCATGGTTATAAATTTGCTATTTGAATTCTAATTTTGATTATTTTCCATCCTCTTCCAATCTAATTTACTCATCTTTCTTTTTTTTTAATTTTTTTATAAGCTTGTATTTGAATAATATTGGATTTCAATTAATTTTTTATATTTCAATCAAAGATATACTATTAAATATATCAATCCCTCTACGACCTCAATTTTCAAAATATTATTGAGTTTGTTTTTTTTATATTTTTATAAGAATATTCATACAATATATGAAATAGATATAACTTTCAGGTGCATAAAGTTCTGCTCATAAAATATAAAGTAAAAAATTGAGATATTTAATTAACCCATTTAAAAAAAAGTGATTAATTAAGCCCGCCATCATTTTGCGCGACTTAATTGGCTAAAGAGAGGTTGGCAAAAAAAAAAATTGGCTAAAGAGAGAAAATCACTTTGGAAGAGGGAATCCCAAACCCTTTTTGTGTAACTCTGAGAGCCACCGACATTATCGCTGACTCCTTTTCACTAGTCTCTCTCTTTAGTAACTGCCAATTACCGTAGCAGCATCAGTCAGTGGGTAGTGGCTCCCTCTTCCTCTCATCTAGACACTCCATTGCTACATCTCACCTTCCATCGCTACTACGGCATCTTCGTCAATGCTATATAACGACACAATCGATCATCCTTAATCTTTAATCCTTTCTCTTTTGATCATCATCAAGTAAGCTTTATTCTCTTTTTAATTTTTTTCTAATTACTTAAAAAAAAGATAAAGGAAGCTTTTAGGCTTGCCAAAAACACTAATAGCATATTTGGATTAGCGTTTGAAACGTGGTAAACTCACGTTTCCAACACTAGAAATAGTTGCGTTAGAAAATTCAAATTTGAGTTTGGTCAGTTTCAACGCTGAACCAAACAAACACCAAATATAATTGCTATTTTAGCCTTTCCCGTATGGGTAAGTAAACTTTCAACATTATAAGTAGACGTTGTCGTTGAGGCTTTGGAGGTTGTGTTTTAAACTAATTAAACTTTTTAAATCTATTCCCTCCGGTGAATTTGCATATTGGCTCTGCGGCTTTAAGCTAACCTTTTGGGTGGTTGTATATGCTTTATGTGCTGTTCAACTTCCTAGAAGTATTGGGAAATAATGTTATTGTTAGCAAATCCATAACCTTTTGGGTGGATTAGAAGGAAAACTGTTAGGAAATAATGTGATTTTTAGCACAAGAAAATAAATCACTAGTTCAATAATGTTATTGTACAAGTATTGGGAAATAATGTTGTTAAGTTTCTTGAACCTCTTGTTCTTCATCCTCCACCTCTAATTCGAGTTTGAATTCCCCTTCTGGTATATATTTATTTTTTAAAATTTCTGGGTCCCTTTGTCCTAAAGTACCAAACTTTGATAATTGTTTAATGTATTCTTTAATTGGGTAAATTTGTGGGGCTATTGAAATACCATAATCTCTCTTTGATTTTCATTACGGTTTTATCAGTGATTGAACTTAAGAGTGTTGTGTTGCCGGAAAATTGTTATCTATTATCTGGCCTGGTCTGAATTCCAGTATCAGAAGCTTAAAATTCACAAAGTTTTCTTGGGTTAATAATCTGTAGATTCTTTGAAGATGAAGAAGCTTGTCCCTTTAGACTTGAAAAATCAAATGATGTACTCTTTACAGAGTGGCAAATGTTCAACACTGAGTAAAACTCGATCAAACATATCTGATAAGTCACTCTCATCAACAACACCAATTGCTGATTGCTTGTTACTTCTAGTTCTACCTTCTTCATTTGTATCACTTTCTTCACGCTCATGATTCTTTCTACCCTTTAACCCAAATGAATTCTCCCTGACCGTGTTGGCTGATTCTATTTCTTCCTTTGACTCTAAACCAATCACAAGCCTAGGTCCCAGAGGAAGAAAATCACTAGCTTCCTCTAACCCTCTCCTAAATTGTGATACAGAATCAACATCACTGAAAATATTTGTGCCAATATTTTGGTAATAAAAGGATCAAAATCTAGCAGTACATTAGATGGAGGTTGAGAGGTGACATAGGAAGGAAGAGTTAAATAGCATCTATATAACAACATAAAAACTGTTGAGCCTGAATTATATTTGTATTTTGCAATCTACTTAGCAAGAGGCCAGTTCAATTATCAAACATTCTCATGAATCATAATAGGAATAGCATTTAAACTTCTGGATTCGTTCACTTTCTATCTTCAATTTTGTAGTCACTGTCTCAAGTCTCCCACGTAGAACCTTCACAGCTACAATGGTTCCATTACTAAAAATTCCCTTACAAACTGTTCCAAAACCTCCTGACCCTAGTTTCTATTAGCTATTTATGTTCTAAATGAAATGCCTCTGGTTTTTTAGTTTGGGTTGGACTGGACACTGCTGAGTTTGGGGCTGCAATGTAGTGTTTGTTTCTATATATACATATATTTGGAGGTAGCAGAATGAAAATGAGAGCCAAGAAAGAGAGGGAAAGGGAGAGAGCAGGGCAGGGCTGGACCTGATTCATAGAACTTTTTTTTTTCTAAAAATAAAGCTTCTATATCTTTATTTTTATATAAGATGTATTTTTCCAACAATCAGACAAAAGCATAAAAGTTATGAAATGTTTAATATTGACTGAACCAGAAAGGATTGTGGGTGAATTGCTACAACCTGGGAGTTATCAAAAGTTAATTGAGTTGGGTCTTGAAGGTAAGCATGATACTTGTCAAATGTGACCCATATATGTATGAGATTAGAATTAGGTTGATGAAAGGTTGTGTGACAATTGAAGTAGTATGTGATCTTGAGATTTATTGATAAGCTTGGTTCAGTCTGAGAATCTGTATACTAATATTTATTTTAAAAAAAATACAAAATCAATTTTCGTTCATTAATATGATTCAAAAGATATAACTTACTGCTATACTTCTTTTAAAAAATTAACAAGTGTATAATATAATATAGTTTGTGTGACAGAGAGAGGCACTTGTGTTGTTGCTGTGACAAGGCAATGTCCGAGGAGTCACTCACAAAAAAGATTGTAGATAAGCAAATTATTCAAAATCAAGTTGAGATTGTACAAAAGCGACTGAATGATTTGGAGATGGAAGTGCAAAAGTTAATGATGTTACAAAAAAAGCAAGAGAAGACCAATATCCAACTTCAAAATGAATTGCAATGCCAACGTGATTTGATTGAATCTCAACGACTAGCTTTACAAACACAAGAAGACCATATGAAGCAACACATTGCGGAAGAGATGAAACGTCAAATTGCTGCATTATTGGGTTTGGGTGGATTGACATTTAAAGAATTATCTAGTGGTTCAAGTAGATTAGCTAATAATGTAAGTTTTTTTATTTGAAGTATTTGTTTAATATTTTATTATTAATTGGTCATTACATGATTGCATCTTTAAAAATAATAATTACTTTTTTATTATATTTTTTATTTTATTTGCAGGATCAAACTTCATGAAGATGCAACTTTTTACTATCATTTTAGAATTATTTTTATTTTAATGTAAGAATTCTAAAATTCTAGTAGGGGACATTGATATGATGTATAGTATTTGACTTTAGAACATTGTTGGATATTTATTTGTAGTTATTATCATTGAACATGTAATGGATAATTTATATTTTTAATATTATATTTCAATTATTTGAACATTAATTTTTTATTTTAGCATTTTAAAAAATAAATATTTCCACATTATGACATTTAAATCCAATTTATCCACAATTAAGTAATTTGTTATTATTTTAAATAATTTAGTGAAATTAAAATGATAATAATTGAAAGTGAATGTAATTGTGACGAAAAAAATTGACATTAATAGTAATTTGTTATGTATTTGTGGCAAGTTATTTTATCACTCTATGTATAACTATCAGTGATGATATTGTTGTCACAATAAATATTACTTTTAATGACATATAACAAAATATCATCACTAATACAATAGTGAGTTGATATTTAGTGATGATTGGTGACAAATTTAAATATCGTCACGAGATACTTTTAATGACATATTTTTTAAGTTTTTAATGATGAATTTTGTCATCATGAAAAACATTTTTTTTGTAATTACATATTGGAGTGCTTATTTTGGTTCTTCACCCTTCAAGTCGCCTTTCCCTTAGTTTATTTATAAAAAAAAAATGATGAAAGTATATGGGTTGTTTGCATGTGAAATCCTCATCACATATAATGGATAAGAGCCAATGTGTAACAACTATATTCTTAGGACGAGTCCTTGTTTGAATTGGCCGGGGAATTCTATGGTAGACTTATGTCCACGAGGTGCACAATACTGCTACGTGAAAAAATACCTTAAAAAAGTTTACAGGTAATAAAATTCATGGGAGATATGCAGGTAGTTATATAATTTCCCATATAACAACATGTGCACCATAAAATCCCCATACACTTCAGGGTGAGTTTGTTTGAAGTCATAAAATCATATTCCCGGGAATGATACTCCTAGGAATCCTATTACCAGGAATGTTATTCCCGGGCAAAACTTATATGTATGTTTGGTATGTATTTCATATTCCTGGGAATGTTTTTAAAAATAATTTACTTTAAAAAGTTTAAAAAATAAAAATAGAAAGAATGTTGTAGGATGAAGTGAAAGTGGGAAAAATAACTTCCATTCCCATGGGAATATAAGATTCCCAACCCTTACCATGGAATAGAAAATGGGTGAGTCATGGCTAAAATATATTCCCGGGAATCAATAATACCCGGAAAAGTTTTCTAAAACTTGAATCAAACGGGAATATCATTTTCCCAACCTCACTTTCCCGGGAATCTTTTTACATACCATGAAACAAACTCACCCTCATTCTCATAATAACTTTTTGTTAACAACGAATATATATTCCTTATTATCATAGATATGTTTGAGATTTAGTTATATTAAAACTCTTCACTCATTTCTAAGAATGTATTTAACGAGAGCTCTTTTAACAATTTTCCTTCTCATAACTTATTACAGATAAAGAGTAGAAATTTGTAAAACTTCATCTTCTGTATATAACTTTTTCTATCGGATTTTAATGGTAAACGGGACTCATAATATCTAACTACCAAATTAAAAGATCGATCGATGTTAACCCAAAATCGATATATATATGGTCCTAAGTGGCAGAAAGTCCTCAATATATATTCTGTAAGTCTAAATATTCTCGGCCCCTTGTATTAAGTTTTGCGTACAAGATAGTTATTATAACCAAATGTTCTCTTCAAAGGATCGATCTTCTTATTGAATAGACAAACTGTTTCTAATAACAATCCCCGATAAACATAAATAATACAGGATCTACTACGTTTTTACCACACTAGACTTTTTTTATTTTTTAGCCTCCCTTTCCCCTTTTTTTTTGACCCGTTCATTTTTGCCCCCTCCTCTTTTTTCAACCTTTTTTTTTAAATAATTTTTTTTATTTATTAATATATTTATTATTATTTACTTATTTTATTAAATAAAAATATAAACTAAGAAATACAATAAATG
Source organism: Sesbania bispinosa (assembly GCA_026901365.1). Lineage (NCBI taxonomy): Eukaryota > Viridiplantae > Streptophyta > Magnoliopsida > Fabales > Fabaceae > Sesbania > Sesbania bispinosa. Next base: position 274,570 of record QLOH01000151.1, read on the forward strand.
TGTATTTTTTGAAGGGTTGACATAAGTTTCTTATCATTATTATTCTATTTTGATGCTAAAACCAAATATACTATTTCATTTACCATTTCTGTGCATACAATTAACCTCCTAAATTCAATTAACCAAATATCTCACTCTTTAACCGTCAATATATATATCATTAACCTCATTTAAAAATATGTTCACCATTTCTGGACATATAATTAACCTCGTGTTAATTGCAATTAACCTCACAAATTCAATTAACCAAAAATCTCACTCTATTAACCGTCAATGTATACACCATTAACCTCATTTTTAAATATACTCACCGTTTTTTGACACATAATTAACCTCGTGCTAACCGGAGTTGTAATTAACCTCACAAATTCAATTAACCAAAAATCTCACTCTGTTAACCGCCAATGTATACATCGTTAACCTCATTTCTAAATATATTTACCGTTTTTGACACATAATTAACCTCGTGTTAACAGGAGTTACAATTAACCTCACAAATTCAATTAACCAAAAATCTCACTCTGTTAACCGCTAATGTTTACACCATTAACCTCATTTTTAAAAATGTTCACCATTTCTGGACACATAATTAACCTCATAATAACGAGAGTTGCAATTAACCTCACAAAATCAATTAACCAAAAATCATATTCTGTTAACCACAAATGGATACAACATTAACCTCATTTTTAAATATGTTCACCGTTTCTGCACACTTAATTAACCCCTTGTTAACAGGAGTTGAAATTAACCTCACAAATTCAATTAACCAAAAATCTCACTCTGTTAACCACAAATGGATAATTTTTTAATATGTTCACCGTTTTTTAACACATAATTAACCTCGTGTTAATAGGAATTGCAATTAACTGCACAAATTCAATTAACCACAAATGGATATACCATTAATCTCATTTTTAAATATGTTCACCGTTTCTTGAGACATAATTAACCCCGTGTTAGCAGGAGTTGCAATTAACCTCACAACATTAATTAACCAAAAGTTGTATTCTATTAACCACAAATGGATACACCATTAACCTCTTTTTAAAATATGTTCACCGTTTTTGGACACATAATTAACCTCGTGTTAACAAGAGCTGCAATTAACCTCACAACATCAATTAACCAAAATTCGAATTCTCTTAACCACAAATGGATACACCATTAACCTCATTTTTTAATATGTTCACCCTTTCTGGTCACATGATTAACCTTGGTTAACAGGAATTGCAATTAATCTCACAAAATCAATTAATCAAAAATCGTTTTCTATTAACCACAAACAGAAACACCATAAACCTCATTTTTTAATATGTTCACTGTTTCGAGACACATAATTAATCTCGTGTTAACATGAATGATTAACACAAATTTTATGTGATCATTTATTGTATTTCTTAATCTATATTTTTATTTAATGAGATAAATAAATAAAAAAATAAAAACTATTTTTTAAAAAATGAAAAAGGGTAAAAAAAAGTGATGTGGCTAAAAAAGGCCTAAGAAATGGGGAGAGGCAAAAAGAAAAAACAAAAAAAAACCTAAAAAAATGGGGAGGGTGTGAAAAGAAAAAAATCAAATAGGGAAGAGGGGTGTAAAAAGAAAAAATCATTTGTGGTAAAAGTATTGTATTACTGTATTATGTATCTTTAACATTTTCCTTCTAATAATTAATGCTTGTTATCTGAAACAGAATTGGACCGTCTAGAGTTTGAACTGCACGCGTCGTTTCTGATATATATATATATATGAGATGCATCTTATGAGAAATATATTTTTATATAAAGTGTAATATTAGTCATTAGATTAAAATATAAGGTTAAAATTAAAAGAAAAACTAAACTAATCACGTGCCCGGTGCCTCCTTCCCCAATTTTTCCTTCTCGCCGAACCCTTATCATGCTTTATTTTGATATTTCTTTGACGACACCCAAACACGCTGTGCGAACTGTGATATAGCTAGACTGATATAGAAACATTTCAAATTCTCTACAGAATCCTGCTGCAAAAACATAATCAGAGATTGCAAAAGATTTGTAATCAAAACGATTTAATCACCGCAAAGCGCTGAAAAAAAGGAGGGGAGGTCACTCTCATCACCGTGACAGGGCGAGAAAAAAAATGGGAAATTGGAGAAAGGTCGAGAGCCAGGCACGTGAGTAGTTTAGTTTCTCAGAAGCAGTAAGTATGCTAATAGAAACCCGAACAATCACATGAAAAAAAAGTTCTCACAAGAGACAGCCCCAGAGATAGACAGCCCCACACACAAATAAAGAGATAGTATAGATATATTAAGAAAGTAGAGTAGAAACCTAACCCTTCTCCTTTTTTGAATTACGTATATATCCTGCTACCAAAGCAGTTAATTTGGGCAACCCTAGAAGGCTTTTCACATTAAACGTGCATATATACCCACCAATTATTATGATGAGTCGATCTATTAAAATAGTATATAGATATAATATAGAAAGAAAAAAAAGCCATGAGTCGATCTATTAAAATAGTATATAGTATATAATATAGAAAGAAAAAAAAGCCATTCATTTGGAAAATTACAATACACACACATATATATAGCATATTTGATAAGGTCATGACACTACAACAATTTGGGATATTAGAGCACTCTCTTTAGGGCGCTCCCGTGTTAGGTTGTGTAACAATGATCGTTTTAAATTGAGGGCGCTCAAAATTTGGACGGGAGCGCCCTGTAAAGGTGAAATAGAAGGAGCGCCCTTGTAAACAGGAATTTTTATTTCCCTGAAATATCCTTTCATTTTTCGTTTTTAATTTTTTTATATCCCTAAAATAGAGGGCGCTCACAGGAGCGTCCTCGTTATTTTCTTCAAAATTTTTTATTTCTGTGAAATAGAGGGCGCTCTAATGAGCGCCCTCTTTTCTTTTTCTTTTATTTAATTTAATTATTTTTATAGATTAGAGGGCGCTCCAAGGAGCGCCCTATTTGCCTGTTTTACAGGGCGCTCTCTGGAGCGCCCTTGTTACATTGCTGTGAATTTTTTTAATTATTAGGAAAGGAAAGCGCTCATGAGCGTCGTAGGTGGCTTTCCTAGGAGCGCCCTCTTTGCCTGGACATGTTATTAAACCAGTTTTATTTTCTCAATTCGCCGCACACGTCTCTCTCTCTAAGCTCTTCCCTCTCTCTCTCTAACTCCCCCGTCCGTCTCCCTCTCGCTCCTCCGTCTCCCTCTCTCTAAGCTACTCTCCGTCAATCCTCTTGCTCCTTCTCCTTCCGTTTCCGGCGCGGCTTGAAGCTTCGATCGAAGGAGCAACCTTCTTCTTCTCCGGCGCGACGCGGCAGTCATCTTCTTCTTCTCCGGCGCAGCGCGGCTTCCCTTCGGTGCGGCAACTGTCTTCTTCTTCTCCGGCGCAGTCCTTCCCCCCAGTTCCGTTCGGCCGCCGCCATCAATAGGGTAAGGGAACCCTAAACCCTCCATTTTTGTCCAACTTTTGCCCTTTTTTTGCTGACCATGTATTTTTTTTGCTATTGCCTACTATTTTGCTATCTGAACTAAGAACATATTATTATATGAACACTATTGGTTTTATTGAACCATTTTGGTGGTATTGGTATTGTTGTTGGTTTGAGTTAAAATATGTTTTAAATTGTTGGTGGTGCTTTATTATGCATTTAGTAATGTTTAAAATATATATTACTTATATTGATCTCTTTTGGACTGATAGCTGATGATTTGGACTTAAAATTGTGTTTAATTATAATTATTAGGTTATTTGTATGTACATGCATTAACCTTAGTTTCCTGTTTAAGAATAAATTGTACTATGTTTGGCCACGGAGACCTATTGTTATGAATTGTATTAGTGCTTTGGACATTATAAACTGCACTGGTATTTCTGGGTTTCAGGTGAAGTTCTAAAAATTGGAATGTCCAATTTACAGGGGAATCTGCCGAATTTTCGGTAGAAGTTTCTGAAGTATATAAATATATTACTCATATTGATCTCTTTTGGACTGGTATAGTGGTGGTCTAGACTTAAAATTATTTTTCCTTAATTTGGGAATGTTAAAGAAATAGATGAAATGCTGCTCAAATTTTTAGGACTAATAATTTTTATTACGAGCGAGTATATTTTTTGACTTGTCTTTTTTCTTAAAGTATTTTTTCCTGGGGCTAGTTATAATTCAACACTGCTGATTGGTGATTGACTTTAATCAGGTATATCCTTATCATATTATCCTTTTTTCTGTAACTATAATTATTAGGTTATTGTATGTACATGCATTAACCTTAGTTTCCTGTTTTAAGAATAAATTGTATATTATGATTGACATAATATACAATTTATTCTTAAATTGTCCATGGTTGGACAGTCTGGATTTGTAAATTCGTATTAAATATATTACTTTATGAACTGTATGTTTTTTGTCTAAGATTCATTTCAGTACGTTTTTCCTCTTGTTCTCCGAGTTCATGCATATATAATCTATGTGAAAAATAACTTATAGATTATGTCGCGTGTGCTTGGAGAACCAAGGGGAAATGCTACTGAAATTTTCATAGACTAGGAACAATAGTCATAAAGTAATATGATACGAATTTGACAAATCTAGATAGGATAGGAACTCTCAAACCTTTTCTAGTTAGTATCTTAGGTGTTAATTAGGCATGTAGTTAGTCATTAGATCTAAAGAATTTCATTTATACTATTGAAGTTAATTATAAATGATGTCATGTTATGTTGATAGAATATGGATCGTTCTTGGATGTTGCAAACCGTCTGACACATGAGTATAAGGAGTGGAAATGTTATAAAATTTGCCACTGACCATGCAACAAACCCTAGTAGAATTCTCTACCTTGTACGAAGTGTTTTTGTTCTAAGCCAGTTAGTGTAACCGACTTGAGGGACCATCTTTTCTGTTTTGGAATTGATAAGAGTTACACATGTTGGACATTTCATGGTGAGATTAGGAGTGAACAAAGTGGTATGGGAGAGAAATAATGTCAATGTAGAACCAAGTGATGATGACTTTGGGGACCGGGTGGGAGGATTGACCGATGGATGAGGATGAGATTCGAAAGGTGGTTGAAGATGACCTCAGAGATTGTCCCAAATGTTTGATACCCTAGCCAGTGATGCTGAAACGCCATGTACAACGGGTGCACCAAGTACACAAGGTTGTCAGCTGTGTTGAAGTTGTATAACTTAAAAGCAACAAATGGTTGGTCTGACAAGAGTTTCACAGAGTTACTCACCATGTTGAAGGAGATTTTACCGGAGGACAACGTGCTACCTAAAAGAACATAGAGGCAAAGAGATGTTAAGTTCTATTGGGTATGAGCTATGAGAAGATACATGCTTGTCCCAATGATTGTATTTTGTTCAGAAATGAGCATGCGTCATTAAGTGCGTGTCCTAAATGCAATTTGCCTCGTTAATAAGAAAGAGACTACACCAGCAAAGGTGGTTTGGTATTTTCCCATCATACCAAGGTTCGAAGGATGTATCGTAGTGTCATTGATGCAATGAACTTAACTTGGCATGCAAATGATCGAATCAAGGATGGCATGTTGAGACATCTCGCTGATTCTCCACAGTGGAGTAGGATTGATGATGAGTACCCATCTTTTGGCGAGGAACCAAGAAATCTCCGCCTTGCTTTATCAACAGATGGAATGAATCCGCATGGTATCCAATCTAGTAGTCATAGCACATGGCCGGTGGTATTGATCATTTACAATCTCCCGCCATGGCTGTGTCTGAAGAGGAAATACATGATGTTGTCTATGTTGATATCGGGACCCCAGACAACGGTAATGACATAGATGTGTACTTGGCACCATTGATTGAAGACTTGAGGCAATGTGGGATACTGGAGTAGAGGTCTATGATGGCTACAAAGAAGAATCTTTTCAGTTGAGGGCAATGCTTTTTGGAACGATAAATGATTTCCCTGCATATGGTAATTTGTCTGGCTATAGTGTAAAGGGTCAGTGTGCCGGTCCTGTTTGTGAACAAAATACTACTTGGATGCATTTGACTCATTGTAGAAGAATGTATTCATGGGTCATCGTAAGTTTTTGCCTTTAACCCATCGTTATAGGGGATTGAAGAAATCATTCAATGGCAACACCGAAGAGGGCATGGCTCCTTCCTCCACTGACTGGTGAGGCAGGTGTGGGAAAAGGTGGGTAACTTGACCAACAACTTCGGCAAACCTTTTGCCTCACAACTCGTTACTGGAGGTTGGAAAAAGAAATCCATTTTTTGACTTGCCATATTGGAAGACATTGTTTGTTAGGCATTTCCTTGATGTCATGCATATAGAAAAAAATGTGTGTGAGAGTGTTATTGACACGTTACTGAATGTCAAAGGCAAAACCAAGGATGGGGTAAATGCGAGATGGGACTTGTTGGAAATGGGTATAAGGAAAGAATTGGTACCAGACAAAAGGGGATCACGTACATTTTACCACCTGCGGCTTATACTCTTAGCAAGAAAGAAAAAGTAACTTTTTGCAAGTTTCTGCAGGATGTCAAAGTTCCAGAGGGTTTTTTCTTCTAACATTAGAAATCTAATATCACCAAAAGAGCAAAGATTGGTAGGTGTAAAGTCTCATGATGATCATGTCCTGATGGGTCATTTGCTTCCGGTTGCAATACGCTCCATTCTGCCAAGTAAAGTGCGTATTACAATTACTAAACTGTGTCATTTCTTCAGAGCTATTTGTAGTAAGGTAATTGACCCTAGGAAGCTGCCCATTTTGCAAGACAAATAGTTGTGACACTGTGTGAGCTTGAAATGTATTTTCCTCCATTTTTTTTGACATAATGATTCATCTCACAATTCACCTGGTTCGGGAGACTGAGTTGTGTGGACCAGCTTATATGAGATGGATGTACTCAGTTGAGCGATACATGAAGATACTAAAAGGGTATGTTAAGAATCGCAGTCGTCCTGAGGGTTGTATGGTCAAAAGGTATATAGTTGAAGAAGCTGTTGAGTTTTGTACAGAATACCTTAGTGGTGTCAGCTCCATAGGGCTTATGGTCTCTGGACACAACAAAATCCTACAATTAGGAGGGATTGGGGCAAGCGAAGTCATCAGCATTAAAGAGAGGAATGGGTTCAAGCACACCTTTATGTCTTGCATAATGATGATGAGGTAGAGCCTTATGTAGAAATTCACAAGGAAATACTTCGGCAGTCTAATCCTAATAAAGGAGACAATTGGATCACAAGAGAACACAATCGAAGCTTCATCACATGGTTTAAGTCTAGGATTTTCAGGACATGAACTTAAATAATTCTTTAGTCTCTACAAGGCTTAAATTTTGGCGTATGGTCCGAGTTTTTAACGTTATATCTTACAAGGCTTACAAGATTAATGGCTACACTTTCTACACAAAGGACCATGATGATAGAACGGCGATACAAAATAGTGGAGTAACTTTAATTGCCCAAGCATTGCATATGTCAAGTGCGAAAGATAGAAATCCAGTTATGCCCAATATGTCCTATTTTGGGGTCATTGATCGCATATGGGAATTGGATTACACAAACTTTCGGTTGCCTGTCTTCGGTTGTAACTGGGTCGACAATAATAGTGGTGTTCAGGTTGACAATCTTGGCTTCATCAAAGTTAATTTTAGCAAGGTGGGTTACAAAGATGAACAAGTTTTGAAGAAGGATGTCTATCGGGGAGCGTGTTCGGGGTGTGGGATTTGGTGTTTATCCCGGTCAATATTATAATGCCTCCAAAACCCCAACCAAATGTCGTCCCAGAAAATTTTTCAAGAAATCCTTGCGGAAATGAGAGAAGTGAAAGCGGGATACTTGGACATGAAACAAGAACTGGCTGAAATAAAAAGAGAGCTGTATGACTTAAGAGCACAACGAAGCTGCAGAGATTCTACCTCTTTTAGTAGACCTACCTTGCCTGAGGTATGTTTTTTTTCCCTAATTATCCCTAAAGTTGAATATCAATGACTTAAGAATACTGGTTGCTGGTATGGTTGGTTTTGCAAAGGAAACTATTTATATTATGACAATTGTTATTGTAGTATGTTTGGCCACAGAGGCCTATTGTTATTGAATTGTATTAGTGCTTTAGACATTATAAACTGCACTGGGTATTTTCTGGGTTTCAGGTGAAGTTCTAAAAATTGGAAATGTCCAATTTACAGGGGAAACTCTGCCGGATTTTCGGTAGAAGTTTCTGAAGTTATGTTTTTTTCCCTACTTATCCTAAAGTTGAATACTTGTGTTAATTACATAGGGTGTCTTTCAATGTATATTGTACTTGGGAGACTCGGTGTTACGAGTTGTGGGTAAAGGACAAGCATGGAACCTCCCAGGGCAGGAGCTACCACAATTTCCCCACTTCCCTCCAACTTAAGTAAGGTCAATGTTCAAATTGTTATTGAACCCCATGCGACGACCTCGTGCCCTGACGCTTACGGGGAGGAACGACCATTCTTGCTGAGTGCTGTAGGATGTTTCATTGCATGGCCTTCTTCACATGTTGGATTGGATGCATTGGTATGTGTTTTTTATTTGTATCAAAAGTGCATTTTAATTTTTTAGAGAACAAATATTAATATGTACAAATTGTGGAATTTGTAGACTCCACAATGTTCTGGTGCTGGGCCACATGTGGAGACTCGTTCTTCACCACACTCAACTTTGCGGAAGTCTCCCATTCGTGAATGCCTGGCACAGGTGGTGACTTCAGCGCCTGTTGCATCTACCAGCACATACCTGGCAAGATTGGAAACTTACTATTCTGAAAAGATGCAAGAGGAATGCTGACGTGATTAATTGTACGATAGCTCCAGGCATTGTAGATTATGGCTGAAATGGTGGAATGGCTTGATCGAAATTCTCTGCGTTCGCTCTTATTTGGGTTGTGGTTGGATGGCACCGTTATGAACGTGTATTGCAGGTAATTTCAATCAAAAACATCTAATAAGTTGTTTTCTCATTTTATTTGCTTGGATTGACATTATTTACATTTTTTCGTTTAGTTATCTATATCATTCGGTCTAGCCCTGTCTTCTCGCACGGATCGATATGTTTTCATATCTCCGCAAACCACCACTTTATTCAACGCGAACACCATGCAACATGTGTTGGTGGAAATTTGTTGTATAATAGACGCGGGGCAAGACAAATTGTTCCTGCTTCCATTAATCATGAAGGGTATGTATAGTATTTGTTTATGTCTCAATATTCTTGTCTTTAAAAAACCATTTCTTTGACATATTTTTCATTGTGATTGTAAACAACATTGGATTCTACTTGCATGGAGTCTCAACCGTTTTGGCGAGGTTTACTTTATGGACTCAATGCGTAAACCCCCAGAATATTATAACATCAAGGAATTGATTAAAAAGTAAGTATTCATTGGCTTACTATCACAATAACATAGGTTACGGGCTCTTATACAAATTACTTATTATATTGCTTTAGCTCTATAAAAGAATATATGAGATTGATGGGATTCCAGGCAGGACCGAATAGTATTTTACCAGATCCAACATGTACCGCATTAAGGTAATATTGATCTCTTCTACACATTTTGTTTCTTCATTACTATGCGCATAAGCATCACTTATTTTTAAATTCATTATACTTGTAGTCTCCTGTCCAAAACAATGACTCCCAATTGTGGGCTCTACGTAATGCGTTACATGAAGGAGATCATTGATCAAAACCAACTGATAATACCTAGAGAGGTAATTATGGCTTGTGATAGCAAAGTACTTTTTTGGACCCTCATTCACTAGTTTATATACTGATATCAACTTTTGGCCTTTTACAGTACTTTGCTCAGTGCCGATGCAGATGCTACACAACGGAGCAGCTAGATGAGGTCCGGGAAGAATGGGCAAAGCATGTAGTTACCACTTTTTTGTAATTTATTTTTACATAATGAGGGTAAGTAAACATGTACATAATGAGTTAACTAACGGATTCAACAGAGTAACTTGTTTGTAATTCATACTTGTATAGGTAATTCATACTTACACCACTAAGTTATATCTTGCATAAGAAACTATTCATATTATGACAAGTTTGAATTCTTGTTTCAAGTTGATATGTGTTTTGTTTACTAATTAAGTGTTGTTCATAGTATGACTAAGTGTTTCAATTTAAGGAATTAATATGCATGATTTTGGATTAAGCCATTAGGATCAGACTGAAATAAATATGCAGGTTAAATCAGTTTAAAAAAAAAAAGAACAAACAGGGCGCTCCATGGAGCGCCCTTGTTTTGAAAAAAAAATCAAACAGAAGGCGCTCCTAAGAGCGCCCTTGTTATAACAAAAAGAGGGCGCTCCAAGGAGCGCCCTCTATAGCTTTGCGTGTTTTGTATTGGAGGGCCCTCCAAGGAGCGCCCTACTTAGCATGCACGGGAGCGCCCTCTTTTGCCTATATCAGAGCGCTCCATGAGCGTCCTCGTTTTGTTGACCAAACAAGAGTAGTTGCTATTAGTGCGCACGGGAGCGCCCTCTAAGGGCCTTTTTTGGCATAGTGTGAATTAATTTTAAGACTTTTGTAGTTTTCTCTACATTGTGATTTATTTGCGTTTTGATCAGGGCCGGCCCAATCCCAGGCTAGTAAGAACCGTCGTTTTATGCAACAAAAAAAATACTCTTTATTTTAGACCCAAAAAAATTATTTATTATTAATATTTTAAAAAATATTATTTAGTAAACAATATTAATTTATTAAGAGTAAAAAAATATTATTTTTTTAAAAAGGCTTCATTGTATTAAGGCTCTGTCTTCTCATAAATAATAATTATTAATAGATTCTAAACATTATTCTCATTATCTACTTTATGTCTTTTTTGCGACTTTCTTCTTTGACATGTGTTATATTGTTATTGATTCTAAATTATTTTTATTCATTTAAAAAGGGCCATGTGATAAAATTCGCTTTAGGCCCAAAGAAACGTTGAGCCCTGGTTTTGATCTCTTTAGGCTTACATAAATATTAACTATCATGCATCTTTGATTTTATCCTTAACAAAAATTAATTGTGAATAATGACAAATAAATCAAGTAATTATAATTGTGGGGTATGACAAATTTCTTAAATAACTAAAATAAAAAATTAAGAATAGGAAGGGTGGGTGTAGATATATAGATTAATTAATGTTAGAATAGCTAGAGAGAAGATTGAGAAGTACGAACTCAATGAAACCTTGACATGGTAAGCATAATATATATACGTAATAGCGTCACAAATCACAATCCTCAAGTCAAATAGCTAGATAAAGTAGATTTTCACATACAGGACCAGCCAAGAAGTTTTGACATCTATTTTGATCAAGCATAAAATATCTTGACATCCAAACCAATATATTCCACCAATTACATTGAAAATTGACAAAATATTGAGTGTATATATGAGTAAATGAAAACTATAAGAAATGCCACATCTTTCGTGTGCTAAGCTATACATGTTTAACTCTCTTTCACTAGTTTTTTTTTCGCCAATCTTTAACTAGCTTTAATTCATCTCCTTCATCTTGTATCCGAGAAAAAGGCATTGGTTAGGCTCCTTCCTTAATGGAGAACAGTGTTGATCAATTTTCGTATTCTTGAACTGAGCTTAATTATATATTATTAATGTAATAATATAAACTATCAGTTGTGAATCTTAAGAAAACAAACATCGAGTAGCAATAACTCTTTCCCGTGTATAAAATTATACTTATAAAACATTTTCAAAATATGAAATGAAAATTATGTAAATACATAACCGATATACATTGATTAACTTAGTGTAGACTTACTCAAAGTTTATATAAGAATTTAAAGTTTTTTTTTTTGACGCAATATAAGAATTTAAGTTAGGAGGCGACAAATAGACACAAAAAGAATGATTAGTTAGCCGACTTGAATTTTGAACACAAAAACAAGGGAATGCATAGTAGTATACAAACGCTTTAAGAAGCCTGTTTTTGAACTTCGGAAAATGTTTACTCGTGTGAAAAAACAAATTCTAAAACGTTCATATTGAACTATGTTAACAATTACAAATATTTTGATGCAATTTGATCTGTGCATACCAAAACTTGGGTAAACGGGGGAACCACTACATTCAGTTTTTTTTTTTAAAAAGAAGTTTAATTAAATAAAAAGGAAGTTACATCATTATATTCTCGATCATGTAGGAAAATTGGTAGTTATGTGTGTTTGTCAAAAAATATATTTCAAATTATCGTTTAATTGTTGCCAAACTTTATTACACTAATTACAGCTATGCAAGGTACAAATTAAATAAGATAAAAGGATGGTTTTCATTTATTTTTTGGATTTAATTGATATATATTGTCAGTGTAAAGAAGTTTTACACACAGTTTAATGGTGTACGTGGCGCCACATCGTTTAATGAATATGACACCTAGCTCGTGTTATTAAATTTAATAAATGATGACAACGCATAATTGGATGTCCGTGTAAGACTTCCACAGTGTATATATATTAAACTCTTATTTTTTTCATATTGATGTTGGGCTTTCAATTAATATAATACAAAATTTAATTGAAATTTAAAAAATTAAAAATAATCTGTCATTATTAGATTCGCTGATACATATATATTTGGATTAAATATTTCTGAATTTAAAAGTAGAATTGTGAACTTAATTACTACTATTAAGCGACAAAAATATTTTATTATATAAAAATAATATCAAAGTACTTAATACACACAAATTAAATTTAAACCTTATAGAATTAGAACATGAATTTAATAATTATACACTAAAAATGTAAATAAGTTTTACACAAATATTCAATAATAATATTTTATCATTTTATCACGTCATAATATTATTTCTTAAAATTTTATTATATTGTGATAAAATGATGAAATATATTATGTATACCGTCAATGTATATACAGTTATTAATATCTTATAATAATAAAGAAGGTAATATTGCACGAAAAATGGATTAAGGGATTAATTAATTACGTACTAAAAACTATTCAATTTTATTTGTATTCATTTTGAGCCCTCACTTTTGATGTGAGGATTTTTCTTAATCTTCTTTCCTTCACAATGCACCATGTGAAATCTTTACATCAAGCATCTCATATTTTGTTATGGATTTTTCAGTTTTGTTAAATATTATACTGTTTAAATTTAGTTAATCATAAATTTTTGGATTATGCCAAACATTTAGAATTTTAAAAATGGAGTTTATATTAATTTTAAAATTTTACATGTCATATTAAATTAATAAATTCAAATAATCGTGTCTTAACTCACACAAAATGTTTTCATAATTTTTCTTCATAATTTTAAATATTTTATTTTTAAAATATTTTTTTAGGGCTTATTTGATAGTTAGGATAAGAAAAAGTAAGAAAATTGAATAAAAAAAATAATAAAATATATGAGAGCAGAATATAAGAGGGTTAAAAATAAGAGTGTAGAGATTGAGGCAAAAAGAGAAAAAAAAAAATTCTATCATATTTTGTTAATTTCTAACCCCACACACCCTAAGAATAAAAATTAACATTAGAGAATATGATCGAATACTCATATGATAGACTTATCTATTATTGGAATAAAAATTAGAAATGGAATATGATATATAGGATATTAGTATCCTATAATTTCATTTATCCTGACAAACCAAACGAAACTAATTAAAATAACTATATTTTTTAAATACCTTAAAATGAAAGGGGTACGATCTACTTCTTGTGCAAGAAACTACTTTCATCGATCACTCTTGTAAAAGCATATATATTACGCTGAAGACACAATCTATAAAATATAATCATAAAATCAAGAACAATTTATCTTAAACCGCACAGCATAGTACTTAATTATTTCACAAAAAAATGGAATTATAAATGTGCTTATGTTATATCTTTCTTTAGTCATGCTCATGCATATTCTTGCAATGATTCAAATAATACTGCTAATTAAAAAATACTACTGTTTTCAAATTATATTTTATTGAGATAGATAAAAGATGAATGAACCCAGCCCATGTCACGCTAAATTCCTTCTCGTAGTCGTACTATACTACATATTCTCTGTATGAATTATTATAGGCTGCGATTTGTCGAAACTTAATTGGTCTGGCGATTCAATTCAATGATGATTTTTTGAATTGCATTATATTTGACTCACGTGCGCAAATCTTGTATTACTACTTCTATGCACGAGCATTTACTAAGGACTTCGTCCAATAATCATCTACTTTTTTATTTATTAATTAACACCATCTTGTCATAATTAAAAATCCAAAGACAATAGACCTCCTCCTTGGGTCCACTATTCTTAACTAAACCATTCTTAATTTAATTAATTTACTCCCAATTTGAACGCTTTTAGTTTATAACCCATTTGGGTCAAATTCTCTGAAATCCTGTGCGTTTCCCTTCTCTTTCAAAGGATATATATATATATGTAAGTGAAGGGCACTCAAATCTTGAATAGAAGCGAAAACAAAAATAAAGCAAAATACACACACACACACTCAAATCTAGAATGGATTTTGATTCTTCTCTTTGTGGTACCAAAGTCAAGAATCCTCTCCATATGCTAATTCATGGGAAAAGTTGTTTTTGTTTAACAACATTCCCTTCGATTTAGTGAAGGTGGAATCGTCCTTGGACTCCTCATCAAGTGGAGGAACATTAATGGAGTTACAAGAACATATTGAAGAAAAAGATTCACCAATTACACCACAACAACCACTAGCACTACCAATTGGTACTACAAATCCACAATCCGTATTACCAAAATCCAAACGAGAGAAGAGGCAATACAGAGGAGTGAGGAGAAGGCCATGGGGAAAATTCGTGGGCAGAGATAAGGGACACAACAAGAAATGGGGTTCGAGTTTGGATCGGGACATTTGATACAGCTGAGGCAGCTGCTTTGGCTTATGACCAAGCAGCTTTTTTGACTCGGGGGTTTGGGGGCTACCCTTAATTTCTCAGAGCAAGTGGTGAGGGAGTCCCTTAAGGACATTGGTTTTAGGACATTGAATAATTGCTCACCTTTGTTGGAACTGAAAAGGATGCATCTAATGAGATCAAAATCGATATCTAAGGCTGCAGGTATTGGTAGTAATAAAAAGGCCAACAGGGCAACTTGTAGTAGCGGCAGTGAGTTAGGCAATGCTCAAAATGTGTTGGTGTTGGAGGATTTGGGGCCTGAATATCTAGAGCAACTTTTGAGCTCCACTTTCCCTGCATAGCGTGACTGTTTCTCTCTCCCTAGAGCAACTAACAAAGGAAATTAAGCTCTCCTCCTTTCTGAAAAAAGTTGAAACAATTAGGTCTTAATTAGTTCATTCAAATTCAATCATAGCTTGATTTATTCTATAAGCTGTTTCCTTAAACAATATTCATTCATTTTGTTCACCTCAAGTTGTATTAACAAGAAATTAGTATTCCCTTTGTGAATAATTTTGAAAAATAACATATATATACTGCGATTTCTTCCTATTTATTTATCTCATTTAAAGATTTTTTATTTTATTTATCTGTCCCATTTAAAAGTTTAAAAGAGTATAATTAATTACGTTTTTCTATTTTACCCTTAAAAGATAATAATGAAAAAATTAATAATAAGATAGAAAGATAAATGGTATATTAGAAAAAATAGTAAATTTAATTTAAATTAACACACTTAATGTATTTTTAATCTGTGTTTTTTTCATGTACTGACATAGATAAATAGCAATGGAGTTAGTATCTCATTAGATCGCATGCATTCATTCATAGTATCTATTATAAAATTTTTTACTTCAGCACGCATATTGAGAAAACATGTTTTAAGCAATGATTTTAAAAATCTCTTAACTTTAAAATTTATCACTATTTAAAATCAAACTCCATTTAACTTCATTATATTGATCAAATCTTGAAATCACAAAAGTTTATTAATTAGAAAGTGTAAAAATGGGAAAAACTAAAAAATGTTTCTAAAACTTTGTGTAAAAAATCTAGGGTGGATCAAACAAAATTAGGTTCACTTAGTCCGACATACATTTTACTGGTTATTTAAGGTAAATGAATCATTTATTTTTTTTAATAAAATGATCCTTATATTACTATTTGAGTTTAATTTAAGGGATAATATGGATTTTAATTTACAATACAATCTATGCTAGTTTCATTGAGCATTTATCAATTCAAAGTTGAAGGGGGAAACTTTTACATTACATGATACTAATTTGGGCATTTATTCTTTTCAACCAATATGTCACAAAAGTAACTTAAAATTAAACTATTTTTTTTTAACCACAGGTATCCTCACGGGAGGCAATCCTGTTCAAGTCGGGAACATTCACATCATGGTGAGGTTAGCTCTCCCAGCGGGGATTTTTTCCATCCACAAGACTCGAACTTAAGACCTTGCTTAAGGGGAATCAGGCATGTACCACTTGAACCAACCTCATTGGTAACTTAAAATTAATTTAATATCAGTTGTTAATAAAATGAGCACAGTTGAATTTTATGATCAGAAATTTAAATTATTATATTTTACATTCTTTACCATGTGTATCATAGTCCACCCTAAATACACCCAATTTATTTATGGTAAGATATTTTTAATGACATGTTTTTGGATTTTTCTATGCTTCTTCTTGAATCAGATTATCCTATTCCTATATCAGAGAAATGTCTCTCACTTTAATGAAAATTAAAGAACCACTATTGTAGTTTGAGAAAATATCAATATTCATTTGTTTTTCTTTAATTAGCAAAGAGAAAAAATGTGAATATAGCGCATATAAAGGTGTCCAAACCCAGCAAGTACAATATAGAAAGTCCAAAAATCAGAAATTAACATGTGATAAACATAACATAGGGTTGTTAACCCATTAAAAAAAATACAAAACCAATCAACCTTGACCCTGAACCAAGAACAAGTCCTGAACACAATCAAAACCCGTATAGCTATATGCATCAATTCACAATGTCTGAAAATAATGTTGTTCCTGCTAGTCCACAGAGACCAAACCACCACAAACCATATAGAACACTATGTTTAATTTCTTTGTTTTACCCGACAAATAATTAGTGGTACTATATATATACCCTAAAAAATCTTGTTTGTAGTTCATCGGCATCATAGTATGTCAAACCACTTATAGTATATACGCCATATGTTATAAGAGAACTTGCAAGAAATTTTAAAAAAAAAAAGAGTGATGAGGTAATTTCCGGCATATCATTACAGAAGACACAAAATAGCAAGTAATATCATTTAACAAAATACATCTTTTCGAACCAAAAAAAAAAAAACAAAATACATCTTTTGCTTAAGTTCACCTTTCGTTAGTACTCTATATTAGCCTTTAAATCATATTGTAACGCAAATAAGTTATTTTGTTTCATAGTATTTCTCCTTTTTTTTTATCTCAACTAGGGAGAAAATTAAATAAATTTAAAAATTTTAAAGATGAAATCATATATATCTTAATAAATTAAGAACATATATAATCATGGAGTACATTTTTAAAGACCTAAAATATCAATTTACTCTTTTGAAAGTTTTTGCAGTATAAAATTAAGCAAAGGATTTTGAAATGAGTAAATATCTAATTTAGTCTTTGAAAAATATACCATCAAAGTTGTCAATAATGTCACAAGTAGGTCATCTACATAGAGACACACAATGATCAGATTGGCAGCAAAAAACCCTTTAACATATACACCATATTCTGCTTTGCATTTCACAAATCCTTGATTTACCAAGAAATTGTCAATCCTTTTATTCCAGGCTCTAGGTGCCTGTTTTAATCCATACAAAGCCTTTTGTAGCCTGTATACCTTTCTTTCACTCCCTCTTACTTCAAAGTCGGGTGCTTGGGGGACATACACTTCCTCATCCAAAGGTCCATTAAAAAATGCAAACTTAATATCCATTTGGTAAAGTGACCAATTATCTTTTCCATGTTTATGCTGGAACCCCTTTACCACTAATCTGGCTTTATGTTTAGCAATCTCTCCATTAGGCTTCACTTTCACCTTGTATACCCACTTTACTTCTATTGGTCTTTTGTTTTGTGGCAAGTCAACTAACTTCCATGTGTGAATCTGTTCAATCGAATTCAATTCTTCCTTTATAGCAGCCAACCAAACAGGCTCTTGTATAGCTTGTTCAAAAGACACAGGCTCAACTTCAGCAATTAAAGAGAAATGCACTAGATCACCTTCTGTTGTTACTTCAGAATCATGAGTAATTTCATAATCATTCATCCTAGGTAGGATTCTCCTAGTTCTATGAGGTCTGTCAGGTTGAGTATCTCCTTCTGAATTATCATTCTCAACATTTGATTCCATCAGTATCTTGTTATCTCTTTCAGTGTTTGATTCATTCTAATCCCAACATTTGGATTCATTTATTTTAACATTCCTGCTCAGAACAATCTTTTGAGTGATATGATTATACATTTTGTAAGCACCTGTAGAATGATAGCTCACTAGAGTCAATACTTCACTCCTACCATCAAGTTTCTTCCTTTTCACATATAGAATATAGTTGTAACAGATTGAGCCAAAAATTCTGAAATGGCTCACATCTAGTCTGTGTCCACTCCAGGATTCTTCAGGGGTCTTGTCTTTCAATCTTTTGGTTGGGCATCTATTTAAAATATAGGCTGCTGTACAAACAGTTTCACCCCAAAAAGCTTTTAGCAGAAACTTGGCTTTGAGCATGCTTTCTGGTCATGTCTAGAATAGTTCTATTCATCCTTTCTGCAGTCCCATTGTGTTGTGGTGTGTATGGAGCCACTACTTCTTGAATAACTCAATTTTTTTCACAAAATTTCTCAAACTAAAATGAGGTATACTCTCCTCTATCATCAGTTATCAGTTTCTTCAAAAAATTGCCACTTTGTTTTTCTATTAAGGACTTAAATTTCTTGAAAACATCAAGCACTTCATCTTTTCTGTTGATGAGATACACCCACATCTTCCTGGTAAGATCATCAGTGAAAGTGACAAAATACCTATTCCCACCAGTTGAGACTTCTTCAAGAGGTCCACACACATCAGAGTAGATCAGTTCAAGTGATTTACTAGTCCTACTAGGAATATAGGAGGCAAATGTGTTCCTAAGTTGCTTGTTGGCTAAACATTGCTCACACAATTCCTTTGGTATTTCAATTGAAGGCATTCCAGACACTAATTTCTTACTGCTCAGAAGATCTAGACTTTTAAAGTTTAGGTGTCCAAATTTGTGGTGCCAAATCCAATTGTCATCATCCATAACAGAGGCAAAACAATTATGATTACCAATCTGGATACCAACCTTGAAGGTCCTATTATTAGATAAAGGAGCCTTCAAGATCAGTCTTTCATTACTATCAAACACAGATAACATCTTTCCTTCCATCTTCATTCTATACCCCCTTTCAAGAAGTTGACCCAAGCTAAGCAAATTACTTTTCATATTAGGCACATAAAGTACATTGGAAATATAAGATTCCTTACCATCTTTCCTGCGGATAAGAATCTCTCCCATGCCTTCAGCCTGCACCATACTGTCATCAACAAACTTCACCTTATTCTTGATAGTTTTATCTAGATTCATAAACCACTCCATATGGCCAGTCATATGATTTGAACAGCTCGTATCCAAGTACCACACATTGTCTTTGCTCATCTTCGGATCAGTTCTAGCCATCAAGAGAACTTGTTCATCTAAGTTATCTTCTTCTGCAACATGTACCTCATTAATTTGTTTTGAGGAGCCACCAATGGTTGTGTGCTGTTTTCTAAGCCTCTGTTGCTCCTCTTTCCAAATCTTGAACACCTTCTTTAATTAACAATATCAAGCACTTTTTAAAAGGCAAAGATCGTCTTCATCTTAATGCACCAATGATCATAATTCTTGCCATCCAAAAACTGGCAAGCTTGCAGGGAAGTTTCCATTGGAAGCTATCACACCACTAATTCTAGCTTCTGCACAGGTCTTTTGATTGACAAGCTCTGAAATACGACTGTTAGAATAGAAAAGATTTACTCTATTATTCTGGAGAGAGTACAGAGGAATGCATCCAAGTTCTATTATAGAAATGATTACACATTGGGCTTACATAGAAGAACCCAAATTCTGCACTAAGTCATAACAAACAAACAGAAAAACAGATTTTTAAAACCAATCAACAATTACAACTATTTAACTACCAAAACTGAATTAGTTCCTAACAGATTCGTGTCCGTTTGGTTTAAATTTTAAACCATTCAGAATCAATTCTGCAGAATTGATTTTAAATCACTTCCGTCCAACGTACTTCGTAAAGCGTGCATCATCCAATTCATCATCAATCAAAACGTTGATTTCAAAAACCAGAAATACCATATCCAAAATTATACAACAACAAGCAGTTTTTGTTCCTCGATCGTTCTGTAAATTGTAATAATTAGAAAAAATTCTATCCATAATTAAAGCTCCTCACGAAATCTTTGTACGGCAAAGACACCGCGAGCATTCAGTTGTGCTACTCATGATATATCAACCGATTGACGCAAATCATCCCCTATAGTTTAGTAAAATGCATCTGGGCTATGAGAACCCCAAGAAATTAAAAAAGAACTATCTACAATTAATTTGAGAGCAATATAGTACGTGCTCAAAAGGACAAATAAGTCCAATCTTCACTAAGAGCAATAGCTTTGTTGTTCCCAAGAAGTACAGACCCATACTCCTTCAGTTCTAAGGTCTCGAAGTAATCTTTCACAGGACACATGTGAAAGGTACACCCTGAATCCATGACCCAACTCTTCAGAGAGTCTTCAGACGAAGCTACCAAAACACCTGCAGATTCATATCCTTCAGAAGCCTCTGCAACACCTGCAATTTCCTGTCTCCTATGCTCCTGTGCATCTTTCTCAGGACAATGCTTCTTGATATGACCCAACTTCTAACACTTAAAACATTTGATCTGCTTCTTGCCTTCAGACTTTTCCTTCTTCCCTTTGTTCTCTGACTTCTTTCCCTTGCCCTTCACTGTAACTAGACCAGAGGGAACCTCCTCTACACCTTTCGAATCTTGAAGTTTCTGCAACTCTTTGGTTCGAACTGAGGTCACAACCTCCTCTAGAGTGATCATCTGATCTTTCCCGTACAGTAGAGCATCTCTGAAATGCTCAAAGGTCTTAGGTAAAGAATTGAGAAGAATAACGGCCTTGTCATCATCTTCAAGCTTCACACCAATGTTTTCAAGATCATCAACAATCTTGCTGAAAACTGCCAACTGCTCTTCAATCGTTCTTGACTCCACCATCTTGAACGAGTAAAGTTGTTGCTTTAGACAGAGTCTATGAGCCAAAGACTTTATCATGTATAAAGATTCCAGCTTGGTCCACATCCCTGCAGCTGTTTTCTCCTTCGCCACCTCTCTGAGTGCCTTATCACCAAGACACAGAACGATTGCACTCCTTGCCTTGTCTACCATATTCTTTTTCTCTGCCTGCGTTAAAGATGATGGAATGTTCACCTCCCCCTTCAACGCTTCCTCGCATCCTTGTTGTATCAAGATAGCCTCCATCTTGATTTTCCACAGCCCAAAGTCATTTGCTCCAGAAAACTTCTCAATATCGAACTTCGTTGCCATTCTTGATTATCTTTCCTTTTCACTTTCTTCCCACAAACGACTCCACTTGTTGGGTAAGAACAAGAAATTGAAAGCTTAAAAGAAAAAGAATCAAAGAACACGAAAAGAGAGAAGAAAATATGCTAGAGAAAAAACGTTTCTCTATTTCAGACAACTCAGCTTCAGACAAGCTGCTTCAGACAAGGTTACACCCTGTTAACTTCAGACAGGTTCTCCCGTAATCGTTCTCGCTCACTAACACACACACTTACACATCACGTTTTCCTATACAACAAGATACTATATATAGGCAACTTAGAGAGCAACGACTAACTAACCTAACTGAAATAACAACCTAACAGAATAACAAACTCATTCCTAAGTCATAACTGTCATAACTAACAGGTTGAAGTTTTGATGAATTCATCAAATGCTTGATTTGCTTACCCCTCAACTTTCCAGGAACAACACTATATAAATCCTTGAAGGTCTTATCCTATCCGATCAATTTGAACGTGTTAATTATTATTTAATTGTTTTAATTTGTGGATTTTAATTAATTAATTAATTAGAAATTGTGGATGGATGCAGGCTAAGGAAAGGATGATGAGGAGGATAGTAGAAGAGAGGAAGAAGCAATTAGTTGTTAATGACACTGTTAATGACACTGCTACATTGTACAAGCACCCGTGGCAGAAGAAGAAAAAAACAGAAATCCTTGAGAAAAAGTTTACCAAGGGAGAATCCTTGAGAAGAGAAGAAGGAATAAAAAGGGGGGAAAGAAGGAATGAGGGACATATTGGGGGTTCTGAGAAGACATAATCAAAACACTGTCGTTCAGGTAACGTGCCAGCTCATCAGGTTGTTAACAGAAGTTAGGGACTAACGTGACAATTTAGGTAAGTCAGGGACCAATTTACATGACGTGAAAAAAGTTAGGGACTGATATGGGGGTTTACTCATTTAATTATTAACCAACCACCTTCCTCAATTTGCTAGTACAAGAGAAATAGCTAGTGAGGAGGAAAAGAAAATGGGGAGATGATGAGCTAACCCGGTTTGGGTTATAAAAGTGTTTGATTAGATTTGGTTCCAATTTGCTCAATATTTTGACACCAACTCAATAAAAAATAAGTCATCGGATTGTTAAAATATATTATGCAATCCCTTTTTATTTATGGATTTAATTTATATACATTGTCAGTGTAAAAAGTTTTACATAGACATCCAATGGTGTATCGTCACATAATTTAATGAATATGACAGCTCATGTGTTATTAAATTCATTAAATAATGTGGCGGCCTATCATTGGATGTCTATGTAAAACTTCTTCACACTGACAATGTATATATATTAAACTCTTTATTTATTTCATTTTATTAAAATATTAATAAATATCTCATATAATCACCTTCAAACATCTTGAATGATATTTTAAGAACATTTATGTTTATATCTAGTTATATTTTTTAATTCGGTTTTTCTAACATGCACATGTTAATAAATTAAAATTGAAAATATTTTTATTGAAAAATTATAATTATCAAAACATTCAATTTATTGGTAATATGAAATGTTATATTTTCCAATAAAATCTTTTCAATTTTTTATTTATTATCATGTGTAACATTGTGCATGTTAAAAAATCATTTTTAATTTAATTAGAATTATTAATAATTTATCACTAAGTATAAATAGATATTAATGTATTATCTTTAATTTTGTATGATATCACATCATATTTAATCATATAATGTCTTATGTAAAATAAGAAATTAATTATCCAAAAGTATAACATTTTCTACAAGTAACAAAAAGAGAGACTGTTATCCGAGTGAGAATAATGCCATGAATAAAGAACATATAAGACCTACAAGTGACCCTAGACAACCTTGTATCAACAGAAAGTGGAAGGGGGAAGTTCTGAGGTTGGAAAATGGCTGGAAAACACATACATGATGTGTTTGGCATAGCAAAGAAAATTAGACAGGAGGGAACACCGTACTGCTACAGTACACTTCCAGTTTTCTGCCCATTAAGGGCAAGAAAACGTGAGTGGGAAAGGTTGTGTAAAAGACTCATTTACCCTTCTCCCCATCAGTTTTTTTCTTCTTTGTGTGTGAAAATTATTGTTCTTGTTAGCCTCTCTTTCTTCAACAACCACTCCTTCGCAGGGTCTCTAGCTTCTTGGAAGCATATAGTACAATGAGCTACTGAACACGCCACGAAACCCCAAGAAGACCGTCAAGCCACTTTTACCCTAGTTATGTCCATAGTCACACGTTCCTGAAAAGGAGGAGGGTTGAAGAGGAGGGAGCCATGTGCGCCGTTCTGAGAAGTTGCAGACTCCCACCTTTTTTACATTATGAAGAAGATGAAGATGTTGCAGGGGTCTTGTGATTGTTTTTCTTGTATTCTTTTATTTTATTATTATTAATAATAATAATAATTTTTATTTCTTTTTACGAGGGCAAAATGGGTAATTACATGTCATTTATTTTCTTTTACCTCACTTTTTTACTTCTTTTCTATCAAACCAAACAGCTCGAAAATCCTCCTACTTTCTCTTTATTTTCTCTTTCTTTTTTCCTTCTATTTTCTTTCCTTCTATTTTTCATCCTTCCATTTCCGATTCCTGATCCAAACAAAGTGTAAGAGAGATACATTTTCCAAGGAGAGAAACTTTCCAAGAAAAAGAATAACGTATTTGTTAAAAAAAATAAATGAGGAAATGATAATTAACCTTTTACTTTACAAACTTTCCAGAGAATTACGGTGTGGATGATAGCATTTTACAAAAAATGAGGAAGAGTGTGAGGGATGTGTTAATCTCTAAAATGAAAAATAGAAGTGGTAAAAAGGTTTAGATTTGTGAGGTTCTTATATTTACCAAAACCAAAAAGCCTTGATAAAGAAAGCTAAATCATATTAGGAAAAATTATGTTTTTCGTCCCTATATATAGTTTCGGTCAACTTTGGTCTATGTCCTTGTACTTTAAATCCTATATTTTTTGTTACTGAACTTTCCAAACCTCCAACCAGTGATTCCTGACCGTTAGTGAGATTTGTTAATCTGATAAACTGACTAATAAAAATTACTTTAATCTGACACGTGACATAAAATTGGTGGAAAATATAGTGAATAGGACAAAAAAAAATTAGGAGAAATGATAGAAAAAAAAATCAATGGAAGCCTTAGGTACGATTAGCATAATGTACAACCATACCACTCAAGGCATACAAATGTACGTCATGCTAAAGTCTTTGATTTGCAAGTTGATTCGATCAGTTTCAATCGAAGTTAACTTCTTCAGATGCTTGGCTCTTCAAATTCATAAGGCATCCCTCTGGAAATTTCAAGTTATTGAGAATTTATCATTCATCTATATATCATATGCATTCTCAATCCAAATTAATATGTAAATAAGTATAATTCTAGAGTGGAACAAATAAAATTTGGTTCATAGTCCAACTACATTTTATTACTATTAAAGGTGAATAAATAATTTTATTTTATAAATCATAAATTATCTTATCATTAACTCGTTTATTTCCTTCCGAGCATATGCATATGGGTTCAACTCCTTAAGTGACTCGAAACACAACACTTGACAGATTGATCTAGTATTTGTGATCCAATAAATTAAAATACATAGTTGCGTGATGGATATATTCTAAATAGGAATTATAAAGAGGGTTTCTCTTTTGAAATTTGACATTTAGGAATCTGCAGTTAAACTCACATCTTGTAATATGTCTCGCAAGCAAAAGCCTATGAGATATGGAGAATGGGAATCTCCATTAATTAGAAGAGAAACTAAAATCCAATTAATGTTGATGGATCTTCAAAATTGGGAGATGTTGGTATTGGGGGGGCATATTTTGAGAAATTCTAGGCATGGTTGCGGGTTTTTTTTTCTCAAAATTCATAGGAATCAAATGGTCCTATGAGGCGCAAGCTCTTGTCTTCTGTGAGGAGTTTATAAACTCAGCAACATATATATATTTTGGTAGAAATTATCCTTAGCGGTGGATTGAGTTATAAATTCATCCAACAAACCTTGGAGGCTAGATGCTACATTTAATATGATTGATGTTCTGACCTCTAAAGTAAATTGTGCATGTGGGTGTTAGCTAGACATATAAATAGAGAGAAAAATTGTTTTGTTGACAATTTGGTAGTAATAGATGTTAGGACATTTTGACTACTCTGTAACCGCTGTATGTTCTTTTCAGTTATTAATAAGATTTCAGTTTTTGTTCCAAAAAAAGTTGACATTTTTATATTAAAACTAATTTTGAGATACACCTGATGAGCGGTCCCACAGCATGTATTCCTTGGCTTTTGGTCTGATGTATTGCTGTTGGCTTTGGTGTCTTTGCTGGTCCTTGTTTTATTTGGCTTGTATTCTTTATTCTTACTTTCCGGCAAATATTTGATGTATTATTATGGGTTGGAGTATATCTAATACTCTTTTTTTAATCTATTTCTTTTTGCTTAGGGAGAAAAAAAAAAGTAGAAGACTGTGTATGGAGCTTTTCAAAAACAAAAAATTAGAAAACCTTTCAAGCACAAGATGCATGAAGGTCAAAATGTGTAACAATTTTGCATTAATTTTTCTCTACTTTAAATAAACAAAATGCTCCTGATCAATTTTGCATTAATTTTTCTCTACTTCATTTTCCTGAAAAACTACAGCTTCTCCAATATTTCTACTACCGGAAGAAATTACTTTATCACATGCATTTCTCTTGTCTATCTTCAAAGTCTCCCATATCCTTTTCCTCACATGTCAACTTTCATTGCACCAGTCCATATATATAAGCTACCATAACATTGATCTGAAACTAATTAACACACCTTTCATGCATTAATACACTCTTTATTTTAGTGATCATGAGTGATTTTTTCCGCTACTGAACCAAATAAAACTTGTAGACCTGAATGGCAAAACATTATTTAGGGATGGAATCTTAGGTTTAAGGGAAATCACAGCATTTGGCCTAATCCCCACCCAACACAACAAATTAACAATATCCTCATGGCTGTACTACAGATCAGTAGATCATCAGACACCAATGTAGCATCATCTAGCAATAAAGGTAGGTTTAATTTTATGTTTTATATTAACTAAACTATAAGTATAACTTTCTATCTTATGTTAAATTTGTTTTATATATTCTCCACAAAGACATTGCAGTGTAACTTGTATCAGGTTCCGGTAGCCCTCTATTGTAAAAACAAAAAACAGAGAGACTGAGATCAGAGGAATTCATATCCTCCAATCAATGTCACATTTATGTATTCAGAAATCAATATTTTATGATAGGACATCCAATAATGCTTAGTGAAATTGGGCCTCTTTTAGTATAACAAATACACCACTCCATCTCTCTTATTTCTACTACTCCCTTCAAATATATTATAGTATCCAATCCAATTTGGTTTCAAATAATTAAATAGATTCAACTTATTATTCCAGACACAAACAAATCAAAATCAATTAATGAAATTGAGGAAACAGGACAACTCTTGTTAGCTATATCTTGCTGTAGCATCTGGCGCTTGAAGGAGTTCTTCCAACAACTTCTTGTCCAAATATGATAACTCAAAAATATCATCATTATCCTCTTGTTGACTTAACGAATTACCCTCACCAGAATAGGAAATTGAAGGAGGAGGAGGAGGTAAAGGCAATGAAATAGTTGAAGAGTTTGGATTAAGAGAATGAGCATACTCATTTGGGAAGTTGAGAATGGCTCTGTGACCACGAAAGTGAAAAGCAGCAGCATCATAAGCACGTGCAGCCTGCTCGGCGGTTTCAAAGGTTCCGAGCCAAATGCGAGCACCTTTTCTTGTAGGGTCACGAATCTCTGCTGCAAACTTACCCCATGGCCTTCTACGAATCCCTCTGTATCGAACCTCTGAGTTTCCATGTCTCTCTCCCTCCATTTTCTGCTTCTAACTTCAATTCACTAATCACAAACTGAAATCTGTATGTGTTGCTTTTCACTTTTCAGTGAAACTTTAGTTGAGATTGCAAGGTGATGATTGTCCACGAGGGGTAACTAACATATATATGCATGTGTCCCCCTCATAAGTTTGACTTTCAGGTCTTTATTGACGGTTTGAATTTCAATTTTTTTATAATAAATTAAGTAAACTTATCCGAATTCATTTCTCAAAAATTTGGCCACGGATTATCTAAAAAAACCAAAAACATTCATCTTAATCTCTAAACTATTCATGTTTCAAACATAAAAAACGATTAATTTAACCTATATTTATAATTCTGTACCAAGGAGCTGGTTGAATAGGTATATATTTCATTCATTTTAAGCAAGGTCTGTTTCAAGAGAGCTAGCTTCATCATGATGTATGTGATGTTGAGACCAAAATATTATTCTTGCATATACTAAATTTTTAAGGGTTAATTTTGGGACTTTTATTTTTATAATTTTTATGAATAATTAAATATTAACAAGTTTTTTTAAAATTTAAAGGAAATTTAAAAAATTAAATTAAGTTATAGAAAATACTTATTATTGGTTTAAAATATGAATATAATTTTTTTAATGAAATTAAGTTTTCTAAAAATGATAACTTTTGTAATTAAATATGTTATTTCTAAAGAATAGTTGAAAGTTAAGTTTCTGTTTTTAATTTGAGTTGGCATCACAGAATCTCGCAATAAACAATTGAGAAAGATGGGTTCATGCTCATGCTGATCTGACGAATGCAAGTTTTGGTGCCTGCTCATGTCATGATGATGCTAATTTTTTTTCTGCTAAATGGCTGGCCCCAGTACCTAGACTGAATAGATGTTTAGGCCCAACGGCCCAACTCAAGCCTTTTTATGTCAACAACCCAAGCCTTCATACTTCAACCAAACAAAAAAATTAAAAAAGCCTTCATACCTAGAAAGCACTTGCGACTGACCCATCAAAAACTGAACCCAGACATGGACCCAAAACAAGCCCGAGCAGCGAGCCCAGACCTACTCACCTGACACTAATTCTGGCTAGATACTTCGATAAAATAAAGTGCACGCATGGTGTTCAAATAAAAAAAAATCAGTGCACGCATGATAACATTAACAATTCACAGGTATGAATTAAGCATGAAATCAACTATACATATGTTATGTTCTTATTACTTTCTCCACCTTTTTTTATTGAGAAAGGGGCTTACACCCAAAATACATAACTAATCAACAAGAATCCTTCGTGGGGAATGCACCTTTTATTGATTACTTTATTAATTTAAACTTTGTAATTATTCCGCTCTTGTAACTTTATTCTTGATTTGGTCGAGTTGGATATGACCTCTATGAGTGGTAAAACACTCTATCTCTCTTTGAGGATTTAAACGTGTAGCGTACCACCCGAGCCACTCCGCATACCTCAGGAATATAGAGGTCGGTCGGTCATATCACCCATCAGTACCCTAATCACGAAAATCGGGAAAGAATTAATTAGAGGAAATCTATCATAATAATTATCATATCAATCATCTTCAATGAATATCTCGCAGATCACTACCAGAATGGATAGAATCCAAATAAACACTGACCTGACTCGGAGCAATTAAAGGCCACGAATCACGCCCTGAGATTATGAGCAGTAAATGGGAGGTCAACCTACGTACAACTATATAAGGACCATTACAACCAGGAATCAGACACCTTCGACTCTTCACTAAGGCTATGTTGTTACTTTGCCAAATTATGTTTGTAGGGTTTCTATAGTCTTTGTAAGAACATTTGGCGCCCACCGTGGGACTCTGGTAAAACTTTCCCAGGGAACCACAAGATTTGAAAATGGTGAGAACCATATCCACTAACAACGACGGACTCGACGATGAAGACGGCCCAACTCTGCAGGATCTCGTATGACAGATGGAACAGTTGAGACAGGAAAATCAGAGAGTACAAGATGAGAATAGGCTTATGTATCAACAGATAAATGAATTACAGAATCCAGGTGGAAGTGAAGACGAGGAGGAGGAGGAACGAGAGACTTCTCGCTCATCAGAAACTCAACAGACTTCTCAACATGGCGGATCGCGTATAATTCGGGAACAGAATCCCACGTCAGATAAGCATTACCACCCTTTTTCCGATTTTATTATGTCTACTCCGTTGCCCAGGTATTTTAAATTCCATGATCTCCCAACTTATGATGGAACAACTGATCCAAGCACTCACTTGACTAGATTTCATACAATTATGTTGACAACAGGTGCTACTGACCCCATTTTGTGTAAGGTATTTCCAGGTACTCTAATAGGTCCAACATTACAGTGGTATTCGAATTTAGCTCAAAATTCCATCCACGATTTCGACGAGTTTAGCTCGATGTTTATGGGTCAATTTTCTTCAAGTTGCCCATTTAAGAAAACAGAAGACGGCTTGTTTAGCATACTTCAGGAGGACGATGAACCTCTAAAAGATTACATCAACCGTTTTAATAAGGAGGCGATGGAGGTGAAGGAGCTTGACCCCAAAATTCATCTAAGGGCAATTGTCAATGGCCTAAAAGAAGGTCAGTTCGCGGATGATTTTGGCCAAATCAAAGCCAGTTGATCTTGCTGATATTCGAAAGAAGGCCACGGGACAAATACATGCTGAGGGAGCTGCACTGGAAAAAAGACGATTAAGGGCGATGTTGACGAAGCCCACCAGAAAGGAGCAATCTAAGACGGAAAACCCGACCGAGCATGTCCAACCTCGACAGTCAAACTTTTTCAATCCTGATCAATCGAAGAAGGGGGAAACACCAAAAACCACCAAACACCAAAAACCAAAAACCACCAAAAACACCAAAAACCTTGATAGTCAAATTTATTTATTTTATTAAATTTTTAGATTTTTATTTCAATTAATAAAAATTAATTTTTTCAGGTGCTCATAGTCAGTGGCAATTTTGGTAAAATTATACTAAAATGACTTCAGAAAATTCTGAAAAAATTCTCAAAATTCTGAAATATTATTCTGAGACTAGTTATATAATTATTTTCATGAAATTTTATATCAAATATTTATTTATTATTTTAAACGGGGTTACCGTGATCACGGTTTCCCGTTACGGGGAAAAACGGATGTTACACACAAGGCCCAATATAATAAAAAGGGTAAAATATACTTTTGGTCCCTGTAAAATTAGCGAGTTTTGTTTTTAATCCCTATAATTTTTTTTGTTAAAGCGTCCCCCTAAAATACATTTTTTTTGCAATTAGTCCATTTCTTCAATTGGTACCGCCAGGAAATGTTTCCCCACTCCCATTCTTCCCTACTCCTCTCCTCTCCCCCAAAATCCACCAACATGTCATATCCCCCATCTCAAACTGATATCGGTATCTTCCTAACTCGGAACCCAGTCCCTCTCTTTCCCCATTTCAATTTCCTCTCCGTCACTTCATTCCACAATTTCTACAATCTGTAGAGAAAATTTTTCTCACACCATGCTTGTTAGTTAGGAGCGTTTACCAACAGATGAACTAAAGAAGCCGAAATTGTTCTTCACTGCCTGAGAGATTGTGACCAGGCGAAGAGAATTTGGTCAAAGAAAGCTTGGTTTCATGGAGTTCACGAATTGGTTTTTTACTTCTAATATTTGCGACTAGCTGCAAAGCGTAATCAATACTCTGTTTTTATCAACTCTGGTGGATCTAATGGGATATAAATGACCATATAATTGGTGAAATTATAAATCATATTCAAATTGTGATTTCAAGGGTTATCTCTTATGCGAGATCATCAAGAAAGGTCCATTGTTGGCTTCTCTGGATCTATTCGTGTGTGGGTGGATTTTGGGTAGGGGTGTTCATATCCTATCCAATCCAATGGAAACCGAAAAACCGAAATCTAACAAACCGCAAAAACCGAAATTTTGTTATTGTATTGGATTGGTTTTCGGATCCTATGTTGTAAACCAATCCAATCCAATCCAAATCGAAATTATGTATACATATATATTTATAAAAATACTTATACTAATATGTTTTTTATGATTTTATTATCTAATAATCATGTTAATATTTCTATAAATATATCAATATAAAACTAGTTTTAAATTAGTTTTCATGTTTCATATCATTCTTTTTATATAATTTTATATTAATTTTAATAAATATAAGTTCCACTAAGAACATGTTTACTATTACTTCATTATTTTATCAATTTTATCAAATATTTATTGTCAATTTTAAAAAATTGAAAACCGATCCAATCCAATCCAATCCAATTTAAATTAGATCGGATTGGATCAGATTTGAAAAAATATCAAAACCGATCGGATGATTAAATGATAAAATCGCAATGATCGAATCAGATGGTTTTTTGCCTCGAAATCAATCCAAACCGAACCGCGAACACCCCTAATTTTGGGGGAAACTAGGGAGAGGAGTGGGGGAGAATGGGAGTGGGGAAACATTTTCTGGACGTGCGGGTGAGTAATTTTCTGGCGGTTTAAGACCGCCAGAAATACAATAATGTACATATAGGAGGGAGAAAATATGTTACATCAGCACTTGGCACACGCCAATTGAAGAGAGAGACTAATTACAAAAAAAATTAGGAAGACACTTTAACAAAAAAAATTATAGGAACTAAAAGCAAAACTCATTAATTTTATACAGGGACCAAAAGCATATTTTATGCTAAAAAGATCTATAAAAATACTTCCTTCACAAGGCCCCAAATTTTCTTAAAAAAAAGTCTTATAAGGACACTTTAGTATAGGTGTATGTTTTCCCATATATAGAAGCATCAGGAAAAAAAGTTCTAAAAGGACACTTTTTTTTCTGGACATGCATGTAAGGTCCCTCACAGTCTCACACGTTAACATAAAATAAAATATTTTTTATTATTTGTCTATAAGGGTGTTTTCATTAAAATTTGTGTCCTAAAATCCATAATTGACATATATAGTATAAAATTATTTCACAAAATCCAATTAATAATGTTTGAAGGGATTGTAAAAAGCAAACTGAACTATTGGAAATAGTACACACAGATGAAAAAATTTGGGAGGTAATATGAAGAGCGCTTGTTTCTTTAGTGCCAGTTATAAATACATATATATAATATGTTTTGAGAAATATAGGCTCTAGATATTTTCCAACTTAATTGGAGATGAAGTAAGGAAGAAAGCAGGGAAACAACTTCATTGACTTTTTAAAACCTTGAACATATATATATA
Organism: Sesbania bispinosa; assembly: GCA_026901365.1. Taxonomy (NCBI): domain Eukaryota; kingdom Viridiplantae; phylum Streptophyta; class Magnoliopsida; order Fabales; family Fabaceae; genus Sesbania; species Sesbania bispinosa. The sequence continues at coordinate 307,352 of QLOH01000151.1, forward strand.
TATATTTAGGATATTGTGCTACAAGTCATCGTTATGTTTATTTTAAGAAATAGGGAAGAGAGAAATAAAGAAGAGAGATAGGGAAGAGAGAAAAATTGGAGAAATAGAGTAGAAATAGAGGTTGTTTGGTATTAGAGAAATAGGAGAGACATAGAAGAAAAATTAATTATGATAGTTGTTTAATTGGTTGTGGAGAAATGAAAGGGAGAGAGATGTGTAAAAAGATGAAAAGATTAAACTACCCTTAAAATAAAAAACATTAATTATTCATCTTTGTCAATAATAATCGATTTCAATATATATGTTAATCGATTAAATTCATTCAGCAGCGGAATAATCGATTTTTCACTATCAGGAGCAATGAAATCGATTTTTTTTTTCACAACTAGACCAATGAAATCGATTTCATTGGGGAAAAATAGAACCTAATAGTTAACAAAAACATGGGTATATATATAATCAACTTTTCAAATAACAACCCCCTTATCACCCCTATTTCTCATTGATTCGGATCCTCTGGAATGAGGATGTGTTTACAGCAAAATTAGCTACGGAATAGCTAGGGAACAGCTACGGAAACATTCCGTAGTTAAGATTAGTAGCTATTTCCTTGCTATTCTGCTGCACCCTCCTCTAGCGCTGCAGAGGATCCGTGTTGATTTCTTATCTTGTTAGGGAAGATCATGTATTTTATGTGGGACCCACCACTTATTTCTACTCTTTCTCTCTCCCTACTTAAACCAAACCCGATGCTTTTGTAATCTCTCCCCCATCAAACTCTCTTCTCTTTCTCTCTTCAGTATTTCTATAGAAATAAATAGAGTGTATATGTGTATGGATCTGGTGAGAAAATACTTTCCATCATGAGTTATGTAGTTATTGAGATTGAGAATTAAGGGAGAAAATTGGAGCAATGGTCAAAGGCAAAATCTTGGTGCATGGTTGATGAAGATACTGCATTAATTAGTTTATATATTGAGCAAACAGTACGTTAATTAAGCAACATTTTTAGAATCCACAGTCGTCATATATACTATCGTTCATAAAATATTGTATATATATATATATATATATATATATATATATATGGGTGGGGATCAACTTACTCCATGAGTAAGTCTGGGTAAGTTACTCCGCTTAATAACTTCTTATAGAATGTGAATTTAACAAATCTAACCGTGATTAATTTGATATTAATATGATGATTATGCACACCAAATTTTAGATTAACTGGACATTCATAGATATGTAATTTTAGAGTGAACATTTACTTATATTTTAAAAAGTATATTGCCCGTTAAATTGAAGTGATTTGATAAGAAGTTATTAAGCGGAATAACTTTACCCAGACTTACTCCTAGAGTAAGTTGATCCCCACCCTCTATATATATATATATATATAACTTCAATCCTCTAGAGTGACCTGGTTTTGTTTCTAAATGTAGGCAATTTTTTTTTATTTATCGCTTTATTTTCTTCTTTAATTTTTCTCATGAACGTGCACATTTCTCTTCATAATTTCATATTGATTCTGCGCGCAAGGCTTAATTAATATGATTCACCAAAGAAACTGCATACGAACAAAAGCTTCATCAAATGCTCAAGTAGTTGCAGCTAGAATACACAAGGGGATATTAAACACTTGTGAAATCTCTGACATGACAAGCATGGCCAGCTTATCCGACACTCTCCCATGATGATCGTTTGTCTGTTTCTATATTTAGCTGTAATGGCGGCTTCCTTTTTCCAGTAAAACTCTTGTTTTTAAGGAATATTACATAGTATAGGACTATATATTTGTGCAAATATTTGATTTTTGCATAATCAGCTGTTAAACTCATTTAGTAGTAGTTTTTAGTCCCCGGGCAGTTTGTATAAACTTTTTTATAAAAATTTCTGGAAAAAGAAAATACAATAAATTAAGAAGATACGATGAATTCAACTACATAAATTGAAATTAGTCTCTCCAACTCAATTTTTCTATAGGCGTTCGTTTAATTAATTTTTCTATAAATAAATTAATTTCAACCTATAAAAAAAGTTAAATTATTTTATCTTCCTATATACTTTATTATTTTTTTCTAGAAATTCTATAATTTTGGCACACACATAAAAAGTAATTAATTAATCCTAAATGCACCCTAGCTAGCTTATTAATATATACAAGCTTCACACTGTGTCCGAAGAATTTATCTATTTAGAAATGACATCACCAATCGATTAACTTGATCCATACAAAGAGATGGTTTGTTACGGCGTCTAATTAAGATTTTTATTTGCTTGTTATGGGGTTAAAAAAACATGAAATTCAACGCTAAATTTACTTGCTCGAATTTATTTTTTTTGTAAAGAAAGTCAATTTTAATATTAAATTCGAACTTATTACTTTTATGAGTTTTATCTAAATACTTAGGCTCAATTTAGATTAGTTTATTATATATATTTTACAGGAGTTTTTTAACCAACATAAATATTTGAACCAAACTTATAGATTAATTATCAGTTGGGCATCATCCCCTTACCCAAAATTTAATTTTTTATAAACAAAAAGTAATATTAATAACGGGAGTATACAAGGGGTACTCCAACTCAATACAAAGTCTACATCAAAATAAACACAAACAAATTACACGAAGATAAAATCCAGCCAAGCACCAATGAAAAAAGATATACAATATGACTTGAGGAAATGAAATGAAGACTAAAACAAGCCACCACGCTAACTCCCTGCATCTCTAATTAATGTAACCAAATAAATAAATCATGCCACAATTAGGTGAACGATGACAGACCAATAAAACTGTGTCGATAATAATTAAGCCAAACAATACCCTAAGCAAACCAGAATCTGTCTCAAACAGTACCAATGAGCCAGCCAAAAGATATCCTGCACTACCAGGCCCCAAAGAAAAATGCACCAAATTACTTTAACCAAATCACTCCGACCAATATTCCAAATCGTTGTCTATCAGGCAGATTGGAAACTTAAACAGGGTCTAATATTATTACTCCACATAAAAAAAGGATAACAGAAAGAAGGATCCTTAGCTTTCAAACACTTCCATGATCTTATTTTTATTAATTCCACCACAGTTGTAGGCTCCAATGTTTTATTAGAGAAAATTGCGTCATTTCATGCTAGCCACAAGGACCATATAACCATCATCCAAACCAAAGACTAACGACTTTTATTAGTATTACTGCATATACTGGTAAGCCCACAAATTGACTCCAATTTTCCACACAGCCAGAATGAATTACAGAACAAACCCCCCATTTCATGCATAACATCCAAACTGAATCAGCAAATGGACATTCGAAAAATAGGTGTATAGTTGACTTTGGCCCTTGACCGCACCAAACACAATTATCATATGGTAAAAGAGAGATCTTCCTTCTAATTAAATTTTGTTTGGTTGGAATCCTATTTAATATAGCTCTCCAGACAAAACATGAGATCTTAGAAGGCACAAGCTTAAACCATAAAAGATGGTGCATTGGAAATTCTTTAAAAATGGCTTCATTAACAATAACTTTATAAGCTGACCGGACAGAGAAAATACCCTCAGGATCAGCAGTCCATCTCCAACAATCCACATCCTCCTCAGACACACGCACTGATTGTAACTCAAGTGCTAAACTCTGTAACTGGTCCTGTTCCGATTGGAATAGAAATCGCCGCCAGCTCCAATCCCATGTCAAACCATTTTCATTCCAGACAATCATATTAGCTAACCCCACATCCTTATTATTTGCAATTGAGTAAAGCCTATGATATCGGTCACATAATGCTCCATCCCCAAGCCACACATCCTTCCAAAAGTAAATATCTCTCCATTCCCCACTTTCCTAACACAACACTTTGAAAACCACTCCGAAGTAATGCCACCAATATCATCAATTGACCATAAGTCTAGCAAGAAGTTAGAACCCCTCCCCCCTCTCCCTCCCTCCCTTACAAACCTCTCCCCATAAATAGAAGAGAGAATCCTATGCCAAAACCTCTCCTTCTCTCCTAACCACCTCCATCTCTACTTCCCTAAGAGTGCTAAATTAAAAGCTCTTAAGTCACGAATTCCCAAACCCCCGTGTTTTTTTCCCCGACATACATCCTCCCAGGAAACCCAAGAAATTTTAGACTTATCAAGAGTCCCACCCCACAAAAAAGTAATGAAAAGGGAGTTAAGTTTGGAGATAATACCTTTGGGGGCCTTGAAAAAGGAAAGATAATAAATCGGAATGGAATGAAGTACAGACCTCAACAGGACAAGACGACCACCAAAGAACAACACCTTACATTTCCATGCATTTAGCCGCTTCTCAATCTTCTGAATAACTGGTCTCCAAGTTTTCTTCCTTCTAGGATTGGCACCAATAGGAAGGCCAAAATAAATGAAAGGAAGGCATTCAACTTTACAATTCAGAGAGTTAGAAGCCACATGTAACCAACCCTCATCAACGTTAACACCAATTAACTTACTTTTATGAAAGTTGAATTTGAGACCTGCAATTAGTTCAAAATTTTGTAGAATAGCTTTAATAGTCCACAAATTTTGCTCAGAAACATCACCCATGAAGATTGTGTCATTCGCATACTGTAAATGAGACACCACTTTTTCACAACCCGCCAAATACCCAGAAAACAAGTGGGAGTTAACAGCATTACTCATCAAAGCAGAAAGCCCCTCTGCAACCATGAGAAACAAAAGAGAAGCAAGTGGATCTCTGATATGACCCTTGAGGTTCTCTTTTTCATGGACCTTAGAAAATTTCTGAGTAAACAACACTTTTCCTTGCAACCATTTTCTTTATACTAAACTTTTCAATATTTTTCTTTTCTTTTCTTTTTGTCACGTTCTTTTCTTTTCTTTTTCTAATAACCAAATAAAAATAAGCAACGATATGAAGGAGATAGAAGACTAACAAATAGTAACTTGGCCAAAACAATATTCAAACCTTTAGAAAACTTGACAAATAAATCACTTAGAAATCAAGTATGACGTATAGGAAAAATATAGATTTTGAACAACAAAAGTAAACGTAGAAGAAAGAAAGATAGATATTGGACGTCACACTTTCATGAGTTGAAAGATAAGCCCATGAAGATAACCACACAAAGGTAAGAGAACCCTTGATAATCTTCACTCTTGACTAGCAAGAAATTTAGAGAAAATCACTTTCACTAAACAAAGAAAATCACTTTCAATGGTAAGGTAAAATTTGCATAATTCATCTAATCTTTCTTGCATGCATGAAACATGTATTTATAGGGTTTTACAAGGTGAAAAAGGCCATGCACCCAGCTGCATTTTCACGCCCAAATCTGCCCTAAAATGCCCCTATTACATTTCCCATGCAACCCTAAATAATTAACTAGAAAATTAAACAATTCAAGCTAAAGAAACTCAACCTAACTAGGCTTGTTTGGCCGCAATTCTTGACCAGATTTTTGAGCACATGTGGCTGCATGAAAGCTTGATTTGTAACCTATAAACATGGATTAATTTGGCTAATGAATCAGCCATCATGTGGCCACACAAAACAGCCCCAAAGTCATCAATTTGTCATTCATGTTGTAACCTCCCTCTTCATGAGTTGGCCGCCTCCTTAATAGCTATTCATCCTCCAATTTATTGGCTTGTTGGCAACTCTTTGAAGGCTCTTTATTCAGCCAATTCCTCACATGTTACACGCCCCACATGCTGACTCATGAAGTCTCATGTTGCTCCAAAAAGTGGCCAGGTTCATGCACACCTAGCAATCCATCTCCAACGGCCAGTAGACAAAGCTTTAACTCCTTGTTTGTAACCACCAGAAACTTTATTCCCTTGTCTTTGTAACTCCTTATTCTTGATTAAAAGCAAATAAACAAACATAATTCAGCCAACAAAACACACTCATGGCCGCCCACAATGATCCCATGTGGCCGCCCACAATGCCACATCAACTGCTTAGAAGTGCTTCAACTGACAGTTGCATTAAATGGAACTGTATCTTCATCAATAAAGCTATCCTCTTCAACTTGTATGCAATTAATGAACTTAGGACTTTCATTAATGTTTTGCACATTTTGAGTCTGGACTTCTTTATTGATGACTTGGAGTGCCTCCTTAGCCTTCCTAGCTTGTGCCCGTGTCATGGGTCCCACTAGCCATTTGACTGCTTGGGTGAGGTCCTCATCATACCCCCCTTCTTGAAAAAGATTTGTCCTCAAATCTGAAGGGTCTTTACCTACATAAAAAAGAAGTACGTAAGACATATTGAAAGAGGCACTATTCTGATACTCACCATAGAGGATAATTTCGAAGCCATGGTCTTTGATTCTTTCTAGAAAGGGTCCAACTCCCTTAAGTAGAAAATTGGACTTCTTTGACTCAAGGGACCTTTTCTTGCGCACATGCTCCCACATCCATTCACCAGGGTGGAAAACAACTATTTCTTTTCCCTTTCCTTCTTGAAGTGCATAATTTCCTTGCTTCTTTTCAATTTGTTTCTCTATATGCATCTTCTTATCACTTTCTATCTTGGCCTGTTGTTCATTGTGCACAAACATAAAGTTGTTAGGCAAAGATAAAATTTCAAAAGGAATTACCTAATTACATCCATAAGCTATCTCAAATGGAAAATAGTTTGTAGCACTATGAATTGCATTATCATAATCAAACTCATCATGAGGAAAACACTCCTCCCAAAATTTATTCAAAATATTTCTAATCAAGGTTCCAAAAATTCTATCCTTCACTTCAATCTGCACTTCTTTTTGGGGATGATAGAAATACTTCAGTTTAGCTCCAAATTTGTTCCAACAAATCTTCAAAAATTGGAAAAGAAATTTCACATTTCTTTCATCCATCATGAATCTTGGAGCAAGGTCTTTAATCCCTTTTAAATTTGGTATTTCATTAGGATCAAAAATTGGAAACTCCTCTTTAAAGACCTGCAAAAGAAAATAAATAGACAAAGGCAATTCTTGATAAAAATGGTTAGCATGAATCACTTGATTTTCACAGTTCAAGATGTAAAAAGTTTTTCTTGTGCAAAACACTCTTTTCACTTCCCTCTCTCTTGCTACACATATTTTTTTGCCTTCAAATATTTCTCTTCTTTTTTTATTTTCCGCACTCAAATTTTTCATTCTCTTTCTCTTTTTTTATCTTTTCTTTCAATTTCTTTTGATCTTCTCTCACTTCCTTTGGTGACAAGGCTTAAGGACCACCTTCTTATCCTGAAAATTAAAAGAAATTTTGTTAGTAAAACCATCATGGATTGCTTTTGTTTCATATTGCCATGGTCTTCCCAAGAGAATATGGCTGGCTTCCATTGGTATTACATCACACAACACTGTATCTTGATATTTTCCAATGGAAAATGGAATCTCAACTTGTCTTTCCACGTGAACCTTTTCTCCTTCATTAAGCCATTGAAGCTTATATGGCTTAGGATGAAGCTTTGTGTCCAAACCCATCTTGTTTACCATCCTGGCACTAGCAACATTAGTGCAGCTTCCACCATCAATAATTACCAAACAAATCTTACCTTTGACAGAACATCTAGTGTGAAAAATGTTCTCCCTTTGGCTTTCCTCTTTATCCACGGGTTGGCTACCAAGAAGTCTTCGAATCATATAGACTTCTCCAATTTCTGCGCCAGTATCATCATCACTGGGTTCCTCCCTTTCATCCTCTGATTCACTTGTGTATTCACCATTGTCCTTAAGAAGGATGGTCTTCTTAGCAGGACACTCATAGGCATAGTGCCCCCTTCCTTGGCACCTGAAACAAATCACATCCCTTCCTTTCTTAACAACCTGCTCAACATTAGAGGATTTACCTTGTGTAATAGGTGCTGCTTGGCTTGAAGATTCAGCCACCTCCTTTTTAATTTTATCCTTCCAATTTGCAGGCAAATTAGTAGGACTCCTCCTGGTAGCTCCTTTTCTTTTTACTTGTTGCTCCACTTGTAGAGCCTTATGTAACAAGTCCTCCATTTCAACATACTCCTGTAACTCCACAACATCTCTAATATCAGCACTCAAACCATTTAGAAAACGTACCATGGTTATTTCAGGATCTTCTTTTATGTTGGCTTGGATGAGGATCATCTCCATCTCTTTAAAATATTCCTCCACGCTTCTACTACCTTGAGTGAGTTTTTGCAATTTTAATTTTAACTCTCTTTGGTAGCTAGAAGGTACATACCGTTTCCTCATGATCCTTTTCATGTCAGTCCAAGTCTCCACCTGTGGCTTTTCATTTCTGCGCCTCTCCCTTTGTAATTTGTTCCACCATATGAGCGCATAATCAGAAAATTCTGCTGCAGCAAGCTTGGCCTTCTGTGCCTCTGTATAGTTGTTGCAGGCCAAAAGATGCTCAATCTTGAGCTCCCACTCCAAATAAGCTTCTGGGTCACTACGACCTTTGAAAGGTGGTATAGTCAGCTTGACCCCTTGTATTCTCCCTTCATCTCTTGGTGGCCTTCCATCCTCAGGATTAGGGGGTGGAGGAGGTGGAGGAGGTACTTTCTCCAAATCATCTAACCTGCTATGCAGTTCATCATATTGTGCCTTCATCATTTTCTCCAAGCGTTGAGAGAGAGCTGCAATCTGCAACTGAAGGTCACGATTCTCCACTGGTCTTTCTGCCATAGTCAAAGAAAGAAACACGTAACAGAAAAAGAACAAGAAAATGATTAACTGTTTAGAAACTCACCACTCTCGTGTTTACACACAATATTGGCTTTTTCTATAATATAACACTCTTGCCTTTTTCCACTCTATTTTCTCTTGACTTTCTTACCACGCCAATGAGGAGAAAATCAAACAATTCACAACCTGTATGTTAGCCAAGAAAAAAATAACACAAGAAAAGCTAACAAAAAAAATAAAACAAGAAAAGCTAACAAGAAAATAAAACAAGAAAAAGTTAGGAAAGAAAATCAGAAAAATTCTAGTAACCGGAGCTCTGATTACCAAATAATATGACCCTTGATGTTCTCTTTTTCATGGACCTTTGAAAATTTCTGAGTAAAAAACACTTTTCCTTGCAACCATTTTCTTTATACTAAACTTTTCAATATTTTTCTTTTCTTTTTTTTTGTCACGTTCTTTTCTTTTCTTTTTCTAATAACCAAATAAAAATAAGCAACGATATGAAGGAGATAGAAGACTAACAAATAGTAACTTGGCCAAAACAATATTCAAACCTTTAGAAAACTTGACAAATAAATCACTTAGAAATCAAGTATGACGTATAGGAAAAATATAGATTTTGAACAACAAAAGTAAACGTAGAAGAAAGAAAGATAGATATTGGACGTCACACTTTCATGAGTTGAAAGATAAGCCCATGAAGATAACCACACAAAGGTAAGAGAACCCTTGATAATCTTCACTCTTGACTAGCAAGAAATTTAGAGAAAATCACTTTCACTAAACAAAGAAAATCACTTTCAATGGTAAGGTAAAATTTGCATAATTCATCTAATCTTTCTTGCATGCATGAAACATGTATTTATAGGGTTTTACAAGGTGAAAAAGGCCATGCACCCAGCTGCATTTTCACGCCCAAATCTGCCCTAAAATGCCCCTATTACATTTCCCATGCAACCCTAAATAATTAACTAGAAAATTAAACAATTCAAGCTAAAGAAACTCAACCTAACTAGGCTTGTTTGGCCGCAATTCTTGACCAGATTTTTGAGCACATGTGGCTGCATGAAAGCTTGATTTGTAACCTATAAACATGGATTAATTTGGCTAATGAATCAGCCATCATGTGGCCACACAAAACAGCCCCAAAGTCATCAATTTGTCATTCATGTTGTAACCTCCCTCTTCATGAGTTGGCCGCCTCCTTAATAGCTATTCATCCTCCAATTTATTGGCTTGTTGGCAACTCTTTGAAGGCTCTTTATTCAGCCAATTCCTCACATGTTACACACCCCTCATGCTGACTCATGAAGTCTCATGTTGCTCCAAAAAGTGGCCAGGTTCATGCAAACCTACCAATCCATCTCCAACGGCTAGTAGACAAAGCTTTAACTCCTTGTTTGTAACCACCAGAAACTTCATTCCCTTGTCTTTGTAACTCCTTATTCTTGATTAAAAGCAAATAAACAAACATAATTCAGCCAATAAAACACACTCATGGCCGCCCACAATGATCCCATGTGGCTGCCCACAATGCCACATCAACTGCTTAGAAGTGCTTCAACTGACAGTTGCATTAAATGGAACTGTATCTTCATCAATAAAGCTATCCTCTTCAACTTGTATGCAATTAATGAACTTAGGACTTTCATTAATGTTTTGCACATTTTGAGTCTGGACTTCTTTATTGATGACTTGGAGTGCCTCCTTAGCCTTCCTAGCTTGTGCCCGTGTCATGGGTCCCACTAGCCATTTGACTGCTTGGGTGAGGTCCTCATCAATCTCCTTGACGGACACCCCGACCTATGTCGAATTCAGCTGTTGGACTGCCGTTAAATAGTACTGAGATTCTGGAAGTTCTAAGACATTCAGCTGTCCATTTTTTCCATAGAGGTGGAAAACCCATTCTGCCCATCACGTATTGTAGAAAATCCCAACTAACCGAGTCATAGAGGCGGCAAAATGGGCCGACCCGACCGGGCCGGCCCGCCCGAACCCGCAATATGGGAGGGCTTGGGCACTCTAATTAGATGCCCATATTTTTGCCGGGCTTTTTAGCCCGAAAATAAAAAAGCCCGATGTTATGCGGGTTCGGGCCGGGCTGCCCGATCGGGCTAACATGCAACCCGTTTTTTATTTTATATTCTTTGGCTCTTTGCAGACTAACTTGCTGTTGAGGCCCATTTTTTTTCTTTCACGCCCATTTTTTTTCTTTGAATGTATATTATAAATCCGAATGTATGCTAATCCGAAAACGTGGCGTGGCTGATCCGAATGTATATTATAAATTATAATCCATTGCTAATTCACTTTAAAATCATTGCTATTATTAGAATATAAATTCACTGGTTATTATTATTAACCTTATTAAAATCATTTGATTAATCATTTGATTCACTGGTTATATACAATAATTTTAAAAAAGATGGACTAGGGACTACGGTTTAACAAAGGGAAATTTATATTCTTTTGTTTGGAATGTGTTTTATTAGGGTAGATTATGTTTTTAAATGATTTTTATAACTAAATTGTAATTTTTTTTAGTTTTGTAAAAGTATAATTGTTTACAATTTTTAATTAGCAACATTTTTTAATAAGTAAGTTTTTTTAACCGGGCCGGCCCGCATAAGCCCGCTACCCGCATAGGGCCGGGCTAGGGCACTAAGTTTACAGGACCGAATATTTGCCGGGTATTTTAGCCCTGCCCGCACAAGCCCGCTACCCGATGTGGGCCGGGCCGGGCCGGGCCGGGTAGCCCATTTTGCCACCTCTACCGAGTCATATGCTTTTTCAAAATCCACCTTAAACAATAAATAACTCCTACCTTTTCTCTTCATTTCTTCAATTGCCTTATTGACAATCTGATATCACACTCCCTATAACCCTCCTCAATCTATTAGCAAGGACTTTAGCCAACACCTTATACATGACCCCAATTAAAGAGATGGGGCGGAATTCCTCTATCTTCTGGGGATTGTCCATTTTTGGCACCAAGACAATAAATGAGTTGTTTGATCCACCAACAAGCTTATCATTTGTGTGAAATTCATGCATAAATGACAATACATCCTCCTTCAGAATAGCCCAAAAATCCTTGACAAAATTAAAATTAAAATCATCCGGTCCCGGACTTTTTGAGCCACCACAATCCCTTGTTGCACCTCCGACTCAATGAAAGGCATAACCAGGCTATTTGCATCCAACTCGGATAAATTCTTGAAAGCTACACCATCAAGACGAGGCCGCCTGTATGATTTTTCCTGGAAATGGGATTCAAAATACCCCCTCACTGCTTCTTTGATTGTAGCAGGATCAGAACGCCTAACATTATTAACTACCATGCTGTGAATCTCATTTCGCAGTCTCCTCTTATTAACACAGACATGAAAAAATGTTGTATTTGCATCACCCTTTTCCAGCCATCTCAACCTTGATTTCTGAAACAATAAACTATCTTTCAGAGTCATTAGATGACTTATATTTGCCACCAGTTGTTTCCTTTTTTGAATATCCTCCTCTAATAAAGTATATACCTCCCCTTGAATGTCTAGACTATTGATATTCTCCTTAGTCTCCTGTATCCTGCCATCCAAGTGACCAAATGACTCCTTATTCCAAATCCGCAAACTACCCTAAATTTAATTGTCATAAAAAATAAAGGAGTTAAATTAGAGTTTTACAAAAATTGAGATAATGAGACTAATTAGGTTTTGGTTTGGTTGCAAAACCAAGTTTGGAGAGGAATTGAAATAAAATCAATTTCATTCAATGTAATTTTAATTCCTCTTAGTCATTTATTTTAAAATTAATTTTACCTTAATTGTAAATAAAAAACGGACACTTACTTTTCAATCGAACACATACATATTTAATTTATAGAAGTTTTTCTTCTCCTATAAATATTTATTGATAAATTTATCGAAATTGATCACTTAATTTCTACAATTGTAGCAACCATATTTGAAACAAAGATCAACAATTGGCAGATTAATTCTTGTCATTCAAACAGAATTTAGTTCCCCGATATATTTGGAATCTCATTCTGATTAATTTTGCTTTTCCCTGATCACAGACTCAAAAATAGTATCTGTGGAATGGATTATGCTATTCAACAAAGGCTTCTCTACGGTATTCATCTTGACTTTTGAATTTTGAAAAAAAGTCAAGACGATCTGATGGACCAACTAATTAATAAGGAACCCACTGATATTTGAATTAAATATATGATGAAGGTGTTAAATCAGTGTTTCCGGTTGAGATAGGACAGAGATACATGCATCTGCTTCCTTTGTCGCTAAAAGCACGAGGCGTCGGGGCCTAATTAATTCTATAATTATAATTCTATACCCAGCAAGTTGAGCATATAACTTTATTACAAGTTGATAGTAAATGCCAATCTATACCAGTCTTAATCATTCATGGCTATTGGCTGCATTTCTCTTTATCATCTTTAATCATCATAACGGCATCACTATGGATTTCTTTTCAGCATTTTTGTTTCTACTGCTCAGGGCTAATAAAATAACAAAAATTAGGATCTTTCGTCAACGATAACTTTTAAATCGATCACTTCATTTAAAAATACTTATATTCAATTCTGGGCTTCTGGCTATCAATAATTTTTTAGTAGGCTTTAAAAAGAACTTAAATTTCATGTACTTTATAAGAAATTTATTTTAACAAATTATCTATACAATTAAAATTAATGAGAGCATTCATTCCCGTGTACCAAAAAAAAATTAATGAGAGCATATAAATTTTTTGTATATATCACGCATCAAAATTAAATTATGAAAGATTATCTTCTCTTTTTTTTTCTTTTGAAAGTAAGAATTTTTAATTTTTCCTTCTAGTCTAGAGTCTAGACTAATAAATGCTATGATTTTGTTTCTTTAATCTGTTTATTGAGGGGAATTATTTAAATCATTTAGCAGTATTTTTCTACTATCACACATGCATTTGCATTTTATATATCGAGCCTTTTGCTATGCCATTTTAATTGATAATAATTTTTTAATTTTAATTGATAATAATAATCACACATTGCTTATTATATAGACGACGGTGTTTTTTTTTTTAAAATGCAAACGACGGTGTTGTAATTAATATAAGACAATTGTAACTAAAAATTACCTTCTTTATTATTAACGGGGAGAGAGAGAGGGGCACTTCGTACCTATGTAAAATTTAAAAAAACAAAATAAAAAAGAAACAAAGTAAATGTGATTAATTATTTTTTATAGAAATAGTTATTAAAAATTTAATAAAAAGATAAAATTATCTAAGTAAAATGTGAAAATAAAAAGAAAAATATTCATTTATACAATAGTATAGATATAAAAAAATAAACATTTTTTTAATTAGGCAAAGAATCAACCTGAAACGACTGTTTGAATTGACACTTGTTTTATAATATTAACCGGTGATGACAAAAATTATATTAAGATAAATGATACATATGCACTATTAACCACCGAAATAACTTTTTAATTAAGTTATTGAACGCTAAACTAGGGATGGCAATTGTGCCCAAGTCCTATGGGTACCCGTAAAAATTACCCATAATGGGCAGGGTAAAAACCCGTAAAGCGGGTATGGGCGCGGGTACGGGCAAAAGCCCGCATTTTTTCATGGGAACGAGCGCGGGTACGGGCAATTTGATGCCCAACCCACCCCTTACCCACACTCATATATATAATTATTTAATAAAAAATACCACATATAATTATATATAGAGGTATATTAATTTTATTAAAATATCTAATATATTCATACATATTTTTAAAATTGATATATATAAAATATATTACAAATTAAAAATATATTTTTATAACTATCTATTTGTGATTTTTTTACTTTATAATAATATATGACTAATTAGTGTTAATAATATGTTTTTATAGATCTTGAAGAATTCTAACACATGATATCCAAGTTTATAAAATAGTGTGACGTGAAAGTATATTGTAATATTTAATAAAATTTTTGAACATTAGATCATTTGTTATGTTTTAGAACATTAACATATTGTGTTTCAATGTAATTAAATTGTTGTATTACTGATATTTTAAAATTATATTTGGACGATCTTCGAGCAACTTTTTCAACCGAGATATAGTTTTCTTAAATTTATATTTTTTTAGTAAGTTGTTAATTATTTACTTAATAAAAGGGCAGGTAACGGACGCGGGTACGGGCATATAGGTGCCCAACGGGTATGGGGAAGGACACTAAAGTTACTGTCCACGCGGGTACGAGCTTTTTTTAAAAAACGCGGGTACGAGGACGAACATTGTGGTATCCTGCCCAGAGGGTACCCATTATCATCCCTGGGCTAAACCAGTTCTTTCATTTCACTTATTTAATAATCGGTCCCATTTTCAAAAGATTGCTATTAAGTATAAACAATGATATTCATTTTATATTTTAATTAGAAAATAATTTTACTATTAAGTACAATTAAAAATTTTATTTGATTAGGTAGATTTTTAGCAAAATAAGCAATGCCTTTACCATGAAATATAAATAACATCCTTATTAATGACGAAGTATAAATTAAAGGCCTATTCAGTTACAGATTTTAAAAACAGTTTTCTATTTTCAGAAATAGAAAGTTGAAAAATGGTCCGCTTTTTTTAGGGCGTGTTTGTGAGTTAATAAAAGATGAGAATGAGAGAATTAGAGAGGGAAGAAAGGGGGAGAAAAAGGGGACTTTGTAAAATACTTAAACTCCCAAACATATAGGAGGGAAATACTTCCATTCCAATTAGCCCTTCATTTTTTTCCCTTCCCTCCAAAAATTTTTTTTGGTGACTATATTTTTTTGGTGACTTGATGTAACCTTCCCTCCAAAAATGAACTCACAAAACATACCCCCTTAGAAAATATTTTCTATTTTTAAATTTTACGTACAACCAATGTCAACTTATTTTTTTTATTTTATTTCATGTTTTAGAGTTTTTTTATAAGAAATAGGAAAATCAATACAAAATTCTTTTCCGTATTTCTTTTACAAAACTTTGAAAATAGGAAATAAAATTATGTTTTTATAATCAAAATTGAAAAAAAAAATCATAATTAAAACTAAAAAAATTGGAAATGAAAACATAAAATATTTCTCGAAGTAAACGGTCCTAGATCGTTTGGTTTCAAAAAAACTTTTTCCGTTTTCATTTTTTATTTTTTAAATTTTAATTACTAAACTACTTTCAATTTTGGTTAATTATATATAAAAACATCACAGTGTTTTCAATTTGTTTCATGTTTTCAAAATTTTGTATAATAAATAATGAAAACAACTTTGTATTAATTTCTCTGATTTCTTTACAAAAATCTTAAACATGAAATAAAATGAAAAAAATATAAGTTGACATTTTTTGAAATTTCAACTAAAAAAGGAAATGAAAACATAAAATATTTTCTAAAAGTAAACGACCGCTTTTGACAGATAATTTTTAAAAACATTTTTTAAAATCGTTACTATTTTTGGAAACTATTTTTAGTTTTTGTTGCATTTATGATGGAGATCGAGATACAACATGGTGGTCCGAGATGGGTCTCTGCACACTTTTGGTGGTGTTTTGGTTGGTTTGAACAGTGATTCCAGTAGTAAATTAAGATGGGGATGAGCTTGCAAAAATACTCCATCACCCAAGTCAAAAGGTGTTTAAATAAAGTGTAAGCGGGATTGAAAGCGTACCTTAAATAATATGGAAAAGGGTATTTATAAGTGATCTAGGCACTATAGATATGAAGGTAGGGGAGTTTTGCATGATAGACTTATCCAATTGTTCAATAATCTATTGTCATAATGTAATTCATCTAAGCTAACCATTGTAATCTAATCTTAACTTAGTCTAAAACTTGTGCCAGTGGTTAAGACACTCATTATGGACGATAGGATCGCATTTAATGTTGCAGACCCAATAGGCATAGGTCGATGGCAAGTGAGGCGCTTGCTTATGACTTGAGGTTGCATAATTGGTCCAAGGTTCAACCTCTCATGTGTTCGGGTTACGGTAATAGGAAATAGGGTCAATATGTGGTAATATTCTTGTGAGGATGAGGGACAATGTTGTTAAGATAAATGGTAATTTGTTTAGAATGGGCTACATCGATTCGGTCGGGTTTGAAATAGTTTATAGGGAAATGAAACTTGCACACTCTTTTTTTTGGTTTGGAGGTGTGGAGAATATAGAAATATAAAGAAAAAAGAAAAAAAAAGATAGAGAAAGAAAAATGTGTGATAATTGATGTGTGGAAAAGGAAAAGAGAAATGCAAAGAAAAATGAGGTGAAAATTAAATGTATAAAATTTGAGTGTAAAAATTATAATTTATATGTTATTGTGATGTTTATTGGCTTTCGCCCTTCTCAATAAAATCATGACTCTATCTTTACTTATATATCATGCTTTAGTGTGTAGGGATGGGAATAGGACGAGCCGAGCTAGGCTTTCCAAGGCCTGAGTCTGGCCTGCACCTTAAATACATGGTCTGAGGCTGACCCATTACCTGACATAGGCTTTATTTTATGGCCGGAGCCTGGCCTATTTAAAGTCTGACATGGCCTGAAAGCCTATTTAAAAGCTTGTTTTATAGTAAGGTTCTTGAATATATCATAAGCATATATATGAATAGACTTATAGGTTCAAGTTTCTAACATACTTAAATGTTTATACAAGCTAATAAGTATATAATTATATGGAAAAGTATTAAAAAATCTTTATAATAATAATAGCAATATAAAAAATATTAGCCTTTTATTTATATTTAGTTAAATAGACCGGCCTGATAGGCTCAAAAGGCTTTTTTTGATGGCCTGAAGCCTGACCTGATTTGCTATATAGGTTTTTGAAAAAGCCTTGGCCCGATCTATTTAATAAATTGGCCTGGCCTGGGCCTGATGTAGGCCGGGTAGTAGGCCCCTGACGAGTGGTCTGGCCTGTTCCCACCCCTAAGTGTGTGTTTGATTTGGCGTTGAGATTGATCAAACTCAAGTTTAGAATTCCCAACATAATTATTTCTAGCATTAAAAACATGATGTTAGGACGTTTCAATGTTAAATCAAATATGATCTTAATAATACACTTTGGAGTTGTTTTAAAGTGACAGGAATTATAATGTGCGTGAAGTGAACAGTACACACATGGCATATTCGGTTGAATGGAGAAGAGAGGTGGAAGCTATAGCTTGCAACTTATTTTAAATAAGTAGTTGTGCAGATCTAGAATATCCTTGGGTTCAGTTGACTTGATTGTGGGTGTGAGATCAAGTGGAGAAAAATGAAGTATAGTTTGATTCAAAATTAGTTTTAAAAGCACTTTTCAGGC
Source organism: Sesbania bispinosa (assembly GCA_026901365.1). Lineage (NCBI taxonomy): Eukaryota > Viridiplantae > Streptophyta > Magnoliopsida > Fabales > Fabaceae > Sesbania > Sesbania bispinosa. Next base: position 325,329 of record QLOH01000151.1, read on the forward strand.
GCTGCACTACTATCATTAAATTAACTGCACTATTTGTAATTTGAAACTAATATTTTTAATAAAAAAATTAAAAAAAAGACATATTAGAGTTTGCATGCAAGTCACATGTTTTTTTATGGTAAAAACAAAACATTATTGTTTTGTAAATAATGTATACATGCATTGATAATTTGTTTATCTTAATTTTTTATGTATGTTTTTCATTTTAAATTTTTCTCTATATTTTAAACACTTTTCATTATATGTACAATTTTTTTTTAAGTTATTTGTGAAGGCATATGTTGAGGGTTAATAATAACATTAATTAGTTTTTCTGTGAGATAAAATTGACATTTTTTACCAGAAAAAACACTAATTATTGAGTAATAGAATTTTTTTTGGTTTAACCACATGTATCCTCCACGGGAGACAATCTTGTTCGAACCGGGAATATCACATCATGGTGGGGGCTAGCTCTCCCAGCGGGGATTTTTTGCATTCACAAGACTCGAACCCGAGACCTTGCTTAAGGGAAATCAAGTATGTATAGGGATGTCAACGACTCAACGGGGCGGGGTGCGGGGGACGAGTAGGCCTACCCGTGTATACATATCCATTAAAATTAACGGGTACTCATGTGGATAACGAGTATTCATGGGTATCTATTAATATTTAAAAATTTAAATTTTATAAAAAGAAAGAGAGGAAATGTTATATAATATATTATAATATCATACTATATATATATATATAAATAATCATTATATAACACCGTTATGTGTTAATATATTAAAAATATTATCATAAAATAATATAAAATAAATTATATCTCATTATAAAATAATAAAAAATCCTAATGTTCAAATATATTTAATGGAAAAATATGTTTTAATGAGTATGCGGGTACCCGCGGGGCGGGTAGTATAATATTCGTCTTCATCCATTATATAAATATGTGGTACTCATTGTGGATATATCCATATATCCACAATGGATATATCCACGTATATCCACAGATACGAATAGTTTTTTTACATCCCTAAGTATGTACCACTTGAAACAACCATGTTGGTATTATTGAGTACTAAAATACTCCTTAAATAAAATATAGACTCCTTCTTAATTGGATAAATACATTGCAATATATTTTCTAGAAGAAACCGAAATTCAACAATGGCTTACAGGATATAGTGTTTGTTAACTTATATGGCATTCAATTATTTATTTGCAAAGTAGAGGACACGCTGGCGGCTGATGTAACATTAGTATAGGTCTAGAAATAGCTAGACAGAGACAGGTTATTGGAATGGAAAACAATACAGTGCATTCAACCCCATTCTCAGTTTCTCACTCCTCGGGCCTGCACTTACCTAATTTACGTGCCTCATAATATTAATTGTTTTCAATCTCAAGTGAACAAAAAGGACAAAGAAGGCATATTAAATATAAAATAAAATTAACTTATATAAAGTTGTGGTATATACTTGCTGACAACAACAAAAATTGTGTTATACTCTCAAATAAGTAAAAAAAATAACTCATACTTATTAAATATTAATTAATTTCATTAATTTTTCTTAATATCATTTAAAAATGGATTGTATTTTCTAAATTGCCTTTCATGAAAGACTTCAATTTTATCGAAACTTATTCCAAGTGGAAATACTCTTTCTATAAGGCTTATTAGATAGGATCATTGGAAAATAAAATATGAATTTAAATAAAGATTATTTTGGTATGAGGTCATTAAATTGGGTAAAATTAGGTAAGATTTACTTATATTTTGGACCACCATATATGAAATTTTTGTTGCTTCCGAAGGGTGTATACTAGTACTTAATTATGATGTTGTTTTTAATAAATAAATAATATACATTATTTTGAATTTAATGAGTGTAACAATGAAAATTTTTACGTGTGTTTAATGAAGACCATATTTGTTAAGCCAAGTTTAGGGTTTAGGGTTTAATGAAGACAATATTTGTTAAGTCGAGTAATTGACATGACATTTTTTGTATTATTAAACACAATACTACTATATGTGTTTGAAGGAAGTAAGGACATAACAAAGAGAAAAACAAAAAATGAAAAATAGAAAAGAGAGAAATAATATTGACTTAATTTGAGATTATTTATAGGTTGTTTGATATAAAATAAATAATTTAAAATAGAAAATTTAGTTATTTAGTTTTAAAGAACCGGTAAGGAAGAGGTAATATTTTTTATTAATTTCTCATTTCTTTCCCATCTCTTACCTAAATTTGGGAGAAATGTGTTTTAGCTAGGTAGGGTCCATCAACTTTTTATATTTTCCACTATTTCTCTTCATCATAAAACTAGTGAAATGCTATAGAATTTCTATAGAACCAAACAAAGTGTAAGTGATGTATCAATGTATTATTGGATAAAAATGTAAAACTTACTAAATTTATAGCATATACTTACCAAAGTATATTTTTTTTATATTTTTAAATTTGACTTTCTTAAGAAAGATAAAGTATAGTTGAATGATATATTATAATAAAAAAACTAGCACCACGAATATTTGAAGAATTTTACCTAAGTGTATCTTTCAACTAGTATTTTATCCACTAGTGCAACGCATGCACATATGTATGCAGTATTTTTATTTCCTATTTTATTGATATTTTTAATATAATTAAAAAACAAATATAAAGGATAATATGTTTTAAAATTAAAAAAACACCCAAAGAAGTATAAGAAGTCTATTATATATTGAAATTATTATTATGCTTATTAATTAATACTCCAACCCTTCTTCTTTTGTTCCCTTTAGAAAAAAAAAAATAATTCTTTTTATCTGTTTAGAATTTCAAGACAATATTTATTATAGTTTTATCGATTACATCCTTATACCTATCAACTATTTAAAAAAATTAGTATAGAAGCTAGGATATAAATGAGAAGGGACAAAAGGTATAATAGCTAGAAACTTAAAAACAATTTTAAGAAAAAAAATATTAATTACATTTTTAAATTTATGTGTTACTAATCAAAATCAAAATCAAAATCAATAGATAGATAAAGAGAAATTGAAGTTACATGACTAGTAATGAAAAAGAAGATATTTAAATTTTTATTTTTTAAAGAATAAAAAATCACATTCCTTGAAAAAGAAATCAAGGATAAAGATTTCTTGTTTAAAGAAAGGATTCAGTTGAAATTTAAAAAACAGACATTGATATAAGTTTTTAAAATAAAATTGGAAATTGTGAGGTTAGGTCAATTAAAAAATGTTCAAGAAATTTTGTAAAAACACATGTAAATGACACATCAAAAGGAAAACCGTAAAAAAGAATAGTGAGAGTGAAAAATATAACAATAATAGAGAAATTGAATATCTCACTCATATTAAGATCTCACATTTATATAACATTAGAATTGATTAATATACCATGAATCATTGTGGATTTTTCGCAGCTCATAAAATCACGATCAACCTAACGTGTATTTAAGTCTAAAATGAGTTATAATGGTATTAATCTAATTAAATATTTAGTTTTGATTGTTATAATTTTATTTAAAAATTATTTTTTTAGATTTTTTGAGATATTCAATTATCATACTTTATTTATTTAATTTTTTTGAGACATTGTTGATCTTTATTGAAATTTTATTAATAAGTAATTAATGTTTATAATAATAAGTATTTTGGTAACTTTAATATATTTTAATATTTACAAAATTAAATAATAAAATATTTGAATTTTAATTAAAATTAACAAGATATAAAAAACCAACTAATATAATAAGATAGTTACTAATTGAAAGATAGCTACTAGAGATTAAAAAAAAAAGATAGCTACTAGAGATTATAGGATGAGGACCTAATTTTTTATTAAAAAAGTTTTCCCCTAATATCAATTTCCTTGAATATTTTCTTTAATAAAGAATATAATTAACAAAGAAAAACAATTTTGGGGCCTAAAATAACTACAATTATTTTGGGGGCCTTAAGGCAAGTGTTTTACTTATTTTATGGTCTGGTCGACCATGCATAGAATTAGTGTATGCACATAAGAAAATTCAGACCTATCAGCTGTTGTAATTTCATACCAATGATCCTTAGCAAAATTATAGTAAACAAATTGAAATTCAACCTACACACCCTCATCTCCCCTAACCAAAGTGCCTTCATCAAAGGGAGGTTAATCCAGGACAACCTTATCATGACTCATGAAACATTCCATTTTCTTAGATCTAAGAGGAAGAGAAATGCTTCCCAACTTGCACTCAAGTTGGATATGAGTAAAGCCTATGATAGGCTGGAGTGGGAGTTTCTACAAAGAGTTCTCAAGGCCCATGGCTTTGATGAGAGATGGATAGACTGGGTTATGAAAATAACCACATCAGTGTCATACAGAATAAAAATTAATGGCTTTAACAGTAAAATCCTTCTCCCAAAAAGAGGTATCCGTCAAGGAGACCCTCTATCCCCTTTCTTATTTGTTTTAGCTGCTGACATTTTATCCTTTCAGTTATTGCAATCTGTTCAAGCAGGAAAGCTTAAAGGAGTATCCCTTGGGAGGAATTGCCCCCTTTGTCTCATCTGCTGTTTGCGGATGACTCCCTTATGTTTGCACAAGCTAACCCAGCAGAGGCCTATGAACTTCTCAGAATTCTGAATCTTTACTCTCAAGCCTCGGGACAGAGGATAAATATATCCAAGTCAAGAATTATATGTGGTAGAAATATGGACCCAGCAACCAAAAAAAAATGGAGGAAATTTTTTCTATTAAATGCTGGGACCAACCAGGAAAGTATTTGGGTCTTCCCTCTCAATGGGGAAGATCCAAAAGAGCAACCCTTCACTGGATCAGGGAGCTAGTTGAAGCAAAAATTCAAGGATGGAAGGAATCTCTGCTCAACCAAGCTGGGAAGGAAATCTTGATTAAAGCAGTCATCCAGGCCATACCATCCTATGCTATGGCTGTCCTAAAATTTCCTAAACTTTTCTGTCAAAGGCTCAGCTCAGAAGTAGCTAGATTTTGGTGGAATAGTCATGGGAAGGAGAGTGGGATCCATTGGAAGGCTTGGAAGTCAGTAGCTATAAGTAAAAGCTCCGGGGTCTTGGGTTCAGGGACTTCACAACAATGAATCTTGCACACTTGGCTATGCAGGCCTGGAGAATTATGATGAATCCGGAATCCCTATGTGCAAGGCTACTCAAAGGTATTTATTTTCCCAACAATGATTTCTTTGATGCAAAAAAGGGAAACCAACCTTCCTGGATGTGGTCAAGCATCCTGGATGGAAGGGATCTTCTGCTCAGACATGGGAGATGGCAGATTGGATCGGGTGAGCAAGTAAAGGTTGGAAAATATAACTGGGTGGCTGCAGGAGACAACATTTCACATCTCTTAATGGGAGAAGACTTCTTTGTCTCTGAGTTGATGCTAAATGATCAGAGGGCTTGGGATCCAGGGAAAATCAGAAATCTATTCCATATTGATGCAGCTATCAAAATATTGCAAACCCCCATTAGTTGGACTACCTCAGATGATTTCTTCATCTGGCCCCATACAGTCTCAGGCATGTATTCTGTCAAATCAGGCTACCACCATGCTGTTAAAGAGGTGTTCCCTAATCCAAGACCCTCAGCCTCTCACTGTAACCCTAAGGAATTTTGGAATGGCATCTGGATTTTAAACATCCCACAGAAAATCAAAATTTTCTTGTGGAAAGCTAGTTCAAATGCTCTGGCAGTTGCTACTGATTTGCATAGAAGGAAAATCCTAAGGGATGACACATACAAAATCTATGGTGATCATTCAGAAACAATAGAGCACGCACTGCTCTTATGTCATTGGGTTACCCCTGTTTGGTTTGGGTCCAACCTCCAATGGAACCCCAACCATCTTACAGTTCAAAGGTTTGATAGCTGGCTTTGGGAGAAGATGCAGGTTCTAAGAAGTGGTAGCAAGGAAATTCAACAACAGCTAACCTACCTAGGGTTTCTAATCTGGAACATTTGGAAAACTAGGAACAATTATAGCTTCTGAGATCAAAAGCCTAATCCTGCTGAGGTTCTACAACAAGCACGGATAAAAACATTAGAGTGGTTGGATGCCACTACCACTCAGGTAGTGGATCACCATCTCATCTCAAGGTCCCACCCCCATCAGTGGAGACCCCCAAGGGAAGATACACTTAAATTCAATGTTGATGCAAGATGGTCTCCAAAGAACAGATTTGCAGCTATAGGAGTGGTAGTAAGGGATTCAATAGGTTACCTTGTCAGTGGACTAGCGAAGAATATTGCAGTCGTTTCCCCTCTCTCGGCTGAGGCTCTTGCTATAAGAGAAGCAATCTCCCTGTCCCGTAACCTGCAATGGGGAAGATGCCTGTTCAAATCAGATAGTCTACAAGTCATACAAGCGTGTAGAGAAGAAAAACCAGTTGGAGAAATTACACGAATAGTTTGAGATATTATTAATCTCAAATCATCTTTCAATCACTGTGGATTCCTATGGGTTAACAGGAAAGGTAATGAATGTTCAAACCTTGTGGCTCGGGCGTGCTTGAATGGCTCCCTTCCCCCATCCTGGGTAACTAGACCACACCCTCCTTTGAAGAGAGTGATTCAGCAAGATGCGGTCTCCCTTCCTTCTCCGCTTTCCGCTGTTCCTCGATCCTTCGAGTGACTTCATCCGCCGTGATTTTAGGGTTTTTCCCTTTTAGCTAAGGAGCAAATCTAGGGTTGTACTTGCTTTGTCTTGGTTGGATTATGATTTAGATTTTGTGTCAGCTACAATCTAGTTTGCTCACAGTCTCTGCTTCTCAGACTGTTTAGTCCCCTTGCTGGGCTTCTCTATTTTTGGGCCTCTGGCCCCTTTTCAGTAATATATCGCGCATTTGACCAAAAAAAAAGAATCATATAGGAGAACTCGATCAATATATTATCTCTAATTTTTATATATATATATATATATAATGGGGATGCATTTTTTTGTGTCAATTTCTTCCTGTTAAAATTATACCCTTGTTAATAAAAACTACAAAAAAAAAGGCTCGAGGGAGTTTAAAAGCATGAAAGCAATATGACCGTGACATGATAGACATGCATGTCCGATGGTTTGATATAGTTTGAGAATGTTTGGAGGATGAGGGAGTATAAAAAATAAGAAAGGGAGATAGATATATGACCCTTTCACTTTCACGTCTCATTTTTCACTAGTTTATAATTAAGACATTACAATTATCAATAGGGGTGTAATCGGGTCGGGTCGGGTTTGAGATGACATCAAGCCCGAAACGATAGAATAATGGTGGGTTGGGTTGGGTTGGGTCATCGGATCATGAACATTTTTTCTTTTATTTTAAAAAATGTGGAAGATGACATGAAATTAAAATATAACATGAAAAAAATGAAAGAAATATGGAAACATAAAATGAGAGGAGCAAATGAAATAGGGTTTGGGGAACCACCGCTGCTTGTGTTGTCGTTGCTCCTATTTTTGTTCTCTATGGGAAGGAAAATGAAATAAGATTAAGGCTTTTTTTCTTGGTTTGGTTTGGTTCGGGTCAATCGGGTTCAAGATAGGCAAACCCGATACCCGAAACGATCCAGACCAGGTTTGAAAGAAAATGTCGAACCGAACCGAAACCCAAACCGAACAGTTATCCTTCGGGTTGGGTTGGATCAATCGGGTTCGCGGGTTGGATCGGACCCGTTTACACTCCTAATTATCAATGTTTCAACAAGTGGCGAAACTTAACTGAAAATTGGGGAGTCATATTAATATTTTAATACATAAATTAAATATGTAATAATATATATCTAAAATTTAAATTGTAATGTTAACATAAATATAGACTATAAATTATAAAAGGTTAAATATTTAATCCTTAGAATATAGTCGAGATTTTATTTTAGTTCCAATAATTCAAAATTGATGGATTTAGTCCTTAAAAAGTGAAAATATCCCTTTTTAGATCTTATAAATAAAAATTCGTAGCTAATTCATAGTAAAATTTGTAGCAAACTATGCAATAAGCACTAAATAAGTGTATTTTTTCAATTTTTAAAGTATCAAAAATCACTGATTTTAAATTATAGTGGCTAAAACAAAATCTTTATTATATTTTAGGAGCTAAAAACATATTTAACCCAATATAAAACACTTCCTATGGTCTTTTTGCAGGACCCTTTTGAGAAAATTCGTGAATTAAGAAACTTAATTAGTATAGTTCTTAACATTAAATTTATTAACAGTTAGTATTATTTTTCAGAATTACCCTTATAATTATTGGGTCTCATTATTTTTCTCTTTCCGCCTAATTTATTAATGTATTTTCACTCAAGTTTTTTCTTTATGCATTTATTATTTGTTGACTACAAAAAAAACTATTCAATAAATAAGAGTATTTTTATAAAAGAAAATATAATTGATGAATGCAGTAGGCAATTTGGATGAGATCTTATAAAAAATACCAAAACAAATTCTGAAAAGGGTCCAATAAAAAGGACTTAAGTTTGTAATATTTAAACAAATAAAGTTTTTACCAAAAAAAAACAAATAAAGTTATCTCCAATTGAATAAATTTACTAAACTTAAACTTAAAAAATATTACACCTTATATGTTAATAAACTCAATAATTAAATAATGTGATAACTAATAATGAAAATTTTTTTACACTAACAATATATATACTAATTAAACTTTTATGAAAGATTCAATTACATGCAAGTAAATGAAAATATTTTTTTTAAAAATATACATATGTGTATATGTATTAAAAAGTTTGGAGGGATCAATGAAGAAGATCCGCCCCCGGTTTCAATACATTATTATATATCGAGAAATGAATTTTTCATATTAATTAAATAATAAATAGGTGGAGTTTTATTATAATTTATAAATAATGTTTGAAAAATAAATATAAAATTTTAATATTTTTTTTTTGGTACTTACTAATCCCCTCGCTGGTTTGTAGGCACCTTGATGGGTGAGACAACTGACCCTGGATTTTAAAGGAAATGCATGCCCAAGGCGGGATTCGAACCCCCGACCTTGGTTAAGCTTGGATCAGCCCTCTCCGCTGAACCAACCTCCAGGGTTATATAAAATTTTAATATGAAAATAAGATTACATATTGAATTTTAAGGTAAAGAAAATTCATTCCCATTTTGATCTAACGGAATCTATAACCCTCTGTTTGTTATAGAGAGATTGGTGAGAGAGAGAGAGATTCGGTAGAGAATCTCAGCTAACTTCGCTTGGTATGCGAGAGATTGAGAGGAGAGAGTTAGAAATTGGTGGGTCCCACGAAGGAGTTTAATCTCTTCAATTGAGAGAAGAAACGAGAGAGATGCTGAGACAATGAATTGTTACCATTATACCCTCTGTTTGATTTTTTGTTTTTTTATTAAAACCTTCTCATTTATTATTTGAATAAAGGGCATTTTTGTCCAGTGAAAAAATATTACTCTCTCTCTCCTATTTCTCTCTCATTTTTATTCAAACCACACAACCTCTAAATCTATCACATTTCTCATTACTTTCTCTCTTTTCTATCTCTCTCTTTCTTATTTCTCTCTTCCTTATCTCTCTTTTGGAACCAAACAGAGGGTAAGCTCTACATACATACACACACGGCATTGCAACGACAATGATAAATTTTAAAAGAAAATGTGATAAAAATTTATTCTAAATTGAACTGTATAAGTAGAAGATATTGTCATATTGTTTAAGTGTTTGTTCTCTTACAAGATCACACGTAATCTTTTATGAGAGACAATTTTTACCTGATCCAGCTGAGTATGGATGAGAAACCTCTTTTTACTAGTATTTAACACAATAGCTTACCTATGACTCGAAATATTTTAAGGATTTTGATAGTATTATCCCTTAAAATGATTTTAACAATTAAAAAATAAAATATTTATTAAATTTAAAATATAAATTAACATATAGTAAATCTTTTCTATTTTTGACAAAAAATTCTAGTTTTAGATTCTTAAAATCACCTCTAATTTTAAGTAATGGTGTTATCAAAATTCTATTTTTTAACCGCTTCCTAAACATGAAAAAAAAAATTATTCCTTCAACAGTTTTAACTTATAAAATTGAAAAAAAAAATTAGGATAGACTCTTATATTTTAAATTTACAATACAATTTTATTATAAATAATAAAAATTTAATAATATTTTTTATAAATTTAAATTTAATTTTTATTATAGACTCAAAATGTTGGACCATAAAATTATCCTATAAAATTTAGCTAAACATGCGGGATGCGGCTAGACCTTGTTCTCCATGGAGCACTGAACCTGCTGCATGTGCTTTGAGTTGTGTACGATGAGGCAAGGCAGACAAATGTTGCGAATGTGACGCACTGACACTGACACAATGTCTTTGCTTTCGTGTGTGAATTCTGGGATTTGGGCATTTGGCAGTTGCCACCCTTCACTTATTAAGTATCTTTATTTCATTATCTCATTTATTTACTATTTATAGATTTTAAATGGATATAAAAGATGCACATCAATAAATTTTTAGTATTAAACGTCTCTTCTTTCTAATTTAGCACCTCATTTTTATATTATTTATAAATTTTAAATGAGTTTCGTCAATTTACACGTCATTCATTTTTTATTTATAAATATTTTAATTAATAAATAATAAAATATTAATATTAATAAAAAATAAAATAAAAATTTTGATATTTTAAAAAAATATTATTTTTCGACGATTTAAACTGCAGGTAAATTTGCTTTTAAAAAAATTATCCCGAGTTGAAATCATCGGAAAAGCTAAATAAAAAAATTTTAGAAAATTACTGGGAGTTTATTATATAATCTCAGAAAAGACAAAACAAAACAAAAATTAAAGTACCGGTGCTCAACTAAGCACCAATGCTCCTAAAGCACCCTCGCTGGCAAAGCTCTAGCGATTTTTTTCCCGTTGAACATTGCTGCTTATTCAGCAAATACTCAATAAACATATCTTTATCCCTCTAATTTGAAGCCAAATTCTAAATTCCGTACAACAAAATAATATTTGTCGTAATTATTTTTGTAATTAATTATATTTTCTATTTTAAAGTATATATTTTCCAGCAACAAAAAACTGGCAACAACACCAAAAAAATTGTATGCATTTTCTCATATTTTTATTAAGCTAGGGACTGTTTGAGATGATTATGACTTTTCAAATTTTTATTTTCAAAAGCTTTCACCCAAGTATTTACAACTAAAAAAAACTAAAAACCATTTTTTTACTTAGACTTACATTTTAATAATAAAAATATATCACTAAAATAAGTATTTAAATATGCCAATAAGGTAATCTCTAAATAGGTCAATAAAATAAATTAAAAAAATATATATTATTATATTATTTATTATGTATAATATATAATCTATATGTCTCTTTTTTATTTTTTTAAACCAAATGGAGTGTTGAAGTCACCATATATTTTGAAATGAAGAGGAATTTGGGTAAACCTTATTCAAAATACACCGGTCACATAATTGATTTTCATACATTTACCCGATATATTTATTGAGATTAATTTAAATGAACTTATATGAATTATGAAGTATTTTATGACCTTAACCAAGCTTATGTTATCAGATAGGCTTAAATAAACTAAAAAAAAAAAAGAAAAACTCTTCCAGATGCCTGTAAGTATAATTTTGTTGTGCACAACACAAGCTTGGTCCAACCTTCTACCCCATTGGGAGTTGCCCACGTGGCTTGACTATTGTTTGACTCACGTGCCTAAATTAATTGATATCCTCACCCTTTTTATTTTACTGAAAAATGATTAAAGCATATGATATATAAAAATATTCAAAGACATGCATCCTCCTTGCCCGATAATATCAACTTTACCTTTCACCACATTAACTAATTTATTATATTTTTTAATTCTAATGATTTATCCATCCATTCATCTATCTTTTTGGTCGTTATCTTTCCTTCTATTCAACGAGTATATATAAATGAGGCAATCCCCTTAGATATTCACTTCAAGCCACACCATTATTAGTTACATTACATTATAAAGAGATCATTCGTTGAGTGCATTTTCATTCCATTCCAAGAATATGGATTTTGAATCTTCTTTTTTCCAAAACCAAAACCTTCACTTCTTCCATGAAAATTCACACCTTTTTTCTTGGGACAATGACTTCAATTTTTTCAATGATGACAACATCTTTCCCTTCAATAACTTCATCGACCATTCACAATCACAAACCAATGAATTATCATCATCACCTTCTGAATCAAACTCTTCAGGATCTCTAGCTAGTGTTGAGTCACAAGAAGTCTCTTCCAATTCAGCTTGTATTGCATCTCCCCCTTCACCACCAAAGGAAAATAGTAAGAGGGTGTTCAGGGGAGTAAGGAGAAGACCATGGGGGAAATTTGCAGCAGAGATAAGGGATTCAACAAGAAATGGGGTTAGAGTGTGGATTGGAACATTTGATACAGCTGAAGCAGCAGCTTTGGCTTATGACCAAGCAGCTTTCACTACAAGGGGTTCATTGGCAGTGCTGAATTTTCCAGAGGAAGTGGTAAGAGAGTCCCTTAAAGATATGGTTAACAAGCCTTGGGAAGAGGGTACTTCCCCTGTGTTGGCACTCAAGAGAAAGCATAGCATGAGGAGTAAGCCTAGTAAAAAGAAAACCAAAAAGGCTCAAAGTGATCACCATCAGATCATGGAGATTAACACTTGCCAAAATGTGTTGGTGTTGGAGGATTTGGGTGAAGAGTATCTAGAGCAACTTTTGAGCTTGACTTCCTAATTCCTAGCATTGTTCTGTTTTTTGTAATTAGTTTCCCCTGTTTTTGGAATTGTTCATCAACTTTAACATTTGAATTCTTTCATTACTCCATCAAATGTTTCCTATATTCTGTTTTTTTCCTCCTTTTTCATCATCTGATTTCCTTCAGAAAAGGAAAAGAAAACTTGGAAATAACTGTAATTATATTTTGAAAAATGTATTTGAGATGCCTTTGTTTTGCAGAAATAATACTTATCGGTGCGAAAAATAATTTGCTCTTTTACATTTTTCTTTTCTCTTTTGATGATTTTTTATTTTTATTTCTCTACTCTCCTAACTCTACAATTCACCTATTAAATATTAACAAATAGTACAACTATTTAGATAGTCAAACATCTATCATTGTATTAGTTGAAAAAAATATGATTCTACAACCTATTTTGGGTGCTGAATAGAAAGACAAAGAAAGATAAAATAAAAAAAAAAATGTAATGAAAAAAAAGTAAAGGGGTGAGAAGAAAAGTGAGAAAGGAGTTCGAACAACATTAGCAAATAATGAGGGTTATTTGAGATAAAACTTACGTAGAAATACCTCTATAGAAGAAAAAAAAAATAGAATGAATAAAGAAGGTAAAATCAATTCAACTTCTTCTGCAATTTGAAATTAGTTATTTATGGAGAAGTTAAATGGAAGAACTTCGGAAAAATTTGAGTTGTAGAAACTAATTTTTAACTTATGGAAGAAGTTGAATTTATTTTACTTTCTTCTTTCAATGAAATTTTTTTCTAAAAGTTGGTTGGAGAAATATATCCAAACTAACACCGTGTGTATAAAAATAAGAGCTTTTAATTATATATGTGCGCGGTAATTTTATTTTCACATTGAAAGTTCGCAATACTATTTTATAGGTTTAGGTTAATAATGACTTATTATTTATTTAAAGGGTATGAATTAGTTAACGAAATACCTTTTAACGGCCGTTTATCAACAATACATTATATCATTCGTCTGTTTAATGAATTTATATTTTATATACTTAGTGTCTGTTTGTTTTAAATTGTGGCAGGTTTTGTAGAATTGATTTTAAATCACTTTCGTCCAACGTATTTCGTAAAGTGTGCATCATCCATCTCACCCATTCATTTTTAGAATCAATTTTACCCAATTGTAAACCAAATGAACCCTTAGTCAATCAATAATCGTGTAGAGAGATACATGAGATGAAAAAGATACATGAGATGAAAACGGATGATTTCAATCCCTCAAGAAACTCATATATATTTTTATATAATAATATTTAATAAATTTGGTCGGATCCCTCAGACTTTAGGCTTAATAATAAATCACTTTAGTTCGTCCCACTTTTTCGTTGTGATGTGATCAATTACGCTTGCTATTTTTGGTTTTTTGCATCGCCATTGTGCCGGGCTCTTTTGCAACAGACTAGAATCCATTATTAGTACAAAAAGACAAGATGCTAAATTATTTTATTCAATGTAAGAAAATTCCCAATCACACGCACACACGTATATATATATATGATTAATTAAATATTATTAATCTTTCATTCAACAAATTTGCCGTAAGTAAACATTGTATTATATTCACGATTATTTTACTTCTCGAATCTATCTATGCTATTATATATACCCAGGGGCTAAACCATTTTTATAATTATACAAAATTTATTATTAAGATATTAAATAATTATTAAGGTTATAGGCCACGCACAATCTGTCTGGTTCTGGCTTAGATTTTAGGTGCAGCTCCGATCTTGCCCCGCACAGATATATTATATATTTTTTATTTGATTCGGTAACATATATAAATTAGTAGAGTATATAATATTACGTCAATTTTTTGTCAAGAACATATCTTCTTAACGAGTGGATTTGTTTCTTTATACTACTTTATCAACAAAATCTACCGATACCTTGAAAATAAGAAAGTTAGATGTTACATTGTGACGACTAGAGCAGTTGATTTGTTTGTGAATATATATTTGTGTGTGTCCAAAAAGGCTGTTATTGTAATGATAGAAATGTTTTAAATAAACAAAGAGAAAAGAATTTGTGTTAACAAAATTTTACATTCAATTAAGACAAGAGAAAGTTAATTATCCTCACACCTATGTTTGTTGGGGGATTTTTGGTCAATGACAAAAGTCCATCTGATGTCACAGTAGACTGTAAACCCATCGGCTTAATGGTTGGGGGTTTAGGTAGTTTAACATAAAGTTCTAGGTTCAAACTTCATTACTTTCCTTGTGCACCGAAAAAAAAAAGAAGACTATAATCCTAGGTGGACTTTACTCATAAAATTCAGGGATTTGAATCTTAGAATTGTTACTCTTAGTATTTTATCTAACCATCACCCTAAGTCTCACACGAGAATAAGACCTTCCATAATAGATATGGGTTCAACAATGGCTATATACATCTTCAGAGTCTATAAATCCAAAAAACCAGCTATCTCACTTTCAGAATTTTACAATTCGTCAGATATTTCCTCAATAACACTACATCCAAAACGCCTCCTGTTTTTGAAGATTTTTTTTAACCAAGCCTGCCTAGTAAGGAGATATTGGTTAAATGAGTTTTCCCCACACCAAAATCTCCTACGCCTTTCGAGCGGTAATCTTAATTATCCCAATTGACATGGTCCAATCCTCTGTTCCCATTATTACTAGCCTAGTTGACATGATGATTGCACATTGAGTTTGGGGGGTGAAATGTTTGCATAGTCACTGTATACCAAAATAAGTGTAATCTCCAACTTTACAAGACAAATACATCAAGATCTATTTAATGATTAAGACTTCTAATAAGCCAAATAATTTCGAATCCTCTCGAGTAACAAGTTAAATGTGGATCTCTTAACCCTTAAATGGATTAAAGGGAAATATAGGTACTTACCTAAGCTCTGCATAAAATAAATACTTGAAATTTCCTCATATAAGTCAACCCACACAATTAAGTCTCTGAACTAGGTGAACCCTGAGATGAATCATTATGTCAAAAAACGAGGGCAGGTAAAACATCCCATACGCACATAAGGTCCATAATCTATCTTTGCAAAGTTGATAACTTTCCAGGGTCAATCACTTTGCTACAAATAACTCTAAAGAAATGACATAGTATAGTCATTGTACTACGCACTTTCTTTGACAATATGAAGAGTATTGTCACCGATGGCAAATGATCCATAAGAACATGACAATAATGAGACTTGAACACCTTTCAATTTTAGATCTTTCATTGATACTAAATTTCTAATATCTTAAGAACTTTCACTCCATGAAGGAACTTGCAAAAAAAAAAATAATGTCTACATGCAATGATTAACTACATGCTTAACGCCTACAACATCCTAAATATATAGGGTGAGATTCCAATATTATCCAAATGTGTCAAATTCACATAATATTATTGTATGACCATTGTTCTAGGTCTATGAAAATCTCCACAGCATTTCCCCTTGGTTTTCCATGTACACCACATAACATCTAAGGTATAATTCACATAGATTACATTAATTATGTATGAGTTCGGAGAACAAGGGGAAATACGTACTAAAATCAGTCATAAACCAAGAATAAAGTCATATAACGATATATTTAATGTGAGCTTACAAATTCATATTGTCTAATTATGGACAATTTAATAACAAATTGTATATTATGTCAACCATGATATACAATATGTTCTTAAACATGAAATTAAAGTAAATGCATGTGCATGTAGAAAACGTAATAAATATAAATAGAAGTAAGAGAATTCTAGGGAAAAAAATGATATATCAATACAACCGCACACTAGCAATTAGCTAACAAAGTCAAACTCAATCGATCGATACTCAAATATGGACAATAATAGTCAAAAGAAAAGATACCTTGTTACTCCCTCCATTTCTTTTTAATAGTTGTTTTAGAGTATAAAATTTGTTTCTAAATAAGTGTCGTTTTCACATAGGCAACAATAAATACTAATTTTCCAACTTTACCCTCTTTCAAATTTATTAAATGGTTAAGTATTTATTGCATATGACTAGAAATGGTGGAGAACTTTAATTGCTTTAATGAGAAAGAGAAAGGGTATATTTGTAAACAATGGAACTAAAAAGATACACGTATTGCATTTCTTAATCTATGTGCAAAAACCTTAAACGACAGATAAAAAGAAACGGGGGAGTATTTTTTAACTAAATTAAGAATTAACACAGCTTCTAAATTACAAACAGCATAAATAATTAATTACATTTTTTATTTATCAAACTTTAGTATAGGCTCCCCTATTTCTCTAGCTTTCCCAAATTTATCTAAGATATTTTAAACTCCATACCATTAGCCGAGGCCATAAAAAACAACATAGTCATATAATCATAATTTAATAAAATAATAAGTTATAATATTCACATATAATCCATAAGTTTAAAAATTAAGGTTATAATATTCACACAGTATATTAGCAATAATACGTTACCATTCAATTGCCTTTTTAGTGGTGAATATAATAATCCAAAAACTTAATCGAAGGTGTATGATCCAACCTTTATAGAAACATATGTTTGATGAAAAGAAACAATGTTTTAATATCAACATTAGTGAAATTAAGCTGAAAATGTGTCTTCCTTCTCCATCCAATGTTGTATTAGTTGGCATTTGGCAATGATATGTCCACTTCATTAGACACCCTGGTTAGATATTCTTTCACCTCCAATTATAAGGATGAAGCAACCAAAGAACACATAAACATATATCAAATAATTTCAACACCTTAAAAGATTGGATGTTTTCCTAATTTCAAAAATTAAATTCCAGAATTATGCCAAAAAATTTATGGAATTTAATTTCTGAAAGAGTATTAAAAGTAGGTTGTAGAATTAAATTTATGGAACACTGTAAAATTATGCTTCCAAAATTAAATTTTTGGAAGCTATGTTTTTTATACTCTTCTAGAGATTAAACTTTGAAACATGGATAGACAAGGAAGAAAAAGATAGAACTCACCGTATTTGAGTTTAGGAAAGAAGATAAAGACACTCATAACCTTAAATTTTTTTTGCAAGAATCACACCAAGTTAAGACTGGATATGGTGGTAGAAGGGGACAATATTGGAGGATGTAAATGATTATTTAGATGGGTGGTGTAATGAGAAGAATGAGATAGTGTGAATGAGTATGATGGTTTGGAGGTTAGTAATAATACGAAGGGTATTTTAAAAAGCAAACTATAAAAAAAAAGGAGGTGGTGTGAATAGCGAACAAAGGTTTTGTGCAAAAAACAATTACCTCTTCCTTTCATTCAACTTTTTTTTAATCAATTATCTTTCACTAAAGTGATAATATAGTTTCTACCGAAGAAGCCCATGAACGGTAAGGATCTCATTTAGCCCAACCTATCTGGCGAGTATTTGGGTTAATAGTGAAACAATAGTTTTTTTGGAGGTTATGAAATTGGATCAAAGGCCCAACAAAAGTGAAAAAAAAAGAAACCTAACAAACAAAAAAGGAAACAAGTTCCATCCACACTTTCGACCCAAAAAAAAAAAGTTCCATCCACACAAATCCGAATTATACTATTTCAGTATTTTGGGTTTTTGGGGGTGAGACGGGAACGTGATTTAAATTTATACTTCAAGCCTCCTAGTTCCATTACGACCAAAAAAAAAGCCTCCTAGTTCCATAGTCAATTTCCTTTTTTCTTTTATAATTCTTTAAGTTTTTCATTTTCGACCGAAAATTTTCTTAACAAAATAATATCTAAAGAATGTAAATTTCATAAGATTTTATACTAGCTACTATTTAATATTTTATCAACACATAAGACTTTTATTTCTTTTTTACTTTTGATAATTTTTATGATAATCAAACAAATTTTTTTATTCGAGAATGCGTGATTCAATATCAGTTACTTACCATAAAAAAATTAGACTTAAAGTAAATAAAAATTCAATGCATAGCGTAATATCCGAATGTCATATCACAATTTATTAGTAGACTTATAGGGTGGATACGGATTCAGATCGACTACAGTCAAACAAAACACACAGTCGCTACAGTCATATCATTTACGCTCGTTGGATTCATCTTGTGGCTTTACAATGTACCACGTCATTTCTCTAATTAAGTAAAACAACTTGTCGTTTATGTCACGGTGAAAAACATGTCGTTTCACTCCAAAGTAATAAGAATGCTTTGGCGCCAAGCTACCATCATCGACCCTTCGGCTCCTTTCTCTTCGACATCGTTGTACCATTGTTTCCGCAGTTCCGTTGTTTGAAAGCGTGGTCCTTGTTTCATTTCTGTCCGAGTTGCTATCAAAAGGTAAAGTTATATGTATAAAAATTTCTTATTAATTTGTACCTTGTAGAACCTAATATTTTTACCGTTAGTTTGTTTGTATTGCTAGAGTAATGTTTATATAGCTTTGAACTTGAGGCACAATCGGGACTTGAATTTCTTTATAATGCGGGATCTATAATTTGTTTATATGTTTTTGCCACAATGATTGATTCTTTTTCTTTCATTCCCTTTCTGCATATATGTAGATAGTTAGTATCCCACGTTAAATAGTAATTAACATAGTGAGACATAGAATTTTTTATTTTGTACTTGGGCAACTTCACTAAGAATGGAAATTACACTCCCTGCATACACTTACTCTCACTTTATTATTCATGATTTATATCTTGTGCATCTTACATTGATGTTGACAGATTTAGCCTAACAATAACAATGACTACAATACCAAGTATTGGCATGGAATTTGATAGTGTAGATGAAGGTTGGGAATTTTGGCGTGAATATGGTAAAAAACTGGCTTTGGTGTTAGAAAACAATACTTCAACAAAAGGAAGAAAGATGGCTCGATTAGATCATGCAGGTTTGTTTGTTGCAAGGAAGGTAAGCGAACATCAGACAAGAGATCTTTTTTAGTTAAGAATCCTAGGGCTGAAACAAGAACTGAGTGCAACGCAAGAATAGCTCTTAGTAAAAAGAATGGGAAGTTTGTCATCCATGAGTTCATAGAGGACCATAACCACCCTTTACAACTTGTAGAAACAACACATATGTTAGCATCACACCGTAAAATTTCTGAAGCTCAAGCATATGAGATTGAAATGGCAGAAGACTCTGGATTGATGCAAAAGGCCTCATTTCAACTTATGAGCACACATGTAGGAGGTAGAGCTAATCTCGGATATACAAGGTTGGATGCTAAGAACTATCTCAAAGTAAGAAGACAACGTAGTATGGTGTATGGGGAAGTCGGTGGTCTTATGCAGTATTTTCAGCACCAATTGTTGGAGAATCCCTCATTTTACCATGCATATCAAATGGATTGCGATGAACAAATCACAAATGTATTTTGAGCTGATGCAAAAATGATCTTGGATTATGGATATTTTGGTGATGTGGTCTCTTTGGATACAACCTATTGCACTAATCATGCTAATAGACCTTTGGCTTTGTTTTCAGGCTTTAATCAATACAGGGGTGTAGTCATTTTTGGGGCTGCTCTATTATATGATGAAACAAGTGAATCATTCAAATGGTTATTCGAAACATTTCTTAAAGCACATGGGAATAAAAGGCCTCGAACTTTGTTCACTGACCAATGTCAAGCGATGGCCAAAGCACTAGCTGAGGTGATGCCAGAGACTCGACATGGGTTATGTACATGGCACTTGATGCAAAACGGGATTAAGCACCTTGGTAATTTGATGAAGAAAGGGAGCCATTTCTTAACTGATTTTAAGAAGTGCATGTATGATTATAACCAAGAAATGAAGTTTGAGGCAGCTTGGAGCAAATTGGTTGCAGAATTTAATGTCAGTGAGAATAATTGGGTGAAATCAATGTATGAAATAAAGGAAAAATGGGCAGCATGTTACATGAAGGAAGCATTCACCCTAGGGATGCGAAGCACTCAACTTAGTGAGAGCTTGAACTCAGATTTTAAGGCATGCATGACACCTAATATCAATGTCATTCAATTCTTCAAGCACTTTGAGAGAGTGGTTGAGGAGAAACGATACAACGAGTTAGTTTGTGAATATGAGTCTCGACATAAACTTGCAAAGTTAACATACAGACATTCACCAATTTTAGTGCAACTCGCACAAGTATACACACCAAAAATTTTTGACATGTTCCATGATGAGTTTGGGTTATTCTTAGCAGCTTGCATATGTGAAAGAAATGTATCTCAACTTCCATTTGAATATGTTATCACCTTGTTCAATGAGGAAGGAGAATGGAGAGTGTTATTTGATCCTATACACTTCTCCGTATCATGCACTTGTAGGAAATTTGAGAGTTTTGGGATACTTTGTTGCCATGCGTTAAAGGTTTTTGAGGCAAATGATGTTAAACTTGTCCCCGAACAATACATCCTCAAGAGGTGGACAAGAGAAGCACGAAGTGGTATTATACATGATGTAAGGGGGAATGAGGTTGTGGAAGATCCTAGACTATCTAGTACGCAGAGATATAAACAAGTCTGCCAAAAAATGATTAGATTGGCAGCAGAGGTGTCAACTTCTGAAAAACTTTCGCAGCTTGTGGATGAAGGAATAGATGGGTTGTGTAAGAAGGTGAGGGAGGTTCGATTACAAGAAAAAATAATGATCAATGAAGAAGGTGATGTTCCAACACTGACAACTAAATCTATGACACAAGTAAAGGGTTTCAAGAAGCGGTTCGGGTTAAAAAGACATAAACGAATAAAGAGTTGGGTTGAACTTCAATCTAAACACAGAAAAAGAGCTCCAAATTTAAGACCTTTACCAAGTCAACAATTTGAGGTATGTTAGATCAGCTTTATGTGTTATTACCTTGCTTGCAATTATCATGTATTAACTTCTAATTTTCATCAAAGGATATTGAATCTGTTAGTCAAATGGACTGTGGAACATCCAGTTTGGCAAACCAAGCACATGAGTTCTCACAAACATCTGGAAATTGTTTTAGTTTCACTAGATTATTGATGGTAAGATCACTCATCATTAAGATTAGTAAAGAAGTCTTTATTTGTAGTTTTTGGTAATGTTAATTATTTTGCCTTTGAAATGTAGGAGTCACTTAATGAGGATTGAAGATTAGTAAAGAATGGAGAGCTCAGTGGGAAGATCATCATTCACCTTAAAAGGTGTATTTTGGTGTATTTTGACAGGTTTTTTGGGTGCTGAATGGTGTTATGTAATATCACTTATGGCCTTGGATATCTCATTCCAGTTTCTGCAAGATCTGTAATATCACTGAATGGTGCAAGATCTCAACATTTGTACACATGGGCTTTAGTTTCAAATTAAGTAATTGATGTGTGTTCCTTGAGTCTGTGTAAAGTTTGATTCTGTTCACCTTAAATGTAATACTTAATTTTAAGAATGGTACATTTTGTTAGACATTTCAAGGATGCTTTGGATACTATAATGTCATTTTGTTATTTTTGTATCAGACAACTTAAGTGAAATTATATCTATATTAGCAACACCATATTCAAGTTATACTCATAACAGAATAAAGCAATGATCTATGTCTTGTGAAGATTCATTGCCTCTTGTAGACAAGAATATGCACTGATATATTATGCGATTTTATGGAGATATAACAAGTTGTCTTAATTTCTTCTGATATTTTCTGGTTTGAGTACCTGCTGGTTGTTGGACTTGTATGCATGTTACCTCTTTGATGGGTGGCAATGTTTCTGCAGTATTGGATTCTTAATTTGGGACTATTTTTATTTTTCTGTTTTCCTAGTGTTGTCCCCTCTGGAGGTCCCTGGTGTGTAATTCAGGAGCTATATGTTTATGTTATTATTGGAGCTTTAGTTGTTCTTGTGCCTGGTTCCTATTTGATGATTAGCTATTTGGTGGAGGTCTATTTTTTGGCTTTTGGCAAGCTTACAATAGCTTTTTGGTGTTTTGTCAAATTTCTTGGTCTTGTTTCCTTTGATTGGTAATCAGATATGGATGCTGATTTTTTTTAGTTATGGGTGCTTAATGGGTTTGTTTGTGTGCTTATGTTATTTTTAATTCTGGGTACTTTAATTACACTTTCAAATTTTAATTGAGAATGACTATAATAATGAAAAGCATTGACCGGGAACATCATTAGTTTTAATTGAGAATGATTCTAATAAATACATTTGCAGTATAAGTTTTAATCCTTTTCACAGGTAATTTAAGAAATTTTCCCAGCTTTCTTAAATTAATTAATTAAAGTATTAGTATTATCAGTTTGTGCAAATCAGAATCCTTAGGCACAAGGAAGAAAAAAGACTCTGAGGTTTTTAAAGGTGTTTCAAGAACTGAACTATAATTATGTTTATATAAGTAAAAGACCATTTCAGCGTATTTTACATTGTTAAATGAACGTGGATGAATGTTTTATTTAAATATATTATAGTCAAAAGCAAATAAAAAGTGCAGTGCGGTGACTCTGTAGAATGACCAAAGTAGAGAATTGAGATCCTGTGTTGATTTTATATTCGATGATTGTAGTATTAAATATATTATAAATAGTGACTGCAGGTGACTGTGTCTTTGGTTGAATGTAGAGAATCGGGATCTGGTGGATACTGATACCTGACTAGAGCAGGGCTAGCTCCCTATCCCAAAATATGGAATTATTAGCTAAATATTTAATTTAAATTTCTATCTTTTAGTTAAATAAATGAATTCCAATTTTCATGCTCTTTGGTTAAATGTCTTGTTAAATTTTTTACGCATAAATATCTTTATAATTTTGTTTTTAATAGTTCTTAATCTTACATTTTCACGCTCTTACATTTATTGTTTTTTAACCTTTTTTTTTAAATTATCCATTAACTTCGTAAAAGTAATGATAAGATGATTATTTTTATTTATTTTATTTTGAAAATGAAAATATACACGATAAATAAATTAAATTTATTATTATATTCCAGAAATTGTGTGATAAAAAAGTTAAACATCTTGAATTCTTTAGCATGCAAAAATATTCAAATTAAAACTTTATTTTAAGATTTATAACTGACTTTTTAATTTATTAGAAAGCTATACCATCCCATACCACCAATTCAAACAATACTTATGTGATCTTTCACTTCAAATTCGACACAATAGTTTTTACACAATAGACAAAACATGCTTACGTATCTCTTAATGCAATAAAAAAACTCACAGTTCTTTTAAAAAAATAAATGTTAATTGGTTGATTTAATTTTGAGAAAAAAACATTGAATCAACAATCATCAACTAAATTGATCCTATAAAGATAAAGAGTTAATAAGTCTTCATAACTAATTAATAACCCTTATTCGATTAGATTAATTATAATTTTTTTAAAAAATGATTAGAGCTAACTAGAACTATAAAATAATTAAATTAAAAAAGAACAAATTATAAAGAAAACAAAATGACTTACCTCAAAGTTGTATGGAAAATATCACTCTTGATGGGATGCAAGCATTAGCCCCATGCGCATATGAATATCTAAATCAAAGCTCAAAGAGTAACCCTCTAAAACATTTCAAACCCACAACATAAGTTTTCTACCTTGCATTAAATTTAAGTGTTTTTTTTTAATATCTTAAACACGTGCTAGTCTAATCTTTATATGGGAAGAGAATGTTGGAAGAGGGTATTTTGTTTGATGTGAGGGACTCAAAGAGATGAGGTTAAGAGAGTGTTCTTTTTAACTATGATTTTTTTTTCACAATTTGTTATGTTATAAAGTAAATAATTATTTTTGTGATTTGTATTTGATATGATCAACACTCCCCGATAATCATGTTAAGTTGACATACATGATAATCGAGTTATCATATATCCCAAAATAGATTATGCATCCATCACTTATTTTTAATTGGTATAAATTTAATTCTTTCTCCTTAAAATGGCAAAACAAACGTGGGATTAGAGCATATTTGTTTTTTTCGTTTGCAAATTTGAAAATGAAAAAATCACTCTCTCCAATGTTTATGTTTACAAAGCAACTATCCTTACGCTTAAAAAAAACGTATGTTTGACCATGGTAAACGTAAAAACAAAACTTAAGTTAGGAGGTACGTTCAAGAAACTCTCCAAATTCAAGTGGTGTGTTTCTGAGTTTGAAGGGGAGAAAAGGTGAAAGATTTAGGAGGGAAACGAAGGAGAAGGAATATCAAAGAATATTGCAGCTGCTGATACTGATAATAGACTTCTAGAAGGATCCTAGTCATCAGTAATTTGTTAGCAAATTCACTTTCTTTTATTTGATTCCATCTTGTAATATCTTTTATGTCTTTTTCTTGAGATTCTTTTGTACATCTGTATTCTTTTTATTGGGCACATAGCAAATTCTGTTAGGTGAAGATTGTATATATAGGGACCTCTTTTTTCTGATTAATCAGTGAGAATGAATATATTTCATCCACGTTTGACTGCTTTGCCCTCTCACTCTTTCAGCTTTTTGTTTTCCTCATATGGTATCAGAGCTCTGGTCGCTACATTCAACAATGGCTGACCCCACTCAAGATACATCTTCCCCATTTTATCTACATCCCTCAGAAACTCCAACTCTTACCATTACCCCCAATATTCTTGAAGGAAAGAACTATCACCAATGGTCTCGTTCAGTACGAAAGAGCCTCATATCCAAGAACAAAATTGGCTTTATTGATGGGAGTATACAAGCTCCAGCCTGTACAAGTGCCCTTTTCTTAGCCTGGGAAAGGAACAACATGATGGTTGTTTCTTGGAGTCACAAAGCTCTATCACCCACCATCTATCAGAGTGTCATATGCATGGATACTGCCTTTGCCATATGGAATGATCTCAGGGAGAGGTTCTCTCAAGGAGATATGCTCAGAATAGCAGACTTACAAGACTTGATTTCTTCCTTCAAGCAAGGAGAAATGGCTGTAACAGATCACTTCACTGAACTAAAAATCCTCTAGGATGAGCTGGATGTCTTTCGTCCTTTGTCACCTTGCACTTGTGATGCTTCAATCAACAATAAAAAATATAGATCCCAGGATTAGGTCATTAAGTTCCTCAGAGGACTAAATGATAATTATTCTACTGTGAAGACTCGGATCCTTCTTATGGACCCTCTTCCATCCGTCAACCGTGTATTTTCTCTTGTTGTTCAAGAAGAGAGACAAGTTTTTGGTGAATCAAAGGTGCTGGTAGTTCCTGGTAGAGGAGGAAATTTCAGAAACAGTAATGGCTACAATGGTGGTTTTAATGGATCTGGAAAAGGCAACACACCTCAAAACAAAGGCACTTTTGGTCGAGGCAACAATACCAAAGTGTGTAGTCATTGTGGCAAAACAGGGCATACAATTGACACATGCTATAGAAAGCATGGATTTCCTCCACATTTCAAGTTCAAGAGCCAGAATAATGATCTGAGTGTTGCTAATGTTGTGTATCAGATTTACGATCCTAGTGGTGATGAGCAGAATATTGAAGGACCTAAGGCAGATCTGCAGTCACAACAGTTTGGTTTCACTCCAGAAAAATATCAAGGACTATTAGCACTCTTACAACAGTCACAAGTCAGGAGCAGTGTTTCAAATCAGGCCTCTGTTGCTCCTTCAACATCCTCTGGTTAGAATGAATCTCCTTGTGATGGTAATAATTCTTCCTCTTCATTTTTCAGTTCTTGGATACTTGATAGTGGTGCTACTGATCATATATGCTCATCTTTATCTAATCTCACTTCCTTTCATCAAATCAAACTTGTACATGTTAGGCTACCAAATGGAAATAAAGTCATAGCAAATTATTCTGGTAGTGTTTTTTGAGCAAAAACCATGTCATACACAATGTTCTCTATATTCCTTGCTTCTTTTAATCTTTTGTCAGTAGCAAGATTGATTGAATTTTTGTCTTGCACCCTTGCCTTTGAATCTACTCATTGTCACATTCAGGACAAGAATTCATTGAAGATGATTGGTTCAGCTAGGATGAATGATAACCTTTATATATTCAGGGTGCCTTCTTACCAAAACTACATCAAGCCTTCAAAGCCATCTCCTCACATTATGAATGCTGTTAATTTTGCCTCTAATGATCTTGAGACCCTTTGGCATTTCCATTTAGGACATACTTCAAATAAGTGTATTGATGTAATCAGAACTAGTTTCCCTTTTGTTAAGTATGATAAATCCTATGTATGTGATATTTGTCATTATGCAAAACAAAAAAGGCTTGCCTTTCCCATCAATGTTTTTAAATCTGTCAAATGTTTTGATCTCGTACATGTTGATCTTTGGGGGCCATACTCCATTCCATCCATTCATGGACATAAGTATTTCTTAACCATTGTAGATGATCACTCTAGGTACACCTGGGTTTTTCCTTTAAAACAGAAATTAGAAATAGCAAAAATAATTCAAAATTTTGTTAGTTTAATAAAAACACAGTTTGAGACCAAGATAAAGGTTATTAGAAGTGATAATGGCACTGAGTTCTTTATGATTGAGTTTTATGCTAGTAAAGGAATTATACACCAAACTTCTTGTGTCAATACCCCTCAGCAAACAACATAGTAGAAAGAAAACATGGTCACTTGTTGAGTGTAGCTAGAGCTCTTATATCACAATCCAATTTACCAAAGATCTATTGGTCATATGTTGTGTTACATGCTGCACACATCATAAACATGCTTCCCACACCTGTGCTAGATTACTCATCTCCACATCAAGTTCTTTTTAAAACTCAGCCCAATATTTCACAGTTAAGGGTTTTCGGGTCTTTGTGTTTTGTTAGTACCTCTTCAAATAATAGAAAGAAATTTGATCCAGGGGATTGTAAATGTGTTTTTCTTGGTTTCAAAAATGGGACAAAGGGATGCATTAATTGTGTTGAATACTCAAACCAGATAACTTTCTATGTCAAGGGATGTAGTATTTTATGAGCACATTTTTCCTTATCAGAAAACTCAAGAGAGCAGTAGTGAAATTAACAGTCCCAACAATGATGAGGAAAACTTATTCAGTTATGACCTTGACCACTTAACCGTAACTGATGCTTCGGTTTTGAATCCTGCACCTTCTTTCACACCCGAGAACAACCATCCTGATGATACAGAAACTTCACTAGAGATCCATGATCATATAGACCAAATTGACAGCCAATCCAACCGCAGAAGCAACAAAACAAGAAGGCCCCCTGGTTATCTAAAGGATTATCATTGCAATCTTAATTTTACCAAGAATTATTCTCACATTAAGTATCCATTATCTTCTGTCATGTGCTATAATAATTTGTCCACTAACTACACTTCTTTTGTCATGTCATTGTCCTCACAAATTGAACCGAGTTCCTACTCAGAGGCAATAAAGGATGACCGCTGGAGGAAGGCTATACGGTCTGAGATATCTGCCTTGGAGTCAAATCAAACTTGGGATACTACATATCCGCCTAAGGACAAGGTTGCTATAGGGTGCAAATGGGTGTTTAAAATAAAATACAAAGCTGATGGGACTATTGAAAGGAACAAAGCAAGATTGTTGCAAAGGGTTATAATCAAACAAAGGGGGTAGATTATTTAGACACTTTTTCTCCAGTGGCAAAGATGACAACAATAAGGTTGATGTTGTCCCTAGCTTCTATTTTCAGTTGGGAATTGCAACAACTGGACATCAATAATGCTTTTTTGCATGGGGAATTAAAGGAAGATGTTTATATGGTTGCTCCTCCTAGATTGCATTCTATTCAACCGGAGCAAGTGTGCAAATTAAAAAGGGCCTTATATGGACTCAAACAGGCTGGAAGGGAATGGTTTGCTCGACTATTGTCCTTTCTTCTTTCTGCTGGTTACATTCAGTCTCAGAATGATTACTCACTGTTTATCAATTGTTCAGAGGGATCTTTCACAACCATATTGGTCTATGTAGATGATATTATTGTGGCTGGAAATGACAAGGAAGAAATCAATCGCATCAAGCATGCTTTGGACAGTACCTTCAAATCAAGGACTTGGGGAATTTGAGATATTTTCTTGGGTTAGAAGTGGCAAGAAACAAGGAAGGAATAATAGTCAATCAAAGGAAGTATGCCTTGGAATTGCTGTCAGAAGCAGGCCTCTTAGGATGCAAACCAGCAACTACGCCAATTGATAATGTCAAGAAACTTTCATCTATGACAGATGCAGAATTTTCAGATGTTCTTGCATATAGAAGACTGATAGGAAGATTGATGTACCTCACAAACACTCGGCCAGATATAGTTTTCCCTGTACAATAGTTGTCCCAATTTCTTTCCAAGCCATCAATAACTCATTATAATGCAGCTCTCAGAATTCTAAGATATATAAAGGGATCACCAAGTCTTGGTTTGTTCTTCCCAAAAAATTCAATTCCTCGACTCAAGGCTTACTGTGACAGTGACTGGGGAACCTGTGGTGAATCAAGGAGATAAGTAACAGGTTTCAGTGTTTATCTTGGTAACTCTCTCATTTCATGGAAATAAAAAAATAGAATACTATAACCAGAAGTTCTTGCGAAGCTGAATATAGAGCAATGACCACTGATACCTGTGAAATTCAATGGTTAACTTATCTTTTGCAAGATTTCAAGGTCCATTTTGAGCATCCAGCCCTTTTATATTGTGATAATAGATTGTCACATTGTAAGAGAGAAACTCAAGAAAGGCCTAATTCATTTGCTTCCAATTTCATCATATGAACAATTGGCAGACATATACACCAAAGCTTTGAGCCCACATTCTTTTCATTCTATTTGTCACAAGCTGGGTCTCACCAACATATGCCTCCCAACTTGCGGGGGGTATCAAAGAATATTGTAGCTGCTGATACTGATAATAGACTTCTAGAAGGATCCTAGTCATCAACAATTTGTTAGCAAATCCACTTTCTTTTATTTGATTCCATCTTGTAATCTCTTTTTTTGTCTTTTTCCTGAGATTCTTGTGTACAACTGTATTCTTTTTATTGGGCACATAGCAAATTCTGTTAGGTGAAGATTGTATATATAGGGATCTCATTTTTCTGATTAATCAGTGAGAATGAATATCCATTTCATCCATGTTTGACAGCTTTGCTCTCTCACTCTTTCAGCCTTTTGTTTTTCTCATAAGGAAAAAGAGGAAAGATTTTATAAATTTTAAAATAAGAGACTTGCACTCACAAGGGAATGACTTCCTTAAAACCTTTCTCTTTCATTCCTTTTCCCTTCATATTTCAACTCACAAACATACTCGTACTCTATCCCGTCTACATCAGCATTTACTATTTTTATTTACATGCTACATCTAACCTCTGTGGTGCAAATGCAAATTCTATTGAAGAAATTATGTTATTTGAAAGCAAACTCGCAATTTCTTCAATACGGCGCAATGTGTGGCACGATGAGAAATAAACTTTTAGGACCTTGAGGAAAAGAAGTAGACACTAAAAAGACACAAACCTTAGTGCTCTCTTATGTTCCTCATCTACTTCCATCAACCAAGCTGTCTCTTGAGATTATTTGGTATCGAAACCATGTCATACACGAAATAAAGTCATTATTAAATTCTGTTTTTTTTCTCTCTTTTATTATATTTTAATTTTTTATCATAGGTCAAAATTCGTTTCACTATATTTTATTTTTTATTAATTTTATGAAGATTTTTCATTTCTATATGATATACATTTTTATTTAAAATTTTCATCCCCATGTAAAATACATATTTACCGCAATGATTGATTTTAATTTTTTTACAATAAATATACTTTTATAAATTAAAAGAATTTTTCAAAACATTTTTAATTTAATTTTTATATTTCTCCAAAAAAAATACTCTAGTAGTACATGAAATACTTAGTATTTTAATTTTAAAATTTAATTAAAAATAAAAATATGAAAAATAAAAACAATTCATGAAATAAATAATTATTAAAATAAATTTGATTAATTAAACTAATTTTTCAATTATTAAGTTTCAAATATTTGTATCTTTATATTATATTTTATATTTTTAACATCAAAATAATTTTTATAAATTAAATAATTTTAAAAATATCTTTCAAATTTAATTTTTTATATTTTATAAAATATCCATGCAATACATGATATGCTTAGTTTAATTCTAAAATTTAAGTAGGAAGAAAAAAAATAAATGTAAAAAAGCTTATTTATGGGATAAATTAACTTAAAATAACTTTTTATGGATCAAACAAATTTTTAAAATTTTAAAATTAATAAACTTAAATATCTATTTTTATTATTATTAAAATTAAAATTAAAATAATAGTACAAATTGAAATAAACATTTTGATAGGCAGAAAGAAGATATATATACTACTAAGCAAATTAGGCACTACACAGACATACAGAGAGTATGGACATGAACGAGCGCATTAGTGCTCTCTACTGTTCCTGATCTACTTCTACTTCCATCAACCAAGGTTGTCTTTTGAGATAAATCGGATGGCTTTTCTGTAGACAAAAATATCTAAGTGGGATAATATATATATGGCCTCCAATATGGACCATGTGACAAAAACGCAATGTGCTGCTATGCCATGACAATGCCAAATTCACTTGATAAACCAACAACATGTTTGGTATAACGTTAAAACATGATAAACTCACGTTCTCAACGCCAGAAATAGTTGTTTTGTGAAATTCAAACTTGAGTTTCATCAGTTTCAATGTTAAATCAAACACACACCAAGTTGTGAACTTCTAAGGAAGCTCAGTTGTTATTACAGTTGGTAATTAAATGAAGAAAAATAAAAAAGGAGACGTGGGTGACTATTTTTTTCTACCTTCCTTTTTGTGATTTTTTTTCTACCTTGTTTAAATATTTTTCTTTATTATTAAGCTTCCCAATTAGGCAATATCTTTGGATTTAAAAGGAAAAGAAGCCCATTCTCTACCTATTCTCATCGTATAATAATATTTGATAAGGATTTAAGAAATAATTAAAAAACATTAGCTAATGATAAATTATTCAATACATTAATAAATTAAAAACAATAATTTTTATTTTTAACTAAAATTTTTAGAATAATTATTAACATTTGTCTAGGGGAAAAGGAATTTAAACACACACGGGTAACCCTGGGGGTTGGTTCAGCGGAGGGGGCTGATCCAAACTTAACCAAGGTCGGGGGTTCGAATCCCGCCTTGGGCATGCAGTTCCTTTAAAATCCAGGGTCAGCTGTCCCACCCATCGAGGTGCCCACAAACCAGCGAGGTCGACGGTGGATACCCTGGTCAAGTAAAAAAAAAAAAACACACACACGGGTGGAAAGGCTTATGAATTGTACGCATTATGTATAATTACTCCACTTCAGTAATCCCAACAATCATTTATCGATCTCTTTCAAAAAACTGAAAAAGTGTAAACCCTTGCCATAGATGTCTATTATAATATATATACGCCTAGTTTTTTTTAAGACTTGTTAATTAAAGTTAAAATTTGTTTATGTTTTTTCATGAATGTATAGGTAATGGCTTCTTTTGTATATTATTAATCTTAATGGCTTCTTTTGTATATATACTTTTAAGAGTACATGTTAATAAATTTTGTAAAATGTAGTTACTTGTAATTTATCTGGCGTCTTTGTTTTTTTTTTTCAATATATTTGACATTAATCAACTGGACTCTCGAAACCGTAAAATAAAGCACCGTTCCTGTCATTCATCTTCTTTAATTTCGCTTTTGCCTTTGAATAAATTCAGTGAGCAATGACTGGCTATCCTTTATTTCCACTTCCACTTTTACTTAATGGTTTTTTTTTAAAATTTCTTTGTTGTATTGAATTTTTATATCATAATAACAGCAAATCTGCAGGAGGATACAAAATCAGGTCCTCAATCGATTCAGCTAAAACGGATCGAATTTCTGCTATATATATACACATGAGAACCCTTCCAAAAAAGTACAAACAAAGTGGGGTGGACAATTAGCAAGCTTATAAGCAGTGGGTTGTTGGTACATCAAGAAAGTGGGGTGTATCAGTGAGTCATCAATTTAGACTTTCAGATGTATTACAAATTTAATTGACGGGTAGTATCAGTCACGACTCACGACACAGTTGCTAGTAACGTCGGCCTGGCCGACGCTAATGTTGAATTTTATTTTTTATTTTTTACATTTTTTTATATAACGTCGGTCAACCGACACTAACTTTATTAAATAACGTCAGCCTAATGATAAAATTAACTTTTTTTTACTTTTTTTATTTAGCATCGGCCTTCATAAAGTTAGTGTCGGCTAGGCCGACGCTAATTTCTTGTTATTTTTTCACTATGTATATAATATTTCGCACTATATATTTCAAGAAACAAACTTAACGTATCATGCAGGTTTGGGAAGAAATGATTTTTTTTTAAAAAAATTATTAACGTCGGCCTAGTCGTCGCTAAAGGTTGATGCTATGTTGTGACAACCATGGAACAAGTGCGAAATGTCGTTGCTACTGCATTAACAACGAGGCTTTTAGTGACAGGTGGTGGGTCGTTGCTAATTATGAAATAGCGACGGTTTTTTCCCTGTAGCGACGACTTTTGGCCGTCACTAAAAACTTATTTTCTTGTAGTGGTTATAGGTAACCTGTTGAAAGAGAAGTGTGAAAAACAGGTTAAAAAGTCACAAGGTTTGTAAATTTCTATGATGGTCCATTAAGATTTTCAATTCATTGTAAAATGTATATATAAGGCCGTTTAGAGTGATTACGATCAATTTTCAGTTTTTATTTTTAAAAAATTTCAATCAAATTTTTCCAACTAAAAGCTACAAACTAAGGGCATGTTTGTTGGGTGTGTTTAATATGAAGCACCAAATGGGTGAAGCACCGTGTCACGTCGTTATGGGTTGAAAACGTAGACCAATTCCACACGATTGTTTGTATTTGCTATTTATGTTGTGACCCCACTTTGTTTGTTATTATTCGTCATCTAACCCCATATTTAGTTCATATTTCAAATCCTACCCAAATAAATTTGGGAGTAGATTAGGATTCATATTTCATTTTTGACTTTATTTGATAGAGTTTTTAAAAATAGTTATGAAAAGTGTAACTGATTTTCTGTTTTAAAAAACTTAAATTCTGAAACTACTTTGAAATGTTTTGAAAAACTATTTTTTAGTTTTTCTATTTTTGTGATGGAAATACTATAAATAAATCATTTCATTTGTAAAAAAACAATTTTTAAAAACTCTTTTTCAAAACAGTTTCAAAAAAATAAAAATCAAATTGCCCACCTTAAGAAGTAATTCTGAGAATGTCACAACGGGGCCTAAGTTATTGGTTTTGGCATGAAATTGATTCCGAAGAAAGAATATTTGAAAAGATTAGAGAATGTAGATTGAGATTAATAGCATTGATATATGAGATGGATTGTGAAGTCAAACTCAAAGCATTTGCCAAAAGAAATCTCGATGCAAGCTTGGAAAAACCATATAACAAATAAACAAAATGAGTGATTGATAACCTTTGAAGCCTAAACCCTTCTCAAAAACCCCTCTCAAATCCTGAAAATCGATTCAATTTGTTTTGCGACAAGCAAGGTTTATGAAATACGAGTTTGCCCCAATAATACGAAAACACCGGAAGAGAGAAAAGAGAGAGTGTTCATGAATTATCAAAAAATATCCTTTAATCTTATTGAATGAATGAATATGAATACAGAGGGAAAAGCTATTTATACTAAAGTTAAACACTAAACGGAAGCGGGAAAGTAATAACAGAATCAGTTTAGTTGTTAATTCTATTGAGCTGAATAGCTGGAGATTGGTCATGGTATTTCTTCTTCAATGTGGGACTTGAGCTCCAATACCCCCTGCAAGTTGGAGGGAGAAAGATATCGAGCACGCCAAGCTTGAGAAGGAAAGCAGAAAAGGCTTTAAGAAGGAGAGCCATGGTGAAGAAATCAGTGAGTTGATTATGAGAAGGAAGCAGAAGCAAGCACATGAGACCAGGTGGAAGTTTAGCATGGACTAAGTGGCAGTCAGTTTCCAGATGCTTAGATTGCTCATGGAAAACATGATTATGTGCAACGTGGAGAGAACTCTAGATGTCAAAAAAGAGAATATGTGACTTAGGTGAGGAGATATGAAGATCTTGGAGTAAGAAATGAATGCACTAGAGTTCACAAGTACCAGAAGCAAGTGCTCGGTATTCTGCCTCGGTAAAGGAATGAGCTATAATGACCTGTTTCTTTGCTTTCTAGCTGACCAAAGCATCTCCAATGAAAAATAAATACCCAAAAATGGATCGATGGCTATCTAGGCAACCCCCCAATCGGTAGAAAATCCTCTCACTTGGAGATGTGATTTTCTGGGAAAAAAAAGACCAAGTCCAGGAGCACTTGTGTTGAAGCTATCAAGTCCAGGATCTCACAAGAGCTCAAGTCCCACATCGAAGAAGAAATATCATCACCAATCACTAGCCGTTCAACTCAATAGAATTAACAACCAAACTAATTGTGTTATTACTTTCCCGCTTCTGTTTAGTGTCTAGATTTAGTATAAATAGCTTTTCTCTCTATATTCATATTCATTCATTCAATAAGATGAAAGTATATGTTTTTGTAATTCAAGAATACTTTCTCTTTTCTCTCTTATGGTATTTTCGTATTATAGTATCAGAGCTCTTGAAGTTTAAGAGTTGTGCAAATTTCGTTCTCCATGACCAGAGGTAACTTCAGCTCGAGCACCGGACCAGTGGTGGTGGTAGTGTGAATCCTCCAGCAGATCCAACTGAATCCTCTCGGTGTGTATTATATCCATCCAGAGGAAAATCCTTCAATGTCGTTAGTTTCTCCTCTTCTCACAGTCAAGAACTACCACAATTGGGCCAAACACTATTTATTGCAGCTTGGCTGCTGAGAAAACTAATGAGGTTATAAACCAAAACTTTATCAATAATTTTTTCTTAGTTTGGAGGAAAATATTTCTGCAAACTTTGCCAGTGCCTGAATGATGATTGTTGGTATCAGAAATAAATTCTAAAGACTTAGGATGGAATGCATATAAATTTACCCTCCTTATCATGCTCAATTTTTCTTTAATTAATGTCTCAACAAGGTTTTTTGTATTAATGATATTAAGTTTATTTTTGTTATTTGGTAGAGTTTAGAAATGTAATATACTTATTGTGATATTGATTTGTCAATTTTTTTAAAAGCATAATACGTTTAGCTAGGAATTTGCTATGAATTAACTACGAAATCCTAACTGTTAAGCAACCTGTTAGGGTGCTGAACAAGATGAAAACGCCCTTCCTGGCTTCAAGGAAGGGCGTTTCCTTCCTCCTAAGCGCCCTCACTAGAAGCATATTTAAAAAAAATATAAAGGGAAGGGCACTTCCATCCCAGAAAGCGCCATCACTGATATATATGTTTAGGGCTAGGGGTGTTCATGGGTCGATTTGGTTCGGTTTCACACGAAAAAGTAATCCGAACCAATCAAAAGTGTTCGGTTCGGTTCAGTTCGGTTCTTAGCTTTTTTGGGTAATGAATCCGAACCAAACCAAACCATCCAACTACGAGTTGGTTCGGTTCGGTTCAATCGGATCGTTGACTTAAACACTTATTTATAAAAAATCCAAAGAAACCATTTTTCTTGCCTAAAATTTACATAGTGAGAGAAAATTAAAAATTAATCATCAAATTAAATGTAGTTAGTGTTCTGGAATCTTGCACAAAATCAAAGAAACAAGGAAAATAGTCTGAAACACAGAGGATAGTAAACGAAAAGAGAATAAAAAACACATGAAACTTGAATAGTAGCAGTGCATTATAGGGAAAACAAAATTACAGGGAAAACAAATTTACAAGGGTGTCGGACCGTACCACTGCAGGACGTCGAAGCAGTAAATTAGATCTTCAAAATGCAAGCAGTGAAACATATAGATTACCTCTGGAATCTTGATTTCCATAGTCGCAGAACTACAACCAGCAGGGACGTCATCTTCGCCTCCTCGGAGCAAGAAGGTCGCGGTCGAAGCAAGGAGCCACCGAGCATGAAAGGATCGTCACCTCGTCGGAGAAGGGACGATGAGATGTCTGTTGCAGTCGCAGATCCAACAAAGACATTGCGCTCATAGAGGGTTGAGGAAGTTCTCAAACACAGATCTAACAACAGGTACGTCGTGTTCATAGAGGGGTTCGGGAAGTTCGCAAATCGCACCGTTCACAGAGGTGTTTTCGGCAGGTGGAGTCAGTTGCGAATAAAGAAAAAGTGAAGCCAGTAGCAAAGAGAATTGAGAAATAGGAATGAAACCCTGGGTCTACTTCAGTTTCACAATATGTTTAATTTTTTTTCTAATAGGATGGCCATCGGTTCGGGTCAACGGGTCTTCGGGTTGTGAATTTATGAACCTGTTGCCTGAACCAAACCACATCGGGTGTCTTTGGTTCGGTTCGGGTTGGACCCGAACACATCAAGTGATCCAAACCAATTTAATTGATTCGGTTCGAATTCTCGGGTTGAGAGGGTCGAACCAAACCAATGAACACCCCTATTTAGGGTGTTTTGTAAACACCCTCATTTTTAGTACTTATGAGGACACAAGATAGGAGGTCGTTGCTAAGCGCCCACATATATCTTTTTTGGCATAGTGTAAGGCGACCGGTAGATTGGGAAGGTAAAATTCCTTTTATCATCAAGGAAGAATTCATTTACTTCATCACTAAATAGGCAAAAGAAGTGGTCTTTGAAAAGCTTTAAACTGAAGGTATAAGCAGCCATAATATTCCGACCTGAACGAATGTTAATAGGAATAAGGCCTAAGGGACGAATTTAACTTGAAAGAAATAGAAAATTTTTGGACAGGCAGAAATGATGTCAAAAAAATCACAGAGATCTGAAATTAAACCTTTTATGAAACCCCAAGAGTTGGGATGAAAGTTGGGTAGGAGCAACATTAAGAATACGAAAAAAGAGCACATTCGAAATCAGTAAAAGGAACCTAAACGTTAAATTGACTAAACAATTTACCAAGCACATAAACTACGTGAACCGAATTGTCTACCCTCCTATGACACACCCTATCATGAGGAGTACACCAACTGTAGTTTATAACTCCTCGTGTGCTCGGTCGGGCGAAGTAAACTTGATTAAGGAATTTCCCCAGGATTTTCTCATCAGTATACACGGAGGGGGTCTCACAAACTTCGTCCTCTACCCACAAATAATCCTGGAAATCATACCCAGACTCTTCACTCCCCTCTTCGTCAACCTTTAGAAGGTACCTTCCAACTCACCCTCTCCACGATATTTTTGAATCTTCTTTCCTTTATTTCTCCGCCCATAAGTAGTACCAGAAGCTTCAACATCACCACCTAGTCTACCTTCCCCAGTTTCACTATGGGGAACACAAAGGGAAGGACCAGGAGCCACTAAATCACTCTCTAAATCCTCACTAAATGAATCGGTTTTAGTACTACTAGAAGGACTTTACGCATTAATAGTTTCCACAACAGAAGGTTCACCCATAACACCCATGGCCCCATAACCCTTAATAAGAAAGCCAGAGGCTTCAGCGGATTCAGACATAACTAAAACACGGGAAGAAAAAGGTAAAAGAACGGAAGGAAGAAAAAAGGAGTGTAGTTGAGAATGAAAAGAAGAATGAGCAGAAGCACGATAGGAAAACATGAAGGAACAAAATCTCTGAAGGAAACCTTGAAATCCACAAGTAATATATGAAGAATCCGAAACGGAAAGCAAGGGAGAATGAAGAGGCGCAAACTGAAGGGACGCGAAACTCAAAAGGCGCGTCAAATAAAGGAAGGAACGGTTAGGATTAGATCAATCTAACGGTCTAAGTTCAATGACAACGGTGTCAGCTCCAAAGGGGAGATGAATAACAAAGAAACCAAAAACCGAGTAAGACCTCGGGGTACCGAGAACGACTCTATAGAAAAGCTACTTCACT
This sequence comes from Sesbania bispinosa, assembly GCA_026901365.1. NCBI lineage: Eukaryota > Viridiplantae > Streptophyta > Magnoliopsida > Fabales > Fabaceae > Sesbania > Sesbania bispinosa. The sequence goes on from QLOH01000151.1 coordinate 363,935, forward strand.
TTAGACACTTCATAGCTTGGGAGCTAGGCGTATGTACCATACTAGTGGGCCCCGACTTACTGAGGAACACCTCAGGCTTATATAATTGAATTAACGTCTTCCTTAGCAGAACCGAGAAACAACTCTATAGAGAAGCTACTTCACTTTAGACACTTCGTAGCTTGGGAGGCTTATGTACTGTACCGATGAACCTCGGCCCTTTAGGAGGCACCTCGGTTATCGCATACCCGAGATCCCAAACCATAACCTCAACCAACCTTAACTCATCAGGACACACAACATAATTTCAGGAGAGGAGACAGATTGTGCCAAATAAGGAAAATACTGGAAATAAGCGGCTAAGATGGAGGAGTCAACACAAAGCAAATCTCAATCAAGGAGATCACGCCATAAATGAGGGATACCCCCCAACACCTATAAAAGGACGTGGGGGATACAGTCATAGAAAGAGTTTCATATCATTTGCCTTATTTTGTATCCTAGGAACCCTTATATTGGTTGTACTTGAGTAAAATTTAGGCTTTGTAAGAACACATATATTGACCTCTCAAAATTTGTTGGAACTATTATATTGCTTTCCATTTTTTTTTAGATCGATATTATAGTAATCTTGCATATTCTGCATTTTCATCCAACAATTATACCTTTTCTATTGAAATAGTTTGCAGGCACATACGTATGCTTTTTGTATAACATTCCGTAATTAAGTTCCATACACGTAAGTAAAAACAAATAGACACAGAAATAAAATCATTTTCAAACAATAAAAGATATAAGGTTGGGTCCAGAGCTTAAGCGACTAATTTGTATATATATTGCATATCATGAAGCCATGCATACTAATCTTTGTTCAGTGTATAAGGTTGGGTCACAAGTCAAGCTTAGCACAAAGACTTGACATATGACTCGGGCCTAGCTACTCAAACAAATCATATATTTCTATTTAAATTGAATGAAAAATAAAATGCATTTAGCATATTCGTACTAATTAAAAAATAATAATATTACATTATAAAATGAAACTTTCAAGAGAAACGATTGAGAAAAGATAAATTATAAAATATAGGTTATACTAGCTAGGGGTGTTCATATCCAATCCAATGCAAATCACAAAAATCGATAATCGAATCAAACCGAAATTCAAAAAAATAAAAAATAACAAAAATTGAAATTTTTTTATTGAATTGGATTGGTTTTTGGATCCTATGTTAAAAACCGATTCCAATCCAATTCAAATCGAACTTATATATACATATATTATTATTTATAAAATAATTATATATTTATATTTGTATACGTATATATTTATAAAAATATTTATATTATGATATTTTTATGATTTTATTATCTAATATCATGTTAATATATATTTCTATAGATATATTAATTTAAAACTAGTTTTAAATTAATTTTTATGTCCCATGTCCTTCTTTTTATATAATTTTATATTTATTTTAATTAATTTAAGTTCTAATAGAAAAATTAATGTCTACTATTATTTCATATTTTATCACTTTTATCTAATGTTTATTATCTCTTCTAAAAAATCAAAAACCAATCTAATCCAATCCATTTTAAATTGGATCGGATTTGAAAAAATATCAAAACCGATCGGATGATAAATGATATATAAAATCGCAATAATCGGATGGGATAATTTTTTTACCTCAAAATCGATCCAAACCGAACCGCAAACACCACCAATTCTAGCGAATGTATTAATTACATGCACATAATTTGAGTAAAGGGGTACATAAATCCTTCTAAAATGTCTACAAAAGTTTAGCTAAGGCTTCAATATTAAAACATATACTAATTGAGTTTTGATCTTAGCCGAGGTTAAATGGGTTGACCCTAAAATTGTCTTTACTCAATAATTGAACTTGAATTCTAAGTGTGATTGACCTATCAGTTAGACACAAATTAAACATAATAAATCAATTTGACTCGCCAACTAATCACGAACCGACTGACACGTGAACTGCTTGTAGTATCCCAACATTAAATTATGGCATAAAGTCAACAATCATATAATGTCAGTGGTTATAAACGCTTAGTGGCTTAATATTTTCTTGTTTTAGTTTTTAATCGCCGAAAAGCACGAGCAGTGGAGCATAAAAGAATGCAAACTCATTTTTATTCTTGTAAATGAATTGGCATCGCTCACAATGGAAGTGTTAATCATTCCTTCCAATTAAAGCTTCATTTCAATCTTCCATGGCCTCTCAAATAAAATATGTTAGTGGGGGCTTTTATCTAGCCCGGCGGTCTAGCTAGTAAAAGAATGATCATGAATTAGTTTAAACTTAAAATATTTAATTAGTGCATTCGGAATCGTTAATCAATTGCTTCATCTATACAAAGCAAAGATTAAAGGAAAAAACATTCGTCCATATAGTTTCAGTCAATTTTAGTTTTAGTTTTTGTATTTTAAATCTCGTGTTTTGTTCGTAAACTTTCTAAACCCCCAAATTGTGGTCTCTGTTCGTCAGTGAGATTTGTTAACCTAATAAGTTACCTAACAAAAGTTACATGTGTAGTGAGTCCCAAATAACTGAATGATCATCTAATTAACCTTTTTATTAATTTTTAATTATTAAAATAATCTCAATTGCTAAACTAGGGTTTTCACCTGAATAATTTTACCCGATAAAAAACCATAGTTTCATAATTATGGTTATTTTAATAATTAAAAAATTAATAAAAAAAATTTAACTAGATAAGTCAGCTATTCGGGGCCACTATTGAGGTTAACATGTAACTTTTGTTACCATCTCATCAGGTTAACAGATCTCACTAACGGTCAGATACAATGGTTTGAGGGCTTAGAAAGTTCAGGGACAAAAAACAAAGATTAATTTAAAGTACATGGACGAGGATCAAAGTTGAACCAAAATTATATATAGGGAAGAAAAACATATTTTCCCAAAATTAAATATCAAAAGTAAATCACAAATGGTTATATACTATATGATAGTGTTGTTTCATGATTGATTTTATCACCCTATATATAATTAATGGGATGGGTCTTATGATTAGTTGCATTTCAAGTGGTACAAAACGAAAGGTCAATTTTCACTAGTGTTGGCATGCATGCATGTTGTTGATAGATAATGATTCCCTAGGTTATGTATGGATTTTCATTAAGATCGATCACATTCCTACGTTTTATGTGGAGATGCGTTGTTAAGATATATATGGGCATTCTTCCGATCCCTATTTATTAGGATCTTGAGCAGCTCACAGACTATTAATTATACATATCTATTTCATGTTCCCCATCCAATGCAATGATTTTTGTCACATTGTTCTATCCAAAAATGTGGACCACATGGACAAAACCACCCATTAATGGCGGTTCATACGGATTTTGATATCTACTATAACGGCATGAAGGTTGACCTCCACGAGGTTCATGCAAATGACACCTTATTAACATTGCCATGAATCATTCTCACAAATAAGCTTTTGAGCCCCATGCCCCAACAAAGAATTGATCATTTCTTAACAGCTGGCAGCTGTACAAACCATATATAATAGAAGAAATAAAATTACTTGTCCAAATATGCATTTCGTAAGAAAATATCTAAACCGTCACACCTAAATATAAGCGAAAGATACTTGCTCTCCTAAATAGGAGCAACTAATTAAATCAATGCATGTTTAAATTACGTCTCATGAAATAATGACTCATGTAAAAGAAAATAATTAATTAAGAATGCTAGCTGTGAATTTTATCATTCAACCATATCCGGTTGTAATATCTTAAATTAATGGTGCTTTTCTTTATCATTCATTAGCAGTAGTTTTAGGAGGGTGTGCTTTGTATTGGGAGATTTTAAAAGGAAAGGGAAGGGAGGGAATTTTTTTATTTTTAATTAATATTCTCTATTTTAACAATATTTTTTTAAATTAAAAATTTTAGATTAAAATAAACCCCAATTAAACCCTCAATGCAAAGATACTTTTAAATTATCATAACATCCTTGAACATTAATATTAATAAATACGAATAAATATATTATTTATTAATTTTTGAATGATTAAGTCTTTTATATTTCAAATTTTAAATGATATCATTTCTTTTTTTATTTAAATGATATCATTTCTCAAAAAGTAAATAATAAAATATAAGATACTTTTTTTGTATATTAAATACGAATAAATTTAATATATAATCTGAATTTATATAGGATTAATTATTATACATTCTATATAAAATTTTACATCCAAGTCAGACTATATATTTTCTTTTATATATGAAAAAAATTCTATAAAAAATTTAGGATAATTTAGCATGATTAAAAAATTATGCACTCTCTATTAAAATTTGAATCAGTAATATATAAAAAAATGAAACTTACCAAAAATAAAACCAATAAAAATAAAAACCAATAGTCAAATTGTATCCATTACCTATAGTAACATAATCTCCAACACAAACAACAGAAGTAAGAAAAGGGGTTGAAATTAAAATTACCATTATGAGAATCAAAACTCTTGCTAGATTGTCTCCCAGCACAAAAACATGTCCTTTGGCCACAACTTGCAAACGAAAATGAAAGTACTATTAACATTTTGTCTAGTCACATAATCAACTAATAAAGCACCATGACCAGTACTGTAAAGTCCATTGGAGCCATCTCATAAGCCAGAGACTCTAAAACGATTTCCTCTTCTTCAGCCACACCATTCACCAGTAGTTTCCCTCCACGAACCTACTATAAAACCCAAAACACAAATAAAATATGTATGTCAGGGATCAAGGCAGATAATCAAATTATTAATTACTCTAAATATATATAGAATCTTATTTCAACAAGGTCACCAACCTTAATTAGCCATAACCCTATTTATAAATACATCACATGAACTAAAACCATACTCCTACATAAGAGAAATCAAACAAGGAGGAACTATCATAATTCATCAACACCTTAATATAAATATGACTTTAGGCCTACAAGAAATTCAATAATGGATTGCTAAGGCAGTTATATATATACATGCGCACAACAATGTAAAAATAAGTATAAAGATTATGAAATTCAAATTGAAAAATATTATAGTTAAAGAGAAAAAACATGCAAATAGAAGAAAGAAACGTGAAAAAATTACAACAATGACTATGGTTGATGTAGTTAAAACAATGTGTAGGCATTCTAATATGAGAAACAAAAAACAAATATAATGAAATTCAAATTGAGTTAGGGTTAGTAAAGTGAAAACCTAGAAGTTGTGAGGGTAGAAATAAAAAAGGAAGCGTAGGTCGAGAAACTCATCGGAGATTAGAGGAAGCTTTCCTGTCACTTCTCGCCGGAGAGATTCGTTGAATTTGATCAAATTGAGAGAGAGAGAGTGAGAGAGAGAACGATATAATTGTTGTTAAAAGCAATTTTTGTGGGTGATTTTCTCCACAAAGTATAAATAACTAACTTACAAATTTAAAAATACAAACATGCATTAATCTTTGTAAATGTTCTTTGAATTGAGACATGTTTAAATTAAATTTTAGTGGTATGACCTTAATTAAATTATAATGGCAATTAAATATATAAGGTTGAGTTTATATACATGTTTATTTACTAATATGATCTAGTTTTAAATTTGTTATTTTTAAGACATAAAACACAGGCAATATATGCCCATTTTAAAATATCATGTTTCTCATGAAAATTACAAATTAAATTTTATGTTGTGGAGGAATCATAAGGTGACATGTGGCATAGAATTGATAGGTTTAATAATGTCCATGCATGTATGATTTTTTTATCCCCTATCACATTGTCCCGTCTAATTTATTGTCATATATTAGTCACTATAGTCTTTTAATATTCTTTTATCAATAATGTCGGTAATTAATTATTAATTATTAATATTTAAAACTGAAGCTGACAACACACGTAACGCATAGTATAATAGATTAATAGTGAACATAATTACGTATTAATAACTGCGTATAGAAATGAAAGCTGTAGATAGGTTGACCATGGTACGTGGGCTAAGTTCCAGTGTCCTTAACATGATGACATTTTTAAATATATTTTATTTATGCTATAGTTTAAATAACTTGAATTAGCGCTATCTGAAATAGCCAACTCAAAACATGACCATTTATTTTAAATATATTTTTATTTTAGATATTTTTCTCAAAATAAAACGGCTAAAAAAAATATAACTTATTTCGGGTAAGAACATGAACACTATGTCTGGATATATATATATATATATATGAAAAAATAAATAAATAATAAAAAAATGGCATATATAATTTATATTTATTTGAAGAAAGAAATCAAGAAAAAAAATAAATTTCTATATATATGTGTGTGTGTAAAATGATAAAATAGTAAAATACCCAGGGATAAAAAGAAAAATATGAGATTCATCATGTGATCATATTGGTCGGGTTCATGCATCCTTCACCCTCTCTCTCTCTATCTACCCTTGTGTAAAATATTCAGGGTACGTACACACTATTTCCTTATATACTGAAATTAAAAATGTTAAAATCTATGTTGACTTTTAGATCGATTGAGTGTTTTCATACCCTTATTCAACCTCTTCTATCATGGGAATGCTTGAAGATCCACTATGCAGTAGCTCCTTCAATTTTAGTATCCATCACACATCCACTGAGAACACTCCTTTTTTACCATTTTAATTTTAATCTATTTTTATTTTTTTCCACACTGAAAAGAAGAGGGTGTTTGGTAAAACTAGTTGCATGCTGAAAAGCTCGCTGAAAGCTTAAAGCTAGCTGAAAGCTGAATAACTATTAAATGTGTTTGGTAAAACTAGCTGAAAATGGTATTTAAGGACAACATTAATTATTAAATAATGATAAGTGGGGATGATTGAGGGTTAAATTTGTAATTAATTTTCAGTTAGTAGCTGAAAATTGGAGCTTTTTAAAAAAAGCTACCCCAAGTAGCTTTTTAAGAAAAGCTTGTAGCTATTCAAAAAAGTTACCTTTCCCAAACACTGCTAAAATGGTTTCAACTACTATTTTCAACTTTCAGCTAACTGAAAAGGCAAGTCAAACACACTAGAAATCTAAGCATATGTAGGGCTGTAAATGAGAAGTCGAGCCGAATACCTGAAATTTAGGCTGGCTTGTAATAAAAGTAGGTGGTTTAAGCTTGACTCATCTATTTAAACGAGCCAAACTTAAAATTGGGTTTTAACTTGTTAAAGAAAAACAAAGTATGAGTTGGACTTATTTAGCTCATTTATAACTTTATTATTTTTGTTTTTATGAAAATTTTCCTTAAATAAGATTTAAAGTATATGAATTTAGTATTTAATAAATATTTTAAAATTAAAGGATAATATGAAAATTGAAATATATTCTTAATATATAGTATACGTAATTAAAAAATTCTAAAATATTATATTTTTTAAAATTTAATACATAATTTGTTGACTAATATAAGAAATATTTTAATACTTATTTTCATATATGAAAAGTAATTTTTTACTTTTATTATTTTATTATTTATTTTAAAAATAAATTTATAACTTTATATTTTTTTATACTAATCTTACTTTACTTGAATCGTTTATATTAATTAATTATTATATATAATAAATGAGTTATTCACACGCCGTTAATATTATGTGTATAAAGTTTGGGCTTAACTCATTAAAATCATTAAGCCCAACTTTAAACTGAGATTTTGATTGTTTAAAATTTGATCAAGTATAAAACAAGTCAATTTTAAACCGTTCACAAATAACTCAATTCATTTACACTCCTATAAACATGTATATCAAATATTATCCGGACATAATTTTTTTAGCAACCCTAGGCATGTATAAACATTATCCATGTATTAAATAATCATCTGTATGAACTTTGTTTTCCTTATGAATAGGATTGAAGCTTGAAAGAGCCCCGTCCTCAAAGTCAACGGCAGGTATGCCCATAAAGTCAATGGAGCAGACCACGGAGCATAGAAATGTGAACCTTGGACGCCACATTTTGTTGAAAAAGAAGGGAACCACACGTATGTACATTATTACTTTTGCATTGTTTAATTGAATTTTAATACTGTAGTTAATTAATATTTTTTGTTTGTTATACATAGCCAATATCTGTTAGTTTGTGTGAAAAAGGTTTACACCTTTTAAAAATACGGTCTTGAGTTTAATTATTATGTCTATATGAAAAAAAAACGTTATTATATTGAAAGAATTTCTATTTTAAAAGTGTTTGATAAAATTAATTAATAAATTAATTGAAAGTAAAAAAATAGTTGAAAGTTAAAAGATAAAATATAAAAATTAATGAAAATTGAAAAATTAGTTTATTGAATTAAAATTATTTAATAAAAATAATTGAAAATTATAAAATAATAGATAATGTTATCATAATTAATAGATTAAAACTTAAAATTTGATATTTATAAAAAAATTTAAAGATAAAAATATAAAAAAAGTTATTTTAGCTAAAAGTTGTAAATTGAAAACACTTCTTTGAGTAACGTCCTAAAAAACTTAAGAAATATTATTTTATTAAATAGAGTTGAAATAACTTGATAAATTTTTCAGTTACTAATATTAACTTTCAATAAATTGAAATTATATGTAAAAGGCACTCTAAAAATATTACACCCGTTTTAAAAAAACATGTATGTAGTATATATAGAATTAATTAAAAATTTATACAACCCTATAATTGACTAATGCAATCGTCATTTTCCAAATGGAAACACGTCACATTCAATTAAAGCAATATTCAAGATTTCAAGACACCATAGCATAGGTACACCTAAACCCAAACAAGGAATACTCCATCTCCATCTCCATCTGTCTCTATCTCTGAACTCTCTTTATCACACTACTAGACTCGCAGCACCAGCTCACCCGTTTTGACCAATTTTGTATCCTAACTTCCTATCCTAACTCTTTTCCAAAAAAAAAAAAAACCTTATATATAAAATTTGTACAAATTGATAGTTAATTAATATAAAAAGCGTTTGTTTTATATAAAGTTTTATGTGTCTAAGTATTAACATTATTCTTTTCATATTACAGTTTTTAGTCTTTTGTAGTTTTGCCAATTTTAGAGCATAGCCTATGACTCCCCTCTGGCCCCCTTTTTTCCGGGTACCAACGACTCGGCGAATGTATAATAGTATATATGACTAATTTACGAGCTTCGGTAGTAGCTGAAACCTTTTTTATGTCTCTTTCAACAGTTTCTATTTTCTTTAATTATAAAACAGTTTAACCCTTTGTTTAAATTTTTTATTAAAAAATAATAGCTGTCAAATTAGATATTTTTATCATTCCAAATTTCCAATTCATACTCTTTTTATGTGAAACTAATCCGTCTCCCTGTCATAAGCTCAATTCGCTATCATATCGAATCATTCTATAATTACAGATATTACATTTTAAGAAAATAAATTCTATTCGTGAAAAAATAATTTAAGTAGGAACTCGTTACTAGGTACATAAACCAAAATAAGTTAAGCAGATTTTCAATTAATTAATGATTGTTATTGAATATCAAAACAAAAATATTAGAGCTTGATCAATTAAAGCAAGTTCAATGTCTAATCTAAGAAATTTTAAAATAAGTAAACGAATACTATTTTTTTTAAAAAAAAACCGATATCATTAATTAAATTAAATGAATTAATTATGTGCCAGTTGAGTGATGCATTTGACAACTGGAAATAACCATTAATTGATCATTCATCAACACACATGCAATTAGTGGTATGAATATTTGACTAGTTGGGTGCTTTTGGTGTGCAATAAAAAGGTTATATGTAATATTTAGAAAATTTTTAAAATTTTATATTGAGCCTGTTTGTTTAAAATTATTTTTTAAAAGAATCATTTAAAAAAAACGCTTATAAGATTTTTTAATATGTTTGTCTAAACTTTTTTTAAGAACCAGAATCAGAAAATAATCAATTTTCTGCTTTTTTTAATAAGTAACATAGAGTTGCTTCATGAAAAAAACAGTTAAAATAAAAGAGAGAGAAAATTTTTAACAATGTAAAAACATTTATTGTGACAAATTTAAAGTATTTTTTATGATTATAGTTAGGGGTGGAAATAGGTCAGGCCGCTCGACAAGGGCCTACGGCCCAACCTACTTAAGACCTAGTTTGGCTCGGCTAAAAATGTCAGGTCTAGACTTTTGAAAAAGCCTTTTTAATTAAATAGGCCAGACTCAGGCTTTTTAAAAAGCCTATTCGACTTGACAGGCTAACCTATTATAAATAATATTATTTTTAATAAAAACAAAAATATTTTATATATAATAAATAGTATAATAATATATAATTTTTTAAATTCTTCTGTGGCCTATTTCAAAATAGACTTATTTTTTTATCTAAACGTATATGTTAGTGACATATTTACATTATAAAAAAGTAAGTATTGGTTTGTAAGCGCACTGACTTATTTAGATATGGATTTATTGGCTCGTTTAAAGGTCATAATATGAAATGGGCTTTTAAACAGTCTATTAGGCCAAACCAGGCTTTGAAATAGGCTAGGTTGGGCCTAAAAAAATGGCCTATGACATGTAATAGGCCATGCTTGGGCCACAAAAGTATAGTGCAGGCCAGGCTTGGGCCCTGCAAAGCCTAGCTCAACTCGGCCTACTTCCACCCCCAATTACAGTCAAACAAAAATTTATTTCTGATTATACAAGAATCTCTAAAATAAAATTAATTTTTTTTAAACAATTTAAAGAAGTACTTTTTTAAGCACGAACAAATCGGCTCATTATTAAAATAGAAAAAGAGACGCGGATTAATGTGAGAATTTTATTAGTTTAAAGTAAATTTAAAGTAGATGTGTTTAAATTAATTTATTTTTTAAAAATAAATTTTTTCAATAAAATAAATCCCCATATATAAAATTTAAGATATCAATTTAAATATGATGATCTCTTCTAATTAATTTAATTCTCAATATACCACATGAAATCTTTAATATTAAGTATCTTATATTTTATATATATTTTTATTTCTTTAAAATATTATTATTTAGATTAATTTAATTTTAAATTTATAAATTATCAATATCAAAATTTTCCATAATTATGAATTTAGAGTATATAAATTTACTTTTAATTAATGTGTTAGCTGTGCTTATTAATTATACAATTTATTTTTATAAATTCATCTACAATTTTAAAAATATCATTTTGGTAATTTATATATTAATAATTTTAAATATGTAAATTTTTCAAAATTTAATAATATTACTCAATATACGAAATACTTGCTAATTATATCTTATTAGATATTTTGTAATTCACTAATTCTTTAATCTAAACCAAGCAAAACAAAACACGAAACATAGTAGCATACGCAAGCAAAGTTTATGATGAGTGTGACTTTGAATGAAATTTCAATTTTTTTCAAACTAAAATGAATACTAAGTTAAAAAAAGGTATAACTAACATAACATAGTACATACATACATGCATCATGTTAATGGTCCAGTCCATCCAATACCAAAAAGGCAGATGAGAAGCACTAAAGTGAGGTGCGAGGAAGGAACGGCGTCGTAAAAGGCACAAAGAAAGAAAGAGGTGAGTCGGTTGACTCAGCGAAGAGAGCCCGCAATGGAAGGGGTATATGCGGGTCGAATATTTTGTTTTGAAACTGTTTTTTGTTTCACCTCTGTGCTGTGCTCTTCTCTTTTCTTCCCTATAAATCTTTCCCACTCCCTTCTCCTCTTTCCCGCACTCACCTTTCTCCATTCTCTCTCATCATAAACATTTCTACAATACAACCTTCTTCCACTTACAGGTCAGTTTTATAGCCCTTTCACCTTCTTCTCCATCTCTTAATATTTTTTTTCTTTTCTTTTGACATTATACAATTTCTCTCATTGTTGACATCTCATGCATGCATCATGCGACTATCACTCGCTCATAACGACTTTTCATTTTTTTTTTCTTTTGAGAAGTTGCCATCGGAATTTACACCTTTTTTTTTTTAAAGTTTCTTTGAATGATCATGTGCATGCTGCTGATTTGATCTTAATTATTATAGTTCCAACGTTGTGGGTACTGTACCTTTCGTTTTATTATTGAAACACTGCATGTGCCATTAATTATTATCTCGGTGGAGGAGGGTAGGTTATTCACTCAGATTGAAAATTTTTCTGAAATGAAATGAGATTCAACTATTTGCATGAGTTTATCGAATAAAATCAACAGTTCTTAATTTGTTCCTGATCTACCAGGAGTCTAATGACCATCTCTCATGAAAATTTGGATATTTACCCCTTGTTTTTGTAATTTAAATTCATAGGAATTCACGTGTATACTATTATATTTTCCTGTTTCCTAGGCGTTTTCTGTTTTTTAAAAAAAATTATTTACTTTTAATCTTTTTAAGTGTTTGTTCAATTCAATTTCCGGGATAGAGTTAAGAAACTATGAATGCTTACCAGTTTTCTGGTATGTGGGGTCATAAAAGGTGGGGTAGCTTGATTTTTTTTCACTATCTCTTGTACTTGGTCACTATAGGCTCTGTACAGAATTTCAATTTCTTATAGCTTGAATTAGGAATTTGGATTTTTCTTGACCTCTTAATATTCAACTGGTAATATGATTATGTCTTAATGGTTGATGTTACTTGATAACATTCTCAAATTGATCAGTTATGCTTCAATTTTTAATACTTGTGATCATAGATCTCACACTCTTGGTTCCAATTTTGCAGGTGAAGACAAGCGTTTGATAAAGAGAGAAACAGAAGGAAACTTGTAATTTTGCCTTGAAAATTATCATGGCAAAGGAGCAAATTCAGGTGTTAAATGCACTTGATGTTGCAAAAACACAATGGTACCACTTCACTGCAATCATCATAGCTGGAATGGGTTTCTTCACCGATGCTTATGATCTATTCTGCATATCCCTTGTTACCAAGTTGCTTGGCCGCATATACTATCATGTTGATGGTGCAGAGAAGCCTGGTACATTACCTCCCAATGTATCAGCTGCTGTAAATGGGGTAGCTTTCTGTGGAACACTTTCAGGGCAGCTTTTCTTTGGCTGGCTTGGTGACAAGCTTGGTAGGAAAAAAGTCTATGGTATGACTCTGATGCTGATGGTAATATGTTCCATTGGTTCTGGCCTTTCTTTTGGACATACTCCAAAATCTGTCATGGCAACTCTTTGCTTCTTCCGGTTCTGGCTTGGGTTTGGTATTGGTGGAGACTACCCACTTTCTGCTACCATTATGTCAGAGTATTCTAATAAGAAGACTCGTGGTGCCTTCATTGCTGCAGTCTTTGCCATGCAGGGTTTTGGGATTTTGGCAGGTGGTATATTTGCAATTATAATCTCATCTGCATTCAAGGCCAAGTTTGATTCTCCACCATACGAGGTTGATCCACTTGGTTCAACTGTTCCACAAGCAGACTATATTTGGAGGATAATTGTGATGGTTGGTGCACTCCCAGCTGCATTGACTTACTATTGGAGGATGAAGATGCCAGAAACTGCCCGTTATACTGCTCTAGTTGCTAAGAACACACAGCAAGCTGCTGCAGATATGTCTAAGGTTTTGCAGGTTGAGATTCAAGCTGAACCAAAGAAAGATGAGCAGCAAGCTAAATCATATGGCTTGTTCTCAAAGGAGTTCCTTAGTCGTCATGGATTACATCTTCTTGGTACAGCAAGCACATGGTTCTTGCTTGATATTGCATTTTACAGCCAAAATCTTTTCCAGAAGGATATCTTCAGTGCAATTGGTTGGATACCTCCTGCAAAAACCATGAATGCTCTTGAGGAGGTTTATAGAATTGCAAGAGCTCAAACACTTATTGCTCTTTGCAGTACAGTTCCAGGCTACTGGTTTACAGTGGCTTTCATTGACAAGATAGGAAGATTTGCTATTCAATTGATGGGATTCTTCTTCATGACTGTCTTCATGTTTGCCCTTGCCATTCCTTATGACCACTGGACTCATAAGGATAACAGAATAGGATTTGTGGTGATGTATTCCTTGACCTTCTTCTTTGCAAACTTTGGACCTAATGCTACCACATTTGTTGTGCCAGCTGAGATTTTCCCTGCTAGATTCCGAGCTACTTGCCATGGAATATCATCAGCAGCCGGCAAGCTTGGGGCTATAGTTGGTGCATTTGGGTTCTTATATTTAGCACAGAACAAGGACAAGAGCAAAGCAGATGCAGGGTACCCTGCAGGTATTGGTGTGAAGAATTCACTCCTTGTATTGGGTGTGGTTAACATTTTAGGCTTCTTTTTCACTTTCTTGGTACCTGAGGCAAAGGGGAAATCTTTGGAGGAGATGTCAGGTGAGAATGAAGAGGAAGTTGGAACCAAGGAAGAGTCAGAGCAAACACATTCTTACAGCAACAGCAACAGAACTGTTCCATATGTTTAGGTTATGTCCAAATGTATTATTGCTACAATAAAGCAGTACCTTCAATTCGGCTAGGGAAAGCACAAAAGCTTTTCTCTTCCTCTCTCCACTCTTTCTGTTAAAATTTTGCCCGGACATTATGTATGAGGAACTGAGGAGCTGTTTGCTCTACTAATATTGGCAAATATTGTAGTTTTACAACTTATGTTTAACCATTGTTGGAGTGTATAGTACTTTCTGTGTTCTGTATGCTTTCTTTATTTTTTTTTATTGTTGTCTTTTCAATGTTTCCTTCTCTTAAATCTAGGACAACAGATACTATTAGGTGAAGTAATATGTGTCTGATAGAAACATTTTTAAAAAATTACAGCTGTGTCCGAAGACTTGCAATCCTTAATTAATTAGTCTAAAACTCTAAATCTATGTTCAGAGTGTTTTCTACTTGCTTGTGTGAATACAAATGAAGATGGTATAATTTTGAAGTTGGATAAGACGCAAAATGTTGACCCTTATATACTGGTTGAAGTTTCAGTCTGGTTAACGACAGATGCTTTCAGCAAAATTTGACTTGTGCTCTTCAAATCTGTTCACTTATTGAAACTTCAGAGTAAAAAATCTTGTGGGGAGTTGGATTGACCTTTTGATTCTCATTTCTGTCTTCGCTCTGTTGTCATTCTGTGGTCTACACAGAAATAAGTTATTCTTTGATAGAATTTGTTTTCATCCAGTCTTCAAATAATTGAGTGTCTTCTTTGTATCTAGTGGCAAAACATCAGACATTGTATTTCCTCTGAATTGAAATTTTCAATCCTTCCTTCTGGGTGCTTACATGGAGTAAGTTTATTTATATTTATATTTATCTTCTAATCTATACTGTTGGAAGCCCAAAGTGCATGGATGATAAGTTACTAGCCTTTCCATATGAATTTTGGACTAAAAAAAGTCAACTTAACAGGATTTGTGGTGCTGTATTACTGACTTAGTCAATTTTGGACCCAGTGGCAAAATATTTGCCCTGCAGGATTACATGTATATTCAATCAATTACAAAAGATTCCATCCCTGTATTTCCCATACAGGATCTTCATTTTCTTTAAACTTGTTTAGAAAGAGCATATGCAAGAACCAGTGAAGTTGTTATCTTACCAATGACGGTTGTACTTCACTCTCGTCTGCTCTCTCAATAGGTTCATCATTCATTAGTTGGTTAAAGTTCTGTGTGTCTGTTCTTTGCTACATATTAAGTAATCATGATGCATTAGCTTTCAAAGCAACTACTGATATTGAGAAATGCAAGTTTTGAAATTTTCCACGGATACTACCTTGTCAAAAGTTATGACAAGGGATTTTTATATCTAAGACATCTAGATCCATATAGTCTTGTTCATACAGTACAGTACAGTACAGTCCAGCAAAACTGAATTTACAACAGTATCTGCCACAAGTTTAAACCCATCAGCCTTCAGATTCATATTATTGGAGGTATGTTTTTGCGGCATGATGGGCTTTGCAGATGATAAAGCATGGAGAGGTGATTCATTAAAAGTAAAACCTAGTAGATTTTGATGAGAAAATGAATAACTGCATAAACATCTCAATGTGCTCGGTCTCTGAGCACTTCAAGATCCATTTCTGTGGGGTCAGTAGCCTGGATTTCATAATGGACACCATCTAGCTCACGTCTAAATGTATCTTTAGTGGTGGCATAGAGCATCTTGGCACGGATTCGAGATGTTGAAGGGGACCTAATCAATATCAAGCAACTAAGAATTATTATATCTCTCCGGCAGAATCATAGAAAAAGAAAATTAATTAAGAAACACATTGCTGAGAACAGGTGAGAACTGATATAAATAAACTAGTCCAATCCAAGTTTTTCCTTCACAACAAGAACAAGAGGAAAAACACAAACGCCAAGTAAGGTATTGAGTTGATACTTCAAATAAATGATGGAAAATGAGTTGTTAGGAAGTGGTATAACTAAGATGCCACTCAAACAGGATATGGACAATTATTGATCAGAGTAGTTTTTCTGTGGACAATCAGCTCCAAAAATGCATAGAGTATTAAACCAATTCAACCAGAAAAAATAATAAGCTTTCTTATCTATATTTATATTTATACTAATTTTACTGAGAAGCGAGGTAAACATATTAAGACATGACTTTCAATTCTAGTTGATGAAGAAAACATGTATAATGGAAAAGAAAGACTACCATTTCCTTTAAGGTGTGTTTGGAGGGAAGGGGAAGGGAGGTGGAGAAAAGTAGGAGGGAAGCTTTGCAAGTTATACAAGGAGAGAATTACACTAGCAAGTTCAAAAGAGGGAAGGGCTTCCTATACCTCCCACTCATTTTTCCCACTGGCTAACATTCTTAAGCATCATCCTATTTGAGGACTCTAAATGATCCCCCTCCAGTCCCACATCATCATTTTTTAAGAGTCATTCTGAACTGTAACTAAAGAAGGCAATACTATAAAATAGCAAAGCACAAAAAGCTTTACCTCATTAAAGTATTTAGATTTCAAAAAAATAAAAAAAGGACTTAAGCATTAAGATGTTTGTCATATTTAATTTATGTCACACATTATTTCATAAAAACATTAGAACCTCCAGCCAGTAATGCTCTATCTGCAATTTAAATACAATTGGCATAAAATGCCATTGAACAAGTTAATGTCTGACAGCAGCATCCCAATTGGAAATGGGGCAATTTAAGATGCAAGGGGCAAAATATCGAATATTATAATAGGCAGCCCAATCATGTAAAAAAAATTGTATCTAAACAATAAGACAAGACATTTAGCCCAAGACTATGAAACAATAAACATATAGCTCCATAATTAGAGACCATGCAAAGAAGCAGTACACTATTGACATAGGGTTACTTTTAAATCCCAAAAGATATGTTCATAGTGCATAAATCATATGTGCTGGATAATTTGCTTTGTGGCATACGAAAATGCATATTAGATGTCATGTCTTACAACCACCTTGGTGGTTGGGGCAAGTTAATTGCAGACAAACAAAGGTAGTGTTTTATTTCATAGAGAAAAAGGCAAGACAAACTAACCATGCAATGAAGAAGATTTTGCTCTTTTGACAGTTCTCAGAAGTGACAAAATCAAAGTCAAACACAGCATATCTGCAATCATTCTCAGGCAAAGATGCAGTGAAATCATCATAGCTCTCAGCAGGGCCACCAGTCTTCTCAACCACAACCTCCCTTTTCTTTTCATCCACCTTAAAGATCACATAACGATGGACCTTCTTTTGCTTCAACTCCATGAAAGTATTTTTGCTGTGATCAGCAACGCCCATGCCTGAGGCAGCATTTGCCTGGAATTCAAACGAATCTGGGTCAAAATCCTTTTCATCTAAAAATTTGATTTTGAATTTGAAATCACGCACAAGCAAATATTGACAAGCCAAAGGTGGTTGCTTTCCAGTTAGCCAAGGTAAGATCAATTAGAATCTCACGATGAATAAGCTTCCAGAAACTTATCACTTATGTCTTCCCCAGTTAATTGTAAGGTAAAATCTTAGCTTGAAAGCTGAAAAATTTAGAATTTCTTCAATCATGTTGTGCAGGAATCAGATGGGTAGTGAGAAATCCTCAGCATCCCACAAAGTGATGATGGGATCAGGAAGATTAAATGAATACTAGCAGAATGGAGAAACATGAAAAATCCTAAAACATCCCAGAAAAATAATAATGAAAAAGTAAAATAAAATCTATGAGACCACGTGAAGGTTAGTTAGTCCTAAGCTAAACAGAATGTTACTTACCCGGCTGATCCCTCTGAAAGACATGGGCAATTAATCTTGGAGTTGAAGAAACAGGAACAAAGAAGAGAAAGTATATTGAATTGAATTGAAGAATGGGTGGAAGGGGAGGGACTTTAATGTGGTTTGAATTGAGAAATGAATAGAAAAGAGAAGAGAAGTACTGTTACTGCTTACTGGGGCGGTGCGTTGTAGGAACGCTAAGTTGAACCGACGGGGGACCATGAATCGAATCCAACACATAAAAACAAGCATTTTCCACCGCCCACTGGCCCCACTTTTGTTCACTGCTTTCATCACTCATCGAATCGCCGCGTATTTTATTTTTATTTAATATTTTAATCTTTATTCAGAAAAGTGATTAGTAACTTTTCTACCAATTTAATCATTTAATCAATTTCTTTTAATTTTTTTAAATGATTTTAGTATTTTTACAGTTAGGGGATAATATTTAATTATAAGAATTTATATTTTTATTTTTTTAAAAGACTTTTTAACTCCCTATAATCATTATTATGTATTTTTTTTATTGAATTCCCCATTTTTCTTATTTCCATTTGCAATACACATGTGTCTCATTTAAAATCTACTTTATATCTTTGAAATAATTTAGAACGGAGTACATGACTTGTTCCTATGTAGTTTTAGCTTTTATACATACATTTAATAAAAAAATAACAAGAAAGTACCAAAACACTCTCTGGCTGGAGGGTACCAAATTGCTACCCTTTTTTTTTTACTTTTTTTCCTTTTTATAAGTTTTTAATTTTTTTACATTCACAATTCATCTAATTCTAGTTCTAAATAATATAATTCTATTTTATTTGTTATTTTAAGTTTTTTATGTGTAATTTATTTTGAGTTTGCATACCATTACGAGATGTGAAGATTGTGAAGATCATCGAGCACATGATGTCAAGAGTCAGAGTAAAAAAAAATAACTAGTGTCATTGCTTTTGAATTTATGTGCCATACTTGTAGAGGGATAAGCCCATTTAGGTGGATAACCATGAATCTTGTAGCACGTCTTTGTCGTGTGGCCCTTCTTGTCACAAAAATGATAGATAGGAATATAGGTAGATTGAGATCTTTTAGAGAAATTGTTAAAAGAATGTGGACGGTCGCGACTAGAACCAGAAGAGTTCCGATTGGCAAAATTAGCAGTGAAAGGAGCAGTGTTATTGACACAATCCTCGCATTGAGGAACGAGTTCAAAGTCCACAAGCTTGTCAAAGAGGTCATCAAGCATTGTTGGCGAATCACGGGTATGAAGAATGGCGTGAATTCACTATAAGATGGACCTAGGTCGTTGAGAGTATGAATGACAATGTCAGGATCATCTAATGGATGACCAATGAGAGAGAGCCCATCCGCAATAATGCGAATAGAGCACAGATAGTCACTAATAGGAGAAATTCCTTTGGCGAGAGAATTAAGACTCTCTTTTCACGATATGATATGCAAGCGTGTGTTGCGGTGCTGGCAAGCGTACCAATATCGCGCCAGTATAATAGTTTTAAAAGTAAGGGTTGTCGTACCCACGAGGAACTCGAACTACTATTAACTCAACACAATTTAGTTCATTAAGTATTAACAAAAAAGCATTGAAGTAGTCATTTGATTTTTGAGAAGTTTGGTAAAATAAGTTCATAAAAGTAAACAAAAGTAATAAAAAGGTTTGAAAACAGATTTGTAAAATGGGGATTGAACTCATCGTTCTCCCTCCTCAGTATTCCGCTAGTTCCTGTACCTACTGTTTCATTGACATTGATGCAATACACTAAAGTCGCCTACCTAGAGACCCTAAGAAAATACCCCTGAATATCGATTCCTCGCATATCTAAACATATATTCCAGCATTAAAAACAAGTATTCAAAAGCAATCGATTGATGAATATCTATTCCTAGTATATAAAACCCACCGAGTAGAAACGTTTAGTTCGAAATCAAAGAAATACCTCCCGGTCAAGACTAAGATTTGATAACAAGAAACAATTTGATTAAAACAGAATCAAGTGTTAATACAAAACAAATCTACCAATGTCAAATGAAAGTAAAATACAGAAACTAAACTGAATACTTCGGAGTTCGAAGACTTCATTCAATCCTGAATGAGGAGGTTAGCCACTCATGAGGGATAAACCCTAGCAGAGATGGAGGATAAACCCTAGCAGAGAAAACTTGGAGAAGAGGAATTGTGTCTGTGGAAAATCTCTCCAAAAAGTCTCTCAATTTCCTTTTATAGTGCGTGCAGCGTCTGAGAGAAATTAACTGTGCGCTCAAGCGCAATACAGGTGCGCTTGAGCGCGCCTCCAGCAGCAAAGGGGGATCTTCATAATTTTGTGCGCTCAAGCACACTATAAGTGCGCTTGAGCGCACCTTCAGAGAGTGAAGTGCTTGGCTTCAGATTAGCTCAAAGTGTTATGCGCTCAAGCGCACTAAAGGTGCGCTTGAGCGCGCCTTCAGAGAATGGAGGCACACTTCAGACAATGGGTGCACTTGAGCGCACCACATGTGCGCTCGAGGGGTGCGTTCGAGCGTGCCTTCAGATAATGGCTTTCTTAGCTTCTCTTATCTCTGTTTTGCTTCTTCTAATTTCTTTTCTCTTCCAAAACCTGCAAAGTCAAATTCCTCATCAAAATAGCATTAAAACTCCAAAATAAACTAAAAATTAAAGATAACTAAAAACAAAGCAATGAAAGGGTAATTGGGGGCAAAATTAAGAACAATTATCATTCTAAAGTGTTGAAATTATATCCAAAAACTACTAATTCTACGCACTTATCAGCGTGAACAATTGGAATAAGCCTTTTTTAGCCGATTCCAAGCATGTCAGCGGAAGATATAATTGTCCTTCCCTCTACATCACAGGAGCCAATGAATGCAAGATAAAGTAATTGATCCTGACGAAGACAATAAGTGTACTCAAGATTGGTGGAAGCATCAAATCCTTCACCAATGATGGAAGAGGGACATCTCAAGGTACCTTCAATAAATCCTTCAACAACATTAGCAACATACATAGAATGTAGTTGCCTGTGCCAAGCTGGATAATTAGAACCATTGAGATTGATTGGGAGTTGAGTGGTGGTATGAAATTTCACAAGAAGAGGTTTATTTTTTATGGTAGATGATAGGGTGGAGTCATTGGAGATTTCACGGGAATGTGAAGAAGCCATGATAAAGGATTGTAGTGTTTTTCTTTTTCTTTATTTTCTTCTTTTTCTTTCTTCTCTTTGAATACTACATAGCCATATGGTAACTTTTGGGAAAAAATTTCCCACTCAACAATCCTGACTTTTTTTCTTACTCTTCTTATTGAAGGAAGACATCTTTTATCCTCACAACAACAAACCAATTTTTTCTCCCTCCCACTTCATCTTCTTTTCTCAATCTCATATCCTCACTCATCCATCTTTCCTTTCTCCCCCTTTCACGCCCACACATCCTTCACCCCCTCTTTCTCCGCGCAAATCCAAGAATGTGTCTTCTTTGTGATTGAAGGAAGAATTGAAGAGCTTCTGGAACCCTAAAAAGGAACATGTCCCTGTTGTTCCACAAAGAAGAAATAATAGAACTCCCCTTTCATCGGTTGGAAGTAGAGTTGTACGTGCGCTTTCTTTCTGCTGGGAGGTAACCAAATTCTTGTTTTCTCTTTGTATCTAAGCCGAAGCTTCCATTCGACTTAACTGACCCATATTCTCCGTGATTTGTTTTCTTGCGTGCATCTCTTCTCATTTGGTTTGAAAAACAATGTGCTTTAGCTCTAATAAGAGAAGGTTTGAAAATTAGGGAGCTTTCCATTTCGTGTTTCGACTAAGATGCGATGTGCGAGATAACCTCCACTTATATTTTCTCTATGTTTTTTTTCTTTTTTTTCCTGGATTTTTCCATTATATTTGTCTTTGTCACTTCTCTCTGCATTCTTGCTTGGCTCATTTTATATTCTGATGTGTAAAGGAATTTATCTTTCTATTTGTTAGAATTGTCTCTGCATTTTGGTAATTTCCTTTTCGGATTATGATAAATGATAAATGGATGAACTAAGCTGGTGTAGATATATTTGAATGTTGTGTACATATTTGATATGAGCTTGAAATTCCTTTTCATCGTCCTTTGTTTTAAGGATTTACATTTTTTAGGTTTGTATTGAAGGAGAAGAAGACTAAAGATGAAATTTGTTCAGTGAATAAACTACATTCAGTGGGAGATGACCTTGCAGAAAGGTTTTCAGTTCTTGCAGAAGGAGTATCATGAGATGATTGACAACAACTTTAGTTTTTAATTTGTCAAATATTTAAATTTAAATTAGATATCATGCTCATAAGATATTGAGTTGAGCATATGTTAATTCCATTTTCACACTTATACTTATCTATTATTACAATTATAATCATGTGTTTATGAACCTTTCATCACATTCTTGCACTCATCTCAATCCTAACATGGCACCATATATGCCTCTGAGGTCCCTTAATATTGCCTTATTAGCTAATATCTAGCCAGTAGCGAATATGAAAAACAACTTTCAACAACATTAGCAAAATTTGATAATAAATAGCTTTGTCATTAGAATAGACCCCACTTCATTAATAATTCTTATTGTATATACCTTTCCAGAACCTCTAACTGAAGTTATAATGATAATTCGTCATGTTTCCTTTAATGTTGAGCAAGGTGATAACTTATTTTATTTATAATTTCTGCCACAAGAACTTAATAACATCAATAATTTCTACCATAGGAATAGGTTTGGTTGGTTCATACTCTGAATATATTAGCAGATGCATGTATTATGGTCTCATGCAAAATTTGCAATTTGAATATATTAGCAGGATTATAAACTAATATGTAACTTAATTAAAACACAATTGCAAGTTGCCTTATTTCTGAAAGTTGAAAGGAACAATTGTTGTGGAAAGATTCAATTTATTAGATGTGTGTCAAATTTATTGTGCTAATTCTATGTGTCAAATTTATTGTTGTGATTGGTTTTGTGATACTGATGAATACATCTAATTTTTAAGTTAATGCTTCTGGTTGGATTCAGGTGCCTTTTATTGTTGTGATTGGTCTTGTGATACTGATGAATACACCTCATTTATACAAGTGTAACATTGAATAACAATAGTATGCTTGTGATATTCATTAAAATTTTATAGAATATAACTACTCCTCATTTAAATTGTATAAATAAAAGTATTTCAAAACTATGTAATTTCCTAATGGGCAATAAACTCTAAAATACCATCCATTACCAATTAATTTCACAAAGTATATATTAAGGATTTAAAAATATTAAATAAACATTTTTAAAATGTGCAATTACTTAATCAATATCCTTTCATTTTTAGCTAGAACTCTTGATTTTATGCTAACCAGTGAATTATATATGTAATTCGCACACATAAATCTTCATTATTCATACCGTAATTAAAAAACATTATAAAAGTTTAGAACTGCCAACTGGCAGTACAATCTCCATTACTCCATGCATTGGGTGAACTTGGAGGAAAATGAGAGGCTGGACATGACTAACACCGTTGCTAACTTGGAGAGGGTATTGACTTTTGTTAAGGATTAGCTCCGTCAGCATCTCTATGTTAGCTACATGAAATGAATTCTATAAAGACTTTATTGATTTACTTTAAATTATAAGTATTTATCATAACAAATATTTTATCCTGTGCGAAACACAAGCAACATAAGTCGTACCATCAATTTACTCGTGTGAAGTCACATGCCACATACTAGTTTTCTAATTATTGTCATTGCCTTGTTGGCATCGTCAAGGGGATCTTCAATGCATGTGTCTTCATTAGCTATTACCTTCCTCACTTATGCCTTCAATGAGTGAAATAAAGTGCATCTTGTTTCTATTGTTTCTGCCTCGACCTTCCACAAGGTTCTTTTTGGTGGCTATGCCACTACCTTCGCAAGCATTGTTAGTCTTAAACCATTGGCCTCTGTCACCAAGATTCATGTTTCTCCCTTGATTTTTACTTCTCAATTGTTCAAGCAATTGTACAAGTGTTTATTCTTTTTTACCTCACTTACGCCTTCCACCAGTGAATAAATAAAAGTTGCCACAGTTGCCATATTCCTATAAGTCTACTATCTTCTTTCTTAAGGAGAGTCTCCTTGTCTTCTTCCTTATAGGAGAGTCTTCTTTCTTAAAACTAAACCACTTTTTGTGATTTTCAAAACGTCCATTTTGAATCGGTTGAACCAATTCTCTCGATCAAATTCACCGGTAGGCTGAGAGGCATTCTAAGACATAGTTTAAATCTCGAATGGGTTTTGAATCAAGTTTATGTTTTGAGAAGTCTTTCATGGAAAGGAACATAAAAGAACCATTAGAGGTCATATATGAAGGTGAAAAAGCAGATGGGGAAGATCTACCTCATCAAGTTGGGTTTGGTGTAACACTTTAAAAAAGAGTCAAAATGGCGTCGTTTGAACCTCTGTGGCATCCACCTCATTAAGTTAACACCACACATCAACAATAATTTAACAGAAGATAACCTTTGAATTAAAGTGAAGCACAGAGCTTAACGTCAAGGACTAATGTATGAATTTCTAAAACTTGGGGATTAAAGTGCATTACGCCCTAAAAGTCATGCCACTTTACTCATTTATTCCAATATAAATAGTATAGATGAGACAAGGCCGACCCAATATCGCCTAATATTCAGTGAGGCCTCAAGCAAATTTTTTATTTTAGGGCCTTTTTAAATACATGAAGTGAAAGAAAGAGGCTTTAAAAGTTAAAAATCATTTAGCAAGGATTGAACCATCAACCATTGAGGAGGAAAATCAATTTATAAACTAATGAACTAGGCCTAATTATAATAATATTTTTTTTTGTATAAATGATGTTACTAACAATTGGGGGCCTAAAGCAAGGGCTTGAACAACTTTACCCTTGGGCCGGCCTGAGATGAGAATGATATAAAATTATTATAGAATTTCTTGATTAAATTGTAAATAAATAGGAGAGGATATAAATGATGATAAACTTTTTTATGAATTTATTTTTAATACTTTCTTCATTTTTTATATTATAATAATAATAATTATTATTATTATTCCAGCAACTAATATTACATGAAGATGTCCTATATACACAAAAAAGTACAACATACACATTCATGAGAGAAAAATAATGCTATTTTTTATCTTATTTATAAGAGATAAAAAAGTGTCTTTATTTGATCTTATATAAAAAACATGATATTATTTAAATTATATTAATTATAAAATTATTTTTATACTCTTAATTTATTGTCGTTATTTACTTATTTTCACTTATTTCCTTATGATAGTGGAGGAATTTAACATGACATTATTAATTTTTTAAAGCATTTCGTCTTGATAATCTATAGTAATATATGTTTATTGTAAATAGCAGATAGTATTTTGTAATAAAGGCTCTAACAGTAACACTAAAAGCAGGGAGAAGAGACAGCAGACGAGGCTTTTGGGCTTGCCGGCGTGGATGTAGGCAGGTTTCAATATTCATTCAACTCATTTCCATGGATTTGCTACTCTTTACCCAATCTCCAATCTCTCCCTCTCTTTTTCTGCTTTTTATTTATGTTGTTTGAGTTCAATTTTTGAAAACCATAGGACAATATTAAAATGGAGAAGAAAGAAGGTGAAGAAGGTGCTGTGTTCTGGTTCGAAACCTCTCACTCCGTTTGTTGCAGACACCAGTTTGAACCCGATGGTCAACTTTCTGTAAGTTCTTATCTCTTACTCTTAAATAAATTGGGACTTTCTTCTTTCCGAAGCTTCATCTTCTTTATTGTTTCCAAGATTGTGTGTAACCAACATAACGTTACTTTCTTCCTTGATCCAATGCCTTTTCTTCCCAAATGCCCTAATCCCACATACCAATTTTGCTTGTCTATGTCAGTGATAGGGTGAACTTGTATATAAAATAAAACCCTGCTACTATTCTATTACATACATGTTTGGAATTTGGTAAAACTGAATTCAGATGTATTTGTGAATTGATGTAAGCATAAGTTGCCATGCTGTTGATATCTTCCTATTGTATCAAGTCTTTTGAGTCTTTCTGGTTTCTTTCTGTCAAAACTGTGATATCTTAGGTTTTAATTATGAAGCTAAATTAATTAGGGAACTTGAATTTTGGCATAAAGTTGTAACATTTTTGTTCAATGTTCTGAAATTGATCCGGAGATTTTTATTGAATGTGTTTGTTCAGCTAACCCTTTGCTTTTGTCACCCTAACAAGTATTTTTTGGTTTTTCTGTAGGCAGTGCTTGTTGATGATTCCAGGCCCTTATACCAAAGGGTGGCTGGGTCTTTCATGAATAAATTTTTCCCATCGGGATATCCATACAGGTTGTTTCATTTTTCCTAAATATATTCTGTAGTTATGTATTAGGCAAGCTTGGTAAGTGACTTAGATTTCCAATGTTTCCTTTGCAGTGTGAACGAAGGCTATCTTAGATACACGCAGTTTCGAGCATTGCAACATGTTACTAGCGCAGCACTATCAGTGCTATCAACTCAGGTGGTCTTTCTGATGACTTGAAAATCCCAGTAAAGAATGTAGCCAGAAACAAGTTCTTTGTCTTTGACATTGGGGAAAAAAATAACACTTCCTTGCATGGAAACTGAGATATAAAATCTCTTAATTCGTACTTGAATTATTCCTCACACATTATAGAAATAGCATTATACGGCATGATACATATTTTATTGATTATAATAAGGTAATCTTTTTTGCAAATGGATCCTTGTGAAGTAGTAATTAACTAATTTTTAAGTATGTGTCCTTGGTTTGTATGCTTATTCTTCTGCAGTCACTGCTGTTTGCTGCAGGGTTGCGGCCCACTCCTGCACAGGCAACTGCTGTTAGTTGGGTAATTTGATACTAATTTGCAATTGACAATGTCTCGTACTCGTACCATTAAAAGTGGCGTCTGTTTAAAGTATAACCTCTTTGTCCTGCTTACATCCAGATTTTAAAGGATGGGATGCAACATGTAGGGAAGCTAATATGTAGTAATTGGGGTGCAAGAATGGATTCTGAGCCCAAACGTTGGAGACTATTTGGTTGGAATTTGGGCTGGAGCTTTTTTCCCCCAACCCCCCTCCTTCTCCCCTTATATTAGCTCATATTTGCTAAATCATCAAGCTATCTGACTGTGATTAACTTTACATTTTGCAGCTGATGTGCTCTATGATTTAGGCATGGGCTTGGAAGTGCTTTCTCCATTATGTCCACATCTTTTTCTTGAAATGGCAGGCCTAGGAAATTTTGCAAAGGTTTGTATTTTTATTGATTTTTTTAAATTAATTTCACATTTTGGCATTTGTTGCAATATAAAATTGATTCAGTGCTAATTGTTCATAAAAGCCTATGTATGTCATGAGAGACTTAGAGCAGTGACTTTAGTATCCCATTCTAGATTTCTAGTGAATATATCATATTTATTTTCTGCTATTAACTTCTCCTTGTATTTTTATGGAGTCAACAGGGGATGGCAGTTGTTGCCGCAAGAGCAACAAGATTGCCTATATACTCTTCCTTTGCTAAAGAAGGAAATCTCAGTGACCTTTTTGCTAAAGGGGAGGCTTTTTCGACTCTCTTCAATGTTATTGGAATTGGAGTTGGAATTCAATTAGCTTCTACTATCTGTGCATCAATGCAGGGGAAGGTATGGAGATTTTATTTGTTTGTTCTTGGGCTTTAGTGTTCAATTTAGCATTCACCATTTGACTCAAACAGTCAGTTTGTGCTAACAACATATGTAATCCTGTTCTTGGTTGTGGACTTCTTGTTGTTACTGTATGCTTTAGGATTGAAAGATTATACATTTTATGAAAACTTTTGAAGGTAGTTAAGATGTTACATGCCAATTCACCCAAAAAAAGAAAGAAAAGCAAAATGTTAATTCAAGATAAAAATGGGCAGTAGAAAGGGGAGAAAATGTATCTTTTAGTAGAGATATTCTGTGAAATTGGACTATATATCTTGATATGTTTTCTGTCTACCAAGGTTTTGATGACCATTCAAAAGAACTCATGTGCAAGATATTTCCAGCTAGCTGGCTAAATCTCCTTGTATAGTTGATCTTCTTAACATGTTAAGTTTGTAGAACACGGTTTATTTATTCTTGGGCTCCATCAAATAACCTCCCTCAACTTTTATTTTGTGTCACATAACCCTCTCCAACTTTGGCAATACTTAAAACGTTAACTTTAGCAACTTAATAATTCCCCCCTAAAGTGTAGAATAAACAACAATTTTAAGGGGTTAGATAGAGAAAATGTTAAATTACATGGGATAATGTGTAGAATAAACAGTGACTGATGTAAATTTAACTGGAAAGTTTAGGTTTTCAAGTTAAACCAAAATTGTGGTTGGTTGAGTGACACAAAAAGTTGAGTTGTTGTTTGAAGAAGGTAAAACTAAGGGTGGGTAATCTTATAATCTATCCAAAATTGTTAATAAGATATTAAATAGCAACATTAACCAAAGAATGACCTTGAAAATTTGATCAGTATTTAACAACCAAAACTTTTTTCCACAAGGTGGGGTCGAATATATGGATTTAGTGATGCCATAATGTCCTATCATGAATCATGTCTAATGAAAAACTATTTAATTCCAATTCAATCATAATGATTTGGCCTATAGTTTTCCTTTCCTCTACCACTAACTATTGGACTATGCTCCATTTGGTGTAGTCTCCTTACTGGTACTTCTACACATGGCCAAGCTATCTAAGATGAGACTCTACCATTTTTTCTATAATAGGTTTTGCTTCAACTCTCTCTGATAGAAACACAATTATTAGAGAGAAAATTGGGGTAGCTCCTATTGTAGAAAAAATGGTAGAATCTCATTTTAGATGGTTTGTACATGTGTGGAGAAAGCCATAGAAACACCAGTAAAGAGGTTGGACTAGATGAAGGATAGCCCAATAGCTAGAGGTAGGGGGAGACCAAAGGAAAATTATAGGGCAAACCATTAGGAGAGACTTAGAGGCAAATGATTTGTCTTTCAACTTAATACATGATAGAGAACATTGGTGTTACTTGATCCATGTACCCCACCTAGTGGGGTAAGGCTTAATTGCAGTTGTTATATGGTCCCTCACAAATGAGATCTCATCTGTTAGACTTAAATATTATGGTGGTAAGATTATCATGCTGCTTATGAGCCGTGGCCAAGGGCATATAGGAATGGAAGCAATTTTCTTTTTCTACTTTACTTTCTACAGATATAATTAACCAGGTTGCATATCTTAATGAAATTGATAAATATACATTTATTGGCAATTCCCAATTGATGGGTTATGAATTTTTTTTGTTAGTTGGCTGTGGGTCCTCCTTTCAATCATTGGTCATATTATATATATTGTTTTTTGCAATCAAAACCATTAGTTAAAATATAAAAGGAAGTAACTATTTTTTTTTTTATAGTTTACCTTCTAGAGATATAATTAATCATGTTGCTTATCTTAATGATAAATATACAATATTGATGATTCCAACTGATGGATTCTGAAACATTTTTTTGTCAGTTGGTTGTGGGTCCTCTCCTTTCAATTATACATATATACAGTGTGTCTGAAGAAATGAGAGCAACACCTATAAATACCTTGAATCCACGAAGAACTGCAATGATTGTGGCTGATTTTCTCAAGGTCTGGTTTGAACTATTGTAGCAAATGAAAACTCTCTTTGCTTTATTTGAAGAAGTGAAATAGTGTTTAACTCATTGACTGTCAATTGAATTCCAAAACAGGCAGGAATTGTATCAAGCCCTGCTGATCTAAGATATAGAGAAGATTTGCTGTTTCGTGTGCGAGTCACAGAAGATGCTGGAAATGTAAAAGTTGGGAGGGCTTTGCATGAGGTTATTAAGCCTTCCAGGTTTCTTGAACTGAAACAAGTATTCCCTAAGGAGAAGTTTCTTTTAAATGGTGGGGGTAAATGCATTGACATGGTATTGGAGCAAGATGCTAGTGGTGAAGATGCATTGAGAGGGTGGCTAGTTGCTGCATATGCTGCACAAATTGAGAGTTCCTCTCATGAGCTTAGTGCTAGTGTCCTGCAAGAGGCCTACGAGAAGATGAATGGTGTCTTTCCTGTATTTTTAAGAGAATTACAGAACAAAGGGTGGCACACTGATCGTTTTCTGGATGGAATTGGGAGCCGCTTTGCATTCTAGTTTTCATATAAAAATCCTATATTGCTTTGAGTAGGATTTTACCCATAATATGACAGAAATTTTGATGTACTCTGGGTGAAGTAAATCCAATTGTTCATAAATCCAATTGTTCATTGGATCATATTGACCCGATGAACCTGATAATTCAAATCAAACCAATTAAATTGGTTCGAATTGATTTTGATTAATTGGATCTTTTCATTTGGACCCAAATTAAATAAATTATAATCGGTTTTATCCTTAGATTTTTCCTTTTCAACCTAGATTAATATGATCAATCGATACCTTTATTATAATCTCATTTGTGTTACCAAATGTCTTTCATCATATTTATTAACTAACTTTATTATCATGTTCCAAATAGAAAATATAAATGAGGTATATAAAGTTATAACCAATGTTTTAAAAACCGGACTGGTAATTGAACCGGTGAAGGCACCGGTTCACGGTTCAATGGTTCAACCGTGGTTGAATCGTGGTCGAACCGGTTTTAATTAAATATATTTTTTAATATTATATAATATTTTTAATTAATAAAATAACATAAAATTATAAGAAATTAAGATATATAAAGTTGAAAATCCGTATAAATAGCCTTATCATAAGGTTTATATGACAAAAAAATTAATAATAATTAGTAAAATAATAGATATTTATGTGTAATTCTTAAATATATGTCTTTATTTATTTTAAAAATATTTTAGATTAAATAAAAAAGTAAAAAAATTGAATTTTGTTGAAAAGTACCGGTTCAACCGAATTTCTGACACCGGTTCTGTACCGGTTTTCACCGGTTCTTGGCTGGTTCGACCGGTTCTCACCGGTTCTAAGTTCCTCCGATTTTTTTGGTTGAACGGACCGGTCACCAAGCCGGTTCCCGGTCAGACTGGTCGAACCGGCCGGTTCGGTCCGATTTTCATATCATTGGTTATAACTATACAAAAAAACTGCATATTAACTAAAAATAATATCAATATTTGGAATTGTTCTAATAATTATTTAGAATTGTTCCGTAAAAAAAAATTATTTAGAATTGTGGTGATATAACTTCGAAAGTATTTTTTACAAAGGATAGTATGTATATTATTTTAATTTTAATATAATTTTATCTGAACTGGTTTAATTCGGATTTGTTAAAAAAAATCAAAAATTAATTCAAATCAGTTAAATATGATCGATTCAGATATAATTTTATCTCAAATTCGAACAAAACCAACCTGTAAACATCCCTAATATATACTTTAACTTATTTCTTAAAAAGTAATTTAGATGAATAAAAAAGGTTTGCCTCATAAATTTGTAAAAGGTCACATTAACACTCTGCAGAAATGGTCAAATTCATATAAAATTTTAGGGTTTAGGGTTTGTCTCATAAATTTGTAAAGTGTCACATTAACACTATGCACAATTTGTCAAATTCATATAAAATTTAATATTTGCTCCCTATGTTTTATTTGGTGTTTTCTAATAGCTTTAAAATTGGTTAAACTTTTTCTTTTCTTGTTGATGTTCTATTTCAAATAAGTGAAATAGAAAAGTTCAAATGTGTAATACTAGGCAGTCAAAGAAAAAAATATAGAAGTTTAGCCTCATTTACTTCAACTTAGAAAAGAGTAACTTCAAGATCAATTTTTAATATTTTTTAAAAAATTATTATTTAACTTTTGAATCTTGTATCTTAGATAAGGTCATATTTATCAAACTTTGTTCCCTGCTAACAAACAAGGCAAATATATGAATAACACATGCACTTTTCTAAGTTATCAGCACACAACCAGCATCCTATTTTTCAAACAGGTTCACCCCTTATTGAACTCTATTCTTATTAACAAGCAAGACAAATATTTAAACAAAAATATTATATGCGTACCTCAAATTCCTAACGTTGGCTGCACAACGGGAAGAAACCAACCCTACATTTCAATAACAATAGTTTAATATCTTGATTTTGCATATTTTGAAATTGGTAAGCACTGTTAGGTTCACGACTGCAATGGGAAAAACATAAGGACCTTCAAAGTGGTTTATTGGAGGCGATTGTTCGAAAGGTCCTAGATTACTCATTGCTTTCCTTTGTACACCGAAAAATGTGTAATCCTACTCAATTAGTGCCCCCACCTTTCCTCCCTTCCGAGGGGAAGAAAAAAAAATTAAAGGGGTGATACAAGAGCTCCTAGGAACAAATTAATGACCAATTACTAAAGAAACACACACATCATATAGGCATTAATTTCATCAAGAAGTAGACCCACAATCAAGAAAATGCTATTGATTCAACCTTGAACAAACACAATACAATCACAAGAGCAAAATGACAGGTTCAAATTAAATTCCTTTGGAAGTTCAAAACCAACTTTCACTAACTCAATTGATAGAGTTGTTAGAAATGTATAAAAAAGTGTTCAAACTCAAATCCTGAAGTACACCTCATTTCTTTCCCCATTCACCTTCTCCTAGAGCTCTTCCTATGCATCCTAGCTAGAACGCATCCTTTAAGCATTAATTCACCAACATATATGAAGTATATATTATTTGATGATTTTATTATGAAATAATACTAAACAATTATGAAAACCATTATGGATTAAGTATCGCATACATGATCTCTTCATTGAAAAATAAATAGATTGTTATTTTTATAACGCGTACCAATCCTAGAACACAAGAATGAAAGAAAAAAATTGCATTTCCATACCCATAATGCTCTTTGACCTTATCATGAACATGGACATACTAATCACCTCATTAGGGTGCAGATCAAGTGAAAAAATTAATTTCTTTAATTTGGATTGAATCCATAAACAGAAAACCCTAATGTATATTTTTGACTTACCTCAAACACAATTCACTTCCCAGCCACCGTCGTGATCCGTTGTGCCTCCTGCAAGACATTTCGTGCCTTTTTCAAGATGGACCAGAAGGAAATTTTAGGGTTTAGGGTTAGGGAAATTTAGGATCCTAAATTGGGAGAAGGGAGAAGGAGAGAAGTGAAGGGGGGATTCAAGTTTTCTGTTTAGGGAAGGGAGAATAAGAGATTAGGGCACATGAATGAGGAATTGAGGTGGAGAAGGGTGGAGAGAATGAGGGATTGGAGAGGAGAGAATGAGGGAACAAGGAGAAGAGGGGTTGGGGCCGCGTTATGTTTTAAGTATACATAGCGTCAACTGATGCTAAACCTAAAAGCATAGCGTCGACCAGGTTGACGCAAATTGTTGACACAAAAAACTACTGCCACAATTCTTGAGTTAGCGTAGGTTTAGCGTTAGCTTACTTGTGTCCTTGTCGTGACCGACGCTACCTTTATGCAATTAATTAAATCCTCGTTTCTTGAAGTGAGTGAAGATGCGTCATAATTATTTGTCCATAGACTAGAAACAAACATATTATGTAAATTAAATACTTTTTTTTAATAAATTTATATTTATTGCAATTATTAGTGTCATTGCAATTTCATTTAATTAAACATAAGTTTAGGATTAAAAAAGGGTTTTCTTTTCTTATGATGGTGAACGATAGTAAATATTGCATTTGATAGTGCTATATATAACAAACAATAATATTATGTCATGAATAAACATATGTGTTTAGGGCCTCTGTCTACTTTTTAGTTGAGGAATGTAAAAACCCGATACCTTATTTATTGAGAATCAATCATGTAACACTTGAACTAATAACCTGTTAATTGATATAATGATATTTTAGATGGAAATAATGATAATTAGTGCCTTTAAAAAAATCAACATTTATGTTGTTAATTGTTGTGATTTCTATTAAATTATTTTGTTTATTAGCTTTTTTTAACTCTAAAGCACTTGTTAAGAAGATCCTATTTTAAAATTGGAAATCACAACATAACAAGAGATTTGACAATTTATTATATTAAATTAAGGAAATTAATAAAGATTACGAAACATTTGTGCAAAAAGTTTACCAAATGTATTATCATTGTTGTTGATTTATCTCAATTTTTATTTTTAAAAACAAATAAAATGATTGGAGAACGTGATTCTTGACAATTTCTAGCTCATTTGGAATATGATTGTTACTATATAATTTATTATTAAAGAATGAAATGAAATCACTTTCATTAAATATGTATCGTAACCCATACATAATTTATTTTTACTCATTAGTTTTAGAGCAAACACTCAACTAGGTCACTGAAAGATACATGTGTCGCCAGTTAGGTCCCTCAAATATTTTAGTCACAAATTAGGTCCCTGAAAAGTTAATTAAGTGATCACCATGTTAGTTCACATGTTAGTTACCGTTAGTCGCTTAAAGATTTTAGTCACTCATTAGATCTCTGGAAGTTTAAAATGATCACCAAGTTAGTCCTTCAAAGATTTTAATCACTGATTAGGTCTTTGGAAAATTAAAATGGTCTCCCTAAGTTGCTCACCGATAGAAACATGGTTAACAGAAGCTAATAACACATTTTTGTATGACTTATCCTATTAAGTGCCAAATCAGCATGCATTCAATTCACTCACAAAAGAAATCCTACATGACAAAAGGGTAAAAACTAGGGTTTCTATTATGTATGTTATTGTGTGACTTGTCTTATTAAGTGCTAAATAAGCATTCAATTCACTCACATGAGCAAAGAGGTAAAAACTTATTATAAGTTTTTAAACTTAGTGACTAACTAGGGACCAACTTAGTGAACATTTTAAACTTTCAAGAACCTGACATGACTGGTGACTAAAATTTTTGAGGGACTAAGTTGATGATTATATTAAACTTTCAGGGACCTAACTAATGACTAAATTTTTTTAAAGAGACTAATGTGGTGACTATTTTAAATTTTCAAGGGGACATAACTGATGACTAAAATCTTTGAGGATCTTATTGACGATACTCATATCTTTTCAAGGTAGTTGAGAGTCTACTCTTAATTTTAAAATTAATTTTATCTAATTATAAATTAAACATTCACTCCGGTACTATATAACAATGCTCGATCGTAAAGTAGGTGCGTGAAGGTTGCAAATCTCTCACTCCTACAGAGAAGACAACAAAAACTCCTACCGAGAAGACAACAAAGTGGTTGACTTTATGGTAGGATTCACTTTCCAATTAGATTTAGGACTACATGTTTTTAATTCCCCTCCACCTCCTTGCATGGAGTTATTGTTTCAGGATCATATAGGAATAGGAGTGACTCTTCATTTTTTTTTGGTCCAGGGAGTGGCTCTTCCTAGAACTCTTCCTAGAAGGACAATTACCTTTAAAGTTCGATAAGGCGCCAGCACAACCTACTTTTTATTTTTATTTTTTTGAAATGAAGGGTTAGCTAAAAAAATAAAAATGTTAACTAACCCTCTATTTAAAAAAAATAAAAATAATAAAAAGTAGGTTGCACTGACGCCTCATCGAACTTTTTATTTCTATATAAACCCGCGTTTCCATCTTTGTTGAGCATATACATAGCCTCACTTATGTTTGACCGTTAAGGATAAGATGTTCATGATCATATGATATAAAGTGAAAAAGTTAAATTAAAAAAACATTTTTTATTGAAAATTGAAAACTGTATTTGTATATCCATATATAGATGAAATTTCATTTATGAAATTATATATTTTTATCAATTTAACATGCCAATCATCTTATTATCTAAATTACATTTTATTATTTTTAATGTATTTATAAGTTTACTAATTTTTATTAGTTTCAATTCTTTTCTCGTTTCTTATATTCTCTTTTAATATTTTTTCTCATATTTGTCCTTGTTGACCATAAAAAGTTTTAAATTGACACAATTATCATAGTAGTGGAATTTAATTTTAAATATGGGTAAACTTGTAGTCTTGTATGGAATGTTTTTGAAAATTAATGCATTAATTTTTTTTAATATGTGTGTGATTTGATCTGAATTATCTTATAAATAGAACCGGATGAAGTATATGAATACCTCAAGTAGGGGAAACATGTCTCCCTAGCTCCCGCTCCTTTTTTTTCTTAATTTTATTATTTTTATCATATAAATCATATATCAAACACATTCTAATATATGATTGTAAATAATATAAAAAATAACATTCATAACATTAATTAAGGAAAAAAGTGTAAGATTATAATAATGAGAGAGTAAGAGAGAGAGGATGAGGAGAGAGAGAGGATGGACATTAGTGAGATCAAGAAGGAGGAAAGCTTTGAGACCGAGATTGGATAGATTACAGGAAGACCAACGACTACCAAAGGACAATAGAGGACAAAGGAATGGCTGGGATCGACAATTGAAGAATGATATCAAAAGGTATGATGAGGCTGTTTCGTATTTCTTTACTAATTTCTCGGGAGCGTATGGTGTTGAAGCTCTATGGAAAACCTTTTCAATGTGGGGTGGACGAGTTTTTTATGTGTACTTGCCAAAAAAACTTGATAAGTTTGGCAATAGATTTGATTTTGTGAGATTCAAATATAATGGTGATCCTTTGCGCTTAGAGGAACGACTGCAACAAATTTGGATCGGGGATTATAAACTTAAGATTAATCTTTCACAATTCTCCCGGGGAAATATGATCCCTCATGCACGTCAACATGTACTAGAAGGTGGCATGAAACTACAACAGAATGTTGATTACATAAATGGTGTGCAGGAGGGGCGATCTTTTTCAGAAGTTGTGAAAGGAAATGTTAAGAAGGTGTGGAAACCAAAAGCGGCACAAGCATCAAAAGTCGATTTGAGCTAGAACGGATTAGAATTTAAGGTTGGGGATGAGGAGATGGAGTGGTTGAAGAAGTGTTATGTTGGACAGGTCTTTCAGAGTGACGACGTATTCTTGATACAAGATAAATTGATTGTAGAAGGTATTCGTGATGTCAAGGTGACTCCAATGGGTGGAGATTTGGTTTTTGTTACAGCTCCATGAGGAGGAAGACTCTGAGGAATTATTGAAAGACTTGGCAGGTATGCTCTCAAATTGGTTTGCTGATATTAGACCGTGGTGCCAAGACAAAATTCCTAGAGGAAGGTATGTGCGGATTAGGTGTCAAGGTATTGCAATTCATGCTTGGTCACAGGTTTTTTTCCAGTCAATTGCAGCTCACTTTGGAAGATATGTGTCCATTGATCCTATAACAAAAACCAAAGGTAGATTGGATGTAGCTAGGATGATAATTTCAACTACTTCATTGGAGACAATTAATTGTTTGTTGAAAGTAAAAATAAATGATTTAGTGTTTTTAGTTGCTATTAATGAAGACCCATTCATTGATCCATGGAAGGTTATGCCAGTGAACTCTAAACCCAAAACTGGACCAAATTCAACTGATCATATATACATATATGGAAACAAATTTCCCTTTAAGTAAAGGCCTGAGGTGGTTGCTAGTTTTCAGTTTTTGGTTTTTAAAAATTTTAAATCAAGTTTTTTACAACTCAAAACCAACAATTGAAAACTTGTTTTTGTAGTTTTCAATACAGACATTTTGAAAATCATAAAAAGTAGTTTTCAGTTTTTTATTTTGAGTTGTAAAAACTTGATTCAAAATTTTAAAAAATAAAAAACTGAAAACTCGCAACCACTCCGAGCAGGGCTCCTAAGGTCTCAGATTCAAGTTTTATATATGAAAAAATACCAACACTATGCCAAAAAAGGCCTTCGAGGGCGCTCCCGTGCAACATTAAAGGGTGCTTCCGTGCGCACTAATAGAATCTGCTCTTGTTTGGTCATTAAA
Organism: Sesbania bispinosa; assembly: GCA_026901365.1. Lineage (NCBI taxonomy): Eukaryota > Viridiplantae > Streptophyta > Magnoliopsida > Fabales > Fabaceae > Sesbania > Sesbania bispinosa. The sequence continues at coordinate 401,996 of QLOH01000151.1, forward strand.
AGGAGGACGTGCAGAGAAACGCCCTGATAGAGGCCAAAAGAGGACGCCCCTGAAAAACACGGAAGCGCCCTTTTTTTAAACAACAAGGGCGCACCCTGGAGCGCCCTCCATAAGCACACGCTCCAAGGAGCGCCCTCTTTTTATTTTTTTTTTCATTTTTTTGTTTTTTTAATCCACTTTAACCTGCATATTTATTTCAGTCTGATCCCAATGGCTTAATCCAACATCATGCATATTAATTCCTTAACATTCAAACACTTAGTCATTCTATGAACAACACTTATTAAACAACACACATATCTACTTCAAATAAGAATTCAAACTTGTCATAATTTGAATAGTTTACTATGCATGCTATAAAGTGTGGTGAAAGTATGAAGTACCTATACAACTATATAGAAATAACCAAAATACATGACATCTCACAATACTCAACTCAATTGGTAAATATACATGCATCTCATATATATGCTTAACAACTCTAGTCTTCTAAACTAAATTTTTTTTGGCATAATTTACTCTGTTTATTCAACATTTCCCAATTTATCAAACAGCTGTACAAATCCATACCAGCAGCAAGAATTCATAAGTCAAATAGTTATAACCAGTCAGGAATGTAATATGAAAAGGTACACAAATTACAAACAGGCATCTTCTTCAAGTTGCAAAAAGAAAAGTGATCATATATACTCTAGTATCTACTCTGTTGAACCCGTCAGTTAAGTCATTAATATACAACTTTATTCAACATTTTCACATTATGTACATGTTTACTTATCCTCATAATGTACAAATCAATTACAAACAACTGGTATAATACATGCTTTGCCCATTCTTCCCGAACCTCATCAAGCTGCTCCGTTGTGTAGGTTGAGCTTCGGAACTAAGCAAAGTACTGTAAAAAGGCAAAAATTGATTTCAGTATATAAACTAGTGAATGAGGGTTCAAAAAAGTAAATTGCTATCACAAATCATAATTACCTCTTTAGGTATTGTGAGTGTGTTTTGAGCAATGATCTCCGTGCTTGCGGGAATCCACTCAACTTTTTATATTCTTTAAAAGATCTAAAGCAATATAACAAGAAAATTGTATAAGAGCTCTTAACAATGTAAGTGTGATAGTAAACCAAGGAATACTTACTTATTAATCATTTTCTTCATGGGATCATAATGTTCTGCGGGATTATGCAAAGAGTCCAAAAAGTAAACCTTGCCAAAATCATTAAGACTCAATGCAAGAAGAACCCAATGTCACCTATGAGTTATATTTCACATAGATTATATATGCATGAACTCGGAGAGCAAGAGGAAAAATGTACTAATTAAAATGAATCTTAGACCAAAAACATTCAAATCATAAAGTAATATATTTAATACGAATTTACAAATCTAGACTGTACAACCATGGACAATTTAAGAATAAATTGCATATTACGTCAGTCATAATATACAATTTCTTCTTAAACAGGAAACTAAGGTTAATGCATGTACATACAAATAACCTAAAAATTATAGTTGACCATAATTTTCAGTCCAAACAATTAACAAAAAATGTAAAAGTGTTCAATAATAATATGTACACATTACTAATTTTCATAAACAAACTTCAATGTTATCTAACCTACAATAACACTAAAAAATGTTAACATAGCAAAAACGGGTGCAAGTAGCAGAAAAATAGGTGCAGCAGCAACAACACAGGGGTGCAGTTAGCAGAAAGTAGGTGCAGGTAGCAGAAAATAGGTGCAATAGCAAATTCACAGGGGTGCAGTTAGTAAAAAAATTGAGGAAGAAGAACCCTTACCTCACCCTAGCTGTGCGGCGGCGCTCCAAAGTGAGGGGGGAGAGAGGATGACGAAACCCGCGACGGAGGAGGGCAGAAGTCCTCCTTGACAGTTAACGGAAGAGGGACGACAACGGAGGAGAAGAAATGCGCAACGGAGGAGAGGAAGAGGTACTTTTGCAGCAACGGAGGAGGAGGACGATGGACGTTTTTGGACAAGGGACGTTTTGGGAGGCTCAAGGTGTTGTGAGGACGCGCGACAGAGGTGGAGGAGGAGGAGGAAGCTCACGGGGAAGAAGGAGGAAGAGGAGAAACAGGGAAGAAGAAGGCTACACGAGAAATGAAAAGTGAAAAAATGGATGCAGACTCGTTAATTTATGTAGCAACGAGGGCGCTCCTTTGGAGCGCTCTGTAAAAATAAATAAAAAATAAAGGAGGGCGCTCCAGGGAGCGCCTGGAGCGCCCTCTATTGCAGGGCAAAAACAAATATCCACCAGAAAAGAGGTTGGAGCGCCCTGTAAAAATAAATAAAAAATAAAGGAGGGCGCTCCCTGGAGCGCCCTCTATTATAGGGCAAAAAAAATATCCACCAGAAATGAAGGCGCTCCAAAGGAGCGCCCTGTAAAAATAAATAAAAAATAAAGGAGGGCGCTCCAGGGAGCGCCCCAGGGAGCGCCCTCTATTGCAGGGAAAAAAAATATCCACAAGAAAAGAGGGCGCTCCATGGAGCGCCCTGGAATTACAGAATTAAAAAAAAATACCCTGGGAACGAGGACGCGCAGATGGAGCGCCCTCTATTTTACTTGTAAGGGCGCTCCCGCCCAAATTTTGGAGCGCCCTCATTTTAAAACGATCATTTTAGACGTTAACCAACACGGGAGCGCCCTAAAGACAGTGCTCTAATATCCTAAAATTGGCGTAGTGTAATTAAGAGAGTTAATTCCACCATTTATGTACGGAGGTTTTCGACTCAATTAGATCACCTCTAAAAATAGTAACCTGTGATTCACACCAAATAAAATTTCATGTATGAATAAATTGAATTATTGAGAAATAAAAAATAAAGAAACAAAAGTTAATAAGCTAGTCCAAGATCTTACTTTAGAGACATTCAAAGCACGGGGACAATGATGATGATTAAGATGTATTACACAAAGGTAAGATCATTTATATAATATTATTCACTTTCTAAATTTAAATAATATCAGTTTCTTCTTGAGGAGGCTAGTAGTCATTAGCTTTAGCTGTTAATTAAAGTTTTTTTTTTTTAAATCATAGGTATCCCCTATTATCAGGGGCAATCCTATTCGGGACTTAGTCACAATTAAGACTCCTCACTCTTCCGAAGAATGTGTTTAGTGGGGATCGAACTCGGGAACTCTTCCCACAATCTCAACCTTTGCCAACTTAAACATAACTCTTTGGTAGCTGTTAATTAAAGCTATATATATATATTAAAGATTGTAGCTTAATTTAAAGCCATCAAATCCAATATTTTGAAACTTAATATAAAATCTATGAAGCAGATTACACACCAATAAAGCAGAGTAAAGATTTTGCTACCGCATATTGGTTTTACTGAGTCAAAATTTGGTCTTAATACATTATATTTAACTAGCTAGGAAAAAGGTTTTTCAAACATTATATATATATATATATATATATATATATATATATTAAAATTTGTATTTTAGCTTAGAAGTCAAGTTAAGATTGCTATCAATACTCCACAGTCAAAAGTTAGCTCTAAAATTTCAATAATTTGTTCGTGATAGTTTTTTCTCCCCCTTTAGTGAAATAAGGTATATATGCTTATTTTATTTGTTAAAAATTAAGTATACGTTTGGTTTACAGTTGAGTAAAATTTATTTTAAAAATTAATAGTTAAAATGGATGATACACGTTTTACGAAGCATATTAAACAAAAATTATTTAAAATTAATTCCACAAAATAGTTTTGATTTTCTTAACTGCCAATAAGGAGCTAGTGCGCGCGGCTGGATATATGCATATTAAAATAATTGGATCATATCATTCATGGAGAATGAGAATGAGATCATGAAACAACGGCCAATTATCTCAAGAGGGCCATGTCTTCTCTTCACCTAATCAATATAAGTGACATCATATACGACATCATACATTTGTTTTATGCTAGTTTAATAAAATATTCCATGGAGATGAATTGAAAATTAGAAAAATTAATTAGTAAAAAGGGATTTTAAAGAATTTTTATTTTTAAACATGCTATATATAGCGGTAACAAGATATTTAGTTGTCGAAGTGCATATTTTTTATATGACAAGCGACTAATATTTACATCAAGTTGTTTTTAGTAATATATGTTCATATTTATTATATATTAGTTAAAAAATTATATATGCATTCAGTATTATAATTTTTTGAAAGCTTAAATATAAAATTTATAAATTATAATAAACAATCAGTACTCATTGAGTGAGTAAATTTTATAATATTGATAATAATATCAATAAATATTATTATTATATCATTTATCTATAATTTTATGTTATTTTAAATTTTAATTATAAATCAATGTTTTTTATATAATGTTATTTAATATATTATTTATATTATTTTTATAAAATTTATTTAATTATTACTGTCTAAATCATGATTGAACCGTGCCTTCACTAGTTTAATGATCGATCTAATTTTTAAAATATTTGATAGAACTCATATGGAGGATTGATGATACAACAACATCATAAGACAATGAGAAAGGAATAAGTTTAATGTTGTCGTGCGCGTATAAGGATATTTTTTAAAACTTAATAAATATGCTAATTAAGCATTTAAAATCCTAAATACACATGCTAAAGTGTTGCATTTAGCCAAATAAATGCTTTAAATATTTATTTATGTTTTAATATTTATATTTTTAATGATGATACAATCAAACAAATTGTTTATTTTCAATCTCTCTAAGAAATTAATTAATTAATTAGGGTTGTATTAATATTAACTAGACGTATTAGTTAATTAGCATTGAATTTTATTTTAGATGTTTTAATTATTTAGATTCCATTTTTATTATGTTAAGACATAAAAAATCAATTATACTTATATATTTTTATTTCTTGTATTAATGATTTTAAAATTTTTAATTTTATTTAATAATGACTTTGTAAAGTGTTTTAATGGACTAGACACTTTAAACATAACTAATATTTTTTATTTTAATACTAAAGCATTTAAAAAAAATTAAATGTTTTAATATATTCATGTAACGTTTCCCCAAAATAAATGTTTTAGAGACTCTTCTAAAATATTTTTAAAAAATAAATGCTATAATATATTCATGACCTTACCATCTCTCCCAAAATAAATTCTTTAGAATATATTGGATTTTTTTAAAGCATTTTGTTTTTTGAACATGACAAACCTCATTTTTTAATATGTATATTTTTTAATCATGTTATACACACATATTTATATAATGATTAAAATTTATATATTATTAATTGCCATCGATGGGATTTCTGATAATATATTTTAAGTTTTTTTAAAGTTGTTCTACAATATTTACTCAATTAGGAATAATTTTATCCATCTAAATATTATTTAATTTGAATGGTCAAATTTGTGTTAATTAACATTACACTATAAGGCTGAATTGCAATTTTAATCCCTTTAGTTTTGGCTATATGCAATTTTGGTCCTCAAGTTTTTTTAATAAATTAATTAAATCCTCTCTACTTTTAAAATTAAGCTAATTTGGTTCTTTTACTTATTGTTTTCTATAAAACCCTCAAATTATCATTTTCTACTTAACTCTTTTCCACAACTAATATGACAATAATTAATCAAATGTCAATAACATGATCATGTGCTAAACATTTGTTCTTATTTTGTAACTAGTATTAACTCTTGTATATTTATACGCTTTTTAATGGATGAAAAGAAAATGTGAAAAGACGCTTCCATCAATTTTTAAAAATCTTAATACACATTGTAACTATCTATGTCCATCGTATTCAAATAGGACACAGAGCATAATCCCACTAAGTGAACCAATTCATACCTACTAACAAATATTATTATAATGGAGATGATTAATTAATAACATATGTACTGAGTCCGGATTATTTATCTATAAGCTTTTTTTGGTTTCCCACCCGGTTCACCCTTTGGGCTAATCCGGATTCGAGGATCAGTTCTGGGTGGTTAGGCTCCAGTCCCCTCCCAAGTGGTGTTGCGGGGGATCGAACACATGGTTCGCCCTTCCAAGTGCAGCCCCAATCACCACTGCACCAACAACCCTTTGGTATCTATAAGCTTTTATTTCAAGGTCTATATACACTACCAGAAAAATTAAAAATACCGACGGAATTTAGAGACGGAATTTCTTCCGTCTCTATTTGCGACGGAAACAGAGACGGAATATCTTCAATAGAGACGAAACTAAAATTTCTTTCATTAGAGACGGAACTTAGAGACGGAATTATCCGTCTCAGACGTATCCCGTCTCTAAGTCTGTCTCTACGTCCGTCTCCTAATAGTTAATATATATTAGAGACGAAAGTTACAGACGGAATTTGTCCGTGTCTGATAAAATCCGTCTCTAACTCCATCTCTAGAGCCCAACATAAAAATAACAATAATAATTATTATTTTAGAGACGGATGTTAGAGACGGAATTCTGTCTTAAATACAAAATTTGTCTCCAAATCTGTCTCTAAATTGTCTTTTTTAAGGCAGAGGTTTGAGATGGAACAATTCCGTCTCCAATTTGAATGTGAATTTACAATCCCTAGCAGAAATTGTAATACGTTTTTCATTTTTTCCTTTAGCCTATTCCCTCTTTTTTTTTTCACTCATTCCCTCCTCTCCCTTATAAAATTATTTTTATTTAGTATATTTTAATTTTTAATTTAATTTCTTTTTTAAATTATTTCAGGAAAAACTATCGGGTAACCTAGCTATTTCACACTCAACACTCTGCAGTTGTAACCTTAAGGGAGAACGAACACGAGCAGCCACCACGCTTCCCCGTCTCTGCCTCCGTCAGTCCGCCGTGCTCCGCCCGTCTCGCCTTCGCCTGCGCCTCCGTTTCGTGGTTGTGGATCGGCGACTCGCCCACTCTGCCTCCGTTCGTGTGGCCTCGCCCTCCGCCGTTCTACCTCCGTTCGATCATCCCTCTGTTGTAGAAACCTGTTAGGAGTTGATTCTTCCTGTAACTTTACATAGCTTTAAATATCCGAATAATTTCAGAGATAGGTTAGCAACTGTAGAAACCTGTTAGGAATTGATAACGTCTACATATGCCCAAAGAAGAACACCGATTGGTATTGGTTGTAACTTTGGAACCATAGAATGAAAACCATTTTAAGCCAAATAAAAAGAATGTGATTCGTAGTGCCAGCACCAATAAACAATAAAACCAATGGAATGAATAAACCAGAAAAGTAGAATGAGACCAAGACCAAATCAGTAGAGACAAGCCAAATTAAAGAATATTACTTTATTTGATTTTCCTTTGGTTTCCAGATTTAGGAGTTTGGGAGGAAACTGGTTTAAAATCAAAGTTGTTGCTGTTTCTATTGGAAATGCAGGTTCAGTTTTCCTTATCGCACAAGCCTTCATTTCAGCGGGAAAATACTGTTTTACTAACAAAGGAATCAATGGTTGAGATTAATAATAACGAACGGTCAGGATTTAATTTCCAACATAATTTAAAGCGACGTCGTTTTGGCCGAGCAGGAGACGCGCAGCGAGATTTTGCGCTGGAGAGAAGCCGAATCGGTGAGACTCAACCCAATCAGTTATTGTGATTCATTTGATTCAACTCATTTTAGCATCCTTTAAAACAAGTCAAAAATTAAAAATGAAGATTGAGTTAAAAGTTAAAAAAAGAAAGTAAATTATAAAATTAGACAAAACTTAGTTTCTAATTAATTTGTGATTTTTATCTTCTTTCTCTTATGTTACTTTTACATTTCCTTTATGTTTTATTTTTTTCTCAACATATATCTCTTAATTTTAAATCATTTTCATACCCGATAAGATGTGAGATCTATCATTTTTGTTTCCACTTATAATTGAAGAGTTTGTCAACATTGGTTGGCCAAAGTCATATAGCTTTGACTTGTCTCGCTACTTTCGCTCACTCCCGCAATATTGCCCAAATTATTAATTACAGGTAAAGAATGTCACAGATTCTTTTATTTAATTATTTAAAAGAATAATAGAATATAATAAAGGATACCGACTTAATTGCCACTAGCATAAGCCTCTTTCTTTGACTCCCCTTTAGACAGTCTCATAAAAGAACGCCATAATAATAGATCAATATATAATAGGGTTTTTTTAATCAAAGTATCCCAACCTATGATCAGATATTAATCCTTTTTGAGGCGTAAAAACTACTAAAATCAGTTTTACCTCTTCATTAAAGTCTTTTCTATATATATACCGCGAGGGATCAAACCCTTATAAAGATATTTAAGGGATTCAGTTATTTACCAACTGTGTCAGACTTTGTTCGTAATATATATATATATATATATATATATATAAATAAATAAAACTGCTTGAATAATTTTTCTTTTTCTTTCATCGGTAATATATAATTATCTAATCTTTAAATCAAAGACTGCCGTTGCGTGTTAGTTTTCCATTTTGTTTCTTAGATTCCAATAAGAATATACGTCCCTAATTATCAAAGGAAAATAATATAGGAAAAAAAGACATAAATAGAGAGGATGTCACGACGAAAAAGAAAGACATAAAAAAGATAAAATGAAAAAAAAATCAATACTCACTACAAAATCACCAATTGTGACAATACTAATATCATACACTCATTTTTTCATAACTCTCTTTTTACCACCTTTTTCTTATTATTTTTTTCTTTTTCTCCTATCCCATTATTAATTTTTATGATAAAAAATATATTATAGGAATATGACTATATGAGGATACCCCAATTTACTTTTTTGTTTCTTTATATTTTTTTATCTTTCTCTTTTTCTTCCTAAAAAAGTTAGGCGTACCGTGCTGCGTACGATCAAAATGTACCAACTTGGCACAAGGCGACAAATAAACAGCGTTATACATAAACTGGTTTAGGTGATCGATCGGTTGAAGAAATTCTAAACTAGCTAGATCCAATTCACCATAAGTTAACAAGAAAAATGAGATAAATGAGTTGATCTGCTTAAGATTCCTTTTATTATACAAACAAATATATAAAGATCGAAAGTAAGAATTTTCAAAATCCACAAGAAATGTAAAATATTGTGAAAGACTCTAAAGTCTAAACAGATTATATCTGATCACAAATATAGTGCAACCGACAACGTTATAGCCCAAACTGTCAAGCAAATCGTCAAGTTCCTTGAACCTAAACGTCGAAAATTTTATTGTCTAAAATTTCATGTCTCCTATTAATTTATATATAAAATATTGATTATAAAGTATTTTAATTTAATAAGCGTTGCTGAAATATTGTAACCTAATTAAATGAACGTATAATTGATTGAACCATTATAATTTTTTCAATAATAATGTTTTAACACTTCATTCTCGCACCTCTCCCTTTTTTATATTTATTTATATACAAGGAGCGCTAACAACACACTCTCTAACACATTTTTTTCAACACACTCCATATGATTGGTTAAAATCACATAGGTCCCACCAAATTACGTGGTCCCACTACCAATGTGGTGGGATCCATGTAAATTTTAACCAATTACAAGGGGTGTGTTGAAAAAAGTGTGTTAGAGAGTGTGTTGCTAGCACTTTTCATTTATATATATCACTTTTTTTTTCCTTTTTCTCTTATTCTTTCTTATCACATCATTACACCTTTTTAAATTTCCCTCTCTTTTTTTTCTTTCTATCTTTTTCCTCCTCATACTTTTTACGCCTCAAAATTAAGTAGTATCAATATTTTAATTTTTTTTATAAAAGATATAAGTTGACCAATGCATGGTTGGTCCAAATTAAATAATATGTTGGATTTCCATGAGCAATATTTTGAGTTGAAATTTTGTGTATGAAAAAAATCATTAGGTGAGTTAGCTCCAATGTGATGTCGATGTTCTTGCTGGAGCATGACTAGGGATAGGTATAACTTAAATTAAAAAAAATCATAAGTTGAACCGTTATAATTTTTTTTATGAACGATATATCAACCCACTAGGGGTGTTCGCGGTTCAGTTTGGATTGGTTTTGAGGCAAAAAAACATTCGATCCGATCATTGCGATTTTATCATTTTATCATCCAATCGGTTTTGATATTTTATTAAATCCAATCCAATTTAAATTGGATTGGATTGTAATAGTAAGCATTTTCTTATTGGAACTTATATTTATTAAAATTAATAAAAAATTATATAAAAAAATTAATGACATGAGACATGAAAACTAATTTAAAACTAGTTTTATATTAATATATTTATAGAAATATTAACATGATATTAGATAATAAAATCATGAAAAATATATTAGTATAAGTATTTTTATAAATATATATGTATACAAGTATAAATATATGATTATTTTATAAGTAATAATATATATATAAGTTCAGTTTGGATTGAATTGGTTTTTAACATAGGATCCGAAAACCAATCCGATCCAATAAAAAAAATTCAGTATTTGCGGTTTGCGATGTTTTGAATTTCGGTTTTGAGGAGTGCTAGCAACACACTCTTTTGAACACTCTCTCCAACACACTCCATGTAATTGGTTAAAATTCACATGGGTCCCACCAAATTCATGGGCCCCACTCCCAAGTGGTGGGACCCATGTGAATTTTAACCAATCACATGGAGTGTGTTGGAGAGAGTGTTCAAAAGAGTGTGTTGCTAGCCCCCTCTTTCGGTTTTTCGGTTTGGTTTCTACACTTTATAAACACATATTTCTTTAAACATATGATAATAATCTCAATGTATGTATATATATATATTTATATTTATTGCATTCTACCTAATTAAATTAAAATTTTAAAAAAGAGAGAATAAAATCACATCCTATTATATATTAAATATCAAGACACTCAAAATAAGTCAAGAACAACAACTTTAAAAGGTATACACCATCCTTTTTTACATGTGATATTCTAATTAATAGATTTATGATTCTATTATGAATTATTTATGTTATTCACATTATGTAAATATAGAACATAATGTTGAAGTTGTTACAGAACTATCAAGTCAAGGGCCAAGAAAGATAATGATAGGATTTGTATCTTGCTCTCAATCTCCTTTTAGTTCTATTTTAAGAGTGAAAATGTATAATCATATCTTAGTCTAAAAGATATAACCATTATTAATCTAGTTTTTCTTATTAGTTAATTTTATCAATTTAATTTAATTCTTCAAAGTTCAAATCCTATTTTTTTTTAGTTTCTTGACTTTGATGTACGTACTTGTTATTCAACTTTATTGCAAAATATTGAGAATTTATATTTTAATAAGAAAATCAAAGTACAAAATTTAAATGTTATTTTGTTAGGAAATTAATTTAATAAAAAATAGGAAATTAAAATTTTAAAATTAATCTATAAATTATGGACAATGTGTGTATTTTTCAAGAAATAAAATTGAAATCTATACATTTTTTTGTTAAATATCATGTGCCAACCTACTTAAAACACATTTTAAATAATGACTCAAATGAAACGTGTTAAAAAAAAAGGTAACAAGGTAGTTAAAATGCAAAGACAATTCACAATTTACCTAAAAAGTATGTCGAAGCAAGTCAACTCAAGAAACCTAACCCATCTTAACGTGGCTGTACATAGCGAAGAATGATAGTAAGATCATAGATAGAGATTTTTATTACGTAAATCTTATTACTATTTTATATGGCCATAATCAATAAAAGAAAAGAGTGATCATCCTCTATATATATATATATATATATTAATGTCCTTTGGAGGTAGGTTAGTTCTCCTGAAATCTGTGTTAAATTCAATCTCGATCTATTTCCTTTCTTTCTTCAAGACTCCCACAGATATCATTTATGGACTCGAATCTTTATTTAAAAATTTTCTTTGGGGTGGGGTTGATAAACATAGGAAAATAGCTTGGGTTGTTTGGGATGAGATTTGTAAAGAAAAATACCATGGTGGCTTGGGGGTGAGGGATTTAAGAGGTTTTAATTTGACACTTTTAGGAAAGTGGAGGTGGCATCTTTTAGTAGAAAAAGATAGTTTGTGGGTAAGGGTATTAACTTCCATATATGCATGAAGTGGGTTTTTCGAGTAGGGAAGGTGTGAGAGGGGGGCCTCTAGGTGGTGGTTGGATTTGTGGAGTATTGAAGACACTGTCAACATATCATGTGATTGGTTCTCTAATGTGTGTGTAAAAATGGTGGGGAACGGGAGGAGTACTTCTTTTTGGAAAGATTCTTGGTGTACTTCTATACCATTTTATGAGCGTTTTAAGAGGTTATTTTCTATATCCAATAATAAAGAGGTGTCTGTGGCGGATATGTTAGTGTGTAGAGAGGGGGAACTTGTGTGGAAGTAGAGCTGGAGGAGGGAACTGTTTCAATGGAAACTTTCTCAATTGTCCTTGTTATTGTTGGATCTTAGTTTTATACAGGTTAATTCATGTAATTAAGATTTTTGGAGGTGGACAGCCAATCCAGGAGGTTCCTATTCAGTCAAGTCAGCATATATCATTTAATTAGAAATGCTTCTATTTGTGTTGTTGTTCCTCTACATCGCTTTATTTGGTGCCCTCTTGTACCCTTCAAGATTTCTTGCTTTGCTTGGAGGGTGATGTTAGACAGAATTCCATCAAGGGCAAATCTCGTCAAGAGAGGAATTTTACAAATTTATGATGCATGGTGTGTTTGGTGTAATCATGAGGTAGAGATTTCGTCTCATATTTTTTTAGTGTCCTTTTACTTATCAGATTTGGATGTTGTGTGTGCAAATGGTGTGAGTTCTACTTTGTCCATCATGTTAATTTTTCTGCTCATTTTGAGCAATTTTTGGAACTTCCAAATAGCAATTTAAAAAATCACTATTAGTGGTCAGTGGTTTGGTTTTCAGTTTTGTGGAGCTTATGGCTAGCACGTAATGAAGTTGTTTTCTCTAATATTTTTATCAGTCCTATTGAAGTGCTAGACTTGGTAAAATTGCGTTCTTGGAAATAGCTGGAAGGAAAAGATACTGCTTTTTATTATCAATTTTCCAACTGGGATTTGGAACGTTGGTCTGCCTGAATCTAGAGTGTGGGGCTATTTAATTTTGGTTTGCCTCTTTGGTGATATACATTGTTTTGGTTTTTGCTGGCTTTGTTACTTTGATTTGCTTTCTTGGCTGCCGGCAGAATTTAGCTATGCCTAGTACGGTCTGGTGTTCATTATAGAAAAATAAATATGATGAAAAAGGACTTAACATTATTTATGATGATGAGTACAAATATATATAGGTACAAGAGATGAATTTCAAAAGGAATAAACTACAACATAATTTTGAATTTAAAAGGATAACAAGAATTAGTTGTTACAAGAAGATAAAGTATCAACTACAACATAATTTTGAATTTTAAAGGATAACAAGAATTAGTTGTTATAAGAAGATAAAATATCTCAATCGCATACACGCCCCCGCAAGACGGTGGAGGGGTAACGACATCGATCTTGGATAGAAGAAATGAGTGCCGAGGCCCGGATAGCGGCTTTGTAAGAAGATCAGCTAGTTGATGACGAGATGGAACATGAGATACTCGAAGCTCCTTTTTGGCCACCAATTCTCGAACAAAGTGATAATCAATGGATAAATGCTTCATGCGGGAGTGAAAAATGGGATTGGAGCATAGGTAGGTGGCTCCAATGTTGTCAGAGAAAATGGTGGGTTGGTTGGATAAGGAAACTCCTAGTTCTTTGAGAAGTTCTTGCAACCAAAGAACCTCTGTAGTTGTGGAGCCGATAGTGCGATATTCAGCTTCAGTGGAAGATCGAGCATCAGTCTTTTGCTTTTTACATGACCAGGATATGGCGTTTGGACCAAGATAGATGATGTAAGCAGCGGTAGACCTACGATCTTCAGTGTCACCAGCTCAGTCAGAGTCACAGAAAGCATTTAGATGAAGAGATGAATTTTTGACAAGATGAAGCCCGTGATTGATGCTGCCTTTGAGATAGACCCGGGGAGCTTGCATATGTTGAGCTAATTTGTTGATTGGGTAGGCTAAATCCGGACGAGTTATGGCTAGATAATGAAGGGAGCCAATCAGTCATCGAAAAAGTGTCACATCACAAGTAGAAGCATCGGGCAATGGTGTTAGACAACATGCTTTGCATCAACCATGTTTGCAAGTTGAAGGATGTCTCTAATGTAGTGTTGTTGTGACAAGAAGAGACCAGATTGTGGGAATGATTTCAACTCCAAGAAAATGAGATGGTTGACCAAGATCTTTAAGAGAAAATTTCTCGGCAAGAGATGATTGGAAGTGACGAAGAAATTTTTCATTGTTCCCAGTCAGCAATAGATCATCTACATACACCAAAAAATAGGCCAAGACATTATTGGAGTTATAGATAAAGAGTGATGTATTAGACCTGGAGTTTTTGAATCCATATGACTGTAGAAACTCCTTCAAAGCATGATACCAGGCCCGTGGTGCCTGTTTGAGGCCATACAAAGCCTTGTTAAGCTTGCAAACATGAGAAGGAAGAGAAGGATGGATGAATCCTGGAGGTTGAGTCATGTAGACATCTTCAGTGAAATGCATTGTTGACATCCATTTGACTCACTGGCCATCCATAAGATAGAGCAATGCACAAGACTAGCTTTATAGTCTGAGGCTTGATTACTGGACTGAAAGTCTCATGAAAGTCAATTCTTGGGCGTTGGTGAAATCCTTTTGCTACTAAGCGGGCTTTGTATCTGGCAATGGAGCCATCTGGATTACGCTTGAGGCGGAAGACCCATTTGTTTCCAATGACATTATAGTGTGGCTGATGAGGGACAAGATCCCAAGTTCCATTGCACGTTAATGCATTGAATTCCTCTGACATGGCATCTTTCCACTTGTGATGTTTCATGGCTTGAGAGACACAGGTGGGAAAAGGTTCTGTGGGAGGATATTTGGTGGCTATATTTAACTGTTTGGGTTTAAATATTCCAGCTTTTCCTCGAGTGACCATGGGGTGACAAGAGATAAGAGTACATGTAACAGAGGGAGATGCATGTGACACAGATAAAGAGGAAGTGCATAAGTCTTCTGTGGTTATGTTGGTTGGGTTTGGTGGTGGAGAAATTTGGTGTGATTGTATTTGAGTTTGAATTGGTGGGACGAGGTTGGGGAAAGTTTGGTTGGGCCGTAGTTTTTGGGATTGGGTTAGGGAAGGTGGTATTTGAATTTGAGTTTGTGGGATAAGGTTGGTAGTTTGTTGGGTAGGAGGGTTATTAGGTGGCGTCATGTGGGAGGTGGGCTGTTGGTGCGGGATTATGGGTTGTTGGTGCGTGATTTGGGGGGTGTTTTGAAGGATTGGATTATTGGTGATTTGGGTGGGTTGATATGGCGGATTTGTAGTGATGGGAGTTGGTGGGTGCGAGATTTGTGGAAAAGGTTCGATGGGCCGCGGCATGGTGATTTTGTTTGTTGGGTGGGAGGGAGCAGTATGTGGGAAAGGAATTTGAGTGGTTAAGAAAGAGATAGGAAAGGAAGGAGGAGGAGAGAGGATGTTGGGGTTTGTTGTGGGTAGGTTGGAAGTGGGATGTGGGATAGATGAGAGAGAATTTGAAGGGTGAGTGATTTGTGTGTTGGCATGGGAAGAGAGAGAGTAGGGAAATATATTTTCAACAAACTGGACATGACGAGAGACAACTAATTTTTTACTTTTTAGATTGAAGCACAAAATGCACTTTGAGAATTACTGTAGCCAACAAAAACACATGGTTGAGATCGTGTTTCAAATTTATTTTGAGTGTAAGGTGTAAGCCAGGGAAAACACAAACAACCAAAGATTTTGAGCTTGGAGTAATTTCGCTCTCGGTTAAAGAGTATAGAGAATGGAGTTTTCATTTTAAAGTGGGGGTAGGAAGGCGATTTATGAGGTAGGCAGCAGTTTGTAATGCATAACTCCAAAAAGCAATTGGGAGGGAGGCATGGTGGATAAGACAACAAGTTGTTTCAACCAAATGACGGTGTTTTCTTTCAGATAAACCATTATGTTCTGGCGTATGTGGTCGGGTAGTGAGATGAGAGATTCCATGAGATTGGAAATAAGCACGTAGCTTAATAAATTCACTACCATTATCCGAATAAAAATTTTTAATTTTTGTATTAAATTGATTCTCCACTAAAGATTTGAAAGTGGGAAAAATGGTAGAGACATCAGATTTAAGTTTAATCGGATATAGCGAGACATATTTTGAAAAATGATCAATAAAAATCACATAATAAGAATAACCGTCAATTGATTGAATACGGGAAGGACCCCAAACATCAGAGTACACAAATTCCAAAGGATGACTACTAACAATGGTAGACCTAGATAATGGAATTTTATGACTTTTATTGGATAGATAATCACTACATTTATTCATAGAGGAAGAAAAGGAGATATTATTTGAGCTAAGGGCATGGAGAAGAGTTGGATGGGCTGGGTGGCCAAGTTGGAGGTGCCAAAGGTCAAGAGATGGGTTGGTGGTGGAGGCATATGCGGTGTTGGCTGGATGGTTGGTGATTGGTAGTTTGTACACATTCTCCTCTTTAGATCCGTGTAACAGCATAACCCTCGTGTCCAGTGCCTTTACCTCGAAATGAAAGGGGGAAAATTCAATGGAAACATTGTTAGTTTGACAAAGTTGAGAAATAGAGATGAGGTTTTTAGTGACTGAAGGAACACATAAAATATTGGTAAGATGAAGTGGGCGAGAGGGTGTGGGAAGTTTAGTGGAGCCCATGTGAGTGATGGGTAAAGTCTTACCATTGGCCACAGTGAGTGTGTCTTGTCCAGGGTAGTCTGATTTGATGGAAAGATTGTTGCGGTCATTGGTCACATGATGGGAGGCACCAGAGTCAAGCAGCCATGTGAGGTCATTTCCTTCAAATTTGTGCGCCATGTGTGCAGAGGGTGGAGTCTGCTTTGGTGGATAGCCATGTATTTTGTAGCATGTCTTGGCAGTATGGCCCTTCTTGTCACAAAACTGGCAGACAAGAGTAGAGGAGGACGAAGACTTCTATGAGGAGTTATGAGGACGCCCGCGGTTGGAACCAGAGGAGTTTCGATTGACAAAAATAGCAGTGAGAGGGGCAGGTGAGGCAAGTCGGTCATCCCGTTGCATGAAGATCTCAAAGTCAATCAATTTGTCATAAAGTTCATCAAAGGCAATAGGAGAGTCACGAGTGCGAATAGAAGCAATGAACTCGCGAAAGGATGGACCAAGGTCGTTAAGGGCGTGAATGACAAGATCCAGATCATCAATAGGGTGGCCAATAAGGGCCAGTTCCTCACCAATATTGCGAATGGATCGCAAATAATCACGTACAGAAGAGGAGCCTTTGGTGATGGAATTTAAGCTCTCCTTCAAAGACATGATACGAGACCGAGAGTGATTGGCATAAGCTTGCTGTAGTTTACGCCAGGCTTGAGCAGAGGTGTCAACAGACGACATAACAGTGCGAGCTTCAGTGTCACAGGATCCAAGAAGCGCAAGGTAGAGAAACTGATCTTGACGTACCCAATAAGAGTACGCATGATTTGAAACATCAGCACCATCTTGTTTAGTGGTGATGGGAGGGCATGGGGTGTCACCAGTTACGTAGCCTTCAAGATTACGGGCCACAAGGAGTGATCGAAATTGTCTGTACCAGGCTGGATAGTTTGTGCCATTTAGTTTGATGGGTAGATTGATAGTGGTGTTGAACTCGATGAGATCTTTGGGATCAGAGGTTGGAGAGGCCATAAGGATCGAGATGCTAGTGAAGCAGAAAGACTTCTAATATCATATAGAAAAATAAATATGATGAAAAAAGGACTTAACATTATTTATGATGATGAGTACAAATATATATAGGTACAAGAGATGAATTTCAAAAGGAATAAACTACAACATAATTTTGAATTTAAAAGGATAACAAGAATTAGTTGTTACAAGAAGATAAAGTATCAACTACAACATAATTTTGAATTTAAAAGGATAACAAGAATTAGTTGTTACAAGAAGATAAAGTATCTCAACCGCTTACATTCATTTCTTGTTCTGTTAAAGGCACGAGTGGTAAGGTGTTTGCTCCAAATTTCAATTTTAATGTCTTCCTAGTCTTATGTCAAATGTAATTCTTTTCCAAGCTCTTATTGTACCTTTCTTCTATTTGTATTATGGGTTGGATCATATCCCTTGTACTCCCTTTAATTAATCTATTTTGCTTAGCAATATATATATATATATATATATATATATATAAAATATAATATAATATAATATAATATAATATATAATTAGTCAATTTACCTTCTCTTCAACTCAATTAATTAACCATTCATGATCTCATTATATTCATACAATAGATCATTTTTTTCAATTTGGAGTTAATTTCTTTAAACATCAAGATACAAATTTCTTGCATAGAATCGAAATTGAAGTTAATTAATTTCTTAATAGTGAACAAATCATCACAATTTATGTTTTATTAAATTAATCTCAACCATTCATTAATATTCTATATTTAAAATATTAAGTAACTATTTTCTAATTTCTAAAATAAAAAAGAAAAAAAAATAGAATATAAACGTTTTCTTTATTCTCTAATGTATGCCATATTCAAATGGGTGCTTATATATACTTCCATTTTCCGATCACATGTCTTTTTCCTATATATGCTCAAACTTTCTTGTGAACATTTTCAGGTGCCTTCCTAATACAGGAAGCCATGTGAAAATGTTTATAATCATAGTCCGTCAAGACGGATCAAGAATTAACGTGGAGAAGAAATATTGAAATGGAAGATGAAATAGATGCAACCATGCATAATTTAAGGTCATTTTTATCTCAACACGCCTTAAAAGTTTCTTAAACTTATATTTTTTTTTACACTTTCTCATACTAAACACACCCTTACAAGGGGTGAGAAGTTTTAATCCTGACTAAGCCTCCATTAATAGGAGATACTTGTGATTAACACAAAAAAGTATTACTATATATTTTTTTATTAGTTTTTTATAGGTAAAATAAATAAATTAATGGGAGCACAAGGGGTACTCAAACCCATTGAAATGAAAATTTAAAATGTTTATTTATAAAAGATAAAAAATTTTAAGTAGTTTTATAATTTCCTTAAAAAAATAAAAAAGATATAAAAATATTTATATTAAAGTTATTTTAATATTATTTAAGTTTTTGATTAGTTGTTCTGTCCATTCAGGTTATGGAAATAGGGCAGATCGAGTGCATTTGTGATCCATACTCTCCTAATTTCCATGTGCTCCACAACTTTGTTATTCATGCCTTGTGAATTGTGATGTTGTCCTGGTCACGCGAAAATGTTTCTTGCTTGGCCAAAAATATGGCTAATATATTGGTAATTTGAAAAAATGACTAATGGATATTTTTTGCTATCCTTTTAACTTATGGCTATGTTTGACAAATTATCTCATAAGTTAATTGATACTAACTGATAATTAATTAAATTTTAAGCTGATAAGCTAGTTTATATATTGAATTATGTATTTAATAACATTAATTAATTGATAAACTAATTAGAAAATATAAGATAATGTAAAAGAACATATTTATGAAAAATAAAAAAGCTATAAGTTAGAAGTTAGCTAAAGTGATTTATAGGTTATAAATTAAAATTTTCTAAAACAAGTCAATTTATATATACTTTACTAAACACTATTATATTATTATATTGGTCAAACTAGCTTATGAACTAGTCAAATAAACTAAAAATTGCTAATATCAAACACATTTTGATATCTAGTTATCTACGTATATATTAATTGTAATTGAAATGTTCAACAATTAAAGTGAGATGTTTAGAGACGGTGGGACATTATTTTATATATATATATATATATATATAGCTATATCTGGGATTTGGGATGGTCCCTGAACTCAAGTATTATTTCGATAAATGTGACTTAGCTTGTAGGATATATTGGATATATATCATGGGTGAATGCATATATGGCTTTAATTTCTAATTCATCTATCTGTTGAATTATTTTCAATGGTCCAAATTTTGGTCTTTTCTTGTGGTTTTCAAGATTAAGACAAAAACATTATTTCCCACACATGCATACAACTAATACCATTGCCGACAATTGCTAGCTCTATAAAGTTTCATGATGCACGTGCCTGTACATATATATATATATATATAGTTATTTCTTACTGATCTGTCACCTTGATCCTTGTCACTAGGAGAGGATTTTCAGGTACCGCAATGAAAACCTACTTGCTAATTATGTGGTTTTGAGTCCTGTTAGTAATGCCTTTTACACAAACCAATCACGCTCTTTCCTCTAAATTGTTGTTGATCAACACTTTTGTGTCTTGTTATAAAGCATTTGACCTTGGTGAAGATGGGGATCTTCCAACAACAAATTAACTAGATTGTTGAGAGGTTGATATTAATTAAGTTACTGCAGCCAGCAATATTCGATTACACCATAGGCATATATATTCAATTTTAGCAGTGATCGATGTGTTCCAACAGCAACCCTATTGCGTGAAGATGGGCTTGAACCGCATAATGACTTGCTTCCACCTTTCAATTCTCTTGCAACAACTACTTCTTCCTAATCATGGACGTAGCATTTAGGGTTTGCGAATTAGGTTGATGAAACCCCATGTGCTCCTTTAAGACTCACATACACAATTTGAATATGATTTTAGTCCATTTTTTAGTGATTTTTATTTTATTTTATTGTAGTCCCTACAAAAACTAATTTGGGATCCAATAGTCAGGTAGAGCTTACAATTCAAGTTACCTGGCTCAGCTCAATATATGGTTAGCGGAATTTTACGAGTCAGACTAAAAATTCATGAGCTATTCGGGTTTTTAAAAAACTCGGGAGTTAATCGAGTTTCTAAAGTAAAGACTCGAATCCTATACGTTTTTACGAGTCGGGCCGGTCGGGCTAACTCATTATCAGCTCTAGTCACATATGAATAGTATGCACACCTAGCAAGTCATCATTTAACACATCGTTCCCAAAGCATCTTATTAATAAACAATAAGGAACGTAAACCATTAATTAATAAAAAAGGTTCACATGGACGAAAATAAAAAAACTCATAAAAATATTGACATGAAAAACATATTTAAATTATAAATTAATTATTCTTGATGAAGTTTGATAACCTTTGTTTAAGAGGTGATATATTTAAGTGCACCATGCTAACACTTATACAATATGTCAGTTCCATTAATCATGCAATAAGCTAATCTTGTGACATATTTTAATCCACAAATTCAATTCGAATTTGAAGAGTGGAATATAATAATAGATATTACAGTGTTGGACTGAATTGAATTGAGAATAATTGCTTTCAGAGATTTAAATTTGAATTTAATTACTGTTTAATATCAAATCAAACATAAACTTAATGTTGTTGCACAAGAAAATGTTTGTTGAGAGCATATCTAATATTAATAGTGATATATATACACCTGCTTTTTTATGTTACTTCTTTTTTGCAACTCAGACAAATTTTCTCTTTAATAGAATAAACTGAAAAAAAAATTACTAAATGAATCTCATAAATTATCCCACATTTTTACATCTCATTGATATTAAATTTTATTAATTTCAAATGGCCCATATATCTCATAATCTATTGTTGCTTAGAATTAGAGCAACTCCAATAAAAAATGTTTATCTTACTTTTCTTGTTACACATAAGTTGTTTGTAAAATAGCACCAAATGGACTTTTATATATATATATATATATATATATATATATATATATATATGCTTAACAAGCACGGGCCCCTTGTCTGCAATGTGGGGCCATTGTGATGTCACTTCTGGATTAATAAAAGATAATATTGATTAAATATAAACTAGATGTGAGATGTATAATAAGTATAATGGCGATGTATAATGGTGAATCTATTTAAAAGTTATAAAAAAAAGTGAAAACAAAGTATATATACGTACCATGAGATGCTCTTATAGAAGCAACCATAACCAAAACTATGCTTTAACCTGAGCTCTTTTTAAGTAATACTCCATTCGTTTCTTTTTATCTGTCATTTAAGATTTTGTTGGGTAAGAGGGGAGCTGAAACCGCCGTGACATTTAAGATTTTGTTGGGTAAGAGGGGAGCTGAAACCGCCGGGGAGTCCTCCAGCATAGGTCCGATGAGCAAACGAGCAAACCACATAAGTGGACTGGACGCCACATCAACCTTAAGGTGTTAGGTTTATGGGTCTTTCCACTTATATATTGTTCTCCATGCTCATCCCTATCCGATGTGGGACTAACACTTGACATCCCAACAGATTTTGCACAAGTATTAAGGAATAAAATAATTACGTCCTTTTAGTTATTTTTTAAAATATATCATTTCTCTTTCTCTCATTAATGCATTTAATATCTCTTTTTTTTCAATGAAATGAATTCATTTTTCCAATTTGTTTTATCTCTTACCATAATTTTTTCTTGGAAACATAAAAAATACATTTATCAAAACTTTAAACTTGTAGAACATTTATAATATAGATTTATGATAAATATTTAAAATAAAAAAGAAACAGATTAAGAAAAGGGTAAAATTGGAAAAATAGAATTTATTATTACATTAATATATAAAAATGACACTTATTTAGAAACAAATTATGGGAAAAGATAGTTTTTTTTTTGTGTTAACCAAAGGTATCCCCCAGCCGATAGCTAGAGACTAATCCCTTCGAGGCGTAGAGATCACCGAAGTGGGCTTTGCCTCTTCCAACAAATTCTTTTTTATACACACCGCCAAGGATCAAACCCCTGTCAAGATGCTTAAAGACTAATCCCTTCGAGGCGTAGAGATCACCAAAGTGGGCTTTGCCTCTTCCAACAAATTCTTTTTTATACACACCGCCAAGGATCGAACCTTGGTCAAGATGCTTAAAGGACCCAACTATCTGCCAACTGTGTCACACTTTGTTGGTGGGAAAAGATAGTTAAACAATTCCTATATATTGAGGTGCTCTAAAAATATCTCCAACCTAGTACCTCTTTTTTATTTTTTAAATATCGATCTTAAATGTACTCCATTATATACATCTTTCCTTTTTTATTTTTTACAACATAAATAACATTTTTTTGCAAACTCAAAAACTTTAAAAATTTTATTAAATGAACCCACAAATAAAGTTAGATATCTTAGTTGTGATATGTTAACATGTGGGCCAATGTGGACCACCGACTGGGGTCACATATACCCACGAGTAAAGCCATATTCTTAAATTTCATCACTCATATACTGTTTTTATTTTTATTATTCAAACCAAAGGACCTACCACTAACAGGGTTGGTTCGAGTGGTACATGTTTGTTTCCCCTTAAGTAAGGTCTCGGGTTCGAGTCTTGTGGATAGAAAAAATTCTCAGCTGGGAGAGCTAGGCCCCACCATAATGTGGATATTAATAACAAAAAAAAAAAGACCAAAGGACCTACAATATAAGTATATAACCACTCCGTACTTGACAAACTTCATGCCCCAATAGTCTTTTTCTTATTTAAGCATATGGTCGCTAGCTTAATAAGAAACAGTCATAGAAGCACGCCCATTGCGGGTGGCCAAAGAGAGCTTCACATCTTTTGAGTATTCCACTTAAAAAATAAAATGTTAGAAAGACACCTTAATGTGTATAGATATCCTTAATGAGTATAGATATTTAGAGAGATATGAATATAATAGAGATAAGTGATAGATGATATAATATGACAAGGGAAGAGAGTGATAAGTGTTAAATAAAAATAGCTAGGATTCAATTAAATAAACTATAAATGTAAATAAGTTTTACACAAATATCTAATGGTCTGTCATCATATCATTTAATGAGTAAGACACCTCATGTTATTAAATTCAATAATTAAATAATGTGGTAGCATATCATTAGATATTTGTGTAAAACTTCTTTACATTAACAATATATATATATTAAACTCATAAAAATAAATGGGATTGTGATTCTCTAAAGTTGGAAATTAACTAAAGATAATCATAGCTGTACATTTTTTTTATTTATATAAAAAGAAAAATAAAGTACATGCATATATAGAAGTTGCTATTTGTTGTCGGATGAGAATTGCATATCATGAGTTGAAAAAACCAAGGCGTGAATAAATGAGTGTTTATATATCATTATTGATTTTAAAATTTATGAAAAAAATCCCCTTTAGGGGAAAAATTCCAATCAAGCACGAGTGGTGAGCTGGTCATTAGTGTGAGATGAAAATGAATCTCGTGTATCACTAGTCTATGTAATCTCGTAGCAGAGGTGTTTGTGGTTTAGTTTAGATCGCTTATAAAACAAAAAGTAATATGATTTAATTATTGTGGTTTTATTATTTTATCATCCGATCGATTTTATTTTTTTTTAATTGATCTGATCCGATCTAATTTAAATTGGATCATTTTTTAATTTTTTAAAAAAACAAAAGATACTAGATAAAAGTGATAAAATTAAAAAATAATAGTAAATATTTTTATTAGAACTTTATATTTATTAATATAAATATAAAATTATACAAAAAAAAGAGAACATGAGACATAAAATTAATCTGATTTTAAAATTTTTAAATATATATATTTATAGATATATATTAAAATAATATTATGTAATAGAATCATAAAAAGTATATTAGTATAAATAAATAATTTTATAAATATAAATTTGTACAAGTGTAATTATATGATTATCTTATAAATAAAATAATGTGTATATCTTCGGTTTGATTAGATTGAATCGGTTTTCAACACAGAATCCGAAAATCAATCTAATCCGATAAAAAAATTGATTTTTACGGTTTTTTATTTTTTTATTTGATTTGATTTTTAATTTTATTTGATTTGATTTTTTTTATGATTGGATTTGGTATATATACCTTTATTTCGTGAAATATATGAAAATTTGACATCACACCGATAAGTTATTCATTTTGTATATATAAGAAAATTGTTACATACATTGGTTAAGAAAAAAGATAATTAATATTATAAGTAGTTAATTAGATTTCTTGTTGATCTTTAGTAAGGTATTACATCCATCATATATAGACAATATTTGTCCCAAAGTAGGACAAGATCTAATAAAAAAAAGTATAATGTTTTCAATCATGGGGCATCACTTTTTTTCTTTTTTGATTTGAGATTACGTAGATCTTTTATAGGAAATAATTATATGCCGGAGGTGATTTAATTAAACTATTAGGGTGTATTTGTGAGTTTAAAAGTGAGAGAAAGAGAATATTTAGGAGGGAAATGGAAGGGGAGGAAGGAGTGGGAGACTTTGTAAATTATCAAATGAAAGAGATGCGTTCACTTAGAAACATAAGTGAGAAAATGGCGTCCTTAAAACCTTTTCTTTCCTTTTTTTTTTCACTTAAGTTTTTCAACACACCAACATACCCGTTGTATATATTCAAATTTAAAATTGAGAGACCTCTAAATAAATTGAATTAAGTTAATTAACCCTGTGTCAAGTGATGCAGGCTCGGTAATAGCATAGTTTCTCCTTTGAATAAGTAATTTATTGAGCTACGCTACCTTTTTTTAATTAATATTGGAATTGGAATGGTTAATTATTAAGACTAAAGGACAGACGTCAGACAAATTGGGAGTAGAGGTTAAAAGTGAACGAAGACAAGAAAGCCTCAAAGCGAATGCACTTTAGATATCACGCTGTTCACAGCCATAATACTGTAGATTAGGCAAATTCCCACGTTTTATTTGACTATTTATTTTTGAGTGAAAGGGACGCACACTAACACAAGTCGACGAGCTATACAACTTAGAAAATTTAGAAATATTATTATTATTATTATTATTATATTGTGGACTTTGGACTGTTTATGTACCTTTCCCTGTACGTGCTCATATATTGGCTATTGGCTATTGGCTATTGCTGGTGTGAGTGAGACTTGAGTTTCAACTTTCAACTCTTAACTTTCCGACTTTCAAGTTGGTGCATATTTGGTATATATACAAACACCAGAGTCTTCACTTCAAGCCTTAATTTCAAACATCCAAAACATATATACACGTACAACAGATCATCATATAGCTAGCTAGTTTGGCTTTAATTATTTATATATATAATTTGATTGAGAAGTTGAGGGATTGATCAGGGAAATTAAAATGGGGAGAGCTCCATGCTGCGAGAAAATGGGGTTGAAGAAAGGGCCATGGACTCCAGAAGAAGATCAAATCCTCATCAATTACATCAACACCTATGGTCATGCCAATTGGCGTGCTCTGCCCAAACATGCTGGTACGTTTCAAATTCAGATTGAGTGCAATTAACTCAATTCTAATTCAATTGCCTGCCTGCAATGATTTAATTTGAAGAAAATAACATAAGGGATTAATTCAATTAAACCAAAGTTTTTTCTTAATTACTTTGATAAACAGGGCTGCTAAGGTGTGGAAAGAGTTGTAGACTACGGTGGACAAATTATCTGAGACCGGACATCAAACGGGGCAACATTACCAGAGAAGAAGAGGATGAAATAATCAAGTTGCATGAAATGTTGGGAAACAGGTAAGCTACCTAATTCATATATTAATTTCTTAATTACTTGAATGCTATGTATATTTGGTTAAGCTGTTTTCTGTTCTGTAGCATGAAACTGAGATGCATCTGATTTCTTCATAAACTTGAACTCTTGGAATTTAGAAATATACAAATTAGCTAGATTCATTGTCAGCTAGCTAGCTCTTTCTTATTTTTTAAAAAGAGAAAGAAAAAAAAATTAGTTTAATTACTGTTATTTTTTCTCCTAATGTTGGACCCCAGTACTAGCTGTAGCACTTTGGTTTTATCTTCAATTTTAAAGGAAGCAAAATCATAACCATGGATCCGTCTGTCTGCAAAGATTCTTTTGCATTTTGCAACATTTTCACGTGCTTTATAAAATAACATATATATTTAAATTAAACTCATAGATCGTCACATAACATAATTATTATCATTAGGCAGGGGAGCCACCTTCCCTAATCATGAAATAAGCATGATCTTGTGCATTAATTAATTAATTAATTAATGTTTGAATTAATAATGATGCAGATGGTCAGCTATAGCAGCAAAGTTACCGGGCCGAACAGATAACGAGATAAAAAACGTGTGGCACACCCACTTGAAGAAAAGGCTGCCACAACACCAACAACAGATCAATGACCCAAAACGAAATAAAAAACAAACCAATATGGACGCTTTCTCCAAATCCAAATCCAACCAAGACCTTAAACAACAAGAGCAAGAAGTGGATGGGCCACAATCTCCTCCACAGTGTTCTAGTGACATCTCCTCCCTAACCACTAGTGATAATAATAATAATAGCATCAATGCTACTACTAATCAAGACATTATGTTCATAGATAACAATAATAATAATGATGTTGATTCGCCAGAGAATAACCTTGCATTGGATGAGGATTTCTGGTTGGAAGTGTTGTCATCTGATAATTCCAGTGATGGTGCTGATTATCAGTTTCAATTGCCAATATTCTCTCCAATAGGGACTGAAGAAGGGGTCCTTAGTGGTAGTTCAGGCATGGATTTTTGGTGCGATGTTTACGCGAGAGCTGAGGAAATAACAGAGGTATTGGAATTGTAATTAAGGTCTCAGCTATATATGATTGTTATTTCATTCAATGGAACAGAAATATCATGTGTCTTTAGTTCTATTGTTTGGAGTTGCATGTATTAGTTTTGGCTCAGTCAGCCCCTTAATTTATGGAGGTGAGAGATTAATTAGTGAAATTGTTTACATTAATATACTTGTAACCGGACGAGAAAATGTTTTTCCAAAAGAGTATACGTCTATAGCAGCATATTGTCACATTGCTCTTTCTTTGGGGATTGAAGTTAATTATCCCTTTACCTGTGAGAGCTCTGAAAAATAATAGCAAAGTTTTTCTTTTAAGTCTCGTTGTTAGTTTTTTAGCTGGTATATTACTCCTTCCGATACTATTTATAAGACAATTATTAAGAAAAATTAATGCGTTGATTTTCAAAAAATTAATCTACAAAAGTACAAGTTTACCGCTCTTTAAAATTAAACTTCATTACAATGATAAGTGTGCCACCTTAAAACCTTTAATAGTCAATAAGGGAAAATATGAAAAAAAAACAATAAATACTTATAGATTTGTGTACTTTATCTTATAAATAGGACCATGGAAAAGCTCCAAACATTGTCATATAAATAGGACTGGAGGGAGTATTTTTTTTAACTGAAAAGCATATAAAAAAAAGAGGAGAAATCATTTTAGATATGTTTCAGTTATGTTTATTTTAATAAAATTGATTTAGAAACTATTGAAATTAGATTTTTTTTTTTTAATTTTTATGCGGATAAACGAGTCGTCTCAGACTCGATAACTTGTTTAACACATAGGGACGGGGGTTATGCAAGTCAACCCTTATAAGTCTGCAATTAAATGGGTTATGAATTTAGTCGCTCAAGCTCGCAGGCGTTGAGTCACAGTAATTTTTCTGGTTGGTTTGGTTTGGTTCGATCTGGCCTGGGTTCTGTTCGGTCTAGTTTAATTTGGTCTGATCTGGTTCGATTCGATTTGCTTTGGTCCAGTTTTGTTCGATTCAATTTGGTCTGGTTCCATTCGGTCTGATCTGGTCTTGTTCGATTCAGTCTGGCCCGGTTGGGTTTGATATGTTCGAATTTGGTTCGGTCCGACTGGGTTCAGTCCGGTCTAATATGGTTTGGTCCGATGTGGTTCGATTTGGTCCAATTCTGTTCGGTTCGGTCTGATCTGGTTCTGTTCGGTTCGACTCAATTTGGTTCGTCATAGTCTAGTCTGATTTGATATGGTGCGATCTGATTCAAGGACAGTGTTGGTATTGTCTGAAGCTCACTACATAATCTTTGGTCTAGAAATCGCAATCTTAGATCCATGGAGAATATTTAGTATGGTTTGGTTTGGTTCGATTAGTTTACTTGTTTGTTTTGTCATCATGGAACTAGTACTTGCATATAACTAAATGAATACATGATTAGAGACTCGGATACTCAGGTTACCACCTCAACTATTGAGTGATCCAGCACTATGTAGAGTTTCTGAAGAGAAATGTGTTAACGAAACAATCAGTACTTACCAATTAAGACTCCAATTTAGGGTTTAATTAGGATTTAAGATTTATAAGAATATATATTGAGACTTTTTAATACTCAAGTCTACATGACTTTCATAAACAACTATATCATATTTATCAACCAATTTACATATGATGAACAATTAATTTTAAGAGTTTAATTAGTATACATTGACAGTATGAATTTTTTTTACACGATCCTCCAATGATATGTTGCTAAATTATTTAATGAGCATAAAACCTCATGTGTTAATTAAATTCATTAAATGATGTAGCAACATATCATTAGATGACAGTGTAAAACTTTTTTACATTGTCAGTGTATATATATTAAATCGTTAATTTCAAAGGTATTTGTAATAGAAATTGTGATTAAGTGGTTAAGTATATGTAAAATACTAGTTAAATAAGTTTTATGGGTTTTAATGGTAATGTGTAAGTTTGATTAACATTATGTGATAATTAGTCTTGTTAGTTGTAAAAACTTTTGACATACACAATATTAATCATTTATGAAATTAATGAATGTATTATTGAAAAAGAAAATAGGAGTAGTGCGCGTACATGTATGTAAGATCATTAAAAAAGACTAGACAATCTTTATTTATATTTGATAAATATTAATTTTTTTGGTTGTCGGGAACATACACATCATGGTGGGGCTAGCTCTCCTGGCGGGGATTTTTTCTATCCACAAGACTCGAACCAGAGACTTTGCTTAAGGGGAATCAAGCATGTACCACTTGAACCAACCACTCATTACAAGAAATTTCGTTTTTAGCAACGGTCATGGGTTGTCGCTACACAAGGAAAAACCGTCTCTACAAGCTGCGTAGCAACGACGTAGAGACGACCACGTGGACGTCGCTACAGAGCTCGTCGTAAATATAGTAGCATTACACCATAAAGCAGCATCACACTTGATATTCATCGGAAATAGACGATTCTTTGACATGTTCGTCTTTGTTATTAGCCCCATCTCCACATCATTTATGGTGCAACCTCTTTTGTTGAATCGCAGATCATAGCCTTTCTCAGCTAGTTGTCCCACACTCAAGAGATTCTGACATATGTCAGGTGCATAGAATACATCAGAAGCGTAATTTAAAGATCCATCTTTCAATCTGATGGCAATCTTCCTTTTTCCCAAGACTTCAACTTTGGAATTATCACCAAGCTTGACAGTGGTTTTGAAATTTCATCTAAGTGAGAAAACAGTTCTTTTTTCCCACTTAGATTATTGCTGCAGCCTGTATCTAACAACCACTTATCGTCATTTTTATCAGCTACTGCATGACTTGTTATGAGCACCATATCATATCATCTTCATTTTCTGCAACTTGAGCATGATTCTCTCTAATATTCCATGCTTTTGCACGACATTCTCGACTATAGTGACCATACTTGCTGCAGTTATGGCACTGAATATGAGATTTGCATTCAAACTGGAAATGTCCGAACTTCTTGCATTTATGGCATTGAATATTCAATTTGTTTTGAAAAGAACCATTGCCCCCTATACCTTGGCTTGAGTTAGTTTGAAAAGTCCTCATCTTCCTTTGAAATTCTGATCCCTTTGATTTTGATTGGGCCTTTCTTTGCACAAGTCCCTCTCTTCTAACATTTGTTTGTGCTTTCAATGCTAGTTCAATTGTGCCACTTGATCTCTCATTCATCCGCATCTCACGTGACTCTATAAAGACGCTTGTAAATCATTCAAGGTCATTTTGCTGAGATCTCATGACTCTTCAATAGCCGCTACCACGTAATCAAATCAAGGTGTGAGTGTGCGCATGATTTTCTCCATGACTTCTTTTTCTGATATATCATCACCATTATTGTTCTTCATATCGTTCACGAGCTTATCCATTCTAAAAAATTAATCACGAATATTTTCATCCTTGCCTTGTTCCATCAGCTTGAACTATCGCTTTAGGCCTTGCAATCTCGTCCGTTTCACTGGATCAGCACCTTCATATGTTTTGAGCAAAATTTTCGAAGCTATTTTTTTGTTTTAGCATGGAAAATTTTCTCAAGAACAGGCAACTCCAAAGATTGACAGATAAAAAATAAAGCTCTTTGATTACGTAGACAATCTTTTTCTACTTGTTGTTGCTATGTTTTTTCTTTTCCTTCTCCTGTTGGTTCAACAAAACCTTTTTTGACAATTTGGTCATAGCCGCTAGTTGTTAAACACGACTCCATCAAATGTTTCCACATGGAAAAATTTGATCTACCATCATACTTGTAGATAACGGTTTGTACTTGTTGAACTTGATTTGCTCCTGTGCTTGAACTTGCCATCTTGGTACAACAAGCTCTGATGCCAAATGTTGACAATTAAAATAAATTGCCTTGATAAATCGTATATGCCCAAAAAAAAATATGAACACTCAAGAACTAATTTCACTCACACTTTTTTTATTGTGTTGATGAATAATACACTTACAAACTTGACATTTGTTAATAGCCAACTTACACATTCAAGATGACACAAAAAACTTGTTAAAGTTTTTCTCTCAATTTCTTACACTTACCTTGATTCTTAAACTAAC
The DNA here is from genome assembly GCA_026901365.1 of Sesbania bispinosa. Classification (NCBI taxonomy): domain Eukaryota; kingdom Viridiplantae; phylum Streptophyta; class Magnoliopsida; order Fabales; family Fabaceae; genus Sesbania; species Sesbania bispinosa. The sequence continues at coordinate 433,609 of QLOH01000151.1, forward strand.
CAATATCATACCTATTTATACTAAAACATAACCTCTAAAACCAACAACAAAACAAGCCACCTTTTGTGACTTTTAAAATCAAGCATGCATGGTTGTTAAATCACTAAAACGACAAGTTGTAAATCTTGACTTTCAATAGCATGATAGTCTAGTTTTCATGTCATATAGAACCAAAACATAGCTTATAACATGTAGTTGAAAATCTTAACTTTGAAGCATGATAATCTAGCATTCATGCCATATAGGAACAAATGATAAATTATAGCATGCATATTAAGTTGCTAAATTTTAATTTCAAACACTTCTTCCTAAATTTCCGTATACAGCGATTAAAATAAAATTTGACAATCCCACCTAACGAAAATTAAATATTAATTGAAAAGTGGGGATTAGTGAGAGTAATCCCGTACTATACAAACAAAGCACACCAAAAGACAGTGAACATTAATTTAATTCCTATGCTATGAATAATAAATTAGGAGCAAGCATGGTTAGCCAAGGAGAAATGTTTGGCTTGAGAAGCAGCTGCAGCCTCAGAGACCAATGCTTGTATGAGCAAAGTCTTGACCTGCCATGGTTTGTAAGGAAAACCCCCTCTCGCATACGAGTTTAACAATGCTGCCGTACCCTCCTTCACCAACCCTCCAAACGGGTTCTCCCCCTCGTCATTCCTCGCCGTTGCTTCCAGTAACGTCAGATCTAATCTGTACCGTTCATACACCCTCGACCCAAACACATTTGACACCGTTGATGTCTCTGGAACCATCCTCGGCCACGCTTCTCTCCTCCCGCTCCAAAACCTGATCACACCATCAAACTTCTAGAACCAACTTTCTTTTTTGAAAAATTAAAAAAGTAATTTTATAAATTAGTTCTAATTAAGAAGTAAATAAGTTGATTGATTATTTTTTTTAATTGAATACATTAATTTCTAAACCACAACATCAACCTAACATTTTATGAGATAATCATCTTCAACAGTAACAATAACAACATGAACAGAAAAAGTATGTTAGTTACTTACTGTGGAGTGCATCTTCCTCTGGTTCTTGTATAGAGGAAGCCAGGTCTATACTGTCTCTGAGCACCTGCAACTAAGTGGGAAGCTGATAAGGTGAGACAAAAGAGAAGAGGAAGGAGAGTGCTCCACAGTGAACCCATACTTGTCGTCTTCCACGGTTTGGATTTGAATTGAACTCTCGTTTGCTAAACGTCCATTTATCTGGTAAAGAGAGAGATCTGTGTGGGTACTCTGCTCTGAGATTTCTTGCGGATTTGGTTTATTCTAGTTTGTTTGAGTTTGAACGTTACACTTGCACTGTTGACTGACTTGACTCTGCTTTTTAGGAACACGTGAAGACGAGTGGCTTGGACAAACTTACCCTTACTACTACCATTAGAGATCTGAATATCTGATTGGAAAAAAACAAAAAACTAACTGAATATTTGAATTGAACCAAGGCCTATTGTGGCTTAGTGTAAGGACCCAAAGAAGAAGCCCACTCCAACTTATAGCTAATTAGGTATTTCACTAGAGATTACGTCGGACCCATGTGGAAGTGTGGAATGGTGCCCACAAGCAACCCAAACGTAAATTGGGCTACAACTTAATTATCTTTTTTCTTTCGACCAAAAATATAATAATTATCTATTTTCTAATCTCCCTGAATTGTGTTCATTATGGGTTTGGCTACGTTTTTAGACAGATTTATGAAAATAAAAATGAAACCAAAGTTAAAATTTGATTTTGAATTAAGAATGACATGCAATACACAAAAGATGAAAAGAATGTATCTATTAATTTAAAATTAATATAAAAAATTATAATATAATTAGTTTCTATATACATAATAATTTGATATGTAAAAGTTTTTTGCAATTACGTTTTTCATCCAATAATTATAAATTCCTTTTTAAACCATTTAACATTTTCCTTTTAAAAATACTCTATTAATGTACAAAATATTTACAAATCCATAATAAATTCAATTGTTTATTTCAAGAATAGAAAAAGTTAATATCCTTTTATCCTCGTCTAATAATATACTTTACTCATTAATCATACTAATTATTAAATTAATATTTTGTTCTCTAATAACTATTTTTTCAATTAAATTTAAGAGCCATTCATGTAGAGACAATCTCACACAATTTGGAATTCGAAATTCAAATAATTAAGAAGCCGGTGGTTGGAGTTTTCAACTTTGGTTTTCAAAATATTTCCATTTTTTACGATTTTCAAATAGACCCATCTAAGATTATTAGAAGCATTAGAGTGACGCTTCACTTGAAATCAAGTCTGAGTCCAGATTAACTGACCGGAGAGAGGTCTGCAAAATTAACTTTGACATTATTTAGGTGATGTCCGAAGAAAGTTAGAAACAAGAATGAAGAAACTCTTCTTTATTAAAGTTAGTCTGAAACATTATGAACATTCAAAATATAGTTTATTTTATTTTTCATAATATATGATATGATTCCAAGCGCGTGTTTATAACATAATATTTTATTTTATAATTCACTCCGCGTGTTTGTAACATAACATCACATTCCCACCATGGCAATGTGACCATCCTCCTCCTGAGAGTGAGAATGAGAAGAAGGACTAGCACTGGCCAAAACGCCCTCGTTTCTGTTATACTTGAGAGCGCTAACTTCCTGAGGACTCAACCCGAAAGCACGCCCAAGCACTTCCGCAGGTGTGGCACTAATCGCCGAATTCAGCCCTACAAGCGTGCTGATCTTCGCTTTGTCCTTCGTTTTGAAAACTATATATTCCAATCCCTCACTCCCTGCTTGCTTCGCCACCACAAAGTTCTGTGGCACCACCAGCATTTCACCCTTTCGCACCTCACCGTTAAACACCGATTTTCCTTGGCAATTCACCACTTGAACGCGTCCTCTACCCCTCGTCACGTACATCAAGCTGTTTGCATTCATGGTCCAGTGTGGTATATATATGCCATTCTGCACAACCAAATTTAATTAATTACATGTAAATAATAATTACAAAAAAACAGAATTAATTACCTTGTAGAGATTAACCCATTCGGCACTTAGTTGGAGCCATTTGAGAACTGGGAGGGTCAAACTGTTGACGGTGCTTATGCGACCAGCTCTTGGATTAAAGAGATCGGCGCGTGCAGGGTCAGCAATGTTCTCGTGAAGCTTGAGCGTGCAAACCGTTTCTTCTAGTGCATTACTATCTTCTCTTTCACGTCTTCTTCCACCCTTGCGACGCCTTCGTGTTTTGGTTTCTTTCTCCTCTACTTCCACTTCCACCTCCTCTTCCTCTTCTTCCTCTCCTTCTCCCTCTCTGTGCCTTCTCTCTCTCCGCCATTGACGGCGTTTTCCGGTTCCAGGCTCTTCTTCCACCTCTTCCTCTTCCTCCTCCACCTCCTCTTCTCTTTCCTTATGTCCATGTCGTCGTGGAGGTTCCTCTTCATGCTCGCGGCGTTTACGAGTCTCATGACGTCTTTCCTCCTCTTCTCCAATCTCTCGTTCCAACGGTGGCCGGATAATGCTGAGACCTCCTTTCACCTCTATGATTTGATCCAGATTCTCATCTGGAGACTGAAGCTTCTTAATTAGTCCCTGCTTCACTTTCAAAATCTCCGCTAAAAACGCTGGATCGAATCCACCGAACACGTTGCCACCTTCTTCCTCCTCTTTCCCTCCCTTCACCGTCTCTGGATGCTCCTCCTCTGGATTCCCAGCAAGATAGAATCTCTGCAACATGATTAATTAATCAATTAAAAAAAATACATAAATCGGGAATTAGTTAGTTATATATGTGAAATGATTCTGTTACTCTGGGGATTGGATCAAGCTGGCTTTCCATGCTGGTGGTGTGAAGGAGAGTGATGATAATAAGAGGGGTATTTCCGTAATTGTAGGACCAGTAAGGAACTCCAGGTGGAATGGCGATGACGTCACCTTGCTTCACGTAACGAACTTTCTGGTGGCGGTCTTGTGGTAGTTGGTGAGGCCTTCCTCGCCTCTCGCCTTGTGGTTGTGGCTCTTCATAAGTCTCAGCACAACCAGGAACCGCAATTCCCAACACTCCCCTTCCTGTATAAATCAGAATTAATTAATTAACAATACATTCAGAAGAAATGGATTGAGGATATTGGAGTTAGTTTATAATTGACCTTGTTCTATGAAATGGAGCTCGGGATGTGCCACGTAGGATGGCAAGTGAAGGCCATTGACGTTGATGGTGCGTCTGAGAAGAGAGACACCAGCGCAACGGAGCTCAGGGTGGTTATTAGAGTTCCAGGTCTCAGTGACACCAGCTTCGGATTCGATTCGGTTATCAGGTTCCAAGGCTTTGAGGCTATCGAGTTGGCAGTCGTTGAACTGGCTTTCGTGGTGTGCCAAGCAGGCACACGTGAAGAGCAGAAAGCAAAAGAAAAGGAGTAGAGAAGGTCTAGGCTTGGCCATCACAGCAAATTGAAGTGAGGGATTTGGAGGTTGCTACGTGGTGATTTATAGGGTAGAGACAAGGGTGAATGAGGGACACGTCACATAAGGTGAGGTGCTGAGATGTAGACATTCTTCAACCTGCATGGCTATCAAACCCCTGCTTTCTTACACATCATCAACGTTATATTGGCGCTGCGGTGCAACTCAAGTTTGGTCATATCTAATTGTTTTATTAATTTGAAGATTCAAAAAATAAAAAACAATTTACACTGGCAGTGGTTATTCGCTTCCTTCATTTATCAATTTGTTTTTTTATCTTCAAATTAAGAAAATAAATCAGAGTCGCACGAATAATTAATTAAACATTTCAGGTTCTCTTTTGATTTCAACTTTATTTCCTCTGCATTTTGTAATTAATGTGCAAGATGGTAACATAAAGCCTTGTCTTGTTCTTGTTTCACATGTAAATAGTTATTTGATTGTAATGTTTGGATATGTATCCAATTCAATATTTGTCCTTTCCCTCTCTTTCTTCAAGTTTGTGTCTGTACTGTGTTGGATAGAATTGAGTTTAGACAATTGACATTCATGGAAGTTTTTATCTAGTCTAGCAATAAGACAGTGGATAAAGGTAGGAGTGGGTGACAGACACGTAATAAAAGATGGATAGATGTTATATGTAGCCATTCTTCTCAGTGCATGCCTTTTAGATACTAATTACTTATTACTTAATACATCTAACTACTTCGAATTCTACGTATGATCGAATTATATGGCGTATTATATATATAGGGTGCTGTTACTTGCTTGCGGAATTATTTGTGAAAATATTATATTTAATAAAATTTATAAGTAATTCCACAGCGTTCATCATGATACGTACACACCTTAATTAGTTCATAATTATGATACACCTTAGTCCATAAAGCCCTAACACTATTATATTTTGATGTCAGAAGTAGAGAGAATAAAAATAACGGTAATTGTTTGTGTCCATAAAACAGTGTGGTACAACCTGTGTTTTTCTGAAAGAAAGAGCCCACGTGGAGAGAGAAAATAGCACGGCAGAGACACAAGTTTGGTGTGTGGGAAAAATAGTGTTGAACTGTTTTATGTACCAGAATCATTACTCTAAAAATAATAGAGTGCAGAACATAAAAGGATAATTATAAACATACATAAATATAGTACCACCACATTTTTACCACACGGGCCTCTCCTACCCATTTTTGTCGGCACTCTTTTTTTAAGTCCCTCCTCACCCCTTTTTTAACCTTGTGGTCATGTGGTAAAAGTATGGTGTCGTCCTGTATTATGTATGAGAATCCGGATTCAACATAAAATGAGTAGGAAATAGATTGATTTTTAGGTTGTGTGAATGAAAAGGAAAAAAAGTTGGGTTCTTTCTCCATTTATTTAAGGGTGATTGCTACGGTGCCCTTTAGTGAGAGAGGACATCCACACCCTTTATTGATTGAATAATAAATGAACGGTTTTGTGAAGTTGTATTACGTTGGACATGTTGTATTTTGTGCAATTTTTATTTTGTTTCAATGCAGTTTTATATTTTGTTTGTGAAATTTATTAGTCGAGCTTAATTTTATATTTTTTTATGTAATAAATTTTGATTAATTGAAACAAAAAAATTATGCACATATGAATTGAAAGGCCTCATATATATACTTGCAGAAGGAGGTTCAAAGCTGAATTTATCCAAGAGATTATACAAGAAGTAATAAAATTAAAAGTCGTTGGTATATACAAAACACAAACATGGACAAACGAGTGTAAAATTAAAAAAGTTATTTGTGCTCAGTTTTTTTTACATCCTAATTCAATTCATTTGTGAGAAGGGGAAATTTTGGGGTAATTAATCATATATATTAACAACTTGGGGTAAATAATTCTAATACAACTTCACAAAACCGCTTATTGGTCAGTCAACACAGGACATAGATGTCCTCTCTCACTAAAGGGCATTGTAGCAATCACCTTATTTAAGAACCGTGATAAACACACCGTGATAAACATATTGCATACAGTGCACACACCAATCATACCGCACTGTATCTGTACGTGATTTGTCTTGTTTTTTTAAATACAAAAAATCACAAACAGTGCGTGCGGTAAAAATGTGTGTCGTACTGTTTGCGGTATGCTAAGATTTATTCTTTATTTAATTGGGTAGAAAAGTAGGGGGAAATGAATAAGAGACATAATATATTTTTAAATCTTGGAAATTAGAAAAATCAAGTTGGTTTTACACACTAGATGAGAGAAGTAATAAATAGATAATATAATTGAAAAGAGTGCTTAGAATTTGAGTTTCTTTTTCACTTGAGGATAGAACTAATTATCTTCACAATGAGATGAAAGAAAATGATATAGATCGACCTAGTTTTGATTAACTTTTTAATTTATAGGAGTTTTTCAATTGAGATAGTGCTTGAAAGAAAATGATATAGACCTAGTTTTGATTAACTTTTAGTTTATAGTAGTTTTTAATTGAGAATCTGAGATAGTGCTTGAATTCATATAAAAATATCTTTAATTTGTAGGTTTATAACTGTTTATGGAAAAGTAAGATAAAAGAGTTTTCTATCAAAGTTAAATTAAAGAGATTAATTTTAACATTTTAAAAAGAAGTTGAATTAATTTTATCTTCATGATTCATTTTATTATTATTTTTCTTTTTTAAGAGTTTGTAGAGAAATTTATGCAATCTGAGTCTCCTTATTTTCTCCTACTTCAACTTCCCTTCTCCTATTTTCTCTTGAAACAATTGGAGTGCAAGTTGGTTGGTGCGAATGAGCTATAATACAAAAAATTATAGAATGATCCATTTTATTTATTTTCTTGTATATGTTGCATTTAGCTAAATTGGCTCATTTTCTTCTCATTTTTTCATTTTTTTCTTTTTATATTTTTTCCTTTTATTTTCTTATATTAACCAAACAAAAATTGGCACCACGATCGAGCTGGCAAACAAGGAAAAAAATTCGGATGTTGATTGTTCAAAACCCAATTTTCTTGTTTAATCAGTGATAACTCGAAGAGTAAATATTAGAAAGCTGATGTAGCATGAACCTTTTTTTTTTTTTGCCTTTGATTAGATTTTAGCTTCTAAATATAAAATCTTAATTAAGCCTAAAATTAATGTTACATTTTTAATAAATATTTTATAATTCTTATAATAAATCATGCGACGATTTTTTTTTTGTTTCATGTATTAAAAATAGCATAATTTGTTAAAATTTTATCTCTTACATCGATAAAAAAAATGATGTGAATGTAAAAACAGTATGTTCTTTACATTGGAACTTAAAAAGAAAATGGATAAAAAGATATAAATAAAAAGAATATATGAATTGAAGGTAAAAATATAGGATAGAAAGGAAAACATAAGCATATTTGGTTTGGCTACTGTGCTATTAGTTTTGAGTTTTACAGTTGCATTTTTGGTCCATTTAAGATCATAAAGATGCTTTAACTGTTTTTGGGGGCGGGGTTGTAATGCTTTATTTCAATTTAGCTTTGAGTATCATGTTCATGTTCGGCCTATTCTTCATAGCCTGCTCTTCATACAGATGTCATCTAAATCTTTCCCTGTGCCAATATATTCTCATTGACATTGTTTATACTTTAGACATCCTTCCACATCTTATTTACCTTATTTTTCTTTGACTCTGACAGAGACATGAAAAAAAGGAAAAAAAAAGAATCTCCAACACAAAACACACACACAAAATTACAGAGCAATGGCATTTCCCCTTAATTTTATTTATTCTCTTATAATTTCCGCAAAAGGTTTCATGACACTCAGATTAACAAGGGTACTTACATAGCACATTACATTTACCAAAAGGCATTTAAGCCTTTTGTTTTCTTATTCATCATCATTATTTATTATTATTAGTGGCATGCAAAAACACACTCAGTGTTTTTCTAAGCCACAGCTTTATCTTGAGACTGACGAGGTGGAACCAGAAATTTGAAGGGGTTGTTGTACTTGACCTGCCTGGCCTCGTCCCTCCTCAAGTTGAATGAGTTCTGAATCACTTCCTCTGGCAACGCCTTCATCATGGAAGTTCCCCCTGCAAGGGTGGCGATCATGGCTCTGTCACTAGTCTTGAATGACACATACACAAACCTTTCGCTCAGTGATCTTGCAGCCACAGCAAAGTTTTGTGGCACTACCAACACCCGACCCTCTTCTAGCTCCCCGTCAAACACTCTGTCTCCCGTGCAATTCACCACTTGAATCCATGCCCGTCCCCTCAATCCGTAAATTAGGCTGTTTGCGTTGAGGTTGTAGTGAGGTACGAACATAGCATTCTGCACCATACATTAATTCATCAAAACAAAATAATAACAAACTAATGCAAAATGAAGAGTGTTCGCGAATCACATTCACTAAATCTTTAGATAATACTCACTCTTCAAGCTAGAATCAAGCTAGATTTTAGATTTTAAGGTTGAGTGAGACCCAATTCAAAATTAAGATTTAAGATGATATAATTCTTATCGACATGTTTAGGAAATTCAATAATCGACCAACTATATAGGGTCGAGTCAGACCTGAATTAATGCACTCGGTCAATAAATCCGACTCATCCGATTATCGGACGATTCAGATACCTATAATATGATAGATAGTCATTTTGATATTGATTATGTGAATGCATCAGATTGGTGAGGCGACAGCAAATCCGAATTCGATTGAGTCAGGTCCAATTCAAAATTAAGATGGGAACAAAGTCTATCATAAATCACAAAACTCCTATTGATATGTTTAAGGGATTCAATTATTTATTGGTAAAATATTGTTTGATGTATAAAGAAAAAAAAAATATTAACGTACTTTGTAGAGAGATCCATGCTCAGCACTGAGATGGATCCACGCGAGGACCGGGAAGTCGAGGCTGCTGAGGGTTTTGATGCTACCAGCTTGAGGGTTATAGATGTCAGGTGATGAAAATTTACCAATGTTCTGGTGAAGTCTCATGGTGCAAAGGGTCTCTTCAAGGCCATTGCCTCTTTGGCTTCTGCTTCCACTTCTGCGGCGGCGGCGGCGGTCCTCCTCCTCCTCTTCCTCTTCTTCCTCTCTGTGACTCTGAGGTGGTTGCCTCTCCGGTGGGCTTACAATGCTGAGACCTCCTCTGACTTTGATAATGGCTCCCTTGTCCTCCTCTTCGTTCTTACCTTGCAGGCTCCTCACTATATGGCTGTCCACGTTTAAGGCATCTTCCAAGAAATCTCTGTTGAAGCCACTGAAAATGTTGCCGCCTTCATTTTGTTCTCCCTTTCGTGTTTGATGTTGCAGATATTGTAGGAACTCTTGCTCTTGATTCCCAGCAAGATAGAATCTCTGTCAAAAACAAATAATTGCCAATCTGTTAGTGTTAGGACTTAGGAACTCCATTCTTTTATGTTCAAATTAAAATTTTGTATTTATGGAGTTTGATTATTTGGTAATGGTAGCTCACCCTTGGCTGATTATCAAGCTGGTTGTTAACACTGCTGGTGTCAATAAGAGAAATGGCAACAACTGGAGTGTCTTGATCGTTGTACATCCAGAAAACAACACCAGTAGGCACTGCGATGACATCACCTTCTTTGAAGCGTTGGACCTTTTGGTGACTGTCTCTAAGCCTACGACCCTCTGCTCGTTGACGTTGAGATTCCTGTGGCTCTTCATAAGTCTCCGGACAACCGGGGAATATCATGCCAAACATTCCATTACCTGTTGGTTGGTCATAATACACAAACACAAAAACATTCTTGCAATATCAGTCACAATGTTTTGTAATTTACTCACTTTTCTACAACACAGTTATTTATTTATTTTAAACTTTTTTATATCTACCAGATAAAAGAAGTCTGCGCTTATGAAGAAACTTTAAAGAAAGTGGACAAAATTGAAGATGCGACAATATACTTAAATTTTGCATAAGTAATTATATAAGCTACTCTGAGAAGCTTTTTGAAATAAATTTAAAACACTTTATGAACATGTAATACACTTCTTTCGTAAGTTTATCCAAACACTTGCATAAATGCTGGTGTCATAAGATAAGCTCAAAAAATCTCTTCGAAACACCCCTAAAATGGACCATGGCAGGCACCATAATATTTTCATATCAAATCCATAATTAATTGTGTACAAATTTGTTTTAAATGAAAATATGTTCCATATAGATAGAAAATTAGTATATAAAGAAGTTTGAACAAGATGAAACCTTGTTGGATGAAGATTTCCTGGGGGGCGTTGGAGTAGAAAGGTCTGCGGAGGCCATTGCGTTGCAGGGTGCAGCGAGACATGGCCACACCAGCACATCGGAATTGCTTGTTGTTGGGGTTCCACGTCTCAATAAGGCCAGCCTCGGACTCCATACGGTTATCTGGTTTAAGGGCATTCAGGTATTCAAGCTGGCACTCATTTTGTTGTGGCTGCATTCTGAAAGCGAAGCAGCCACTGAAAAGCAGAAAACAAAGGGAAAGAGAGAGCGCAAGAAGCTTAGCCATGGTGGTGGGACCAGGACTACAGATATATATGTATGGATTGGAGAGAATGTTTTTTCTGTGAAGCGGAGAACCTAAGGCCTTGTTATTTATAAGGAAGTGGGGAGGGTGAAGGAGCGACACGTCAGAGAAGTTGAGGTGCTGAGCATTAGACATTCTTCAGCATGCATGGCTATGGAAGCCTTAAGCGTTACACCTCATAATGTCTGATAGGGGCAGGTGGCTTCAACATCTCCATAACGAAACAAAGAGCAAAGATTGTTTGTATTGCAATTGCTGCCTAGGTGCAATTAGCTGAAACCGTTTGGTGGGGGTCCATGCATGGTTTCATATCTTTTCTTCTTCCTAGGCCTTTCTTTCATTTTATGCAGTTTGTAATAAATTATTAATGAAAATTATCCTCATACATTTGGTGCATTCCATCTCTAAAGTGAGAGAGATAAGAGAGAATATACTAAATTGTGATACATGATGTGATGGAAAAGTAAGAGAAGATAATAAGGAAAAAAACCATGGAGAAAGAGATAGGAGAGAAAATAAACGTATGAGTATCAAAACTTATTATTAATTATACACGATTTCAATTTGTTCACAATTTATTTCTTATATCAGTAAACTATTCAAAACGTTTTTTGGGTAATTTTTTTAGATATATCATTCATACAATACTAAAATATACAATTCATATAACACAATTTTTCTCTCTATTTCTCTCCATCACATTTTCATTACATCTCTCTCTTTCTCTCTCATGGGTGTTGTTGTACATCACTAAAGTACAAATACAGGTTCTCTAAATTTTTTATCATTTGATGGTTTTTAAAGTAAATGTTTGAGATTTCTTACAAAGACTTGGGTATGTGACCCACCCCGCCCGTGACATTTTGGCTCTTAAATAAGATTTTGTTCCGATCGAGGCTTTTCATTTTATGCAGCTGAAATTGCACATTTTATAAATCATGCACAGTTCAATTTCTTTCTAATATTACCAAACTATTCAGAATTTGTTTTAGGTATCGTAAATCTTTTATTTTTTGTTGGTTTTTATACTGATCGTTTGAGACTTGTCATAAAGATTTGTCTGTGATCCACCTTACCCGGGACATTTTGAGTACCTAATTTAGTTCTCTAAATAAGACTTGGGTCTTGGATCATGTCATGTTTTTTCTTCTCCTGAGACTCACTATTCTTTGTGTAATATTATATTTACTGTGTTTTTCTAACTTATAAATTGATGTCATATATAGTTTCTGCATAATTCCTTGTTACTATTCCAATGCATTCTCTTCATTAAGCTTTGCATTTTAAGTTTTTGGCTTACATTTATCTTTATAAAACTTGAAGTTTCTGTGTCACTTAACCATTTTATTGGAAACTAGTTTCTTGGCTGAGCCAATGATGGAGCTTTATTTTTTTGCATATTTCAAGTGTTTTTATTCCACTATAATTGTTACGGGCTAAATTTTTAAAATTTTCAGTGTAAAATAACCTGTACTCAACACAGTTCAACAACCTCCCCCCCCCCATAATCTTCATTACTATGTTTTTCTACTTAAATCATGAAACTGGTGAGCAATGCATGACGTGGAGGGATGGGGATCAATGAATAAAGTTATGTGTATTTAGGACTCCAGGTATTTTGGTCAGATCAAATGTGAGAGATCTCGAATACCATGCAACTTATAGATACAATGGACTAATGGCAACAATATAATGAAAAGAAAAGGGCAAAAATGATAAACATTTAAAGCAATTAATAATGTGAAGAAAGTTACCCTCTTTCAGAGTCCCTGTAAATCCCATCCAATGATTCAGTTAGTAATAAAAGCTATCTTTCCTTGAGATCACAACATTTTGGAAAGGACTGCCACCTTCAGCATCCTGACTAATCAGCTCCTACACTTGATTTTGAACGACTAAATCCAGCAACTCGATGACATTCAAGTTTTCCAATGCAGTATCGACTTTGCCTCATAATAAAAAAGATGAAGGCCCGCAAGTAAGGAACCGTGTTATCAGAACTCACCCATGCATATCAAGTCTCTCAAGAGTCAAGACTATAGAACATTCAAACTGGGGTCCTGTGTCGTCTGTGCAATTTTTATATTGAACAACTACCACAAGAAATTTTCTTTTTTTATTGATTCTGTAAAAAGAGAGAAAACAGACAGATACTTGAGAACTTCACCATGACAAATCTGTTCAAGATTCCAGAGAGAAAATGAAAAAAGTGCATGAATTACTCATATTTGCACACATAACTCCTCGTTGAAATTTGAAGCTGAAAATGCTGTCCAATGACTAACTCAAATAAAAAACGAATGCATTAGAAAGAAATTTGAGGTAGCACCTATTATGATTCAGGCATGTGTGAAGCCTTAGTAAGGAGAACAGATTAGATGGAGGGTAGTTTGACAGGTAAAGGGAGCGGGAGATCTAGAAAAGGTATAGATCAAATCATTAAAAAAATTAGATTTAAATAATTTATCTTTAGACATAAATTACAACAATATATTATAGTGTTGTTTAATCCATTTTGTCACTCTAGCTAGTGAGAAAAGTTTGTTTTGTGTTGAATGAGAATAATATGTGCAGATGCAATAAATCCTTGACCGATAATTGTACATACATTTTGTACAGGGAACATGTAAAGGGTACACAAAAAGTGTCCAGTATGCATATCAGATGTGTCATAAAAAGTTCTAAACTCGCATATATTTCTACTCGACCAAATTAATTTAAATCTATGCTTCAGTTTTGTAATACCATAAAAGCAAATCCAACCTCCCCCCGCTAAACAGAGGTTTTCTTTTTCAGCACCGAAAAAAGGACTCTGCACATACATTCAATTGGCACATATATCATATCATTCCCAGCCTTTTTTGACTAACTTTTAAAAAAATAAGGCAAGTATGTCAAGTCAAATACAACAATTTCGCATATATTGGCTTCTAAACCTAGGTGTAAGGAATAGGTTCTCCTGAGTTTACATTCTTTGGCTCTTTTTTCCTTAAAATTGAAGTATTGAATACAGAGAAGTTCATCATCTTTTTCTTTGTTGTGTCCCTTTTCTGCTAGACAATGGACCTATTTGTATAATTCAAAGGGACCTGAAATTTTTCTCTTGGCTTCTTCAATAAATAGTTACTAATCAAATGTATAAGCAATCTGTTGAGAGGATAATTTCCAAAGTTTAAAGGGCATGATCCTGCTTTTCTTCAATCTTCTTTTCCTTAGTTAAGTGGGATACTACTCTGCCTGTGTTCATTCAATAATGCATGTGGATAAAGAGAGGAGAATGAAACAAAAACCTTAATGGATAGATGGAGAAGATCGAAAGAAATAAAATCAGAATAGGCAAATTGGAGCATGATACATCAATAAGAATTTTCTAGGAGCTTCCGAAGCAAGAAACTTCTCTTGCTCAGTACCATCCAATGTGCATCACCTCAACTAGGTGATCATCACTATCTCCTGCTTTAACTGCATTCTTGATGCGATATCTGGTGTGTATGCATTTAAAAGTACAGACCGAGAGAAATCTCTTGCTCCCGTAGCAGCTAAGAATTTCTCTATATATCAATATGAAAAGGATATTGGATATAACTGAAAGCTACCCTTCTATAGATATATGTGCATATATCCCTGAACAAACATAAATGAAACAGATATTCTCACCAGTTGATCCTGCAAGCATAGATGTTCCCCTGCTTCTTCCTTTTGTTCTTTCAACTTTCAAGTGCTTCATCTCCAATAACTACTGTCTTTTTCTTCTAACAAACAAGTGCTGATTTTTCTTCAGCTCTAGCATTTTCCTCTTCAAATTGCTCATGGTCTCTCTTGAGCTCCTCAGAGCTAGATATCTGCTCAAGAGCAAGCTCTTTCAGAAATTTTTATGCAACAGATATTAACAAAAAAATAGATTAATTAAACAACAACCATTATTCTTGAATTTGAGTCATCCGTCCCAACCAACATTTACAGTAAATGGATGCTTCATTTAATCATGGAAATAAATCCCAACCTAATAGGTTTGCATACTTTATAGTTTCTTCAGTTAACAGCATGAAATAGTTCTATTTCCATATACCGCTTTTTCCTTTCATTTTCTTTATTTGGTTTTCCAATGATATTCATGGAAATGACAAGGCTACAAATATAATATAATTAGAAAGGAAAGGTATAATAAGTCAAATTCTTTAAAAGCTTACAGGGAACCAGGAAGAAATAGAACACTGCAAAATCCAACTATATAGGATGATCAGAAAATGTTCCTCTTCATCTCACTGTTGTTGTTTTAGCATCAGGAACACAGTTTCCGGTAAAAAGGACAATTTCAGAAGATCAAGCAATGACAGACCAACTTCTAAATTACTCACTTAAGGTACAATAAAATTCTATTAAGACCTAAAAGATAATTTTAAAGGACCCTTAAAACTTAAAATAATGCATGATGGATAAAGAAGGTGAAAGTTATAATTACCAACCAACCGAAGCAACCATTCAAATTTAACCCTAAAAAGTATAAAACTAAATTTACATGACTCGATAAGGGATATAATATACCTAGCTTCTTCTCTAGCCCCCATATTCTTATATTTCATTTGGAATAATATATTTGCACTTGACTTCAATATAATAGAAGTGCATATGCGAATCGTTTTGAATTGAGATTCTCAGTTGCAGATGCATCACGTGAGGTCTGTGATTTCAAACACTTAAATCTCAAGTTTGAGCTAAAAAATGTCAACATAGTACATACACTGATCCTGTGCTACAAGCAAATGATAAAACACAAAACTAAACAAAGTAATCATCTCTGTATAATTTCTAAAACGATAAATCTTTTCATAAAAAAGAAATTAATTCAAACGATTCAATTCTGCATAATAATTTCAAAGGTCCAATCCTCAAACTACGGATATCAAAATTTTGTGCATTTGTATACTGACGCTTAAAGAAAATTATGGTGACAACTAACAACTCAAAAATTTCGCTACCAAAGGAAAATACATGTTCATGAAATTCATAGAAGATCTATAACTTCACTTGCAATATAAGAAAGTGTAGAAAAAGAGATTCACAGACAGCAAACTCACGCTTCAATAATCATCAATAATCATAATTTATAAACTATAACTGCGAGCCCTGACGGGAATCCCTACCGACTTTGAAAAGGGAAGAATTGGCGGGAGGGAATTTGGCACATAACAGTGGACACTTTATAATGGTAATGGCAGTGCGATTTTACCTGTGGGGCACGCCGTTTTAATCTTTTCTCTGCATTTCTGGTTTTTTCTTCAAATCTTTCTCTAATTTTAATTTTTTTTAATCACATATATCTAACCTGAAAAAAATCACATTATCTAATGCAATTGGTCAGTCCTGCTCGGGTTTAGTGACATTTTTTTTAGGTGAATGGGTTTATTAGTGACATTTGGTCCCCACACCCTTTTTTTAATTTAAGAGTGTTTTTGTTTCAAGCAATCAAATACTATCATTAGAAAAGTAAGCAGATATTTTTTTGGTGGTCAAAAATTTAGGGTAAGGGGATGGTGTTCCAGTTCAAGAACAGGAAAAGCCGCCGGGCTCAAAAAGCATTTACAGAGGTACTTATTACATTTACGATACCCTGTCTTACTCTACCTGCTCCACTTGACCAGCTCTGCTTGAGGATATGATTTTTACATATTTGATTTAAGTTTTTTAAAAAAAAATTCTGTGTATTATTGATTTTCGAAAAAGTATTTTACTCACTTTCAATTTCCATGGTGAGGGTGGGACCACTTTCACTTCATTCTACAACATTTTTTCTATTTTTATTTTTTAAAATTTTTAAAGTAAATCAATTTTAAAAATATTTTGGGAATATTAAAAACATATCAAATATACATATAAATTTTATTTGGGAATAACATTCTTGGTAATAGGATTCTCAGGAACATTATTTTCATAAATATGATTTTATACCTTGAAACAAACTCACCCTAAATTAATTTATTTGGTACTCAAAATAATTTGTTTATTGTTTTAATCTAAATTTATAACTAGAATCTTTATGGGAAGATCATCAAGGGTTCGCTATTTGGCCGGTACGATACTTGAATGTGTGTATGGAAAAAGACTTTATTACTTATTAGGAGAGATTATACCTACTTTGGTGATCTCCCCATCTCGAGAGGGATTAGTCTTTCATTGTCAACTAAATGGATAAATGATACCATTGATTCACATAAAAAATAAAATGTTACTAGAAGAATTTTATACAATTAATGGAAACCATGATTTCTTACCGATGTGTTGGTTTTGAATCCAAGAGACTCTTTTTAGATTCCCGTGTATATTAGTATAAATCTTAGTTATTAAAAGCAAACTAGACCAAATAGAAACCAGTTTGGTGTCTAGTCTATTTAACTCAAAAATTGACTGGTTTCAAAACCGGTAAAAATCAGTCGAACCGGTCAAAACACTAACAAAAAATGGATGTCAGAATATCGATTTAAAACAATCAATTTCAAATTTATTATTAATTTTTCTATTTAATCTAAAATATTTTAAATAAATAATAATTTTTAAGAATTACACATAAATATATATTATTTAATCAATCATCATTAATTTTTTCATCTTGTCCACATAATAAAGTTCTCTATAATTTATAATTTTATATAGATTTCTTATAATTTTGTATTAGTTTATTACTTAAACGTATTATACAAAATTAAAATTATATATTTAATTATTATCGGTCCGATCACGATCACGATTGATCAATGAACTATAAAACAATGCCAACCCCGGTTCAATTACTCATCCGATTTTTAAAAAATTACAACAAACTACTGGTAAGGATCTTTGCCTTTTAATACCAGACTGCTCGGGTGAGAGAGATTATTCCCATCCTACACCACAACTCATCTTACACTTACATTCGATTATTTAAATTTGATTGCGACACTAATATAATGATAGATATTTAACTTTGATGACCATTGTATAATCAAATTAAATTAAGTAATAGTTAAATATGGTTAAAGCAAAAGATATTTGACCTACATTAATTGATATTTTTTTATTTGAACCATATGAACATCCAGTTTGCTTAGCTATATGTGGCTCCATGCATCATGAACTAACTACAGGCCACGTTTATCTAAGGAAGGGGATCAAAACGAGGGCATGTACAGGGAAGAACCACATTAACATTATGATCTCAAAAGGATTAAATATCACAGTCCTACGGGATGAAACTCCTGCCAACTACACATACGGGCAATATAATCACCCGCGCAGAAGAATCTATATTTATTACAAGATATAATGCCAGAAGAAACATGCAACCTTTGCTTTCCTATTCGGTATTTCCCTGGATGCTAGACTCAGTATTCTTCTCTTTCGTGCCATCTACTATTTTGGTTTCAACATGACCATCCCCCTCGGTTGCATTGACTTCAAGAGTGTTAGATTTTTTGGGAAGCTTCCGATCAAGATTCTGAGCAGCTTCAGGCTCTTCAGATTCATCATCTTCACATCTTTCAGGTGGTTCATTGAGGCTTTGAACAGCTTCCGGATCATGCTTGGCAGGGTCAGCATTTTGAGGTTGTGCCTCGGACCTTTGAGCAGCTTCCAATTCCTCATACTTGGAAACTACCTGCTGCAGCTCATCATTAAGATATAAAGCCTCAAAAAGTGTCACTTCATCATCCGTGGTGCTTTCAACAATCCCCTTGATGACAGAGACTGATTCCTTGCACTTGTCCAACAAGCTCAAAGTTAGATCCTCCTGTAACCTCACAAAAATATTTAAATTCTATGAGCAAAAAATTGTTATACTATATAGCAATACAGCCATTATCTGACAGTACACACTGGATAACAATTAAGATGGGGGAAAAGGGGGCAAAAAGCCAAAAACTTTTATCTCTACACTCTAACTGCATAAGAAATAGTACCCTTGCATTGAAACGCAAGTAACTTATTCGGGAGTTTTCAGTCATTAAAAATCTGTAAAAGACTCCATACATACAAGAAACATCATGAAGTTGGTAAGCATAAACCAACTTGTTATTCAGGTAATGTTGCTTTTCTTTAACTTTGAAAAGTTTACCTTTAAAGGTTTTGGCTCTGCCTCAGAACTTAATATGCTAGAGAGCAATTCAAGGCTGTTTCGAGCAACCACAAGATGCTCTTTCTTCTCTTCAATTGATATATGTTGGTCATTAGAAGAGAATACTGCTGAGCCCTCCAAAACATCTAGTCCACCCTCAGGAATCGGGTATCTTTCAGGGGGATCTAAAGGATCTTGATGTGTATATGACTCCAAGGTATACGGAACAGGTGGTGAATTTCCTCCTGCCATGTCGAATGGTTCATCTCTTCCTTTCAAACTCTGCCATCAACCAGGGAGGATGTGGGATCAAATAAATGTAACAGAGAAGGACGCAGAAGAATCCGTCATAGTAAACTATGAAAATAGAAGACATTGCATGATAGTAGAAACTAGAAAGTAAGTGAGAACTTGAAGCACTATACAGTTATGCATTTCATAATCCTCACACAAGTTTCCAGGGTCATCTGAAAAATGCTATTTTCACATAGTACACTTTTGCAAACAATATCTAGAAGCTACATATAACGATAAAAAACAAGTGAAATTTGCCTATTCTAAACTATTGATACCCTTCAATGATATTAGCTTATCAAAATCCCAATGAGTTTCTCTGGCACCTAAATCATTTAAATTATTGAGGAGTCAGGATAAATGGTTGGTAATCTACAGTAGTGAAGGAAAAGCTTTAGATTTTAAATTAAAATCACATGGTTTTTGTTTAAAGAGAAGTAAAATGGAGTATAAAGAATACAAATTTAACAAGATGGAAGCAGCTTGAAGATCAAAATTGCAAACCACATTATACCAAAAGTCACACAGTTAGGTATCTTGAATCTATTATAAGAGTAATGGAGAAAAGGAGAGAGATGTAAGTCAGAATATTCAAACTAGGTGGATGAAATGGAGGAATGCTTCAGACATCATTTGTGAACAAAAGTGTCCTTCAACATTAAAGGAAAAGTTTACCGCAGTGTCATAAAACCATTTATGCTTTATGGAATTATGGTACTGAATGTTAGGCAGTATTGTTAAGACGGATGAGCAGACATACAAGAAAAGTAAAGAACATGAAAATTTGGTAGAATCATGCTTATAAGATGATTTGCCATGTGAGAATACAACCAATATAAGTCCCAATAAGAAAATTTGATCATACAAAGGATAGCCTCATAGCCCAATAATATGAGGCAGAGGAAAACTTAAAAAAAAAAACTCTAAATGAAACCATTAAAAATGACAGATCTAAATAGCCTCTCTGATAAGAACACAAAACACAGTGACTTTGTTTGATCCATGAAGCCAATCCCCATGTAATAGAAAAAGGTTTTGTACTTTGTTTTGTTTTTTATTTAGTTTAAATTTAACTGAATTAAGTTTAACATCCTTTCATGATAATTCTAACCAGTGAGGTGAATTCTGCCAGGGTGTAAGAAACTGCAAAGAGTTTTTCCCCTTATTTCGATCATAATGCACATACTTAGATATATAATCTTGCTATTGATCAGCATATAATAAAGCTAACAAATTGTAAAACTGCATTGCCCTGTTGCCAGATAAAACAAAAAAAAAAAAAAAGATAAAGAAAAACAGTTGTTCAGTTGCTTCCAAAATGAAATAATCAATGATTGCACGAACATGGAGTTAAGCTGATATAAGAGTAAACCCAAAAACAAAAACAGACAAAACAAAAGAGAGAATGAAAGGACAAGAGTAACAAACAAGACAATCCCAAATACAACGGTTATGTTCAAACAGAAGAAAAAGGAAAAGAAACTGACCATATAAGTTTGATGAAACACAGGAAGATATGCAAGATCCTCTGATTCACCCCAAGCCCTAATCAACTGGAAAGCCCTTCTTCGATTGTGATGATGGGCTTGTGGATTATCAATCAACCGAACCATATCATCAAGCACCTTCTCAGAAGCCACTTCAGAAAACACCTTATCACAATTCATAGCACAAGTTTCCAACAAGTCAAGGCTGAGCCTCTGAACAACAGGGCTCTTGTGATTGATCTTCCTCTTGATAGCCTTCACCACTTCCGAACCATTAAACTCCTCGCTGTTGATCATGCCACATATCCTCAGATTCATGCCCCAATTAGGTTCCTCTAACGTCTCCATCGTGGCCTCATCCACCATCTTCGATTCAGGTGTTGGGGCCTGAAGTATCTCCTTCATTTTTCCACTCACGATTCGACCCATTTGAGCCCCACTCGTCTTTAGCCTCTCCCCTAATTGAGCTAGCTTCAACTTGTCCATTTTTATCCAACAATATTATAATTTTTTTTTCTTCCTGAAACAAATGGGAAAATGTGTTTGTGTTTTTGCGAAAAAATGATGAAACAGAAATTGATGTTGTGAAGGGGTTATGGTGTGACAAACCTGGAATGAATAGGTCAGTTTGAGCGAACCCTAGATGGGATGCAGAATGTGAAAGGTTGAAAGTTCTTCACCTCTGACTCTGAAGATTAAACTGAATGTGAGAGAGAGAGAGAGAGAGAGAGAGTGATTTGTGTGTGCTTTCTATTGAATCTTGATGATTGATGACGTGGCATGATTGGAGCCTTGTGGTCGTGGATTTATGGTGGGTGGGCCAGGTGATCTCAACTGGGTCCGTTATGTGTTTTTTTAATAATAATATCTTAAACTGTGAGTCTGTGATTACTGATTACTGAGATATGTGGGTGGGATTAATGTAATTAATTAGTATTATTTATTTTTGCACGTCTTTTTCTCTCCCGTTAAATATCTACGATGAATTGGTTCCCTGCGGTTTCAACGTTAAATTGGACAAATCAGAGTATGTGACTTTTTTTTTGGTAGGCACGTCGCGATAAAAAGAATGATATACGGATAATTTGCCAAGGGAATATTCCAGTTTAATCAGTGTCGGGCCTAATTGATTTATATTTGGCTTAAATATATTTTTGGTTCCTATACTTTTGTAGATGGGTGATTTTGGTCCCTCTAGTTTTAATTGCTCAATTTTGGTCCTTATACTTTGTAAATGGGTGGTTTTGGTCCTCTAGTTTTAATTGTTCAATTTTGGTCCTTCTTCTTTAAAAATTGAACAAATCTAATCTTACTGTTAGCCTCCCATTAAATATTTAACAGAGTTTGCTGACATAGATTTAATTTTGTGACATGTAAACTATCACATGACAAAGATCATTATTTGATTTTATCTCTTAATTTTTTTTAAACGAAAAATCAGAGCTTGCAGATTTTAGTTCGCTTTCGATTTTTTTTAAATTTCATTTCATGTCCGAATAAGATTTCAGTTCATTTGGTTGATGGCTAGCTTGAAGCAGACCTGCAATTGTTTTAGTTCTAGGACTTGTATTTGCTTTATTGATTTTGAGAAAATTAGAGTGTAGTAGTGAGATTTTGTTTTCTCATTGTATTAAATTATGCAGAATCTGGTTTTATTTTTTGATTTTTCGTTTAAAAAAATTAAGAGATAAAATTAAATAATATTTTTTGTCATGTGATAGTTTACACATCATAAAATTAAATCCATGTCAGCAAACTCTACTAAATATTTAATGGGAGGCTAACGATGTGATTAGATTTGTTCAATTTTTAAAGAAGGGGGACAAAAATTGAGCAATTAAAATTAAGAAGACCAAAATCACCCATTTACAAAAGTATAGGGACCAAAATTGAGCAATTAAAACTAGGGGGACCAAAATCACCCATTTACAAAAGTATAGGGACCAAAAATGCATTTAAGCCTTTATATTTTTATTTTCTGTTTCCATTTTTTATTTCTTGATTTTTTAAATTCTACAAAGGAAAAACTGGAAATGCTGGAAACAAAAATTGTCTGTTTTCGGGACTTTCAGTTTTCCCTTTATAAAATTTCAAAAAAATGGGAAACAGAATAAAAACAGAAAATGGAAATAGAAAATGAAAATGTAAACTAAACATGCCCTTAGTAATCTCGAGTTCAAGTTTAAAATATGCAGTTAATCATAAAAGTGTTGTGGCCTATAGAGGTTTTAGGCAGCTTGAATAGAATTGCCTCATTTAAAAAATACTTATCACCTTATACAAAAAAAAAAATTGAATGAAAAGATGTAACAAAACATGTTATTCCATATGATTTAAAAGCAGTGATTTATATTATTTTGGTCCTCCAAAGTGTATACAAAAATTAATCCCTAATGTATTATTTTATTTTCACAAATTTACTTAAGGGTAAAATTTATTTTTCATCCATATATTTTTTGTTAACTTTTGTCTTTATACGCGAGTTTTAAAATCTTTGTTTTATATCCCTATACTTTTAAAATACCTTAATCGTAATCCTTAACGTTAATTACCTTGCTTTGTTAAGTTACATACGTGTTTAATGGATTTCCACGTTACCCTCAAGTGTTAAGTCTCATTTAATCCATATGGATATTGTTGAGTTAATTTATTATACAATTGTATTCAATATCAACTTAACAAACTTAATTAACTTTAGGGACTAGCTAAGATGTTTTAAAAGTATAGCGTTATAAAACAACAACTTTAAAAGTTGGGGACAAAGATTAAAGTTGACAAAAATATACAATGACGAAAAACATATTTTTCCCTTTACTTATTAATCTTTATGTCTTATTATAAAACACTTTCAATAGTTTCACACAATTTAAGAAAAGTTGGTTAATAGCTTAATGCATTAGTCTTTTAAGAAAATAATAGCATTTCAAATATACCCCTATTTAAAGGTTTAGGGACATTAATCGCCACGTGGTGGAAGACTCCAAAAGTCAATTTCTAATAGTGTAGTTGAACATATGGGTAAAACTGCATTAACTATTCACATTAATCAATATATGGGGAATTAAAAAGAGTTAAACATTAATGAATGACAAATATGGAAAAAGTAATTAATTCATCTAAAAATTTACAAATGGTCTTATATTAAGGTGTGAATTCTATAAATCAGTTTGAGCATTCAAACTTGACTTAAGACTTAGCATCCTTAGGTTTTAATGATTAACAAATAAGATCATATAAGCAGGTTCTACTAAGAAATGTATTGTTTTGTCGATTGTGTTTCAGGTTGGAATATTTATCTGAAGTATACATAAGAGAGAAGATCATAAGAAGATCAAAAGAAGAATTATAAGAAGAAGAAGATCAGAACAGATCAGAAGAAGATCAGAACAAATTAAAAGAAGAAGATCATAAGAAGGAATACATCAGAAGAAGAACAAACCAGATGAAGATCATAAGAAGATCAGAAGAAGATCAGAAGAAGAAGGAGATCAGAAGAAGATCAGAAGAAAGAAAACGATGTAAGAATCAGAAGATAGAGCAACACAGAATCTGAAGACTTGAAGTCAAAAGAACCTAGTCTGAAGAATAACTATCATCTGAAGAATTGAAGTTGAGCTGAAGTAATCTGAAAGCTGAAGACGACAGAATCAAGAAATGATATTATGAAGAATTGTCAAGCATGAAGAACACTCTATCCAAGGGTGCATATCATTTCATTACAAGAGCCAGGCATACAACCAGAAGATAACGAAAAAGGTGTTTGAGCTAAAGATATTTAATTCAACATCTTTATCCATTTGTGCATCAGAAGAATAAGAAAAGTCAAAAGAAGAACAAAGCCTGAATCGTCTGAAGAAGAAGAGAAGCAATTCCTAATAGAAGAAAGAATCTTGTTGAATGAATTCTAGGAATGAAGAAGCAATGAAGCAGATGAAATCAAATGAGACAATCCATCAAGGTGAAAGATCACAAAACATCTGAAAATATGTGAAGAGCTTAAATCGTCTGAACATTCACACTCTCTGAACATATTTTGGATTTTGAAGACTCTCAATACTTATTACTTGAACAAAGTCCAATATGAGAAGTCTCAACAAAAGTGAATATCAGTTGTTCAATGGCTAAAATATTATTCAAATATTAGCAAGGAACTCTGATCAAGAAAGAAAGGAGAAAGCAACAGATTGTTAGAAGCTAAGCCAAAAGGAAGCTTGCACATTTTGGGCTAAAGGACAAACTCAACGGATACATCCTCACATTCACAGAAAGTTCAGAGGATCAGAAAAGCAGAAGAAGAGAGAGAATAGAAAAGAAGACATCCATCTAATTAAGGAAACCCTCTCAAGGATAAAGAGCTTATCAGTAGTGTGTCAGAACTAAAGTTTTATGCACACCTATCTTGCTTAAGAATAAGCAACCGTTTAGAGAAGCTACTTCACAATGGCTACTTGAGCCAGAATCACTTCCTCTCTAACGGTAACCAAGAAATCTTCAACGGCTATATTTCATCAGAACATATAAATAGCCTCAAGAAAGACTTTGAAGATGCTGGCTTGTTGGCAAGGCTTGCTTGCCCGTGGGGAAGCATGTAGACCAACCAAGTCAACCAAAATGGGGACATTGAAGTCCACCAGAAAGCAATGGTTGAAGCATAATTGCATATCCTACTTAGCCAATTAGTTGAGGGAGATTTACCTCACTTAGAAGACGAGATTGTACCTAATTCATATACTTGTATCTTAGTCTTATCCTTCTACTTAGATTGTAATTTATGTATCCTGAGTTAGACTCAGTAATCACTATGTACAAGAAGAATCTGAGTTTATGTTTCTAACGAACTTAAACTTAGATTGAGTTGTAAACACTTTATGTGTCTAAGAGCCTGGAGAGGCTTGGTGGAATAAAGAATACTTG
The DNA here is from genome assembly GCA_026901365.1 of Sesbania bispinosa. Taxonomy (NCBI): domain Eukaryota; kingdom Viridiplantae; phylum Streptophyta; class Magnoliopsida; order Fabales; family Fabaceae; genus Sesbania; species Sesbania bispinosa. The sequence goes on from QLOH01000151.1 coordinate 459,358, forward strand.
TGTGAGAGCCTGGAGAGGCTTGGTGTAAGAAAGAATACTGCATGAGTTGCCTGAAGAGGCAGTTGAAAAAGAAAGAATACTTGGTGTTGAGCCTGAAGAGGCTCTGTAAGAAAGAATACTTGTTAAGCCTGGAGAGGCTTGTGTGCGAAAGAATACTGCATGAGTTGCCTGGAGAGGCAGTTGAAAAAGAAAGAGTACTTGGTGTTGAGCCTGAAGAGGCTCTGTAAGAAAGAATACTTGTTAAGCCTGGAGAGACTTGTGTGTGAAAGAATACTGCATGAGTTTCCTGGAGAGGTAGTTGAAAATGAAAGAATACTTGTGTTGAGCCTGAAGAGGCTGTAGAAAGAATACTTGTATTTGTGATTCAGATAGTGGAAAAGCCAGTGGTGGTTTGCCCTGGGACTGGATGTAGCTCACTAGTTTGGTGGGTGAACCGGTATAAATTCTTGGCTAAGTCTTCTTTCCCTTAAACTCTTTTATTTACAGCTTTATATTTCTGAAGGGGATTGAACAGTATTTCTCATAATAAACCTAATTCAACAATTTCAATAAAATAAGTTTTTTAAGATAATAAATCATTCAGTTCTGAAAAGATTCTTTGTGGTATCTTTCATAAGGTATCTTGAGATGCATATGAATGGCTAAGATTAATTAATTAAGAGTCCAAGAAAGTCAACGTTCTGTTCAACTTTTCAGAGTCTCTAAGTTTATCAAAATATGTCCTTCTTATCTTCCGCAATTTACGTATTAACTCTGGTTATAAGTTTTTTTATCTCATTATGTCTTAATGGCTTCGTAATTTATTTTCAAGATTTCCAAAATGGTCAAAATATTCAAAACACTATTCAACCCCTCTTCTAGTGCTGCCTGTGGATCTAACATAAGGGACGCTCAATTCTTCTAGAAGGGGTCTTATAAATAAGGACGGAGGGAGTATATATATTTATGTAAGTAATGTATATATTTTTTTTTTACTGAAAAGGAAATTAAAAAACAAGACAAACAAAAAACAGAAACAAAACACCACTACAAATGCCTAATATCCTCAGCAAGAAGGGGAATCAATTCCCTGGGAGGGCGACGCCAAGTATGCCAATCTTGAGCAAGAGAAGTGCCTAGATGAGCAAGCTTATCTTCAGCATAATTCACATCTCTAGAGAATACTCTGAATAGACATAACCTCAGCAACATGCGGATGATAATTGAATTGAGTCTTATCCAAAATAACATCAACAGCAAGAGAGCAATCTGACTCACACACCACATCTCTGTACCCAAAGTCCCAAGCTAAGGATAACTCATGCCGAATTGCACGCAACTCCGCTAGATGAGCATTCCCCGAACCATCCCTGGCCGAGAAACCCACCACCCAGGAACCATAAACATCACGCAGAAGACCCCCTGAAGACATATGCCACTCTGCTCCGAGAATCCACCATCCACATTCAGCTTCACAGAACCGGTGTTAGTAGGAGGAGACCAATGAGAAGGGCTAGTCATGGACATACAGCCAGGACCATTAGCAAAGTTATCCATGACATCTGCATACTTCAAGATGTTACGAACAATATGAGAAATAGAGAGGATTTGCTGATCAAAGACAAATATGTTCCTCCACCTCCAAATCCACCACACTGCAGAAGCAAACAACAAATTCTGCTAACTTCTCAACATGTAAAAGATCCAACTGTTAACATCATTATTGAGAAAACGAGGATTAGTAGAAAAGCCAATCATAGACCAAACTTCGTTAGCATGAGGACACAACTTAAGACAGTGAAGAGAGTCTTCAACGGGAGCAGAACAACGGGGACAACCTGCTGAAACTGCAAGATGGCGCTGCTATCTCCGGAAATTAGTGGGAAGAACACCTTGCAAAATAAGCCAAAATAGCATTTTGACCTTTTCTGGAATTTTCAATTTCCATAGAAATTTTCAATTGACATCCGAGAGATGGACACTCCTACTCCCAGATAACCAAGCATAGGCCAAAGCTACAGAAAAAACACTTGTATCACTTCCCTTCCAACACCATTTGTCCTCAACTCCAAACACCAAACTGGCAGAGGTAACAAGGATTTTATGTCTAACATCATCAGACAGAGGGGTGCAAAGCTTTTGTAAGTTCCACTGCTGTTCAGAAATAATATTACTAAGGCATAACTGAAGATCAGAAACATGAACAAAAGGAACATAATTAGCAAGGGGACCTAAACCAAGCCAGTCATCAAACCAAACAGATGTTGCACGCACCGTCACCCACTTTAAAAACGTATGCTTCCTAAAATGTATTGACAGTCCCCACTATAGATCTCCATGTGCAAGAATCCCCAGGGAGAACTGAAGCATTAAAAATAGATCTCCCTCTAAGATATTTTTTCCTTAAAACCTGAGCCCAAAAACAATGATCATCATTAATCAATCTCCAAACCAATTTTCCCAAAAGGGAAGTATTAACCATATGAGTCTGTCGAAGACACAGACCACCCTGCTGCTTAGGACGGGTAACCATATTCCAATTAACAAGATGCCAAGCTCGAGACTGACTACTATTATTAGACCAGAGAAAGTGTCTAGTTACTCTATCAATCTCATTACACACAGAGGACGAAAACCAAATGAATTGCATAGCATACACATACAAAGAAGCCAAAACCGAGTTAGCCAGGCAAAGCCTCCCAGCCCGGTTAAGGAAAGATGATTTCCACGACGCCAGCCTAGTATGGATTTTATCAATGACATGCTAAAAATATTAATGCTGCTTTTTAACACGACCTTGAATTAATGGGAAACCCAAATAACGACCAAGATCATAAACCAGCCTAACTGATGACACTCTTCACAACTCTAGACTAGTTGAATGGGGAATACCAGATGAGCACATTGCTTTAGACTTGTTAAAATTAACACGGAGGCCAGAAGCCAAACAGAAATCCTTAACAGTGTTAGCAACAACCTGAACCTGCTGGGTGGTAGCTTTACAAAGAAGCAGCACATCATTAGCAAATAAAAGATGAGATAAATTTGGACCACCAGGAGAGATGGAAATTGGTTTCCAAACATTCACCTCAACTTTCTGTTGGATCAAAAGAGAAAGCTTCTCCATACACAGGACAAAAAGATAGGGGGACATGACCTTACCTGAGACCACGAGCAGGGGAAAAAGGCTCCAACCTCGAACCATTCCAGAGAATTGAAAGCCTCACCGACTGCACACAATTCATAATAAGCTTGACGATGGTTAGGGGGAAGCCAAAGTCAATTAGAGTATTCTCCAGAAAATTCCAACCAACACTGTCATAAGCTTTCTCAAGGTCAATTTTGAAAGCCATAATAGTTATTAACGTATTATACATATTAGTTATTCCACCATGCACATTATTAGTAGTAACTAGTATATTAACACGCATAATACGTGAATAAATATATATTTTTATTTAATTAAAATTAAATTTAAAATTTTAAAATTTAAAATAAATAATTTTGAACAATTTTTTAATTTTAAATTCTAATAATACATTATATTTTACTATTAAAATCTCCTTTACATCATTATTTGATACTAAGGTATAAAAAAAAATTAAAATCATGAAGATAAAAATAAAGACTTATATACTAAAAAAGACTGGAATAGAAAATAACAGGATAAGATTTTGAATCTTAATATATTTTAAAATTTAATATTAATATTTATTAGTATTAATTAATAACTTAAATAGGAAGAAAGAGAACATTAGTATTAATGATTGAGAAATAGAATGTCACTCTCACGAGTGCGAGTAGAATTTACCATCGAATGAGAGAAAGAGAGAGAATGTCAAAAATCATTGAGAGAGGGAGTAGAGTGAGGAAGTGTTTCCCTCTCCAAGGTGATGTCTCAAAATTATAACACAGAGAGTTAATTATTAGTTATGAAAAAAAATATATAATACACTAAGAAACTAAATTATGTACATGTGTGTTATTCACGAGTTTAAGCAACACACGAGTTACTATTAATGTATTTTGTTACCTTATTCGATTTAATTAGAGATCTTTGCGGTTCGATTTGTGGATCGGTTTTGAAGTAAAAACCATCTGATTCGATCATTGCGATTTTATCATTTTTATCCGATTGTTTTGATATTTTTATCAAATCTCATCCAATCCAATCCAATCGATTTTCGATTTTTTAAAGAAACAATAAATATTAGATAAAAGTGATAAAATCATGAAATAATAGTAAACATTTTTTATTGGAACTTATATTTATTAAAATTTATATAAAATTGTATAAAAAGAAGGACATTAGACATGAAAACTGATTTAAAATTAATTTAAAATTAATATATTTATAGAAACTAGCGGATAGACAGGCACTGCCGTGCTTGTCTATCGGCATTTTTTTGGGGGTAAAGACGTAAAATTTTTTATTTATATTTTGAAAGTACCTCATATAATTAATTTGTATGAATAAATTAAAATTATATTTATTATTTTAAATTAAATTAATCACAATGTAATATGTAAATATAGATTGCATACATTAAAGCTAAATAAATACAATTTATGTTCCATAATTAAATAAATTTAAAGAATTAAAATAAAAGAATGAATGATAGCTTGCATTTAAGACAATCTAAAATAGTATTGTTTATTTACAATTCTTATTTCTTTGTTAACTCCGTTCCTTCCTTAATTGAGAGACCAAACAGTGAATGAATTCCAGGAACATTTTTTTCCTCCCTGCATTTTAGATGAAAAACCTACTATGTCAATATTGATAGTTAACCCGTTTAAAATATTTCATTAAATTTAAATAGCAAATGAAATTGAATAATCATTTACCTTGAAATGATTCTTTAACCAAAGCTGAAATTCATCCTATTAAAACCAAATCTATGTCAATTATTATAGATATAAACTTCAGTGCATAAGAACCAAAGCTGAAATTCATCCTATTATAAGCTTTAGTGTATATGAGTAACTATAAGACATATTATTGATTCTTGATGTTAAGTTTACACATAAGATACCAATTTGACAACTTCCGTTATATCAGAACCAGTTCATCTCGTTATTATATTAGATTAACAACTTCTCACCATATTTAGCTCACTTTTTATGCTTCGCAATACCATGCATTTTTTTATCAGACATATGTAATTCAAATTGAAATAATGAGATTATATATCTATAATCAATACTGAATTTATTGAATGAATGAACTTCCTACCTTGTCTGATACAATCATTGCTTCCTCATGACAAAATTAAAAAGTTAAGTTACTCTATTGCACCAAGAAGATGGTAAACTATATAATCTCAACAAAAGTCCTTTGATAGAAGGTCTTTGCATAATGAGCAATTACAATGCAAAGGTTTAGTCAAAACACCACAAAAAATATCCAGACAAAATATAAATCAAACTAATGAAAAGAGAGATAGTACAAAATCAGAAGCCAAATGAAAAAGTGTAAAATTAAAAGAAAAAGAGAGACAGAGTACAAACCGTATTTTAACTAATAGATATAATGAGAAACCTTGAACGAATTAAAACACCAAATTTCCAATTAGACAATTACCAATAGCTTTGTTCTTCCTTTATGTTTAGACTTTTGGAACCACTCTTACTGCATGCAACTATTTTCTCACTCTCCCCTAAAATGTATTCAGTTCAAATGTGTTGGCATATCGTGTGTAGCATCTAAAATGGCAAGCAAAACTCAAAGTAGTTAAATAACTCATGAACGGCATGTGGCAGGATAACTACGACAAATTCAGAGTTCAATATGTTAAATTAAAATGTAAGATGGAGGCTAATCAATATATATCAGAAACCCCTAAGAAATCTATGAGTGAAGATGTTTGCTATGCTGATAAACAACTGAATCCTGACATGGACTTTGAGAAGATGGGTCTAAATTCAAGGTATGGTTTGCCAACAAAGGGTAGTGTGAAGAATATGAGGGAATGCGATGGGTATTGCTTATCTGACGATCTACAGAATAGGTCAGTAGTTCCAATAAAGAAGGGAAACCAGACACCATTCTCATCAGAAGATGATGGGTCATTGGATACAATGAACAGCAGTAAACATGGTTCAATTAAGAAAAGGAAATTGAATGACTGACTGGATAATGAGAAGCACAACACATTGTCTGTGGTAGGTGATATTCAATATGGTGAAGAGAGCAGTGTGAGTGGATTTAGGAAGGAAAAGAAATGTAGAGTTTTGAATACTGAGGCAAAATCAGTAACTCAAGGTGGGATGAAGCAAGTTTTCTTGTCAGATAGCAGGGACCAAACAGTTGTTGGGACAGAGGTGAAAAGTGTTGATAAGGCCCAACAACCAAGGAAGCTGAGAAAAAATGTTGCTTCTTACAAAGCTTTGGATTATTTTGATCCATTGGGTAAGGATTGATCGGATCATTGAGGGTGTGCTAATTTGACATTTACACAGCAGTCTACTCTCATCTTTTTTCAATTTCCAAGAAGACTTGATTTACCCTTCTCAATCTCTTCATGTTCAGTACAGAACCAAATCATTTAATAAATTCAACATTTGAAAGTACTAAAGTTCACTTGTTGATAAAAAGTAGCAAAACACAGAAAATAAAAAACGTCAAAATATAATCAATTTATTTCTATCTCAAAAATAAGGAGAAATTCTACTTATACTAAAAATGAGCTTGATACTGCTGTTAAGAGGTATATAAAGGCAACAAAATAAAATACCCGCTGGATTTTAAAATCTTAAACAATAATCTGAGGCAAAAGGTGCAATCAGATCACAACCTAAAGTAACATTGTCATCAAAAGGTGCAATCAAATCACAACCAAAGATAGATTTTCTCAAACTCTGTCATAAGAACCTTAAGGACAGAGCTTGTTGTGTGAGGCCAAAATCAACTGTTACGCAATTTCTATTAAGAATCTTTTGTTAAATTAAAGCCAATCATGTGTTATATAACATTTAATGCCCATTCAATCTTAAAGAAATTAATGAGAGATGAAACTTAGAAAAAATATTTGACCAGAAAGATAAAAACTCAGATGGAAAGTACTAAGTTTTATCTATCCTGTATTTTCTTTGCATCAACTACACACACATCATGATAGAATGTACAAACATGATATATTTTACCATTAGAATGAACTAAACATAAGCAATTTAAACCAGTAGTTTCACCTTCCACATGTAACTATATATTCATCAAACAGTACTCTTCACCCTACACTCATCTGTACATTTAATTCAAATCAGGATCTATAACAATTCCTTCAAATAAGGAACTATAACCAAATATTGAACTAAAAAGCAGAACATATGCATGTATAGTGCAAAATAAATTAGCTAATGTTTTTAACATATTCTCACATGCATTTTCACAATCACATGTTATTTTTTTTCATAAATTCCAACCTTGGCCAAGAAGACTACATGTGATCTGTGAAGACCATTAATCTTACAGGTGACCAAGATAAAGTTAAAATTTTAGTGTAAAGGAAACTCTAGTGGTATTAGAAACCTTGCTTTAATAAAGTATCAAAATGTCTTAATTACAGACTCTATTAAATGCCTTGTTCTTATTTTCATTATATTGTCATACAATATACAATCACTCTGCAGGTTTATAAACTGAACTCACATACTCTAAAAACATGTCCAAATTAATTCTATATTAGAAATAAGATCACAGACTAATAAAAGAATGTAGTTAACAGTTATCTAAATATGCAAATGGACATGAATAAATTAACAGTTATCCCTAGATGTTCCAATTTCAGAATCTGATGGATAGCTTCTCCTTCTCCTCTCCTTCTCTCTCCCTCACGCTCTAAACTTTCTCTTTATGTGTCCTTTATCCTACCATAGGGAGAAATTAAGCCATTAATTATGGATGGTGCATAGAATCCCAGGGAGGAAAGGGAAGGTGCAGAGAACCAGAAAAGGGGAAAACCAAAAAATAAAACATAGAGATACCTTGGTTGAAAGGCTTGAGCAATGTCACTGTGGAAAAAGGCGCAAGCTGATTCATCAGGTTAACTGATACATAGTTGCGGCTACATTTTCATCAATGTGAACACCCATGGAAGTGAATGAAAACACATGATTATAGCTTCTAATATTTTTTCGAAAATGTCTTCCTTCAGATGAACTATCTAAAAATATTTCTAGCAATTGTTGAGGAGCATTCACTTGTGGAAACGACACTTTTCCACCACCACAACAAATGTCACGCGATTCATGGTAAAACAATCGTGCATTGCATAATCCACACGTACTTGGAGCAGCCAATTGGGATCTGATCATTCTTGCATTATTGACAAAATTTCGAGCACTATTATGTTTTGCTCGAAAATTATTACACAATTCTGTGTTAACAGGAAAAAGTTAAATATAAATAAGCGTCAACAAAATTAAAATAATTTTTAATTGCAATATAAAATTTGAAAGAGTTTTTCATTGTTGTGAAAAATACACAATAATATATATTTGGTTGAAATTTAGAACTATATGAGAGAAAAGTAAAAGATCTATATAACATATGAGCATACTCAATAGAAATTTTAATAATCGATATATTGTGATAATAGTATAGATACACAAACACAAACACACACATGAAAAAAATTGTGCTAATTGAGTTTATATATTGACTCTATCACCCAACCCAACATATATATATGAAAAAAAAATTGAAATATTATTCATCGTACCTTCATTACGACACGATGCATCATTAATTGTGGCCATGGTAGACACATATGGTATTTCAGCTTCAGTAGAATCTGTGTTATTTTGAAAAATATTATATATGTTTGAAAAATGTTACTTTATAAGAATTATGACATAATTCATGTAAATATGTGATTTAATGATTGGTTATGGTTAATTTATGCCTCTTACCGTGCGCTGTTTCATTAACATGCCTAGTACTTGGTCCTGCTTCGTTGTCATGGGTTCCTTGAAACCGTCTTGAGGCAAAATTATTATCTGCCACTCGATTCCTATTTCTTCGTTGACGTAGTCTAGATAATTGTTGTTGTCTTTGCTCGTTGCTCATCCTTTGCCTTCTATTTCTAGCATATTGTCTCCATATGTCTCGTTGTTGATCTCGAGATCGTCCCCTATTGCTATTTTCCATTGTTCTATTATAACAATCTATATAAAAAAGAGAGATTAATATTATTTTTGTTATACATACAATTTATATTTTTATAAATCACTAAAAAATTAAATTTAAAATAATATTAAATCAAGTATAAATAAATAAATAATTAAAAACTCTAAACATTAATACATATATATAACATAGTTCAAGCAGTTAATATATTATTAAATATATAAAATAATAATTCAAACATATATGCTTTCATTTCAAGTGAATTTAATTTTCTAATAATATTTTAACTCCTTATCTATATTATTGAAATTAAATTATGTTATCTATACTATCAATTCTAATCTATAACAGGGATGGCCTTTTTTGGTGTCCACGTTTTGTTTCCAAATACCCCCGTAAGTTATTTTAAAATTTAATTAAAAAATCACCACTTAAATGGTAAGGAAAAGATTTTTAATTGTTATTGTGAAATAAATATTAAATTTTGATTATGAAAAAATAGAATTAACCAGAATTTGAATATGAATTTTATAAATAAGGATTAGTGTTAAAAAATAGTTATAATAAATATTATTAAAAAATATTTATAATTAAGTATATCATACAATATTAAAGAAGGATTTGAAATATAAATTTTAATTATTATATTATATTTATAAAAGTTAATATAGAATTTCACCAATTAAATGATAAGGTTAATAATACAAAATTAAATTAAGTAATAGCTATTTAAATTTGAGCAGGAAAAAAATAGAATAAATGAGGATTTTAATTTGAAGTGTAAAAAAAATTAGTATTAAATAAAGTTATTATTATTAAAATTATAAAAGGAATAAAATATAATCAAGTAGGATTTGAATTTGAATTGTGAAAGTAAGGATTAGTATTTAAAAAGTTATCATTAGGAAAACCAAAATTAAGTATATTATCCAAATTTAAAGTAGGGTTTGAATTTGATTTATTAATCTATATACTAATATAGATTAAATAAATGTGATGCATCTTTATGGTTCCGAAAATCATTCACTATTTGGGTTCCCTAATTAAGGAAGATTCAAAGTTGACAAAGAGATAAAATTTATGAATAAAAAATTCTATTTTAGACTGCTATAAATGCAGATATCATTTAGTATTTTAGTTTAATTATTTTTAGCTATGTAATTATTGAACATCAATTGTATTTATTTAGTATTTTAGTTTAATTACATTTATTAATATATTTTTGTGTTAATATTTTAGACTGTTTTAAATGCATTTGTCATTTAGTATTTTAATTTAATTCTTCATATCTATTTAACTATTGAACGTCAATTATATATGTTTAGAATTTTTATTTATTTACACAATTTAAGTTTTTTCCCAAAAAAAAAAGCGAATAGACAGGCATAAAAGTGCCTATATTTCCGCTAACCTTCTTCTTAAATTAATTATATTTAAGATTAATTGATATAAATTTATGTATACCAATTTGTGTGTGTCTCGTGAACCTCTAATTTATTTATCGATAACATTCAAATGTGTTCTCTCTTATGAATTTCAGTTTTGAATTTTAGTGTGCTTTAAAATTGAGTTGTTTTTCCATTGCCATAGGTAGTACAATTTCTTTATCGATAAATTACAACGAATTTGTATTTTGAAAAATTAATAAAATGATAATCCAATGTAGTAGCATTGATCATAAAATGATAGAGCTCATCCTGTAATTTTAATAAAGATAAAAAGTTGTTTTTCCATTGCCATAGGTAGGTATTGATAAATTTTTAATTGAGTGGAGCTAGTACTGTATGAAACATTGGTTGAATAAGGTTCAGGGTATTGAAAAACGTATTTTGAAACATAGTTCTTAGTAAACGAATAGTTATATTCAAAATTCAAATACAAATATCAATAAAGATAAAAAAAAAAGCCTTTATATAGGAACCGTTTAATCAACATTAAAATTCACAAATCAATCATTATTATAAAAAATTATAATCTATATAATATGAAAAACTATGGCCACCAACTTAATTAAAAGGAGAAGAACTTATTACAAAATCAAAACCTTGTATTCTATAACTTGTCGTAGCACAAATTGAATATCCCATACACATTTGTATTATTCTATCCTAGCGTTGGTCAGGTTGGCAGATCTAATTGATTTAAGAGAAATTACATATTTAAATAAGCTATGTATATAATCAAAATTTTATTCATCTGCATAATATTCCATATATAATTATAAATGGAAGTTGACAGTAATTATAAAATAATATCTTTCATAATGTATAATATATAATAAGAATTGATATGCAAATTAAATAAATTATCCAATAAAAATGAATTAATAAGAATTATATGTAAATTAAATAAATTATCTAGAAGTCAAGTAATTAAAGGAATGTGATAAGAATATATATAGTCATTTATCTAAGGTAGTGGGTTTTTTTATTGTATTTTTTTATATTTTAAATAATCTACTTCCCTACATGTCATTATTAAAATATTTTCATGTAATATCTTTATCTTTCATATGTTTAAGTATACAAATATTTAAAAATAAATAATATACATAGAGCGTGATTTTAGTTTTCTATATTTGTACATTTAATCTATGTTACAAAATGATTTTATTAAATAAGCATGATTTATTTACCGTAACATGGACAATGATGTTACAATGTTATTTATACATTTAAACAATGATTTATTTAAACTGTGATGATATTTTAAATAGCGTATTGAACATGGATTTTACAATGAACATGAACATGGATTTTGAAAAATGATCAGAGTCTATATTGCGTAACAATATTGCTGGATGTGTGATTAAATCAATTCAAAGAAGGAAAGAGAGAAGGAAAGAGACTTAAGTAATATATATATATATGTGTGTGTAAGTACATGTGATTAAATCAAGTATAAATAAATACACACAGGAAAATATACACCGAATAAATTTATAGATTGAAGCAATTCTATTAAGTAAAAGGGAGAAATAGAAAGTTATAGAATTGAAAAAAATATGGGAAATCAACACACCTTCTAGTGGTAGCATAATCAATATGGTTCTAAATTTTGTGGAATCCAAAGTGATGGCTCCATGAATCAGACTCACCAATCTTGAAGAGGAGAAAGATAGTGGGACTGGAAAACTGCAATGTACACAATTAGGGGATTAAATTATTAAAATATATTTAATTTGATCCTTTTCCACACAACTGACTCATTGCTTAGATTGTTTAAATGACATCCAAGTGCCACTGACCAATCCATATATAGGACAAATTTTTTAAAATAAAAAAGTGAAAAAGACAAAGAAAGATACATCTAAAAGACAAAGAACGGATTTTTTTTAAATAAAAAGGACCACTTACCTTATTTTAGTCAAAAAGACATGACAAAAACGCAAGTGCAATACTATTTTTGTCCATAAAAGATTCACGGTCAATATTTCAATTGTTTTAAAATGCAAGTGCAATACTATTTGAGAAAGGGAAGGTTTCGCAGATTTCAGAACTGGAAATTGGAGAAAGAGGAAGATGAGTAAGGGAGGTTGAATTCGGATTGAAAGGGGAGAGAGGATGGTTAGTGGGCGGATGGAACTGCTGTAATGTTGAAAACTGTCTCTTCTCTTTCCGCGGTTATTATGTGTGAGAATTTTTTTTTAATAAAGTAGTGGTTGTTACATGGGGCATTATGGTCAAGTAAAAGTGGACAACAAATGCAACCATTCCCTTTATTAATAGTATAGATTATTCTAACATATTATAATATTGGGTCCTTCTAGGGTGTTTCATCTTATAGCTGAAACACCGGTGTTTCACCACTTTTTTAAATGAATGACTTGCTAGTGTAGGTAATCTTACCTGTTAAATATAATAAATCACATCGTTCAATATTTGCTCACAAGTCCTCTTATAATAAACAAAATATGCCTAACGTTTACATTCAAACTAGCGCAACAACATCTCAATCATATGGTAATGTTATATAGACATTAATATTGTGGTGCAGCAATAAATCAATACCACTTAATTATTGATTTAATAATTAATTACAATGTAACAACACTGCAAATGTTAATGATTTATAAGTAATTAGTTGATGGACATGCATTTATTATCATACATTACTTTAATAGAATTACTTTAATTACAAAGGAATGACACACACATAATTTTCATTTTAAAACATAGCTAATTGATCAATATCAAATTAAAATTATAATAAAAAGAAAAAAAATATTATTTTAGTAATTTTTTATACTTATCATCTCTCTTATTAAATGTAAAATTAGAAAAATTTGAAAAAATTTTATTTTAATTGTTAGATTGTTATTGTTAGTATATCATATGATAGATATGGGCTTGGGCCTATCACTATGTATATTTGTAAATACACTTATGTGTATATATATTATTTTCCGCTGTGTATTCTAGACACACGGATTCTATCATATGTCTCTCGTTTTCTCTTCATCTCAACATGGTATCTAGAGCCTAACGAGAGATAACCCTAGTCCGTGCCTTCCCAGTGGACCCACTGTCCATTGGTGTCAATTTTTTTTCCGGAAACCGTGTCTCATTCCGGTTTCCGGTCTGCCCGTGTTGCCGTGTTATTTTTCCGGCACTTTTTCTCTCTTTTCCGCCGCTGCCGCCGCCGCCCGCCGTGAATCCAACCGGGGCCACCACCGTCGGACTCGCGCCGTCAATCCGAGTCCAACGCCGCCGGAATCGTGTCCATCGGAGCAGCGACGCGCTCTCACGCGCCGTTTCTTCGCCGGAGCGTTTCTCCACCGTCAACCGCGCGTGGAGGCGCGTCCGGCCGCCGTTCCGGCTGCCCTCGCCGCCGCCAGACTCGCCTCGGTGTCCTCTACCCCGATCTGGTCTTTGTTTGTGAGTTTCAGGTCTGGTCCTCGCGGGTTCTTCCTTTTTTGGACGTTTTTCTCTCTCCTGTGGCTGTTTCTCTCTCCTACAGTTGACCCATGGCTACTCCTGCTGCTACTAAGTCTGATACTCCTATCTTTACTAACTATGTCAATGTCCCACTCTCTATTGACAAGTTAGATGGCAGTAACTATGATACCTGGGCCTCTGATATACGACTCTGGCTAAAGGGACATGATTATCTTGATCATCTTACTCAGAAGGCTGATTCCATCGACGAAAAAGATCGCCCCCGCTGGTCCAAAGTTGATGCTCAGATTTGCAGTGTTCTTAAGTCGACTATTCATCCTACCCTGAAGCAGATATTTCGCGCCCATGAGACATATGCTGGGGTTTGGGAGCAGGCAAGGGTGCTTTACACCAATGATACTCAGCGCCTCTATGGTGTTTGCCACAACCTCTTGAGTACCATTGTCCCTAGACGACTTGATGGATCCATGGCTGAGTACTTGGGCAAAGTTCATGGTCTTTTACATGACTTCAATGAACTCTTGCCCCCCGCTTCCACTCCTGCCCAAGAACTGGAGCAACGCCAGACTTTCTTTATGTTGATGGCATTGTATGGGCTCCCAGACGAGTATTCTTTGGTCCGTGATCAGATTTTGGGATCTCCGACTGTGCCCACTTTGACCTCCACTTGGTCAACGTTGTTGCGTGTGCCGCCCAAGTCATCTATTGACATACCTTCTCCTATCACCCCTGTTGACTCTTCTACCTTAGTATCCCAGCGTGATGATCGTAGCCGCTCTCGCAAACCAGGCAAGACTCGTCACAGGTGTGATCATTGCCACAAATTGGGCCACACTATTGATCGGTATTTTGCATTGCATGGCCGCCCTCCTCGGTCTGCTAATGTTGCCCAGGTTGCTCCCTCTGTGCCTTCTGATGTTGATGCCACTTCCTCTGCTCATCCAGGACCGCCGGCTATCTTCAACGACTTCCTTAAATGGTATGAGGATCGTCAGGCCTCCGGTTCCACTGCTTCTGTTGCGCACACGGGTAATTCCTTTGCTGGTCTCACTCACTCCACCTCCCTTGGCCCTTGGGTTCTTGATTCTGGTGCCACCGATCATATTACTGGTAATAAATCCCTTTTCTCTACCCTTTCCACTTCTGGTTACTTACCGTCTGTGACTTTGGCTAATGGCTCCCAGGCCCCATCCCATGGTGTTGGTAGTGTCCACCCTCTTCCTTCTCTCTCCATTGATAATGTCCTTTATGTCCCTGGGTCACCATTTAACTTATTATCCATTAGCCGTCTCACTCGTACTCTTGATTGTGTCATTTCTTTTACTAAAGACTCTGTTTTCTTACAGGACCGGAGTTCGGGACGGATGATTGGCGCCGGATGTGAGTCTCATGGCCTTTATCAGCTTCGTACTTCTGCTCATGCTGGCTCGGTGGTGGATTCTCCCCTTCTCATCCATGCTCAGTTGGGTCACCCTAGCCTTGCCAAGCTACAACAACTAGTACCGAGTCTGTCTAAGTTGTCCACTTTGTCGTGTGAGTCATGTCAATTAGGAAAACATAGTCGTAGTCCATTTCCTAGGAGTGTCAATAACAGAGCTTTGTCTCCTTTTGCTTTAGTTCACTCTGATATTTGGGGTCCGAGTCGTATTAGGTCTACTTTAGGGTTTCAGTATTTTGTTACTTTCATTGATGATTATTCTCGATGTACGTGGTTGTTTTTAATGAAAAATCGTTCTGAGTTGTTTTCTATTTTTCAATCATTTTATAATGAAGTGAAAAATCAATTTGGTGTTTCTATCCGTGCTCTCCGCAGTGATAATGCTCGTGAATATCTCTCCCATTCTTTTCAAACATTTATGGCTTCTCATGGTATTCTTCATCAGACCTCTTGTGCATATACCCCACAACAAAATGGGGTTGCAGAGCGCAAGAATAGACATCTCATTGAAACAACTCGAACCCTTTTACTTCATGGTCATGTCCCTCAACAATTTTGGGGTGATGTTGTTCTCACCGCGTGCTATCTCATCAATCGCATGCCCTCTTCTGTCCTAAACAACCAGGTCCCTAACTCTATATTGTTCCCTCATGAGCCTCTCCACCCCTTACCTCCTAGAGTCTTCGGGTCTACGTGCTTTGTTCACAACCATAGTCCTGGTCTTGATAAATTGTCTGCGAAGTCTCATAAGTGTGTCTTTCTAGGTTTCCCTCGGTCTCAGAGGGGGTATAAGTGTTTCTCACCCTCTCTTCGTAGATATCTCATTTCAGCTGATGTCACGTTCTTTGAGTCTTCTCTCTACTTTGAGTCTAGTTCCTTAACCTCTGGGTCTGACTTAGTATCCACCACCACCCCTTTTGTCTTTGATCCCTCAGACATGCCCGTTGTGCAGGGAGATCCACCACCTCAGCCACCTCTACAGGTTTATCATCGTCGGCAACCTCCACGCCTTCCAGACGGGCCACCTATTGACTCTCCTCCGGAGCCAACTCCTCCGTCTCCTCCGGTCCCACCTCCTCCGGCCCCTTCGGCCCCACCTCCTGAGTCTGATCTCCCTATTGCACTTCGTAAAGGTATACGCTCCACTCGTAATCCTTCACCTCATTATGTCACTCTGAGTTATCACAGGTTATCCCCATCCCATTATACTTGTCTCTCTTCCATTTCCTCTGTGTCTATTCCTAAAACTGCAGGTGATGCCTTAGCCCACCCTGGTTGGAGACAAGCTATGATTGATGAGATGTGTGCTCTTCAGAACAGTGGTACTTGGGATCTCGTTCCTTTGCCTCCTGGGAAATCTGTTGTTGGTTGTCGGTGGATCTTCACAGTGAAAGTTGGCCCTGATGGCACAATTGATCGGCTCAAAGCTCGATTAGTCGCCAAAGGTTATACTCAGATATTCGGGTTAGACTACGGTGACACTTTTTCTCCCGTCGCCAAGATGGCTTCTGTCAGATTATTTTTAGCCATGGCTGCTATTCGTCATTGGCCCCTCTATCAGTTAGATGTCAAAAATGCCTTCCTTCATGGTGACTTGTTGGAGGAAGTTTATATGGAGCAACCTCCTGGTTTTGTTGCTCAGGGGGAGTCTTCAGGCTTAGTGTGTCGTCTCCGCAAGTCTTTATACGGTCTTAAGCAGTCTCCCAGGGCTTGGTTTGGTAGATTCAGTACAATAGTCCAGCAGTTTGGTATGACTCGGAGTGAGGCTGACCATTCTGTGTTTTATCGCCATTCAGCTGCTGGGTGTATCTACTTGGTAGTGTATGTTGACGACATTGTCATTACAGGTAGTGATCACCATGGCATTTCACAGATAAAACAACACCTTTGTCATCATTTTCAGACTAAAGACCTTGGCAGACTGAGATACTTCTTGGGGATTGAGGTAGCACAATCCAAGAATGGAATTGTAATTTCCCAGAGAAAGTATGCATTGGATATTTTAGAGGAGACCGGGCTAATGAATTCCAAGTCCGTCGACACACCTATGGATCCAAATGCTAAACTTCTACCAGGTCAGGGGGAGCCACTTTTAGATCCTGAGAGATACAGGAGACTGGTTGGAAAACTGAACTACCTCACCGTCACTCGTCCAGACATCTCTTTTGCAGTTAGTGTGGTAAGTCAGTTTCTTAATTCTCCTTGTGCTGGTCATTGGGATGCAGTCATTCGCATTCTAAAATATATTAAAGGAGCCCCAGGAAAAGGTTTGTTATATGAAGACAATAAACATACTCGAGTTGTGGGATACTCAGATGCAGATTGGGCAGGTTCTCCTACTGATAGGAGATCCACTTCTGGATATTGTGTCTTTATTGGTGACAACTTGATTTCCTGGAAAAGCAAGAAGCAAAATGTGGTGGCGAGATCCAGTGCAGAAGCAGAGTATAGAGCTATGGCTTCAGCTACTTGTGAGCTTATTTGGCTCAAACAGTTACTTGAAGAACTGAGATTTGGGGAGGTTACACAAATGTCCCTCATTTGTGATAACCAAGCTGCCCTTCACATTGCCTCTAATCCAGTATTCCATGAGAGGACCAAACATATTGAGATAGATTGCCATTTCATCAGAGAAAAGATTTTATCTGGAGACATTACTACTCAGTTTGTTAATTCCAATTATCAGTTGGCAGATGTCTTCACCAAATCATTGAGGGGTCCTAGGATTGATTATATATGTAACAAGCTTGGTGCATATGATTTATATGCTCCAGCTTGAGGGGGAGTGTTAGATTGTTATTGTTAGTATATCATATGATAGATATGGGCTTGGGCCTATCACTATGTATATTTGTAAATACACTTATGTGTATATATATTATTTTCCGCTGTGTATTCTAGACACACGGATTCTATCATATGTCTCTCATTTTCTCTTCATCTCAACATTAATCATGATTTGCTTAAGGACACGTCCCACAACCTTGGGATACCCTTCCAACCCACCAAATGAATTTTGGCGATTTTCTCCATTAAATTTATTATTATGAGATTTTTATAGAAAAAATACTATAAATATAAATTAAAAAATCACAAATGAAAAAAAGAATCTAGAAAAAAAATCATTTTAACCATCATTGGGTTGTCCTTAATCCACTTTATCTCACTTTTCATATGTTGAACTATTAACTCGGATCCCATATGTTGATCATTTATTTCATGTAAAATTCAACCCTGAGTGAATGTCATCTTATTGTATTACTAGTTATGGATTGCTTGAGGACTCCTTCCACAACCTTGGGTATCCCTCCCAACCCACCAATTTAATTTTGGTGAATTTTCTCCATAAAATATATTTATAATGATTTTTATATACAAATACTAAAAAAAATTTCAAAAAGTAGATATTACAAAAAAAAAAAAAAGGAAAAATTATTTAAACCATCATTAGGCTGTCCCCTAACAATTGTGTAATTATTTTCATGTTGAACTAAACATTGGATGAGTAAAGCTTCTTGGATCAGTAAACCATAACATTGATGGATTTAAATTGTTGAACTTAATTTGGGACAATTATGAAATGCATTTAACTTTGTGTTCAAACATAATGATTATAATTAAAATTGTTAAACTTAATGCTTAGTAATTATATTATATTATATTATATTATATTATATTATATTATATTATATTATATTATATTATATTATATTATATTATATTATATTATATTATATTATATATTACAACTTTTTTCTCAATTACTATTATATAATTTAATATTTAAATCCAACAATTAACAACAAAATGACTTAATTATTTTAAATTAAATATATTAATATATTTTGTAGTTGTTAATTTTAAACTCATAAAAATGAAAATTTATATGTATGGATAAATATTAGAAACATAACTCAATTAACTTGATATTTTAATTTCCTTATTATGTAAAGACAAAAAATGTAGAAGAAGAATTGATAAAGTTATAAATTGTTAAGAGATAAAGAAATTGTTGAAACCACTCAATTTTTATGTAAGTTAAACTATGCATTTAAAAGAATAATTCAATAGGTATTATAATAATTATTATAATATGTATGAATAAAAATTAGAAACATAACTCAATTAATTTGATATTTTAATTTATTATGTAAAGGTAAAAATGCAGAAGAATAATTGATAAAGGTATAAATTTTTAAGAGAAAGAAATTGTTCAAAACACTCAATGGAATACAAAAAAGTGAAACTACACATTTATTATGACAATTTTTATATAAGTTAAACTATGCATTTGAAAGAATAATTCATTAGGTATTATAATAATGATTACATATAAAACTCAAGTGAATTATACAATATTATATATATATATATATATTTATAATAAAAGTAATATTAATTAATGAGAAAAAGGATTGTGCACTGACAGTGTAAAAAATTTTACACTGACGGTTAATCACAACTCTTGATTTATCGTGAGTTTGTTGACTTTACTAATTAATATTTTAAAAATCATATAAATGAAAAATCATGATTAAATGTAAGTGTAAAACTCTTTTACACTGTCAGTGCATACTAATTAAACTCTTAATTAATAATCAAGGACGGATTCAAGGCAAGCATGGGCTTGGCCTCTCCCTCCCCCATTCTATTACATTATCACTATATATGTAATAAATGAAAAAAAGTTAAATAAAATGAGTGTCATACATTTAATTTTTATAATCTAAATTTTATTTAATATTTTTATATTGAAATTTAGTCCCTTTAGGACCCGTTTGGTGCACAAGATAAGAGACAGGATATGATAACTTTATCCTATCTCATCACTTATCATGTGTTTGTTGCACTAATATGATAGGATAACTTTATCCTGTTGCTTATCCTATCATATCCTTCTAGTGTAATTCTTATCCTGAGGGGAGAGCTGGGTTAGGGAGTGATAGGATAGGATAAGATAAAATAAAAAAATTTCTTCCTCATTTATCCTCTCTTTCTCTCTCATCTCTCCCCCTCTTTCTCTCTCATATCTCTTCTCTCTCTCTCCTCTCTCTCCTCTTTCTCCCCCCTCTCTCTCCTCTAGAGCCGGCAAAATGGGCTAGCCCGACCGGGCCGACCCGCAAAAATATATGGCTTGGGCACCTATTTTAGAAGCCCGAATAACTCCCGGGCTTTTTAGCCCAACCCAATAAAGTCCGCTACCGCGAAAATATCGGGTAGTCCGTTAAAACCCGCAAAAAACGGGCTACCCGCAAAAGGGTAGGGCTCGGACACCTATTTTAGAAACCCGAATAACTTTCGGGCTTTTTAGCCCAACCCGATAAAGCCCGCTGCTCACATCAAGGTGGGTCGGGCCGGGTAGCCCGAATTGACACAACTCTACTCTCCTCCTCCCCTCTCTTTCATCTATCCCCACTCTCTCTCTCCCTCCTCCTCTCTCTCTTGCTCCCCCTCCTCTCTCTCTCTTCTCTCTTTCCCCTCTCCCCCTTTTTCTCTCTCTTTCTTTCCTCTCTCTCTCCCCTCTCTCTCTAAAATAATAATTTTTTGTGCTAATTTTGATATTAATTTTAATATTTTTAACAATTTTATTTTCTGTAAAATAAATTTAAATATTTTCTAATAAAAAATAAATTTTATTTATGTGTGCTTGCTAAAAAGTAAAAAAAAAAAAATTTAAATTTATAATAAGGGTAATTTTGTCATTTTAATATTCTTTATATCCTATCCTACCATAATCTGTCTATCTCAAACGTAGGATAGGATAAATAATCATATATGTCTTCTTATCCTGGCCGGTGTACATCAAACATATGATAAGATAAGAGCTTATCCTGCTCTTATCCTATCATGTCACTATCCAACTCTCCTATCCTATCATGTGCACCAAACGGACCCTTAAGTGATTTGTATCATTTTTTTTACCATAGGGACCCCTATTACCAGGGGTAATCCTATTCTGGGCTTAGTCACAGTCAAGGCTCTTCACCCCTCCCTAAGAGTGTGTTTAGTGGGGATCGAATCCAATAGTTTTTCCCACAATCTCAACCTGTGTTGCCAATTGAGCCACAACTCTTTGATAATTAAAAAAAAGTTTATTTGATAGAAATATTATTATTGACAATTTTTATAACATGAATGTACTATATATATAACTTAATTAAATGATGTGATGAATTTGACTAATATTTAATATTTATTATTAAGAAAACTCTGGCTCCCTTCATATGAATCATGTATTCGTCCCTGTTAATAATAATAATAATAATAATAATAATAATAATAATAATAATAATAATAATAATAATAATGTATGATCCGATTGTTTTAGAAGATAGATTATACTAACTATTTTACTAGCATGACAATTAGTGCAACCTAAAAAAATAATAATAATAACTTGTAAATATTTATTGGATTAATAAGCCTAGCAACACAGATAAAGAAATTTGCTTGGCAATAAAAAAACACAGATAAAGAAATTGCGTCCCTATATCTTCAAAATCAATGGGTAATGTAAAATGGTCGCTCTGCTTAATGAATTAATTAACAAACTCTACTTTTTGTCCTTCGTCTTCCATTCGTAAATAAATCTGCAAGTTATATAAGGGTGGTCGTGTAATTAAATAATTAAATCCTGTGAATTAAACAAAAACACGGAGGGGCTATCTTGTAAAATTTTAGAAATTTGCTCAAGTGGTAATAGGTAATAGATCTTGACCGTTCATTATATTTTTATTATATCTAACGGCAATCAAAGGATGAAACACTAGTGTTTCACCCATGAGATGAAACACCCTAGACAAAGCCTACAATATTAGATTAAATAATTTTTTTTAATTATTTTATTAATACGAGTTTAACCATGATTTAATGCATAGATCAACCATTTAAATTTTAAATTAGTATTTTTACCGATTCAAATAATCGATCATCACCCTTTTTTAAAAACATTGATTTACTTATGAAAATATATAACTCAAAGAAGGGTAGC
This sequence comes from Sesbania bispinosa, assembly GCA_026901365.1. Taxonomy (NCBI): domain Eukaryota; kingdom Viridiplantae; phylum Streptophyta; class Magnoliopsida; order Fabales; family Fabaceae; genus Sesbania; species Sesbania bispinosa. The sequence goes on from QLOH01000151.1 coordinate 481,794, forward strand.
AAATAAGAGTATATGAGAAAAAATTAAAAGATAAGATAATACAATTATTAATGTTATTATGAGAGTGGGTGTGCAACAGAAAAACAACTTACAAAATGATAAAATTAATTCACGCGCGCGGCATGGTAATTGATTGACACAAACATAACATAAACACCTGCAGATCACTCAAAGTCCTTTTTTTTCTTTTTACATAGCTAGCATAGCCATATAGGATATATAGATGTAAGGAAGCAGATGAATATGCTTGGAGATTAATTATTACTTTATCACTACAAACGAGAGGGGTAATGGTTGACGGGGAAATAAGAAACTACCAACGGAGCTGATCCCTTTGATTTTGGTTTGCTGATCTTTGGTTTTGATTGAGATTCCTCTGGGCAATCAAAGACTTGAGATGATGAAGGAGCAAAGCAATTAATTGAAAATCAAACCCATAGCTTTTTTCATACCTTAATTTGCCTGTGGTAAGTGTATTTATATGTACGTACAAGTGATTAATTTGCACAAGGCCAAATATTTATCTGTTTGATATGGAAACTGAAGAGGTAACTAATAATTAACCAGACCAATTTATAGCGCTATGAAATAAGAAAAATTAAGGAAACTACATATGTACGTTGCTTAATTAGGAGTTATTAGGACCCCACACATATATATATATCTTTCAAAAATGATTAAGGATTTATTCACACCAAAAAATTTGGGTGTGGGTAATGTAGGAAAAGAAAGATAAAAAGTGTGCTGCTATAAATGTATGGGTCCCACGCCGACCTCAATCTTAGCATTTTCCCCTTTCTACAAACTTTCAAATAGGTTTCAAAATGGGCCTCATCTAGGTGGCCCATCAGGGACGCCTATAAATAATAGAGGCACACTAACGACCTAGGTATCTGACATATTCACACTAATGGGCCCATCAGGACTAGGTTCAACGCCGCTTAGGTACTTGAGCTCGGTCCCTGAAAACTTTTTTAGAACAGATTGGTGCCCACCGTGGGGCGGCGGTAAAACTACAGCTGACCACATCATTCACATTTTTCCTTCCTCCTTTGCTCCGATTTAGCTCGGCCAAAGTCTTCTTTCTCTGTGATCTCGCTGTAAGAAGAAAACAAAAGAAAATGCAGCATTTCGTGGATTTGCGAGAGAATTCGAATTTCGGTGATCCAAATTCATGACTTTCAGCGTAAGACCACCTCGCATCCTCACTTTCAAGCTCCATCGCTGCTGAGGGTTTCTACATTGGCCAATTCGTTTACTGGGGCTGTCGTGCAATCGGTTCAGTGGACTTACACATCTTCTGACAATTTTGTCCAGAAAAAGGGTACGTACGTATTGTCTCTCTTTACAACAAGTTTAGAATGAATAAATAGACAAATTGAAACTTTTAGAAAAATCCAGAGAAATGGAATGTTTTTCAATGAGGAATCATACAAAACAGTCACATGAAACAAGAATTTTCCACTTTCATTGTTAAAATCAAAACACCCTTACTATTTTAGTATTTCCCTCTAATTTATTGGTACCATACTGTGAAATTCATAAATTCCTTTTTTCATGTTTTGTGGTAAATAATTTGGCTAAATTTTAGTTTATTTTTTTTTATTGATTTTACCCAGTATGGAAAGAATTGTTCATGTATTCGATTTCATATCCCATTTTACGACGATTTGCTTACTCTGCATTTTTTAACCAAGCCAAAATGATAATGTAATGTTCGATTAATTTATGCTATATAAAAATTTTCTGAACAGTAGAACTGTGGAAGAAGAATTGTAGTACAAAATATACCTTTTCGTCATTGACAAAACTAAATATCCCTTTTGAAAAATCGGACTTAATATATGACTGTTTGTTTGAGTTAATTTGATCAATAAATCCAAAATAATAATTAATGATGATCCGGACTAGCTGGCAGTTTACCAAAGCTAATTGCTACTGAGAATTTGTTAATTAAAAACCATATTAAACTATATTTATGTTGTGTATAGCCAATAACTTATTATGCTTATTATACACGCTAATGGCGCAATTCCTTTTTCATGTTTTGTGGAAAATAATTTGGACAAATTTTAGTTTAGATCTTGTTGATTTTACCGAGTATGGAATGGATTATTTAAAGTAAAGGCTAGTTTATTATTTACATTTTTTTTACATACAGTATGACTATACATTGATTAATTAGTTTAAACCATTTCTTATTGTATGATGATGACATTATTTTAACTATTTATTTTATATGTGTTTAGCCCATGAAATTCAAATTTTAATTTTCTCCTGTGAATCCTGATACTGTAGTCAATTATTAAAATTAATTGTCTTAATAAAATGTATTTAACTCTCATTACACAAGCTTATTTAGCCTTAATTACATCAATCATTATAAGCAATTTAAATAAATTATACCTATAAATTCAACTTATCAATCTTGCATAATTAAGTAATTTATATACTATATATGCAAGAAATATTCTATTTAATATTATCAGATTTAATATTTTCATTAAATTTAACACGCAATAATTTTCAATCAAATCAAGTAAGTTTTCTTTTTTTATCATTAGTGATAATTTATTGGTCAAATAATGTTACTTTATATGATTTCTTTAATTACCATATTAGAGGACATGAATATTAATATGTAACATTAATTGTAATTGTTATCTTAATTACTAATATAGATTCTTTTTGTTTGCAAATTACTCCCTCACAATCAATATGTTGGCACGGTGGAGGACTGACCAAGTATAAAATCTTTCCTTTCGCCGACTTTCTAAGGAAGAATGAAATATGAAAGTAAAAGAAGTCTTTGATCTATACTCAAGCCGCCAATGAATTGGTGGGGACCGAGATGAACTTGGCCAATTATGTTGAAGCCTCCAATGAATTGGTGGGGACCGAGATGAACTCGGCCGATTATACTGAAGCTGCCAATGAATTGGTTTAGGGTTTAGGCCAATTATACTGAAGCCGCCAATGAATTGGTGGGGACCGAGATGAACTCGGCCGATTATATTGAAGTCGCCAATTAAATTGGTGCGGACCGAGATGAACTCGACCGATTATACTGAAGCCGCCAATGAATTGGTGGGGACCGAGATGAACTCAGCCGATTATGTTGAAGCCGCCAATGAATTGGTGGGGACCGAGATGAACTCGACCGATTATGTTGAAGCCGCCAATGAATTGGTGGGGACCGAGATGAACTCGGCCGATTATATTGAAGCCGCCAATGAATTGGTGGGGACCGAGATGAACTCGGCCGGTTATGTTGAAGCCTCCAATGAATTGGTGGGGACTGAGATGAACTCGGTCGATTATACTGAAGCCGCCAATGAATTGGTTTAGGGTTTAGGCCAATTATATTGAAGCCGCCAATGAATTGGTGGGGACCGAGATGAACTCGGCCGATTATATTGAAGTCGCCAATTAAATTGGTGTGGACCGAGATGAACTCGACCGATTATACTGAAGCCGCCAATGAATTGGTGGGGACCGAGATGAACTCAGCCGATTATGTTGAGCCGCCAATGAATTGGTGGGGACCGAGATGAACTCGGCCGATTATGTTGAATTCGCCAATGAATTGGTGGGGACCGATACGAAATCGGCCGATTACACAATCACAAAACACATGAACATCATTGAATCCACCTAATTTGGCATTCAACAAGGTATTTCTTCAAATTAACTTGAGGTATCTCTTCAACTTTAGCAAGGTATTTCTTCAACTTAACCTAAGGTATTTTTTCGGCTTAGCCTAAGACATGTTTTCAACTTATTGTAAGATATTCTTACAAGCATAAGGTACTTTCTCAACTTCGCCTAGGTGGGCGAAATGCTTTCAGTTAAGCATTAGGTAGTTATTTTGATTGGTTATGAGATCGGTAACTAAGTTGTTTGCCAAGTGCTTCATAAAATTATTCACTTGTTGGAGTGACTCAAACGTATCAATTGGAACATGTGTAATTAAAAAAGCGGCAAAGATAAGAGTACAATTTGCTAAAAAAGAGTAGAGTTCACTTAATTAACGGACATTTGTTACATCAAAAACTTCTGAGTAAATTAAAAGTAGTAAACTAAAAGAACGAAGTAGCATAATAAATTAAAGTTGCAAAGGGATTTCAATGTGTGTTGTTAATTGCAAAACGTAATCATGAATAATCATGATATTGCCTCGGGAGTTGTGTAAATCGGCCTGGGAACTGTAAATGGGTCACGTCATAAAAAGACGCGTCATGATTGGACGGTTCCCGACGTTTATGAAGAAGCAAAAATGGTGAGAGATTAAATTAAGTCCATCTCAGGAACGATCACAATAAGGAAGAACCACTTCGAGCTCTTCACTTAAGCAAGCTAGGACTCAAGCTCGGGGGGTTGTGTTCCATTATAGATGTATGGGCCCCACGCCACCCTCAATCCTATGTAGATTGAATCTACCTAGGTGACGATCTTAGCAGGGGGTCTTACTTCGAGCTCTTCGCCTAAGCAAGCTTGGACTTGAGCTCGGAGGGCTGTGTTCCATTATAGATGTATGGGCCCCACGCCGACCTCAATCCCATGTAGATTGAATCTACCTAGGTGACGATCTTAGCAGGGGGTCTTACTTCGAGCTCTTCACCTAAGCAAGCTTGGACTTGAGCTCGGAGGGCTGTGTACCGTTATAAATGTATGGGTCCCACGCCGACCTCAATCTTAGCCTTTTCCCCCTTTTTACGAACTTTCAAATAGGTTTCAAAATGGGCCTCACCTAGGTGGCCCATCAGGGAACGCCTATAAATAATAGGGGCACACTCTTGACCTAGGTATCTGACATATTCTCACTCTGAGGACTAGGTTCAACGCCGCCTAGGTACTTGAGCTCGGTCCCTGGAGACTTTTTTTAGAACAAAAAGAAAAAAGAAAGTAATTGGTGAGAATATGATAACTGATATGATCAAAGATGCGTAGAAAAAAAAATAAAGAAAGTTTGTGCTGAAAAATCAAACCCTTAAAATATCTAATGGTCTTGTACATGTGGCCTTGTCATGTCCACTATTCTTTTAGTGTGTATATATATATACATGTACATGTGGCCTTCATCAATTGGAGTAACCTTTGTCATGCATGAGTGATCGATGAAATATAGGAAGTCACTTTCTCATAAACGTTTGGAACCTAGCTATGAAATATATATATTCGTCTACAGTAAACAACTTTTTTCTCCTTATGGGGTATAGGCTATAATTAAACAAGAAAAATTATATATCTACATTAAAAAATTGAGTGTATGAAGTGTATAGAAATGAGAGATAGAAAAAGAATGTAAGAGATGTGATAGTTGATATAATAGAAAAGAAATAGAGAAATAAAAAATGAGTGTAAAAGGTGAGTGTATAAAAATAAATGTGAAAAAATAAAAGTTGAATTAAGAACTACAAAATTTTGCATAAAAATATTAGAAGAAGAATAGGCATCTCTTGTATTTGTTCTTGGGCTTTAATTTTTTGTTTAGCCCTTTTCAACGAACCTTCACTTATTGACCCAAAAAACACTTGCAATGCCCACCTCCAAAAAACGCTGCGTAATTAGAATTTAGGAGCCCATAATTATTGAATATGGAAAACATCGATCATGTATGCCTTGCCTGCGTGGTCTGGTCAGGCTTTCTTCCAATATAAAACATTTATTTTCGTTATCATCACTGAATAGCAGAGCAGTCAGCAATAGCCGTTAGAGAAAAAATGAGGTCAAATAACATTCACATTTCACATGGCATGGGGCCGGGGACCCTAATTTGAAAGTTTAGTCATCAAAGAGGCTTTTAATTTGTGAATTGGGGGCTGATTTAATAACTTTGACATGAGTAATTAGTTAGTCTTTAATGTGTGATGTTTAATCCAAATTTAATCACTCACATGGGGAAGGAGGGGATGGGGACACAAATCCTTATCTATAATATAAACCATAACGTATACGGCAAATAAGATAAGCAATTTACATCATCAAGATCTCATTTATTTAGCTTGATACCAGTTTGACTGAGGTTTTGTGAGGGATATATAATTAATGAAAATGCTATAGAAGGCATATCCCTTTATTGTTTTTGTTTAGATCACAACAGGATGGTATAAAAAAAAACAACAATAAGAAAATTCTTGTAGCATCATATATATCTCCAATTAGAGGGTTAGTGTTCAATGTACGTATACAAAATATAATGAGGTGGAATAGGTTATAATAAGAAATTAATGAGGTTGATTCAAGTGGTATATACTTGATTCCCCTTAAATAAGGTCTCGAGTTTAAATCTTATGGATGAAAAAATTTCTGTTGGGAAAGCTAGTATACCATGATGTGGATGTTCCCGACTCAAGCAATATTGGGAATAAGTTTGGGTATAAATGTGTGATCTAAATTAATTTTAATAATTTGGAAAAAAAAATATAGATTCAATTCATTACTCTATGTGATGCATATGTGTCAAGAAAAAAAAGATGGATATAGATGTTGGGATCAACTTGTTATTAGCTAGGCTTCTCATTTGGTAGTTAAGTAATAATTGAGTGTTATGCCTGTACCATCAAGTTTGAATCCCAAAATTGAAATATTACAAATATCGTTGCGTGGATCTAAATGTTGGTATGGCTTAAAAAAAACTATCACTAAAATCTGTAGGTTAATTATTTTTATATTTTACTTATTTAAAAAAATAGAAAGCATAAAATCTTGAAAATCACACTCCTATTTCTGGAGAAAAGGATCATGAACCTGTTGTAAGAAATGTCATGCAATGGTGTTGGCTCACATGTTTGCCACAAATGCCACAAACACAGCTCATTGTTTAAATGTGCTCAGGGAAGGTCTATTGGTTTTGGATCGGATCTAAAGGACGACTTGGTTGTTGCATTGGTACAATTCGATGGCCACCAAAGATTGCCCAAACCAAGAATTTGAAAGTTCTTCACTCACTGTAGAATTTGAAAGTTATCAAATTAACGTAAACTAAAGGGGTACGGTAGTGTAGTATATAGTAGTCCTCTAATAAGTTTGTATTTTCATTGCAAGCGCATGACCCTTCTATACCTAGATAAAATTATAATGTCATTAAAAATGCTATTATATTGTGAGGAGCTTGTACTATATATTTAATGTCTTTTGTGCAATTTTAGCTTGGCTATGTTTCGTAGAGCGGAAATAAATAGGGTGAAAAAAATAGAGAACAGAGAAATTTAATTGTTTGGTACATATATAGGACTATAGGAGAGAAATAGGAGTGAAATATTTTGGAAATATGATTGTATTTTTCTTTCCTCTTGTTAGGTAGGAAAGAAATAATGGAGAGAAATAAGATTATAAATTTATAATCGATAAAGATCGACTAAATGTCCTTAAATAAATATTTTTAAATAAAATTATAAAAATTTAAAATATTTAACTTTATAAATAATATAGGGAAAAGAGCAAATAACCCCCTTAAACTTTTTACCTCTTGCAAATAGCCACCTTAAACTTTTAATTTATCTAAATTAATCCTTAAACTACTATAATTATTATAATAAATCCTTCCGTTAAGTTTGGGTTAAAGTTAACGGCAAATAAATCTGGACTGTTAATTTAATTTTAATCTCAACCATTGGTCAATCTTTTTTATTTGAAACAATAAACAATAAATTAAGAAAATACAAAACCAAAATCCTAAAATGAAAAGATCTTTGTTACTGGATAAAAAACCAAACCGACGCTGCAAGTTCTTGGTCGTGGGCTGGTTGTTCATCATCGCCGTTCATCACCGACCTGGCCGCTGCTCGTTCATCAATATGGCAAGAGGCTCATCAGGAAACAGTAGCTGTCGTTCAACGCCGACAAGAAGGAATTGAGAAGCGAAATCGTCGACGGGGACGACAACTATGCCATGTTTCACGTATTCTATGGTGTCTCCTAGTATGGAAGCCTTGTCCATTTTCGTTACGAAGGGTACAAGGGACCTCAGAATGATGAACCTCTCGTTCAGCTTCTCGCGGCGCCGGCGCTCCGCCAGGACGTGGTTGGCGCTCAGCTCGTCTTGCGGCGTCCCCTTGCCGCGTAACCGGGCGGCGGGATCGCCTGATACGGCGGTGGTTGCGTCTCGGGTTTGGGGAGAACTCTCGATGTCGTGGAGATATGGGACTGTGAAAAGGATGTACTTGAGGAGCCACTGAGCGGTGTCGTCCACCGCCGCATGGAAGTGATTGTCGGTGGCGCGGGTTGTCCACTTGGCGAAAGCTGATTGGGTGGTGGAGTGAGTGGGGTAGCCAATGGAGGAAGACTCGGTCCACCGGGTGGACTGGTTTTGGAGGATGTTGGATACTGTTTGTGAGTAGTGTGTCTTCTTGTGTCAAGTCTTCTAGTGGATGAAGCACTGCAAAGAAAGTACACGCACATGAACAATTTCAGTGGATTAATTTTAATTAATTTGTTTGGCTGCTTAATTATTTAGTAATGGCAACTGATGAAAACTTAGTACAAGTTTCCATTCAAATATGCACAGTACAAGTTTCCATTCAAATATACACATTCGATAAAATGACAGCTGAAATTGTTTCTTGATCAGAAACAAACTCAAAGTTCACCAACTGATCCTGAGAAAAGTTCTTCAATAATTAACAATTCCAATTGATAATTCCACTTTACTAATTACTCTCATTTTTTATGATATTCTCCACGACCTTTCTATGATGAAGCATACTCCACAATCCACATAACCTTAATCCTTAACTAATAACGAATTCTGTATTTCTGTTATGCTCCTTCCAGCTTAACAATTCATTCCAGCTCAGCAACTATAATCGGAAACACGTAAAAAACAGCTTAACAGGGTTGACGAGTGCATTTTGGAGACGGCTGCAATCGGTGTTGCAACTACAAATAGGGGCCCTGAAGAACTGGTTATATTTGTAGTTTTAAAGAAAGGATACAATTCAAATGCAGATACTCTAAAGATGAAATTCTCTAAAGCCATTCAAAGCAACCTTAATAAAGATGTTAAACCTGGATGCTTTGGCCTTGCACAAGAAAGAAGTGTGAGCTTTAAACAATGGTTATGTGCAGAGTTGGTTAAGAACATATAACTCTTAAGAATTTTTAATCAAATTCTTAATATCAGCTTGCTACCTGATACTTGTTTTTGAATTTATGTGCTTATGTGTAAGAGAATGTTGCATGCATTTAAGTACTTCTTAATCAAAATATTATTATCAGCTTGCTACTTGCTAATGTGAAGAGCTAGTTACAGCATGATGGTGTTTCCAGACAATTGTGGTCCAAAAACTATAAACCGGTATTTATACTACTCATTATGGTCCCATAACAGTAACGTGTTTCCATAAACAAGTATTTTATATAAATATGTAAACCATAAACAGTGAGATGTTTCCAGCCACACAACCATAAACCAGTATTTGTACCAATATTTTATAACAAGTGCACTAAAGTTGAGTCAAACCATAAACCAGTATTTGAGGCAAAATATGTACTAATAAAGTCAAACCATAATATATCCATCAAAAGAAGCTAAGTAAATCTTGGTCCCATAAACCAAACAAAACTCTGCTAACAACAGAGTGAACCCTACCATTACTGATTTGGCCTATTTGATTGACTAGACTTGTTTGGCCTTTTGTAAACCTTTCTATTTGGATTCAAAGGCATTTTGCATGTTTTAGCATTGTGTCCTTCCTTCTTGCAATTACCACACTTAATTTTGGTGCCTTTCTTGCTAATCTTGTGTGCATTAGAAGGCTCTCCCTCTTCTCTGATTCTTTTCTTTTTGGGCCTACCCGGTGCAACCTTTACATTTGGAGGTATGATCTTATCATAGTTGCACTCAGGCCAATCTTCTTCTCCAAGCACAGGATGAATATGCCAATCATATGTTTTCAAGAAAGTTTCTTTTGAGAAGATTCCATCCACATAATTTTCCGGTCTTCCTCTCTCATCAAGAATTGCAGCCACAGCATGGCTACAAGGGATTCCAGTCATCTGCCACTTAATGCATGTATATGTCCTCTGTGTAAGGTTGACTACCTTATTCCCTTCATTACAATGACTAACCTCAAATGTTCTATCCCCTCCAACATACACTATACAATTCATTGCATCTTTCTTAGAGACTTCCAACTTCTCAAGTATTCTAGGGCATATTGAGTGTCTACGGGCTACCATTCCATCCCTCTTCACATGAAATCTCTTCATTAATTGTCTTCTAATCATCTCTAACATTGTAATGATAGGTTTGTCTCTTGCCTCCTTTATATACGCATTGAACGTCTCAGCAATGTTGTTTAACAACATGTTGCACTTTAATTGAGGGTTGTGAGCATACCTACATTGCACAATGGTATATATATCATAATATGCTTAAGATAAGGTGATAAACAATGTATTATTTCTAAATCATACCTGCACCAAAGTTTTGGTTCAAACTTCTTTAACCATTCAAATGCATGCAAATCAATTTTCTTAATCTCTTTCATATAATAATTATGCTCTAACTCTCTATATGCTCTTGCAGCATTCCACATCAAGTCCTTCAATGTTTTCCCTTTAAAGCCAACATTTTTGAAATTGTTATGCATATGCCTAACGCAGAATCTGTGATCTGCACCGGGCATAATTTCCTTAAACACTTCCACTAAGCCCTTCAAGTAAAAAATAAGAAAATTATTATTTTTTATAAAAATTAGGAGTAAATTATATGTTATGTGAAATAAAATTTACCTTTTGTTGGTCAGACATGAAAGTCCAACCCATTTCTTCAACACTGCCAATATCTTCAAGTAGCAATGTTAGAAACCATCTCCAAGAGTCTTTGTTTTCTATTTCAACAACTGCCCAAGCAATAGGGAACATATTGTCATTAGCATCTCTACCAATAGCACACAACAATTGTCCTTTAAACTTGCTTTTTAAGTGACAGCCATCCACCCCAATTAATTTCCTACACCCAACCAAGAATCCTTTTTTGCATGCATCAAGACACATGTACAACCTTTGGAATTGATGACCTTCTGTTTTTATCACTATTGTACTTCCACTATTAGTCTCTCTAACAATAGCAGCATATCTCCATAATTTCTCAAATTGCTTGCCCTCATCACCTAGGATGATCTTTAAAGCAAGAGTCTTGGCACGATATGCTTTGTAAATTGATATAATAACCTTGTGGTCCCTTTGTAAAGCATATTTCAAACTGGTAGCCTCCCAATTTGGTGAATCCCGAAAATTTTCCAAGTACTTATTTGCAACCCACTTTGTTGTCACCCTCTTGTTTTCATAATGTCTTCCACATTGATGAATTGGGTTGAAACTTTTAATTTGGAAGCATAAGTTGTTTTGTGTTTGAGAAGCATGAATTCTCCATCCACATCCATCCTTGCATATGGCAGTGACTCTGCTTTTGTCATTATGAATGTATTTAATATCATAACCTCTCTTGATGGTCCACTCTATAAGGGCCTTTCTAAATGTGACATTAGAGTCAAATTTCATTCCCTTCATTAGCTCTACTTCATCATGCAAATCAGTTTTCTCATTAAATTCAGGCCATTTTGTCACAAAGTCATCATCCGAGCTATCACTTCCATTGAGGCTTACTAGCTCATCACTATCCCCATAGTCAGAGGACTTGTTCGACATTGTCTATACTTTTGGATTGACTCCCTTGTCTTATGGAAGACCCTGTGGTTGTAGGTTTTTTATACATCCAACAATTCACTTCTTTAAGTAGCATCGGATCCCTCAAAGTGTCATATATGTCCTCTCCTTCATCCTCTGATGTGTCAATGAAGTCCTCAAACTCTTCATTGAAATTATCATCATCTGCCACATAGTCTGGATCATCTGACTCATCACCACCTATTGTTTGTATTCAATTGGAACCTCGATCAGATTAACATCACCCACTTCCTTACAAATAACACTAGACACATAATTTGGACTACAATCATCCCCTTGACTGTTCAAAACTGCAAGTTATAACATTTTATATAATCAAATAAATCATAATTGCAAAATAAATTTGCTTGTTAAAAACATAAACTACTTATTCCTAACTAAAAAAATAACCTAAACACAAAACTAATACAGACAAAACTCAACAACATAAAATCAAAATTAGTAACCTAATTATAGAACCAACCTGATTCAATAGGAGGACCATTCCTTGACAAAGATGGCTTATCACGCACAGTTGTTGTCATCATTAGTTTGTGACTTTTGAACAGTAACACCAGGACCACTAGACAATCAAAAGCTTTCAATAGAAGACAAAATAGGAATCAACGACCTTGTTATTTTTTTTTCTTTTTGATATCGTCTCCAATCTCTTTCTTTTGGTAGATATAAGCAACTGTTTTGATTTTAGGTTTGTTTTTGATTTTATAAATCCTATTCAGATTGTTTTATTGTTTTAAATAAAAAAGATAAATGAATGGTTGAGATTAAAATTAAATTAACAGTCCAGATTTATTTGCCGTTAACTTTAACCCAAACTTAACGGAAGGTTTTATTATAATAATTATAGTAGTTTAAGGATTAATTTAGATAAATTAAAAGTTTAAGGTGGCTATTTGCAAGAGGTAAAAAGTTTAAGGGGGTTATTTGCTCTTTCCCAATAATATATATATATAATAATTTATGTAAAATTCTTGAAATATATTATTTAAAACTATTTAAATTTTAAAACTAATAAATATAATTAATTAAAAAAATTAAGAATAATACATGTATCATAAATAATACACTTGATACTTCAAACATTTTTTATATATTTTTTTAATAAAACAAGACAAGACACCATAAAACAAACTACGCTAATAGTTATAAAGACAAGGCACATGGGTGTTGTGTTTGACTGTGTTCCACGGCTTAATATTGAATGACAAATTATCAGGAACACATAAGTCCAAAAAAAGTTTCCTTTTTCTCTCTGATAGGTCTCACAAATCTTTAGGATTTCCTTTGATCACATTTTGATCCACTTCACCCCATTTGTAACATTTTGTGAGTATCTTGAGTCACCACGATTATACCTTATTTCAATGGTGCTATTCATGACTGATATGTGATTTTCACACAAAGAAAGCAACAAAAACAAAAATGAAGAATAGGGAAGGAGCAGAAGTGAGAGAAACAATAACAAAGAAGCACTCAAAATGACGAAAAAGAATGGAGAAGAAGGGGTCAACAAGGAACAAAAATGATATGATCGTTAGGGTTACGTGTTTACACTCTTAAAAATCACCTAAAACTACGTTGTTCCTATCCATTGTAGCATATATGGTGTACTTAACGTGACACCCCATCACACAATTAACACATTTTAATGGTTTGGACTTAATTGCAAGACGGAGAGTAACGTTAGGGACTTAAACGAATGGTTTCCCAAAACATAGGGACTAAATTGCATGACGCTATAAAAATCAAAGGACTAAAGTGTCATTTTACTTAGACAAATTTGACACTATGGAATAAATATGAAAAATTAGCTAGCTAGAGAAAATAAATACTGGAGTAATGTTTGATTTGCATTTGGATAGAATCCGATTTTGATAGATTTATAGAATCAATGACATAAAATGAATGATGCATGATTTACGAAGCCAATGGACGAAAGTGATTTAAAATCAATTCTATAGAACTGATTCTAACTGTTCCTAACTAGAAACCAAACAAGCCACTAAAGTAATTTACGATACAAGTACTATGATATATATATTAAATATAAATGTTCTATACAAAAATGACTATCAAATGTGAATTGTCTAGATAAAAATTGCTTTAACAATATAATTAATATGAGTTAAAATTATAGTAAATAAAAAAAATAACATAATTTTGGTTTTTCATATCATAAAAATAATCTTTTAACATGAAAAAATTACTATTTTTTTAATATTACACCATTTTACATAAAATACTAATTAAAAAATACGTAGACACACACTTTAATTTACCATGTGGACACGAATAATTAATGTAATAAATAATAATATCAAGTTCTATAGTTATTCAATTTTGAATATAAATCTCTTATTGTTTTTTTTGGTCAATAACCTCTTATTGGTTTTTATTTATAAATTAAAAATATGTTTATATTACTTTATTTACACTTAAAAAGTCTTTTCATATACACAAGTACACAAAAAATATTAGAACATGTTCGTAATTTCATATATGAATTTAAAATAGTCTATAGAAAGCATAGATAAATTAAAGTGAGAGGGATTGTCATTAGGTGTTCTGATTTGTATATTATTTTACTTGAAAAGTGGAGATTGTCTTATTTCTTGGGATGACAATTGGTAGGGTTTGGGTAGGGTACTATATATCCGTCCCCCATACCCGCGTTTTAATAAAATACTCGTATCCGGACCCATATCCACGTGGGTAGTGATCGTACCCTTACCCGCTGGGTACCAAGTACCCGTTACCCGTACCCATGTACCCACACTTTTGTTAACTATAAAATAATAAATTGATTCAAAAATAAAAATTAATTAAAAAATAAATAAAAAATAATCCATAGCTATCCAAGTTTAACCTATAAAACAACTATGGTATGCGAAGTGGATTAAAAAGATTAACAAATGGGAGGAGAAATAAAAATTAGTTCATGTTTTGCTATTTATTGTTTAAAACAAAATTATAACATTTTAAATGAATTAAATTAGTAATATATATTAGTGTTTTTTGTGACTATAATAAATATTAAACACATATATATATTAATTAAATTAGTAATATATATTCATGTTTTTTTGGGAAAATTATTAATTAATAATATAAATAATATATATAATTAATCATGTGTATATAAATTACATTATTATATATATTATATAAGTGTGGGTATGGGTAGGGGAGGGTACCATAGTACCCGTTCCCGCAACCCATACTCATTAGAAAAGTGCGGGGTAATTACTCACACCCCCCAGACCCATTACCCATTTGGTGGGTAATTACCATAGTCCATTGTGCGTAATTTTTGCGGGGTACCCATGGGTCTAGGTCCAACTACCATCTCTACTATTTCTGATAATTGTATAAACGTTTATTACTTCATGAACCAAAGTACCATCACTTTAATGCATCATGTGATTTTATATATGTAATTAAACTTAGGTGTTATTTGGGGTGGTCCTCAGTTATCGGTTTTTAGTTTTGAATTTACAATTGGAAAATAAAATGTGTTATTGGATAAAATGAGATTAAAATGATTTTTACACAATTTTCAAAATCAATACACGTTACTTTTAAAAAAAAGATTTTAGGTGCCATTTAGGGTGATTTTCAGTTTTCAATTTTGAAAATTTAAAAAATCAAAACCAGTTTTCAGTTTTAAAAATTTGGCTTAAATACATTTTGGTCCCTTACTTTTGTAAATGGGTGATTTTGGTCCCCCTAGTTTTAATTGCTCAATTTTGGTCCCTATACTTTTGTAAATGAGTGATTTTGGTCCCCCTAGTTTTAATTGCTCAATTTTGGTCACTCTTCTTGAAAAATTGAACAAATATAATCCTACCGTTAGCCTCCCATTAAATATTTAGCAGAGTTGTGCTGACATGGATTTAATTTTGTGACGTGTAAACTATCCACATGACAAAGATTATTATTTAATTTTATATCTTTTTTTAAACGAAAAATTAGAAAGTAAAATCTAATTATGCATAATTTAATACAATGAAAAAACAAAATCAAAAGCAAAATCTCACTACTACACTCCAATTTCCTCAAAACAATAAAGCAAATACAAGTCCCAAAATTAAAAAATTTGCAGGTCTACTTTCAAGCCATCAACCAAGCGAACTGAAATCTCATTCGAGCGTTTGAAATGAAATTTAAATGAAATCGAAAGCGAACTGCAATCTGCAAGCTCTGATTTTTCGTTTAAAAAATTAAGAGATAAAATTAAATAATAATCTTTGTCGTGGTGATAGTTTATACGTCACAAAAATTAAATCCATGTCAGCAAACTCTTGCTAGATATTTAATACGAGGCTAACTGTTATGATTAGATTTGTTTAATTTTTAAAGAAGAGGGACTAAAATTGGAGCAATTAAAACTAGGGGGACCAAAATCACCCTTTTTACAAAAGTATAGGGACCAAAATTGAGCAATTAAAACCAGGGGACCAAAATCACCCATTGTAAAAGTATAGGGACCAAAAATGTATTTAAGCCTAAAAATTTTAAAAACCAAAAACTAGTTTTTAGTTTCAGTTCTATGTATTACGTGAATAATTTTTCCATAAATCATGTGAAAAAATTATTACATGAGCATTAATAATAAAAAATTAAAATTAAAATCAATAACAATAATAGCAACAATAATAATACCATAATCCATATTTTTCTAGTACATATTAAGTAGACATTACAAATGAGAAATATGAATAATGAAAAATTAAAAAAAAAAAGACATAATTGTAAAAAAGTTTATGTCCTAAGTTGTTGGAATTTTGGGTCTTTATGTTCATGTTTGAATTATGACGTGTAATATTTGTTTCTATTCCCCGTTTATGAACCTAATAACATGAATTATTGGATTTATGAATGTTATTTATCAGTGGTATCATTTGGTGTCTAGATACTTTATAATTCATATTTGTTCATGTTTGTTTATGACAAAAATGGTCAACTTGCAGGATAGTTGTGATGGATATGACCATTAGGAACCTGATAGATGATACTGATGAAGAAGAGCTTCAAAATATTGCATGTCTTTATTTCAACTTCGTATATAATAGTCTACTTAAGCCAATACCTCAACCCGAAAAGGACTCAAAATTGACTAGACATATATGGGTGGTTGAAGTATTGAATAGTCATCCAATGACTTGTTATGAACCATTTTCGAATGACATAATCCTAATTATTAAGTTCTATGAGTTGTTAAAAGAAAGGAAAAAAATTGAAAGATACTAGGTTCGTGATTGTTCATTGTTCAAGAGCAGGTTTGTAATATTTCTACTCATTATATGTCAAACAGTGCGGACTAGATTTGCAGGTGATTGATTCCAACATCCAGTGGAAACTATTCACATGAACTTCAAGAGAGTCTTAAAAGTTGTTTGCTCTCTTCCCAAGGATTTTCTTTTTCCTCCTTCTTTTGATGAAACTGCTCCGGAGATACGATTCAATCCAAGATATTATCCCTTTTAATTTCAAGGTAATTACGTTAAATTATATGTTTCAACATATTGATATGTTACTTCTTATTTTTACTATCAAATGTCATCATTAACAAATTTTTTTATTAAAGAATTGGTGTAGGAGCTATTGATGGCACCCATATTTCAGCATGCATCCCCAAAGATGAGCAAATTCCATATCTTTGGAGAAAATTGGAGCTGGACTATGAATGTGATGGGTTGTTGCTCTTTTGATATGAAGTTCACATTAGCCATAATTGGATGGGAGGGAATAACAAATGACTCAAGAACTTTTTAGAAATCATTCATAATGCAGAGGAATCATTTCCATATTCCTCCTGAGGGTAAATATTATCCAGTGGACTCTGGATATGCTAATATGCCCGGATTTCTTTCACCATATTGTGGGAGAACGATATCATTTGTGTGATTATAGAGGTCAAAGGGAACCCCAAGGTCCATAAGAGTTATTCAATTATATGCATTATTCTTTACGCAATGTCATTGAAAGATGTCTTGGTGTTTTGAAAGCATGTTTTCCTATTCTCAAGTCCATGTTGCCACATGTTGTGAAAGGCAAAAATATGTACCACTTGCATGTTGTGTTGTTCACAATTTCATAAAATGGATATACAGATGATCCTTTATTTACACGGTATACTGATGGAAATGTTGAGTTAGAAGCGGCAAAACCAATAGAAACCATGCTATAGAGGAATATGTACTTCCATATATAGGTGACTACAACAGATATTCGTCGAATGGATGCATTTCGAGATCGATTAGCTCAACACTTATGGAATGCAACTAATAGAACATAAACTTTTTTTTATATTTTTGTATTTTTTTAATTTCTATCTTTATTAATATTTCTCATTATAATGTCTACTTATTATGAACTAGAAAAATATGGATTATGGAATTATTATTATTATTATGTTATTGTTATTATTAATTTTTATTTAATTTTTTATTATTATTGCCCGTGTAATAATTTTCCACATGATTTATAGAAAAATTATTCATGTAATATATTATAAACTAAAAATCGAAATTAAAAACTGAAATTGAAAACCTGAACTGAAAACTGATTTTGATTTTTAAAATTTTTAAACTAAAATTCACCCCAACAGCCTCTTAATAAGTAACATTATAGAATTGGGAAATGCAATTTCAAAACATATACAAATGGGAATCTAAAAAAAACTCAAACTTAAAAATTATATTATTATAATTAAATTAGGTCATAACACGAACTTTGTACGTAGCGATAACTTTACCAATAACTTTTTATTATATTATTATTATTATATTTATATATATAGAGTAGAGAGATAGATAGATAGGTCAGCCAATATATTAATTATCTATATATATAGATAGGTCAGCCAAATTAAATTAATATATTGAATAAGGGCACACAAAGAATAGTCAAACCCATATACAAAGTTTTAAAATATTTTTTAGACACAAAAACCTTCTTTTCCCATTCAAAAAAGGAGAATGAAAAAAGTTAGTCTTCAACCAAGTAAAGATTGTGTAATCAAGATTTAAAATCATATTATTGAATATATTTATCTTTATAGTATATTTCAAATTGTTAGATATTTATCATTAAGTATAGAGTTTAATGTGGAACTCATTTTATAACTAATAGCACAATTCAAAAATTTAAAACATAACAAACGACATATCATCATAAAAAAAAGACTAAACCCCCATCATGTCCCTAGTTATAAGGGTGTTCAGAGGTCGATTTAGTTCGATTCTGTAGGAAAAAATCTAAACATTCAAAATTGTTCGATCGGTTCAAATTTTAGCAATTTTTTATAAGCAACCATAACCGATAAAAAAGGGTTGGTTTCAGTTCAGTTCAACCGTAATACATGTGAGGACTACAAAATCAAACAACAACATGAAAATCAAATGCATAAAAGGTGGAAAATACCGGCCTTAGAATGCATATAATTGTCATCTGAACTATAACATTCAAGCCTATAAAAAATATTTATTTAAATAAATATGTAAAAATCTCCCTAGTACAAGAATAGAAGAACTAACAAACATATACAATAAATAATAAACATTGTATTAATGTATATAAGAAGAACCTACAAACACTTGGAAACGAATTGTCGTAGATGAAAATTTTTTAGGTTTAGATAAGATTTGACTTGAAAAAACAAACAGAGATTATGGGTCAGAGGAACCACGAACTAGTGGACCGTGGAGATGGACTTGCAATACGATGACTTGCAATGAAGAAAGATATATTAACGATCGGTGACTCGCGATGGCTTTTGCAGTTCTCCTCATGGCAAAGAGGGATCAACGATTATGGTGGACTTGCGATGACCTCTGTTCTCGGTGGCCATCACTAACGATGGACCAACGACAAATCAAAGATGATCGACTCGGACGAGATTGTAGTACATGGGGGAGCCAAGGGGGAATAAGAATAGTGACTAGAAAGGGAAAACCCTAGGAAAGAACTCACAAATACAGAAACAGGAAAATGAAAAAGGCGAGTCACAAATTTGTGAAAATGATTTTTTTAGTGCATTTTTTTCCATTATAAGATGGTGGGTTCAGGTTGGTTCAGGTAATCGGTAGTGACCTTCAAACCTGTTACTTGAACCAAAGGTGATCGATTTTGAATGGATTGGTTTGGGTCTAACCCGATTGAATTAAAATTTGAATCAATTAGAAGGGTTTGGTTTGGTTCATTGTGTTGATCTGATCCAGCTAACAACCCCTAGGCCACTTATGTCCCTCAAAGATGTTTGTTACCAGTTAGGTTCCTCAAAAACTAAAATGATTCCCACGGTAGTTCTCATTTAGTCACTGTTTGAAACATTGTTAACAGAAGATGACATGAAATGCTTTTGTATGACTTGGCCTGTTAAGTGCCAAATAAGCATCCTACATGGAAGATGGTTTAAAAATATGGTTTTCTATTAGGTCCTTAGTGTTGGGGTTAACCTAAAGGTTCAATGAGACTTTGTAAAATTGTGAAATGAAGAAGAGAAGCGTGAGCAACCGCTGGAGGGGAAAGGAAGAATCATCAACGCAATTAGAGGAGGAAAGGAAATAAAGATTTTTGCCATCATCATTCGTGGAATTGTCATCCAATAACACTGTGTAAACCCTACGTTGGATTATGACTTAGAAAAAAAATTAGTTTTGTGGAATTGTGTCATCAAGTAACAATCAATTTTGCTAGAATTCATTTTAAATAATAAATTGTGATCATTCAATTTTTAGTCATTGATTATGTTTTTTTATGGGTAAAATAACTTTTTAGTCCCTATAAAATATCCGAGTTTTGATTTTTATCCGTGGAAAATTTTTCTTTTTTATTTTATCCTTATAAAATATTTAAGTTATTTTTTAGTCCCTGTTGTGTTTTTAATTTTAAATGCGGGATGTGTCTAATGCCCATCACAGTCAATAATCATATGTGCAACACCCTGACACATATACAACAATTCTAGCATCTGTAAACTCATTCAGAGATTGTTTATAATATATAGGAAAGAGAAAATGTACAAATAATTTCAGTTCAAGTCGGACATGAAATTTGACTCTCTGAATGAGTTTAAGAAGGGTAACACTCTTTCTTATATAATGTGTCAGGGTAGTATTGGTCACTATTATAGATGTTCAACACAATCCACAATTAACAATAGAATCATCGGAAACTAAAAAAATATCTTAAATATTTTATAAGGATGAAATAAAAAAGAAAAATTTTTCAAGAACAAAAATCATAACTCGAATATTTTATAGGAACTAAAAAGTTATTTCATTTTTGTTTTATTAAAATCAAATCTACCATACGGTAAAATATACTAACCACTATAATAACAATAAATTGAGAAGAAATACTAAACGAGTAGTTAATAAATCCATCTATTTTAAAAAAATTCTCTAACGCTCGCTACACAACTGTCTAAAGTTGTGAGACAGCATATTACATAGTACACCGAAGTAGTTAAGATTTGACATTAGGCATTAGCCCCTATTTTCCTTTTTGTCAACATTAAAAATTAATGTCAAAAGAAGGGTAGAAACGAAAAAATGGAATATGCGGTCCTCTCTATTCTTCATCCTGAAAATGCAAGAAATAAGCCAAATTTTTTAGATTTGAAATTTTCATCCCATATAGAATATATGTAGGATTGTTCTAGTCACAAAAAAAGGTAGGATTGTTCCAATAAATTTCCAGCCAGAAAAAAAAACTTGAAAAACAATCTCAATTAATCCTTATATATTATTAAAGATTTAAAGATATGAATGTCCCAAAAAAAGTTAAAAACATGACTCTTCATTCATTCATTCCATATATCCGCCCTACACATAAAAATGTCTTTTTTGTGCTCATAGATTATAATATAATGACCTCTAATTTTATAAACAAATAAAAAAAACACTCTAATCTAATCACTGACATCTCAAATCCAGTTTTAATTTTAATATTATATACTATATGTTTCTTAATTAAATTTTTGCCACACGAAACCCAACAAATCTGCTAATGCAAGCGTATTAAGATTATCAAGGACCCACCCTTTAATCCTTTTACTGTTTTTTATGTTATTTTTTTTTTTTTTTCTTAATCTGATCAAAATTTCCCCTTTAGTTGTTGGACCCTCTACCTCAGGCTTTCCAGGTAGCTTGTTGGCCATGAATGAAGGGGAAGAAAGCCTTCAGTGACCATAAAAATTCAGAAACCACTTTGCTTCTGGAGACTTCCATTCTCATGGTTTGGAATTGATCAGGATCTGTTTTACCTTTGTTGCAGCGTTTCCAGTTTCAGAACCATGCATATAGGTATGCAAATGCAATTATCCAAAGCTTTCTATTTTTGCCCCAAAATGCTTTTTTCTATATATAAAAAAAAAAATCTTTTCATGTTTTCTTAGGTGCCCTTTTTAGTTTTTGATTCATTGGGGGATCTTGTATATTTCTTTTAACAAAATCCGAGCTTTGGGTGGTTTCTGGGTTTTTGTTGATTAACGAGGGTGCTATCCATTTGAAAAATTCCTTAACAAGTGTGTAGCTTTTGCTATGTTTTTTTGTTGTTGTTGAAGCTCTTGTGAGTGATTTGTTGGATTGGTCATAGAAAAATATTTTCTTTCCACCTGATTGGTGGAAAAACTAGGGAGAAGTTGTCAAAAAGAAGGGATACTTTGGAGGGATTTTATTAATATATGGTTCTGGAAGATGAAGAATTCTATCTCAAAGTTGAATAAGGATCATTTAAGTGACGTTGTTGTGTCCCATTATTATTTTACTGGAACCTCTGAAAACCAAAATTTCTTTCTCCTTCAATGCACTTTGATGGTTTGACCTGCATGCACCATTTTCATTGTGGTAGGCCTGTAATAAGCTATTGCATTTGTCCTCTTTAAGTGAATCATTGATATCCTCTTTGGAATTTTGTACTAGACCCGTTTTACCTGCTAGTGAAATCTATCTTGCCTTCCTTTTTGTTTCAGTTGGTTCCATGCAAATTTATTTATGTGCTTACTTTAGCACTGCATTCAAATGCTTAAGTATTAGCCTTTAGTTGCTGATCTGTGTTTTTCCCATGGACACAAACATGTGATACTAATAGTTAGAATATTTCTCAATAATGAAGTCTATTTTTATCACTAATTGTTATTAGACAGTCAGATCATAACTGGAAATAAATAAAAAATAAAGGCTAAAATGCAAGGAATCATCCCTTCAACTATAGGTCAATTGCAAAAAAATTCCCATGTGATTCAAATTTAGCAATTTGACTCCTTCAACTTACCAAACCATGCATATTGAGTCCTTACAAGGGTCTTCTACCACATGCATGAGGGGTTAAATTAAATTTACACTACTCTAAGGGTATGTTTGTGAGTTGAATTTTGGAGGGAATGAAGGGAAGGGAAGGGTTTAATGGAAGCCCTTCCCCCCTTCGTGTTTGTGAGTTTGAGTATTTTACAAAGTATTTCCCTCCTCTTCTCCCCCTCCCTTCTCCCTCTAACCCTTCCCTTTCCCTCCCCCTCTAAACTGACAAACACACCCTAAATTGTTTGGTAAGTTTAGGGAATCAATTTGTTGAGTTTTGAACCACTGGGTGTTTTTCTGCTATTGATCTATGCCTGGAGCGGGGGTTATGTGCATTTTAGCCAAAAATAAACATGAGAGCATCTTATACATTCAACTTAATTCTCGAATACATATTACAAGTGTTTCCTTTTAAATTTCTCTATTGTTTTTCTAATATTAGTTTGTCATTTGGTTGTACCAAAGCAGGTCAAATAGATACAACTTCAGTGAAATGTCTTATCAACAGCATTTCTCGATTCATTCATCTGGTTTCTTGCCAAACAGTGAAACCTATGCCCCTTCAGAAAAACTGTAATAATATGGTTGGTGTGTTGAATGTTTTG
Source organism: Sesbania bispinosa (assembly GCA_026901365.1). NCBI lineage: Eukaryota > Viridiplantae > Streptophyta > Magnoliopsida > Fabales > Fabaceae > Sesbania > Sesbania bispinosa. The sequence continues at coordinate 505,396 of QLOH01000151.1, forward strand.
AAACCAATGCTTGATGATGTTGTGGATTTTAAAATCCTTGTGGATGAAAATCTGTATAGAGAATGTGAAGAATTGGATTTGTGGGTTAATGAAGCTAGGGAGTTCATTGAAAAATGGAGGCCCGAAGATGAGCAAGATTCACAGTGTACTTAATTGCTTATATTCATACTCCAACTAATACCATTATTCAGCAACTGTTATTTCAAACATTTTACTTTTTAGGATCCTAAGCCTCTTTGTTGGAATTTGAAACAATGTTGTAAGGAAGCAAAGAATCACGAATACGTTCCTCATTTGTCTTTGATCACAACTTCTTAATGGTTTTGTTGGGATTATCTATTTTCAGGTTTCTTCAAAGTGGGGAATTGTTGATCAAGTTACAGGAGCACTTCACTTAAGATTTGTTGACATAGTTGTTAGATCCCTGAAGTCACCTACATCTGTTTCAATTTTGGCTAATCTTCAGTATGTTCAAAGTTGAAAATTACTTATTTCCTGATCATTATTCTCCTATCACACTCCACTCCCAAGAAAAGGAGGGGTAAAACATCAATACTGCTATAATTGACACTTGACAGGAATAGTTATTGTCAGTTTTTTTGGTCATCCTATCAATCAATAAAATTATGAGTCTAACTGCTAGAACCTTTTTCAGCACCACATACAGGAAATTCAGTGTCTTAAGAAGGAACCAGCAACGGTCCTATATAGATGAAGCACTAAGAAATCAAAGAGATAATGTTGAACCTTGCTATGAACATCTAAAGGAAATTATAGAGTTACTTAAATTTACATCAAACCAGGAGCTCCTGAAAGAAAAGTATTGCTGTGGAAAAGGAAAGGTTGAATGCTGAAGTCAATAAAACTAAAGGGGACTTGGATGAAATTAACCAAATTGTGAATCTTGTGTGCAATTTTACGTGATTATATGATGAAAATTAAGTGCCCTGAAGTCAAAAGTGGTGGTCTCAATCCCGCAATACTTTCGATGGCCTTTATCCTTGAAACTCATGTTGGATCCTGTTATTGTGGCTTCAGGTCAAACATATGAGAGGCAGTCCATCCAAATGTGGCTTGATCATGGACTAACTGTTTGTCCCATGACTCATCATAGACTTGCCCATACAAATCTCATTCCCAATTATACTGTTAAAGCTATGATAGCAAAGTTGGTGTGAGGAAAATAATGTCAAACTTCCCAGTAACCCTAAGGACAGTAATTCTGCTCATAATTCATCCCCCTCAGATTATTTATTGCATCAAGATTTAGATCGTGTGTGTAGTTTTGGGTCTTTACAATAGTAGCAGTTCCAATTCAAAAATCATCTCTTCAATCTGGAAATGCATTTGAGAAGCAAAAAGGTGATAACTCTTCAGATTAAAGTGGGAGAATCCAATGGATGCCAGAGTGGTGAGACAGAAAAGTTTGAGCAACAAATCCCTTGCACCTTCATGTAGTCACAGCAGAAGTGAATCATATTCAAGTTCTATTTCTAGTGCTGATTATGTACTTCCAGTTTCAAAAGAGGTGTCAGGAATATCTATTAAGCATCAAAATGTGGAGTTTTCTAGAGAAATTAAATGGCTGTCCTGACTTTGTTATCGGAAAGCAATTTCAAAGCCCTGGACCCAAAAATTGGAAGGATGGCGAATGAAAATAAGTATTAATAATATTACTGTTACAGCCATCAAAAGTTGATTCCCACTCCTGTTTCCAACATAGGATATGATGAATTGACCACCATATCTCATGTCAATAAGTTGATTGAAGACCTCCAAAGTCAATCAAATGAAACACAAACTACTGCTGCAGAAGAATTGAGGCTCCTTACCAAACATAACATGGAAAACCGCATCATCATAGGGCAATGTGGGGCTATCATGTATTTACTTCCACTGCTATATTCAGACATGAAGATAAACAAGAGCATGCTGTGACAGCTCTACTGAATTTGTCAATTAATGACAACAACAAGACCTTGATTATGGAAGCAGGAGCTATAGAACCACTTATCCATGTTTTGCAGACAGGAAATGATGGTGCCAAGGAGAATTCTGCTGCAGCTCTATTCAGCCTCTCTGTATTAGAAAACAATAAGCCAAAAATTGGTCGTTCTGGTGCAGTTAAAGCTTTGGTGGATCTTCTAGCCTCAGGAACTCTGAGAGGGAAGAAGGATGCTGCAACTGCTTTATTTAACCTGTCAATTTTTCACGAGAATAAAGCTCGTATAGTTTCAAGCTGGAGCTGTGAAGTTTCTGGTTCTGCTATTGGACCCTGCTGATGGGATGGTTGACAAGGCTGTTGCTCTTTTGGCAAACCTGTCAACAATCCCAGAGGTCGATTAGATATTGTAAGGGAAGGTGGCATCCCCTTACTGGTTGAAATTGTTGAATCAGGTTCTCAAAGGGGAAAGGAAAATGCTGCTTCCATTCTCTTGCAACTATGCCTTCATAGTGGTAAATTTTGTACACTGGTTCTTCAAGAAGGAGCTGTACCTCCACTAGTTGCATTATCTCAGTCTGGTACACCAAGAGCAAAGGAAAAGGTATGGAGCTAATTCTCTTTTGTCTTTGTAATCTATTTTGGTGGTTAAATTTTTGTTAGTGTGGATATACCATCAGTTTGTGCATTTAAATGAGTTGTTATTCTTCTTCGGGAGGGGTGAGGAGCCTTAACTGTGATTAAGCCCCAAACAGGATTGCCCCTGGTAATAGGGGATACCTGTGGTTTACACAAAAAATGAGTTGTTACTTGTTATTCATTGCTAGGTAAAATAGAGCTTTCAAGTATTCAGTCATGATTACACAATTAGTTTTGTTGAAACTAAATGCTGAAATATTGCTTTCTAAGATATGCTCTTGTGCTCTGCAGTGCATTCTTCCCTCATTGTGTTTTATTAATATATTTTCCCTTGATCTGATACCTATGAAGTAATCAAGTAGAAAGATAGGAGAAAGTATAATGCATGCTTAAAGAAATATTTATCTTCAGTTCACAATGGAAATTTTCAGCAACACAAACTCATGAAGGTTGTACTTGTACAAACATTGGTTGTCTTGACATACATATCTCAAGTACTAAGCATAATCTGAAATGTGGAAGACATGCTAACATGTTGTTGACATGCATGCAGGCACAACAGCTTCTCAGTCATTTTCGTAATCAGCGTGAAGGAGCTATGGGGAAGGGAAAATCATGAAGATAAACAATTTTGGTTATTTTGTTGCCCTTTTCTTTCTTGTCTTAGTAACTAGTCCCTTGTCTGTTTCTGCTATTGAGGACCATAGGACTCTTTTCGTTACCTTTTTTTATTCCTTTTAAATGTATCATTTATGCCAGTGTCACACGTTTCATTTATTATTTTTCTCCTGTAGAGTATTTATCTTCCCTTTTTATTTTGTTGGCTTTAATAGCCTCGTTTCTTTCTAGGAGCAGGTAAACTATTTCTGAAGCTTTAGCTTAGCAAGATGTAAACGTTGTTTTGGTGAAGTCAGAAGTCATAACTAATGTAATCCCAAGTCACTGTTGTATATATTTGTAAATATGGTATAGAATCTTGTGATCTACCATAAATTATTGTACCTTATTCAACCCTGTATCAGTCAATTAATGCTTTCACTCTGACTTGTATATATTATATATATGTGAATTTCTGAAATCTGCATTAAGAAAGTTGATTACAGTCTGAAACAATCAACTTAATTGGTGGAGTGGTTGCATTACCCTTATTTATAGGTGATATTTTGGGAATAGGATTTGATTGAAAGGCACAGGCCCAACTTGATTGAAACAAAACCAACCCATTACTATTTCCAAATTCATGAGGCTATTAGTCAAGGCCCAAAAAAAGATTAGGCTTATAATCCAACCGAATCAATTTGTATTTTCAGATCATTGACAAAACAAAGGATTGGGTTTATAATCCTTATGTTTTGTTGGCGTCTTGCAGCCATGCTTTCAAACAAAATTGACAGCATCAATACTGAATAGGGCCTACTTACTAGTACTAGTACATGTCACTAATATTTTTACGTACTGACTGTTGGATTTTTATAATATTTATTTATTTAAAAAGTTTTTAAGAGAGTTAATACAATAAATGTTTTATTTATTTTTTTCAGAAAACATTTATTGACTTGGTCAAGCCCATTTTTGACTTGGTCAAAACCTACTTTTATGCTTTCTAACCCTAATTATTTTAATATATAAACCCTTTTTTGCTCAACCTTATGGTGAGCTTCCATTCTCTTTTCTTCTTCACAAAAACACTATGATGTTATCAATGGGTTTAACGGAATCCTTCCTTACTAGTTCAGTGTGACCTCGTGCCTACGACACGGGATGGACCTGTTGTATACTGGGGGAGCATCGCAACCGGCCGATGAATCCTTAAGGACAGCGTGCTTCTCACGCGCCTCAGGTTTAATTCTTATTTTTTCAGGTTGCAGGGTTTCGGCGACAACAATCTTAAGGATTCACACCGTCTTTCATTTAAATTTTGCCTCTGAAATTTGTCCCAAATTTTGGGATATGTTTCCTGTACACGTCGGTGTAGGTACGCCAGTCCTCGCAGGATCTGCCGAGTCACGTCCGGGCTGTTGCTCCCGTGGGATGTGTTTCCCTTAACAGAGATCCGTCCATGAACTCCAACAGCTTGCGCAGTGGTAGAGGAGGGATAGGTGGCGCGGTGGGTCATTCTCAACCGCAGAAGCCACAACAGTGGCTGCATTTGCAGCTGAAAGCAAAGCACCGTGCATGGTGGCACTTGTTAGTGGGATGATGCGCGGAGCTGCGTGTTCTTGGCGGAGGTGGGGAGTAACGTGATGCTTCTAAAGGGGAAAGAGAGCTCGTTCGGTGGGTTGGTTAATCGATGGTAGGAACGCAACCTACATCGACGGTGGAGGTGGGGAGTATGCGTCTTCTTGGGTTGCCGCGGCGTCGGCAAATGCACCTACGCCAGCCATCGCTGCAACCTCCTCGGTGTTTCCTCACATCGCCACCAGTGACCTTGTTCGCCATGAGCTCGCTTCCAATGGCCCCCCCTTTCTTCCCAGGTTCCATATTCTATCTCTTGCTTCTTTTGCGATGCAAAATCTCACCTTTATGATTTGTATGGTCTGTTCTTAATTATTGGTTGAATTTAAGTTTGGGTTGCTATCTTGCTGATATACTATATATGCTATGCTGCGATGAACGCAAATCAAGTTAATTTGGAGGATTTGATTTGTTTTCTTAATGCTTTTTGACTTTCAAAATCTTGTACCCATATGCGTAAATTACGACATTCCTATGAAATTATCTTAAAAAAAAATTGTTGTTTTTTGACCTGCATTACAAAAACTTTAAACTCGAGCGCTCTGAATAGTGATCCGTTATGTGATCCCGTGGTAATAGTGATTCTGTTATTCATTATCAAGTCTGTTTTTGAATGCTTTGGAAAATATTTTCCAGTTCATTTATTTGTCTTGTTGATTTCATAACTTTCTAGAGTCAAATAATGTGTAGCCAAGAATATTGGGTAGAATACATATACTGTATATAGTTTCTGTTTCCTTGGCCAAGTCATACTATATGCTTTCTTAATAATTGAAAGGAGCCTATGTGGCATTATGCCTTAATGATCGAGGATCTTTTCAGAGTTATATATTACTTTGTGAAGAAGAAGGAGAGTTCTGTCAAATTTTGTTTTGGCAAAAGTTGGGTTTATGGCACTAATTTGTTGTGCACTTTTTACTGAAAAATGAGTTGCTACATTTGTTTGTGGGACTTAATTTGCCCAAATTGTGTTCTACGCTTATGAGAGTATGACAGGGTACGTGATTTGTCCTATTGCCTTTTAATCTTAGCTTTGTGACAGTAAATTAAGTATAGCAGTATTTCTTTTTATTTCAAACCAGTTTGTGCGTAATCAATATCTCTTTATTTTTATTGTTAATTGATAAAACCTCTTTAACGTTTTTGGCGGTAGCAATTCAGTAATAATGTTACGAATGATTCAGCTTGATTTCAATTAACAATTAATTTTAACAAATATTTTGTCCTTGATGCTGTATTGTTATTTTAAGTTATTACAGTGTTACAAGTGTGTTGTGAAGAGATATTGAGAGAATTACAAAAATGTATGGGCGAAGCAAATATATTCTTTAATCAATTTTAAATTTTAAAATCTATAAATATTGTTGGTGAAATTATGAGATATTGAGCATCAAATATGGGGTTATTTTTATATGTGATATAATTTGAGGTTGAGGTGTCAAATCTACATTGCATTGGGATATAGAACAAGAAATATAATTTCTGCATGAATAAATTATAGGCGCTGCAGTGCTTCTTATTAAGCATATAGATTTCAAAGTTCTACATTATTTTACCTTATGGTGTTATCTTGTGAATTATTTTTGATACATGCAGAATTGATAATTTAAAATTTATAACGGGCTAGTACCCTTGAGTTGAAAGTGATAGCTTCCATGAAATGATGGTGATGTTATTGCTTGATGAAATTTGGTTGTTTCTTATCCTCTCAATATAATATGATATTATATTTTAGTTCGCAATGCTCCTACTTAATATTTTGCAATATGGAATTTTTATCCTCATTGCTTTGAGAATTCTTTATGCATGTATGAGTACAATGACTCGGGATGTTTCATTTATGATGAAATATTATATTTGCTTGTACACTTAAAGGAGTACTGTTGTGAACATTATTGAGAGTTATGTATATTAAAGGCATGGTTTAGATAAGCTGCAATTTGGAGAGTTAATTTCATAAGGAAGTGTGATAATATTTTATCACAAAAATATTATATTAAGGAACTTCTTAGGAAGTTTTGATTACTTTGAAGTAATCTATTGAGTATCCCTTATGATATTAACGAGTAAAACTAGAGATATTATATTATTCAATTTGGGTAAGTCCAAATTATTGGGTGTGTATTACATTTTTTTTATTATTAATTTATTGAAATAGAATTGTTTGCTATGTCTATACTCAAAAGTGATTTGAGAGGTACCATGAATTATGGTATTGTATATAATGGGTTGCCACTATATTATAATGATATAGTGATAATACTTATATTTGATTAGATGAGATTAAATTTAATTCACAAGCGAATTTATGTTTACCCTCAGTGAGGAGGAGGAGTTTGCGCTTGGTAGTCCAAGTAGACCTGTATAGTCTCATCTATGTTGGTGACCAAGTTTATTCTAACTTGGTGAGATATGAAAATGGCTTGGCTAAGAAATCTCTTAGCACACTATTTCTTTGTGGAAGCAACATGAGCCTTCCATATCTATATATTGTGATTGCTATATGGAAATAGCAAGAATAAATCAATTTATAATTGAAAATTGAGACGTATACGTATACATTATTATTTATTAAGTAGCTACTAAATGATGGGGTTACATCCCTAATCAATGTGGTCAAAATAAATTTGACTAAAACATCGAGGGGAATGGGACTAAAGCCAATTTGATACTAACAGTGATGGTAACCCAACCTTTGTGATTGGAGACCCCATGAAGAAGGTTCATATGGGTAAAAACAAGTCATCTGTTAGTCTTGCTAGCCTATTTATTTGTCCCCTTCCTATGGTGTATGAGGTGCTAGACTGCATATTGGAGAGGATAAGCCAAAAGGCTTTTAATGATTCTCATATCCCTTATGGGTGGTGTATGAAGTGCAACATACACTTGATGAAATCACCTTTATGAGTGTCAAGTGAGGCCGCTTGTATGAGATTAAGGCAAAATCTCTAGAGCACTCGTTTAAAAACCAGGCTGCGCGCATGGCCTTACAGCGCAACACAGCGGTAACAGCGAGAATTGTGGGGGTATAATGTGATTGGTAAGCCTCTGGCATACACTAAAGTGTCTTGGTTCATAGGACGTGTTCCACTGATTCACTTGTATGTTACGACTTATCAGTCTAGGTTCGGGTTCATAGTCCAAAAGACACCAGATTCGAAACATTTTATCCTATGGCGTTAACCCAGGAACTTTATCTTTTCAATTTTTAAAACTTTTGAAATATGTGGGGATGTTGGATTTTTTATAATATTTATTTATTTCAAAGTTTTTAAAAGAGAGTTAATAAATAAATGTTTTATTTATTTTTCAGAAAACATTTATTGACTGGTCAAGCCCATTTTTGACTTGGTCAAAAACCTACTTTTATGCTTTCTAACCCTAATTATTTTAATATATAACCCTTTTTTGCTCAACCTTATGGTGAGCTTCCACTCTCTTTTCTTCTTCACAAAAACACTATGAGTTATCAATGGGTTAACGGAATCCTTCTTACTAGTTCAGTGTGACCTCGTGCCTACGACACGGGATGGACCTGTTGTATACTGGGGGGAGCATCGCAACCGGCCGATGAATCCTTAAGGACAGCGTGCTTCTCACGCGCCTCAGGTTTAATTCTTATTTTTTCAGGTTGCAGGGTTTCGGCGACAACACTTACTTGATCAAAAAGGCACGTAAGAATTTTGCCCCCAAGAGCTGAAAAGTAATTCAATGTGTTCCATTAATCCTTCCTTAATGGGGTTAAAAAGCAAAAATGTTATGGTTAAGAGCAATGTGCTCAATGTAAAATTTTATTTTAAATTTAAATGTGAATGAAAATAAAGGAAAAAAGAAAAAGCAATCCCATTATGTATCTTGCTTTTATTAGAAGTTAACGTAGCATACTTTGCTTTGACATACTTGTCCAAAGTTTAAGCAGATCTTAACCGTATTACCATAATGATGATTAAGGAATATATTCCAAATATTTGTACTTCGAAAATCTTCAGAAAATCTCAGTTGAAAAACTCGACAAAGATAGATATCAATATTATGCTTTGCTTTTTTTTCCTCGAGAAGAGAGAAAACATGAAAATGTTTTCCGATGCAAAAAAATTATTTTTTTTTTATGAAAAAAATCGTTCTGGCAATGGTGCAGTAATTTAAAATAGGGAAAAAATAAAAAGTACTTACATTTAAATAATCTCAAAATAAAAAAAGAAGAAATGAGGATTTACCCTCTGTTTGTTTAAGTAGAAACACGGCCGAGAGAGTTAGAGGAGAGTGAAATGCAGGTGAGATTACTAATCCATCGGGTTTGGTTACCATGGAGAGAGTGAGATTACTAATCCACCGGGTTTGGTTACCATGGAGAGAGAGATAGAAGTGACTTTTGCTGTGGGTCCCATGTGTTTTTTTTCTTTGCTGTTCAGAGGAGAAATAGGGGAGAGTTTACTTATGGATTATTAATTTACTATACTACCCTTCTTTATATTGTATCATTGAAGTCCGTTGCTTGTCATTCAAGGGTATTTTAGTATTTCTAAATTTTTACAAACCTCTCTTTCTCATTTCTTCACAAACAAACGACTATCATAATTAATTTCTCTCCCATCTCTCTCATATTTCTCTTATACCAATCAACCTCTATTTCTACTAAATTTCTCTACTATTTCTCTCTTTCTTATTTCTCTCTTTCATATTTCTCTCTTCCTTATTTCTCTCTTTAAACCAATCAAACCATTAAATTTATGACCCTGTGAAATGTGAGATTGTGTCTTATATCATTCTTTGAAATTGATGTCCATAGCTTTTGATGGCCTAATTTGGATGGGAATTTACCTAAACTAAATTATTGTAAATTTGAAATTACAAATTTACCAATTCAGTGCACCTTATCAATCATGTGTTGTACAATAATCAGAGGTTTTGATGCCCAAAAGAAAAAACATCATGTTACCCTTTACAATGAGTGCTTTTATTGATGTGATCTTCCTTGAGTGACATGTATCCACTTTGAGGCCCAACAAGTTAATTAAACTACCAACTTGACTCAACCCAATTCCAGTTCATACTTAGATTCCATATCTCACTCAAATGACGTGGATAGGTTATTGGGGCATATATTCACACGCTTCCTTTTATTATCCCATGTTGTTGAGAATGACTGTCACATTAGCAGTTCTCGTTATTCACACTCCATGCCACTCTTTGGTCAATAAATACTGGATTTTAAAGATATACGTTCATAGGTAGGTAAAAATGTTTATACATATATAAAATAATATATTATTATATCATATCATTTAATAAATATGATATTCAATATTTCATCTATGAATATAACATTTTATAATTATTAAACTCAATAAATTATACATTGATTGAAAATATTGGAGAACACAATATTAAATATCTACTTAATTTTTTTTTAACATTCACATTATATCAATTAAAACTCATATACTAGCCTCCATGTAAACATATGCATTCCCTCTAATACTTTACAACTGATATTTTTGTTGTCAAATTAATTGTTCTTTGCAAATATTTATACTCTTGTGTCATTATATTTTCTTGAAATTGATTGAAAATATGTATTTTTAAAATTATTATACAAATTAAAGCATTAAATTATAATTATATTAAAATAAAAGAACTATATCATAATTCATATTAATTAATTAAGCTAAGTTTTGAAATTTCATTTATAATTTGAAAAATATATAATTGAAAGACTTTCTGATGAGTTTGGGGGGAATTCTTTGGTGTGTTGGTTGGTACTGAAACTAACCAAACCTCAAGTTTTGATTACCTGACACAACTATTTCTAATGTTAAAAACTATTTGTTTGAAGTGAGCTAGGTTGAAGTCATGGTCAAGGGAGAGTTCATAATTAGACTAGCAGTTAAGAGTACTTGTTGCCTCTTAAAGATCCCTGTGGATTGCTTTATGGAACACATGAATCAACCAGCTGTCTATGATCTGTATATTTGTTTTATGGGTTCAGAATAGCAGGGCTAAGGTAGTACTACACTTTCGGAATATCAATCCTTAGTACCATCACATTACTAACATTGGGTCCACTCAAGCCCATTAACTTTTGTCATTAAAGCCCCTCTCTCTAGGAATCAAATTCTTAGACACAATAAGATCCTCTTTACTTTAGTTAAACATTAATAATTAATCTTATGATTTCCTCTTATCCTAGTCTTAGGTAACTACTTTATGGTGTATATATGATTAAATTTAATATGTCTTTTAAAAGATGATACTCCCGTATTATTTATAAGACAATATTTGAACATGTTTTGATAGATCTATTTATAAAATAAAACACATAAATTTAGAAGTATTTGATATTTTTTCTCATATTTATCATTTTTAATAATTAAAAAGCTTTAAAGTGGTACAATTAACGCATATAGAAGTGGAGTTCAATTTTAAATAAAAGATAAATTTATAATGTTGTGGTATAATTTTAAAAATCAATACATTTAATTAATAAGAATTATCTTATAAATACGATTAAAGGAGTAACATTTAGAAGTGATATATATATATATATATATATATATATATATATATATAAAACAAGGAGCGTGAGACAAAAATGCATGCCCTTACACGTTGGAATTGTACTTAAAGTTTCCATCATATCATCACTGGTACTGCTAGTAATAGAAAGTAGTATAAATCAAAAGTGAACTAATATTATTAAAGAAATCTTCCTTCTTCACCTCCCCAAAATTGGCAGATCAACGGGTTTAGTACTCCATGCCAATTATCATTTGTTACCTACAAGTGAACTACGTACTAAGACACTAATATTAATTAGATACCAAAAATTTTAAAATATAATTAAGAGATGTATTAAGTGAGATGACTATTTTTATACACATAATAATATACTATAACATTGATGTAAAATGAATAAAATCCATTTATTCTAAGAATACATTTGTCATACTTATTTAATTTAACAATTTTTGTAAACAATGAATTCCATCAAATCTTAGATTGAATTATTTTATTACATAATTTCATCAATTTATAATTTTTTATATAATTTAAAAATTATTTAATATTTTATCACACAATTTTATTTTAATACTCCATATAACATTATTTTTAGAATATACATCAATATCAATTATAATATTATATATTAAAAATGTCTAATTTATCTAAAATTTGTCTAGTGTAAATTTATATTTTTTAAATTTATGATTGTTAATATTTATTAAACAGAAATAAAATATAGCCCTTAATTAATTAGTTTAAATAAACATCTATGTTTTCGAAATAAATTTATATATAATAATCATAAATACAATAAAATATTAGAAACATTAGAAGAATAGGGTCAAATACTTTCATATACTTCGATCCTATATTTTTCAATTAATTTTAATTTTTTATATCAATACAAATGAGATACAACAACAAAGATTAATTGATTATCTATACTATATATAAAGAGAGTAAGAGAGTTTTGGTTTCTAATTTTCATTCTCATTATACCTTTATTTTATATCTGATTTACTGATTTACAGTTCACACTAACCAATAACCACCCAATAAAAATAATAATTGCCTAAAAATATAGAAAGATGAATAAAAGACTTCAAAATAAAAAGATGGGGAAAGAGAGGCAGAGATCATAAAAATAAAAAATGCGGAAAGACAAGTACGACAGTGCCGTCGTGCCTGTTTTTCTGTTAGTGTAAATAATAATACTAGTATATTATACGCTTTTATGCTAATTTTATTATATATTAAATGTATGTTGGACTATATCATATCCAGTATTAATTCATGTTTTCCCCGTGTTTCACAGGCAGTTACATTAATTTTCCCCCATGTGCTACTGATTCTCCTATGAGCCCAGAATCACTACCCCTTCTTCAATTCAACATTAATTGCTGAAAAGTAAACACTGTGCCCAAATTTCCAATAGGACATAATTAAATAGGTTCGGGAGATGAAGGAGGTAATTATCTATATTACCTTAATTCTTATTTTTCATCTTAAACGAAATATATAACTAATACATGTTGAGCTCATATATATGAAGACGGGAACAAGGAAAGAAGACTCAAACAGTAGATTAATGTTATTCCCTAGCTATGTGTATAGTGTAGGCATTAATTGTTGGGTTTTTGATCATTGGTAACCCCCCACACACACACGCACAAGGAACAGATTGAAATTGACAAACATACAATTAATAGATGTCACCGTTAAATAGCAACAAAACCCGACACAGAGTTGACAGATAGCTAGGTTCTTTAAGCATCTTGACAGGGGTTCCATCCCTGGCGGTGCGTATGAAAAAGACTTTGTTGAGAGGGGCAAAGTCCACTTTAATGATCTATACGCTTCGAAGGGATTAGTCTCTAGCTATCGGTTGAGGATACCTTTGATTAAAAAAAGATGTCGCTGTTCAGTTTCTTAATCTATTAATGATATTTTTTTTGGGGTTTACAATATATATTGTCACATTTTTTAATTTACAACTCAGAACAGCTGCTTCATGAAAGGAACATCGTCAATACAGCTTAAAATATTGACCACATAAACTCCATCCGGGAAAAAATGATCTTGCAGTGTTGCTCATCAACAATTAATTGTATTAAATTGCATAAGTAGGTAATTTTGTGGTGTGTAATGGCGATTGGTACCACTCTAAGTATCACTAATTAATTTGACCGTATATATATAGATTCTCACACCATGTGGCCTAAATTTTCAAAGCGCAAGTAACAACAGGCCTATATGAATTAATTGTTTTAATGGAATTGATTAATCTATATTTTATGATGTGAAAGGCACTTCATGAATCGTCAAGTAGCTTGAAAGTTACATTTACTTTGAAATTCAATATATTATTTAAAAATAAGATACCCTAAATTCTTATATCAACTAGCTAGCTAGAATGGTCCACCCACTAAATGTTATCATTTGATGGGTGTAATACAAGCTCATATAATCTATGATCATGAAACATGTGGTGTCTCTTTGAAATAAAATTTCTTACTTGCTTTCCTTTTTACGTACATGGGTATAACGTTTTGCATTTGAAGGATGAGAATATACGTATAAAAATAAATATGAGCACTGTTATGATGGGAACAAGAGAGAAGGGAGAGGAACCAATTACACTATTGATTGGAAGAAATTGTCGTAGTTTTATATAAAATTGTTAAAGGCAGGAAAACAGTCTAAGATCATAGTACGAGATTTTGTCATGGACAGCCCAGCAAGAATTTAAAAATTGATCGGAGACAGAAAATTCCCTCTCAATATCGTATTATTTAATTGCCCCCACCCGGCTGCTTGTCCTGGCAAAACAAAAACGTTTGGTTAACTAAAGTACTAAACTAAGCTGAAAAATAATACAAATAAGAGAGTAGAGAAAAAGGATGTAAAATGAAGATCAAACGGGAGAAAGTGGACATTTCATTTAATTAACTACATTTAATCAGGTCTAAAAATGAATTACATTACCTAAATTACCCTACATTTATTTTTATTGAAACATGTTTCAAATGAATATACTCTATTTCTATTGGTACATGATTCATTAAATAGATTAATTGAAAAATAAAATTTAAATTAAATAAAGGGTACTTTGGGATTAAACAAAATAAAAAAAATTAAAATTTTTTGCATATATTTTAATCTATCATAAGTGGGTCTTTTTTTCTTATATTTAAGTCCGGTAGGAATATACATTTACTATCGAAACATTATTAGAAAAAAAGTCATTTATCAATCAAATTTAGTGTCAGCCATAACGTCATTGTTACTTTTTCTCATTACTGTAGGCTAAACCAGTGTGAAATCATCAATGTTATGACGATATTCCTTCCGGTCCTATTTATAAGATAAGTTTGAACTCTTTTCATGGTCTTATTTATAAGACAAAGTACACAAATCTAGAAATATTTATTGTTTTTTTTTTCATATTTGTCCTTGTTGATTATTAAAGGTTTTAATTAAGCTGACACAATTACCATGATAACTAGTAGAGTTTAATTTTAAATAGGGGCAAACTTGTAATCTTGTAGAATAATTTCTTGAAAACCAATACTTTAATTATTTTTCTTAATATGTGTGCTTTTTTCTGAATTATTTTATAAATATAACCTAATTATTTTGTCTGAATTATATTTTTCTTAATATAATGGAGTATTTTTTAACTATGTTTTTAATCGAAGCTAAAATGAATGGTAATAATTGTAAAGGAGATTGATTGGGTGATAACAGTGGTACATTATGTGATTAAATTGGCGCTATTTTAATTTTTTGTGTAGCGATAATAAATATGGGTGGAAATAGGTCAGGCCGCGCTCGTCGGGAGCCTACGGTCCAGCATATTTATGGCTTAGTCTGGCATGACTCGTCTAATAAAAAAGTCAGACCTAGGCTTCTGAAAAAGTCTTTTTAATTAAATAGGTCGGACTTAAGCTCTTTAAAAAACCTAATAGGCTTGACTGGCTAGCCTATTTATAAATTAACTAGTATTATTTTTAATAAAAATATAAATATATTATACACTATAAATAGTATAATAATATATAACTTTTTAATTTCTCCAATAGACTTATATAAAAGATAGGCTTGTTACCTATTTAAAGACTTATGTGATCGACATATTTACATTCTTAAATAGTAAACATATTAGTCCGTAAACATACTAATTTATTTTAGAGAAAAACCTATTTGTCCATTTAAAAGTCATAATATGAAATAGACTTTTAAACAGACTAATAGCCAAGCCAGACTTTCAAATAGGTCAGACCTGACGAAATAGCCTTGACAGGTAACATGTCAAATTTGGGCCACAAAAATATAATGTAGACCAGATTTGGATCTTACAAAGCCTAGTTTCGCCGGACTACTTCCACCCCTACATATAGATACTAAATTTTTACCATATTTAATATTATGCCTGCGTTGATTGGTTGGTGTGTGTTGTTTTTGTTGAATTTAAAGTTAGTGTCGATCAAGTTGATGCTAAATGTAAAACATATATGTTATACGCGTCTCTGCTCCAGCTCCTCCTCATTTCCTTTTTCAAGGGAAATTTATCCTCCATATTTTCATCTTTTAGAAACGAATTGATCGGTCATATATTTATCAAAGATGAAAATATTGTACTCCACCAAGAATTATTAAGGATCAATGGGTTGAGTAGCAAGCTCTGATCATACCATGTTAAATTCAATAAAAATCAAAGGAGGAAGTATTGAATGAGAGTACTCTCATTTCACTTAACTTACTGTAATGAAAAGTGAAAACAGAGATTTATATACAATGCTATAGCAGCTAATTAGGCCTAAGGGTGAACCAACTAATAAGTAATCAATCCTATCATCGATCTCAATAGCTTAACATAAGAGTATCATTGTTCTGAAATCCATATTGGTAATTTGTTGAAAATATCAAATACCAAAGCCTAATTGACAACGATGTATTAATTGAATATGTTGTCAACTTCATGGTATGAGCAGCAATATTGAGAGATATATTGGCTGTGGCTATATATATAATAATGGCACGGGTGGTGGTGATACACAGCTAAAGGTGACGATGATAACACTGTCTATGACAGTACTTGTAGTCATGATAAGTCATAGCTAGCAAGGATAATCCAATCAATTGATGGCTTGATATAATTAGTTGGACTTTTTGCCTCATTAAAGTTAATAAGAACTCAAAATGGCAAGGGTAGTCAAATTTGTTGGCACAGAAATATTAAAATTGTTACATTAAATGTCGGTGATGGTTGTGACATGTTGTCACAGAAATAGTATTACAAGTAATTCTTACTTTATGGTATAGGAAATTAAGGTGATTATGTTAATTTATAACAATCACGAAATATTTAATAAAGTTTGAGGTTGGTCGAGTGAAGGAAGACAAGATATAAGTCACACATGTTTGAACCCTCACTCGTTGGGGTGACTTAAAATGTAAGTGTAAGTGCTCTTTAAACCTGAGGACATTCCTACACTTGGGCCGGGGAAGCATCTCCTCACCCTAAATTTTTTGTGCATCAAAAGTTTTATTTTGTTGTTTCAATTAATTTAAACTTATTTTAAGGAACCGAAATTCAATATTAAAATGTATATATAGCCTAATATATCAATTTCAATGTTAAATTTTGTGTTAATTAAATTCCAATGACCAAGTACTACGCAGGGGCAATCCTGTTCGGGACTTAGTCACAGATAAAGCTCTCTACCCCTTCCTAAGAGCCTGTTTGGGTGGAACTTTTGCAGAAGTACTTCTAGGTGAAAAAAAATAGCATAAATTAAAGAGGTCAAATGCATTTGACTTCTCCATAAGTTAAAATTAGTCTTTGTAGACCATCTACTCCCAAAGCTCTCCCATTTAACTTCTCCAAAAGTAACTAATTTTAACTTATGGAGAAGTTAAATGCATTTGACCTCTTTGATTCATGCTATTTTTTTCACCTAGAAGTACTTCTGCAGAAGTTCCACCCAAACAGGCTCTAAGAGTATGTTTAGTGGGGATCAAACTTGGAAGCTCTTCCCACAATCTCAGTTTACGTTGTCAACTGAGCCAAAACCTTTTGATCACCAAGTAATTACTTAATAATATTAAAAGGCACATATATAATTATATTTAATTAATTTGGATAAAATAGTCATGCTACAAGAGAGCGGGTACTTGTGTGAGTCTCCCGTGATAAAATTCATTGAACATGAATTAGTGAAATAAAGGCACACTATAAATAATTTTAAATGTAACTTGTATCTCATAACTTATTCCGGTGAAAAAACTAGTTTGTATTTTATTTATTGTTTAAAAAATCGGATTGGACTGGCCGGTTCAGTCGGTCCAGCCGGAATCAGCCTGGTGACCGGTCTGTTCAACATAGAAAATCGATGAACCTCAGAAACGGTCAAGAACCGGTGAAAATTGGTAAAATTCATTGAACACGAATTAGTGAAATAAAGGTACACTACAAATAATTAATTTTAAATGTAACTTGTACCTCATAACTTATTCGGGTGAAGAAACTAGTTTGTATTTTATTCATTGTTTAAAAAATCGGATCGGACCGGCCGGGAACGCGGACCAGTCAATTCAACCCAGAAAACCAGTGGATCTCAGAACGGTGAAAACCGGTAAAAAACTGGTGTTAGGAAACTAGTTAAACCAGTCTTTTTTAAAAAATCAATTTTTTTATATTTTTATTTTTTTATTTAATCTAAAATATTTCTAAGATAAATAAAGACATATATTTAAGGATTACACACACACACACATATATATATATATATTATTTTTCCAGGTATTATTAATATTTTTTTCTTATAAACCTTATAATAAGGCTATTTATAATGATTTACAATTTTATATATCTTAATTTCTTATAATTATGTGTTATTTTATTAATTAAAATGTTATATAATATTAAAAAAATATTTAATTAATACCGGTTTGACCAAGATTTACCTATTAAACCGTGAACCAGTCACTTCATCAATTCAATTACCAGCCCGATTTTTAAAACATATATTGATTTTATTTCAGTTTTCAGTAAGATGGTTTTGTGATAGCTAGGAATATGCATGCATAACTCACATTTTTTGTAAATGATTATAAGGTGAGCCACATAAAATTTGATTCATTTATAGTCCAACATACATTTTACCACTTTTTAATACATTCTTTACAATTTTATAAAAGTCATCAAGACATTTTTAAAAAGTACAAAATTATAAGGTAAATGTACAAATTTTTTAAAGAATAAATAATTAATTAATTAATTATAAAGAATGTGTTAAACAATTATATTAAAAAGGATGTATTGTTAATAAAAAAGGATGTATTACTCCTATACCTCAATCTACAAAATAGTCGCATAGAAATATAATTAAAATAGTTAGTCTTTTAAAAAAATAAAAATAAAAATTCGGTACATGCACGGATCTGTTTATAATTTAATATAGGATTGGTTGAATTGTGGAAGTGATCCATGAAATGAGTGATGAGTATGTGCCTTTTAATAGTTTTTCGTTAAAGATACAAAACAAAAGGAGAAATATTGACATAAGCCTGTGCACTTATTTGTTCTCTTGTACCAATAATTCATCTGAAAAAATATCGATCGAGTACATGCCACACACTTCGGAAATTGGAATACATGCAAAATGTATATGACTATATTATTTTATTTTGCAAAATTATATAAATTAAAAAATCCTAATTAACGAGCATCTAAATTAATTTAAGGATCTAAAAATAGAATTTTTTATTAAATTGTGTAGCATTTAATTTAATGTTATAAATATTACAAATATAATTAATACCATATTTTTAATAAAATCTTTTAATTAATTAAATTCTTAATCAATATTCTCAAAACACTCATTAGAATGACCCTGAATTTAATGTCATAAGATATTATAGTATTCTTTGTATGTAACTAACTACCCCCAAATAAAAAAACTATAAAATTTAAAAAAAAAATCACACCATAAATTTTTAGGACTGTTCTAGCGTGGACCAAATAAAATTTGGTTCAACTAATCCAACTTACATTTTTTTCTTACAAAAGGTGAATGAATAATTTTATTTTTTATTAAATAGTCTTTATATCACCATTTGAGTTTAATCTAATGGAAAATATAGATTTACAATACAACCTAGACTAATTTCGTTGATGATATATCAATTTAAAGTTGAAGGACATGATTTTACATTACATGATAATATTGATTTGAGTTTTTATTATTTTCAAGTAATACTTCATAAAAGCAACTATAGAAACTATTTTAATATCAATTATTAATAAAATGAGTGTTGAATTTGGTAATTAAAAATTTAAATTACTATATTTCTAAATTTTGGATCACATGAACTATGGTCCACCATAAACAAACCCAAAATTTTAACACTATAATAGGCCGAATATTATGCTACATATAAGTTTTCTGTCTATTGTTGACACATTATATAAAAATTTGATGTCATCGAAACGTTAATCATGCATGCTGCAGAACTGCTACTCCAGATCTCTTTCAATGTCTGGTCAAATTCTAGGAATGCTTTTTTATGTTTATACCTTTCTATAGAAATACATTTTGTGTAATAAATTATATCCAAAAATTAATTAATTTTTCTTACAACATTTTATCTATGACTCTATATTAACAAATTAACATGACACCATAAGTTATTCAACTTTAAGTTTTATAAAATGAGTTTGTATAAACAACTGCTACACGAATTAGAGCCATCATTCTTATTAGTAAAATAATCTTTTATATGTGACAATATATATACCTAATTGTTTTAGTCAAAGGGTTTGACCAATAAAAAATTTATATACTTTTTTAATATTTTCTTTTTATGTTATTTTTATAAAAAAAATTAACAGCTTATTCTTAATTAATTATTTTAATATCTTAATTTTATGATACAATTTTCTTTTCTTCCCGAGAAATGAGGAAGAAAGAAATATGAAAGAGAGAAAGTAATGAGAAATGAGATAGATTTAGATGTTGTTTGATTTGAGAAAAAACGGGAGAAAAATAAAAGGGTGAGAGTTATATTATTTTACCGGATAAAAATGCCCTTAAAACAATTAATAAATGAGTTGATTTTAGCAAAACAAAAAACAAAATAATGATGGAGAAGATAAAACGCAGCCTCTGGAACACGCATCTTGAACTTGAAAAACACAGGTGCTGCGAACGGCGATGCCATTTTTCAGTGCTAGCTAGCGCGGTGGTTCGCGATGAAGATAAGTCACACTGAAAAGTGGAGCCGCTTGATGCCGTTTTCTGTGGCCGCAAGATGTAGGTCGGCAGCGGCACGACGCAACGACAACCAGGGCCGGCCCAAGGGTAAGACTGATCAAGCCTTTGCTTTAGAGTGTGTTTGACAAGGCCAATAAGCTAGCTATTAGCTTATTTGACTAGCTTATAAACTAGTTTGACCAACACAAAAGTATTTGGTAAGGTACATTAAAGTAGCTTATTTTAGGAGCTTCTAGCTTATAAGCTACAAACTAGTTCACCTAACTTCTAGCTTGTAGCTTATTTAATTTTCTTCCATGACTACCCCTTATATTTTAATACATTTCCCTTATTATTCTTAATTTCTTTTTACCTATTATTATATATTTTCAATTTTAGGGACAAAAACCTTTCAATTTATTTTTACCTATTATTACATATATAATAAGTAATTTAAAAAATTACGAATTAATTAAATTGTTATTTTCTTTTCACTATTGTATGAAATAATTTTTATATTATACTATTTATTTTATTAATTTCATTATTTATTTTAATTTTTAATTAAATATTTTATCACTAAAAAGGTTTAATAAGAATTTATTTTTTTTAAAATATAAAATTATAATTACATAATAATATATATTTTTTCTAAAAAACACAAATAGAATTTATATAATAAAATTTATGTAGTTATGCCATTTTATGTCATTTTACATTTACTAACTAGTTTATCAGCTAGTTTTACCAAACACTTCTAATTCAATAAGCTAACTTATCAGCTCGGAGCTTATAAGGTAGGAGCTTATCAGCTACCAGCTAGCTTATCAGCTAGTTTTGCCAAACACACCCTTAGGCTTGGCCCCCAATTATTAGTAACATCCTTTATACAAAAAATAAAAATTATTATTATAACTAGGCCTAGTTCATTGATTTATAAATTGATTTTCCTCCTCAATGGTTGATGGTTCAATCCTTGCTAAATAAATTTTAACTTTTAAAGTTTCTTTCTTTCACTTCATGTATTTAAAATGACCCCAAAATAAAAGTTTGCTTGAGGCCTCACTACATACTGGGCGATATTGGGCCGGCCCTGAAGACAAACTCTCCAAGCATTAGATGACGCACATGTGTGGGAAACGGGGGTTGTGGCAGTGCAGCCATGGCTGGTGGCTGAAGGTTTCATTTAAGGTAAATGGTAAGGGTATATTAGTCATAGTTCAAAGATATATCTCTCTTGTTTATCCTTTGAACAGAGTAGATTAAATTCTCCCGTGGGACTAGTTGTGGCAATATGGGCTAGGCCCATTAGACTAGCCCGCATAGTCCGCATTTTTTTTGGGACGGACTAGGATTTTAAGCCCACGGCTCACTCTGGCCCGCCCCGCTTAGCCCACAAATTTTGCGGGCCAGAAGCAGGGCGGGGCGGGCTTGGCCCGTGAGCCAATTTTTTGAATTAAAATATTCAAAATGATATTAAAGTAACTAAAAATGGAAATTTATTTGGGTGTTTCATACTTCATAGTGATTAATTTAATATATCATTATATAATTAAAAATAAGTTAAATAATTAAAATTAGTATAAACTTTTAAAATTATACTAATTTTATTTTTTAATATCAAACTCAAATTTGAATTTATTTATATATTTAAAAAATTACATATCTTTATATATCATATTTTTTTAGTATAAATTTATAATTTTTTATATGTACCGGTTCAACCAATGACTCACTGGTTCGACCAGTAACCCATTAACTCAGCACCCTGACCGAGTCAATTACCGGTCCGGGTTTTATAACACTGATCCCCAGAGCCTTCATATCACATGATTTACTTATATATATAAAATTTAATGAAATAAAATGATAATAAGTGACTTCATCCGGTCTTTTTTACGTAGCACTTTTTAGAAGTTTAATTTTTATTAGTTCCTTTTATAAGGTATTTTATAATTTCAAGCAAACATTTATTACTATTTTCCTTATTTTTTCTTATTAACTTTAATGTCTTTTTAACCATCAAATGATAATGAAGTTGATTAATATATTAAATAAAGGTAAAACTATAAAGTTAAACTATTTTTTAAAATCCCAATAAAATTAATTAATTTAACCACTTTAATTGGTCTGTGTGATTCAATTAAAAAAATTATAAAGAGAAACCATTTAAGAAATTATATTTGATCTTATTAAATTACACTATTTATATATACATATAATTCTATGAATTTAGTGAAAACGGAATAATTAAATGAAATACATATTTCATACAAATTAAATCGTGGCGAAAAATAAGCATTTACCATGTATTTAGAAAGTGTTTAATAAATGAGTTTATTTGGGTTTATCTTATGACATAAACACTTATATAAGTTTTTGGATAAACTTATTAAAATAGCTTATGACTTTCTAGTCATACTCTCTTTTCACCTTATTTTTTTATTAAGCTCCTCAAAGTAGCTTATGAAACAATTTATGCATAGGTTAAATATCTTGTCTCTCATTTGGTTATCGCTCACTCCTTTATGTACTCATAACACCAATTCTCATGTATTTAATAATCACTTGATTAAGTTATTTTCTCAAATGCACCTGTAGTTGTTTTGTGTGGGTAACTATCATATTAACCATCATAAAAGAAAAAAAATGTAATTGATATACATTGTTAGCTTAAAAAGATACTACATAGATATTTAATAATGTGTTGTCATAACATTTAATGAATATGACACATAATTGAATGTTCGTGTAAAACTTTTTTTTACATTAACAATGCATATCTATAAAACTCAAGAATTGTCCAAAAAAAATAAAACTAAAGAAAAAAAATTACATTATCATCCAATGATATATTATCATATCATTTATTGAATTTGATATCACATGAGTTCTTACACTCCTTAAATGATATGATAATAACATATCAATGGATGGCATTGTAAATTTTTTACATATACTGTTTAAATTTTTATTATTTTATATTATTTATATTTACACTTCCAAGTTATTGAAATTTTAATTAGGCACACTTTGATTCATCCCCGATTTGGGATAGATCTCTTACACTCTTAAAAAAACGATTACATTATTTGTAATATTATTTATTGAGTTTAATAATATATGAGTGATATATTCATTAATTAAATTAGATGATATGATAATAATTTGGATAACAATGTAATTTTCTTTTTACACATATATTAATTAAACTTTTAATATTTTATATCTACACATACAATTTATTGTAATTTAATTAAACACACGAGACTTTCCACTTTGTTTAATTATTTGATCTTTTCTGTAAATTTATTTTTTTCTCATTAAAATAGTCTAAATTTATAACATTTTTCTTCATATATATAGAAGAATTCCTCTGTTTTCTTTAATTTAGTTTTTACGATGGTTGAGAAGTGGACAAAGGTGGTGTCAGAAATTAAAGTTTTTAAGAGAAAGGGAAAGGTTAAAAAGGGTAAATTGAGAGGGGCATTAAGGTCAATTGAAAAGGAACTGTCATTCAATTCTACAGGGTCAAGAAAAACAGAATCATGTTATTCCCTCATTTTTTTACCCCTTCCCCTGGCCTCTTCCAACTTTTTCCTGTCTCCATCCAAACCTACTGTCCAACCTTTCTTTCCTATTTCCTCCAAAGCCTAACCCTTCTTCTTCTCTCTCTTTCCCTTTCCTACCTAAACAGCACAACACAGAGAAGAGGGGAAGAATATTAACATGACCATTAACAAGTGATGATGTTAAGTTTGAGTTTGCTTCACCCTTTTAAGAAAAAAACCAATCCCCTCACCAATCTCAGAAATCAAAGCTACTAAAAAAACACCAAACACTGCCACACAGCTATAACTAGCCCCTTGGGAGAGAGCTTTTCTAGTATTGCTCAATAAATACTTACAACAAACAGCAAAGTGGAACAGACCACACAAACTCCCATCAATCTCATCACATTCTCAACATCAAATAATCTTCTTTTGCTTCACACCATTTGCAGGTACATACATATACTATCTTCTATTTTAATTCTCTCTCCTAAAAAAAAAAAAACTCCTCAATACCAATCAAAGAGTCTGTTTTCCATTCTTAATTTCTCCAATTTTTTTTTAATTATTATTTTGTTGCTTGGAGGTGGTTGTTTTCATTTACAGTGAGAAGGAAATTATTATTGAGATATAAAAGGACAGTTCCTGAACTGTTGTCTAAATTATTATAAGTATAGTAACTCATCAATCTTCATATCTCATCTCAATTTATTTCTTTCTTTCTTTCACTCTGGTCACTGTCTTAGGAACCCTAGAAATTAAAGAGACACAAAGTCAAAACCAACCAACCTTGGATCTGCAAAAAGCATAAGGGATTATTAATTTCCATGGATTCAATTCAAGAATTTATAGACACATGTAACTCTGACAACAACAAGACCATCATCACCACCACCACCACAACCACCTTAGCTACTGCTACAGCCACCTCTTCCACCACCACCAGCAGCCGGTATGAGAACCAGAAACGCCGTGACTGGAATACCTTTGGTCAATACCTCAAGAATCACAGACCCCCTCTTTCTCTCTCTAGATGCAGTGGTGCACATGTCCTTGAATTTCTCAGGTACATATATATATATTTATATACAAAAAAATTAAAAAAAATAAAATTAAACTCTCTATCTTCTCTCTTATATATATTACTCACCATGCACCTCTCTCTTTTTGTGTTATTAGGTACTTGGATCAATTTGGGAAGACGAAAGTGCACACACCGATTTGTCCTTTTTATGGACACCCTAACCCTCCAGCTCCATGTCCATGTCCTCTAAGACAAGCATGGGGAAGCCTTGATGCTCTGATAGGTCGTCTTCGGGCAGCTTTTGAGGAAAATGGAGGGAAACCAGAAGCTAATCCATTTGGAGCTAGAGCTGTGAGGCTTTACCTTCGTGAGGTTCGTGATCTTCAATCAAAAGCAAGAGGAATTAGTTATGAGAAAAAGAAGAGGAAGCGTCCACCACAGCAACAATCTATCCCTCTACCACCTTCAGGTGCAACTCATTAGGAAGAGAAAACAACAACAAAAATCAAAATGAAAAATGAAAAATGAAAAATTCTCACTCTCTCTTCTTAGTTATCTCAATGTTTAACTTTTAGTATGATATAATTTAGGGTTTTTTTTTTTTAATTTTGTGTGTTAATTTATGTGACTGAAAGCTGCTATGTGGTACATGTAGACTGTTTTGTCTTTGGATCCTGTTAGCTGTGGCAGGAGCAAAAGTTTTTAAATATATAATATATAAAAAAAAGAAAGAAAGATATCTGGGATATCATGCATCTGCTTTTAAAGCAGAAGACAGTGCTGTACTGGTAGTAGACTGATAGTGGGCTGAAAAGTGCTACTACTGAGAGTGAATATACATGGACTCCATCACCAAATCAAAAGAAAGCTACCTCTACCATGGATTCTTACTTCTCTTTCTCTTTATATATGTGTACTTCCATATATATATGTCAAGCTATAAGCTTAGACTTGCAGATTATGTTTGTATATGTATGTCTTTAATCATACTGAGCTCTCACTTTTGGAATATATATCTTATTTTCTAATCTCTATTTTTGAATGATTGAGTATTAGATGATATCAGGTGCATAAATCGTGCATCATTCATTTCCTGAATTTATTAAAATGAACTGAGTTTTTCTATAGCTTTTAGCTAGCAATTTAGTGCTGCAATTAGATTTTGTTTGAATTTTGAAGCAGCTACAGGTAGTAAGTCACTTCCATATAGACATTGGTGGTGGTGATGTTGAATTGTTGATAACATTATTTGCGGCTCTTCTTTTTCACATGTTAGTTGATGATCATTTGTTTCATATTTACAATTGAGTAGTAGTGCTCTTTTTCTCTATCACTTCTCCCAATTGCTGCTTTATTCTATCTTCTGATCCAAATGTATTTTGTGTGTGGAAAAGGAATGATAGAGAAAGTCCTTAAAGCTTAATCATAATTAATAAGTTCTGTTTCAAACTGACAAGTTTTATTGTTCTCTCTCTCTATCCATTGAGACTAACGGTTGACCGTTAAATACATCAGTTTGATTCATGATACTGATCATATATTCATGTTCATGTATATATACATACTAGTGCTGTCATTTCAACTGAAGGGAAACTTGAAGATTAATGGCAGACAATGTCATTGACTCATTAATGACTAAACCTTTCTATTATTAGCTTAATTGTTGTATTTGATCACAATTAACCTTGTATGCTTAACCAAACTTCCAATTAATCAAAATCTCATCGTACATCATGATACCATAATTAGTCCACTTGTTTGAATTAGGTTAATCATTGCTAGGGGTGTAAGCAGGTCCGACCCAACCCGCGAACCCGACGAATCCAACTCAACCCAAAGATATTTAACAGTTTGGTTCAGGTATTCGGTTCGAACATTTTCTTTTAGATCCGATCTTGTTCGTTTCGGGTCTCGGGTTTGCCTGTGTTGAACCCGATAGACCCAACCCGAACCAAACCAGAAAAAAGAAGTCCTAAACTTATTTCATTTTCATGCAAGGAGAGAACAAAAATAGAGGCACAGCAGCACAAGCAGAGGTGGTTCCCCAAATCCTATTTCATCTGCTCCTCTCAATTTATTTTTCTCTATTTCTTTTTTTTTTTTCATTTTATATTTTAATTTATTTTTCATCTTCCACATTTTTAAAAAAAAAAAAGAAAAGAAAAAATGTTCATGATCCGATGACCCAACCCAACCCAACCCGAACATATTCGGGTTGGTTCAGTTCGGGTTACTCACCCAAAAAATACAAAACCCAAACCAACCCAACCCACCACCATTCTATCGATTTGGACTTAATGTCATCCTAAACCCGATCCAACCCAACCCAATTACACCCCTAATCATTTCCACATATATGAAATCTCTTCAAAGTAATTGCTTGCTAAGAAATTACTTAGATTTAGAGCTTAGGTGAGAGTACCCGGGCCAATATTAGCTTCTTTTGGACAATTATTAAAGATGTGATATTTGATGGGAATGATAAAAAAAATGCATGAATGTGAAGGAAGATGTAATATAAATGAGTGTAAAAAAAATCAAAATTTTACTCTTAAAACTTATAAGAAATTGAGAATACAAATAAGTCAGTATATAAAAGGAAAAAGATCTATTGGGAGAATAATTAAGTAAAGGTACATAACGTGTCTATTAATTAATTAATTAGTTTATTTCATATATATTTAAAATAGTTAAAAATTTAAAAAGAATTATTATAGGAAAAAAATGTCTATACAACTTGGTACGCTAGAGAGTCAGCTAGAAATTTTCTTAATGATCAAATTGGCCGACAAAGGTGTCTGTAAAATTTTGGGTCATCCATCCCTTTGTATTATGTTCTTATTTTGGCTCAAAAAGGGAGAATTTCTCCGTAATCCATGTGGTCACGAAGAGACGCCTATTGTACCCTCCATTTGGCCAAGAGAAATTAACCCAATAGGACACAGGATATATGCTGGGGACATTAGCTAACCTTATTTTCCCTTTTGAAGTGATTATATAGTGGGGTATATATGAGACTACCACTTTGAGACATAGAGGATCTATTCCTTCCTCTAATCATTTAGTAGGTATATATAAAGAAGTTTAGGCCTTGGGCACCATTTGTGTATATTAAGGCTATACTAATTGAAACATTAGATTTATGATGTAATCACATTTTCCTCATATTTCCCAGATAATTTACACAGTTAACTGTGATATTTACTATATGTGTAGTAATTGATAATTGAGTTTTTACTTTTTTTCTCATCTCTTTTTATACACTTATTTTACATCCATTTTAAAAATTTCTTTTTTCTTACTTCTTATCACATGACTTATCATCCTTTTTTAAGAGTTTAATATATATACACTGTCAGTGTAAAGAAGTTTTACACAGACATCCAATGATGTACTGCCACATCATTTATTGAATTTAATAACACATGAGGTGTAACATTCATTAAATTAGGTGACGACACATCATTGGATGTATGTATAAAACT
Source organism: Sesbania bispinosa (assembly GCA_026901365.1). Lineage (NCBI taxonomy): Eukaryota > Viridiplantae > Streptophyta > Magnoliopsida > Fabales > Fabaceae > Sesbania > Sesbania bispinosa. The sequence goes on from QLOH01000151.1 coordinate 534,033, forward strand.
TTTTTACACTGACAGTGTATACTACTTAAATCTCTTTTTTAATCCCACACATTATAAAGGTATAAATAAATAAATAAATAAATAATTTTCACCAAAAAAAATAAGGGTATAAATAAGGTGTGATCCTAAAAAAGAGTGAAACACTCGTTATTCTTGATAATTTAATCCCTATTATAATTGGGATCATGATAATGAAAAAAATGAATTTTCAACCAGCTATCACAGATAGGTAGTGATAATTATCCCACTCCCATATATAATCCTACCTTTTAATCCCAAGTGTATTTTAAACATGATACTCTCTGTAAAATTTACTGTAACCAGGGTTATATTTAATTAGTTTTGGAGAGAATGCTAAATATTGTGTGTAGAGAGAGAGGACTAATTTTATGATAGAGCCAAAAAGTAAATATCAGTTAGAATATATGAACAATCAGATTTAAAATTTATTCAATACTCACATTATCACTTAAAAAAATCAAATTGGCTTTATATTTTAATCATAACCACTCAACGTTAGATTTAATGGTCAAGACATACTCCTCTCTCATTCCCATTTAAGATAGTCCTCTCATTTTCATATAAACTTATTACACCATATCTATAGTAATAGCAAAGTGTGATCCTAAGTTTGGTTCAAGAGTTGCAAACATTCTTTTATTTGACTTAATTACATCTAGCTATATATATAGTTTTGTGCAATGCATGTGTCATATGTATATATATCAATATCTTAAAATTTCTAGATTTAATTTATCATTGACATTTTTTTATTTGGAAAATTAAATTTATTAAAAAACCAGGTTACTTAAGGTATTCAATAGGCTTTAATTGGATATATATATATATATATATATATATATATATATTACAAAATACACCATCCCTTTCAACCACAATCTTGTATATATACATGCAAAATGTTAATTATCTAATTAGGTAGGTTCTCTAGAGATTACACTTGGTGGACGGAAAATCCCACCCAATAATTCTCTTTGTTTCCAGATATGTTGAATTAATGGAAATTCATTTTTGTCTTACAAAAAATCTACACATGATACAATCAACCACCACTTTTCTAATTAATCTATAAAAACATGTTACACTTTGGGCGTGGTCTAAATTCAGCAAAACAAAACATAATGTTAGTGAATTATTTATTTACCAGTTCAAACTTATCTTGTAGATATTAAGACATACATAATTATTTCCATAATGTGGTCAAGCTACAACTATTGTATTGCTAACTTTTCCTGCAAAACCTCGTGACCTCATTTTTTTTTCCTTATTGAGAACATGATAGTCGATCCCCTCATGAAATTTGAATTTTTTATGAATGCTTCTTGAATGCTTTCCATCATGTATAATTTATGCTTTCTCATTACAATGTTGTTGGGAAAATATTTTAACTTGAATATAGCCTTTTCTCCCTCATATATAACCCAAAAATAACTTTTTATCTTCCATCAATACTTAATTATTTAGTTAATTATATTTTGATAACTTTTAACAAAGGATTAGATTTTAACTATATCACATTATTTTAATCAAATCCATAATTTTTTCTTCTTGGAGAATTGAACGCCCAAAATAGTTCGCATGATACAGATGTATTTGATGGATTAAATGTCAATTAGACCAGCTTCACCCTATTAAGGCATGATTAGCACTAAAAATGCGAAAACACCATTTCGTTTAATTTAACTTGAATTTATTTTCCATTGTCATCTTAAAATTTTAGATTCACTGTAACGATGATAAAAAGGAAAGATGATAAATAAGGATTGTCTTGCCTTTATCCTTTTCCAAATGTTCAATTACACAACCATTCATTAAGATTGATAGTCGGGCTAAGTTTAGTCATTCCTTAATCAATTTTCAATTATACCAATGAGAAACTCATCTATTCCATTAAGTAATCAACAAATTGTTCAACTAATAATTTTAACTTTGAGAGTTAATTAAAATGTATCGACAAATATCATCTTGATTATTGGTAAATTATAGTGTTATTGATATTGAAAATAAATAAATAAATTTTAATTATAGCAACGTTACACTTTGTTGATGTCGCTAAAAATATATTAAGCATGTAATTAATTAAAATTTTAAAAAAATTATTAGTATATAGGACCATGCATAAACTATGGTCTATTTCCAAAAATGTTAATTTACCGCTTGTGGACAAACCAAAAGCTTTAAAATAAATTAAAATGTAAATTAGATTGATAAGTGTCGAAACACCAAACATGTGTAGAATTTAGGCATTTAAGAAAATCATGAAATCAGTTAAAAGAGTAATTAATACATGGTATAGATACATGCAATTTTTATTAGGATTTTGAAAATATGCCTCACGGTTTAAGTATATGTGAATTTTTTTATTTTTTATAAATCAAGGTAATGCTATGATGACTTATATGTAATTTTTTATTACATATTTTATGGATTAGAACATATGTATCTTTTATGCATGGAAGATATTACATATTAGGTTTGGAAATAGAGCAATGATACGCATACATCACAAAACACATTCCACATTTGTACCACACGGCCCGGAGAGTGCAGAACACTCACTTTTTCTTGCTTTTTTTGTTCTACTGACATAACACAGTGGTACAATCATTGTATCCACTGTGTTATATACATTTATACTTTTCCTTGGAAATATCTCCGTCATAGTAACACTAATTCATTTTACTTTTTTTTAGAAAAACAAAAACGTTTTAATTAATTAAGTACGAACAAGACATACAATTTGAACCAATTATACGTTGATTTTTATAACTAAATGTATTTTTTATTATCAGGGATAATCCTATTTGGGACTTACTCACATTTAAAACTCTTTACCATTCTCTAAAAGTGTGTTTAGTGGAGATCAAACTCGTAAGTTCTTTCTACAACTTTAACATGCATTGTCACGACTCTTTGGTACAATTTTACTATTACATATATACTTGCACTGCGAATTTTATTAGATGAAAGCTAGCTATAACCAATAGGGTTTGTCTATGATGGACCATAGTCCACGTGGTCTAAAATGTGAAAATATAGTAATTTAAAGTTTTAATCATCAATTTTTACGCTTATTTTATTAAATATTGATATTAAACCTATTTCTAGTTACTTTTATAAAATATTGATTGAAAAGAATAAAAACTCGAATCGAAACCGTCATTACTGTGTAATGTAAAAGTTCTCCCTTCAACTTTAAATTGGTATATATTCACCAAAACTAGCATGAGTCATATTGTAAATCGATATTTTTCCTTAAATTAAACTCAAATAGTTATATAAAGAATATTTAATAAAAAATAATTATTTATTCATCTTTTATAACTAATAAAATATGTGTTGTATTAGGTGAACAGATTTTTATTTGATCCACACCCTAGAATTGTGCATGGGCAATATTAGAATCTTATGTTGGTAAAAAAAAAAAGGAGTTTAGGACAAATTATTCATAGACTTGTATTTGTATACTTGTACAATTAGCTGCATCTAAATTAATTTTCGTTTAATTTTATTGTATTGAAGTGATTGATCGTTCTGGTTGCCTGATATAAATTTATTAAGGGACCTTCTAATTTAAGCAACAAATGTACAACACAAATTAAACCCAACAAGACTTTTCGAATTACAGGGGATTTCTTACTATGAACATATGGGAACATGATCTTAATTTAAACTTTGCTATTCATTAATCTTCAATGAATTAATCATTGCCACAAATCAGAGAAGAGATTAGGATTTCCTTTTTATCACTGAGTTGGGATTTGTCAATATGCTAAAAGCTGGCATTGTTTTTGTGCTCTACCAGAGGAAAAAAGGGGATGTGTGTGTGGCCATAAATGAATAATTGCGCAGAATCAGTACATATAATCATGTGTGCTTATAAGCTATAACTTTTTTTTTGTGACTACTTATAAGTTATAACTGATATGAATGGAAGCCACGGATAAAGTGAATTGCATACAAGAATCCTATGTGACTTTTTGAGAACATGATTGTTTTTTTTTAAAGACATTTTAATTAATTATATTTTTTTTTGTGCAATACCACATGTATCCTCCACGGGAGGCAATCTTGTTCGATCCGGGTAGGACCTCTATGTGCGGCAAAGCTCTCCCTCCGAGTATTTAACACAACTGCATACCCAGGGCTCGAACTCGAGACCATGGTTAAGCTGGAATAGCCCCTTACCAGCTGATCCACGTGCTCGGTGGTATTTTAATTAATTATACGAAAATTGAAATTAGTAATTAAAATTATTTTATCATAGTTTGATAAATTAATTTTTTTAGATAGCTATTAGCTTTTATTGAGAAGCCTCGAGGTACTTTTTTAAAAACATTTCATTTTGTCAGCTACTAGCTCAAAATTTATTATAAATTTATCCTTCAACAATTTCAATCATCATTATTAAATAATTAATTATGTCTTTATATGTCATTTTTACCATTTTTAGTTAGTTTTACCAAACACTTTTACCTTGTGTTTGGATAGAGAAATTTAAAATTACTAGAATTCATGTGTTAAAATAGTAGAAGAAAGAATTCCAAATGACAAATAGGAGGATTTTTTATGATAAATAGGGGAATTTCAAATGACAAATATTGGGAGAGAATTTCAACATTTCTCTTTTATGTTCAAACTTTTTAGATTGTAATTGTCAATTCCTCTCATTTTAACAATTCACTTAACATTATCTTTTTAATTTTCAACAGCTAACTTTTCAGCTAATTTTATCAAACACATTTCATATCTAACAAAATAAGTGAGCTAGATATATGTTTTTGCTCCATTAACCTCATTTTACTAAATTAGTTAAAATTCAATATTATTTTAGGATACCGAGGGTTTAAGATTAAAAAAGATATATGATTAAATATTGTTAATTATAGGATGTCGATTTAATAATTATCATACCTTTAAATTATATAACATTATGATAATAATTATGTATGTCTGAATCATATAAATTTATAAATAGGGTGGAGAGTAAATTGCTCCGCTTAAAACTTTTTACAACATGAAAAAATGTTCTCGATTAATATACCATAGAATTTAATAATTAAGCACCATCCGTACATAATAATTAAACTTTATATTTAGCATTTTCAATCTAATGATTAGATTGAAATTTAATATTTATAAAATATTATTAAATAAAATAAATAAGGGTCATTAATGATTCAAATTAACTTGATATATCGCTCCGTCGGAACCTACACACATGGAAAAACACAAGAAAATGGGTTGAATTGTGTTTCTTAAAAAAAAGCAGAAAATTGATAATTTTATGATTCTGTTTCTTGAAAAAAGTTTAGACAAACATCTTAAAAAATTTTATAAGTGATTTTTTTTAAAAAAGAAGTGATTCTTTTAAGAAATAATTTTAAACAAACGGGCTCCTAGTCCTGAGAATACCATCAAACATTTCACTAACTTTCACAAAGTTTACACTAAACCCTACTACTAATTTAATTGAATTAAGGGATCAAACAAATTTTTGGATAACTGGGTTCTAAAATTTTTTAACTATTGAATTTAATTTAAGTATTTTATTAATACTAATCAATGAAATTCAAATATTAATGTATTCTATGGGTAATATAGAAATAGAAAATACTCTTTCAATCAAACAAATATGTGAATTATTCCCATCTTTGTATTTTGAAGTATTTTGAAAATCAAAGGAATAGAAATAATAGGAACTTCACTCCTATTGCAACTGAATTATTCCTAAGATTTCTATTTCGATGGATTGGTGAGATTTAACTAGCTTGAATCGAAATCATTTACAATATAAAATAAAGAGATTAAATGCATAATTAAATATTGGAAGAACTATACACAAGTTATGTTATCATCCTCATCTTTAGTATATCTAATTATATTCATATATTAACATCCTGAAAATTAGGGCCTAGAAAATATAGTGAAAACCTTAGAATATGTGAATTCGGCCAAGAGAGGAAGGTTAAAAGTAGGATGAGAATTTGGGGGTTTGAGTGTGAATTAAGACAAGGATTGGAGAATATGTTAAGTATCATGAGTTTTAAGAGATTTTAGAAGTGAGAACCAGGATTTCAAGTTCTGATGCTCTCGCTCAAGCGAGAAGGGCTCGCTTGAGTAAGCATTTCAGTAAAATTGAGGAATTTGTAATATGGTTTTCTTGCTTGAGCGAGAAGGCTCTTGCTCAAACGAGCTAGAAAAAAGGGAGCTAGGGAGTGCTCTCTGGAAGAATTCCGCTCAAGCGAGGAGGGTCTCGTTCAAGCGAAATACATCCAGAGAGGGGGATGCTCTCTAGAGCATTCTCGCTCAAGCGAGAGGCTTCTCGCTTGAGCGAGAATGCGAATCCAGAATTCCCTCAGCATATTCTCGCTCAAGCGAGAAGGGCTCGCTTGAGAGAGAATGCACGTATCAGTTTTAAAAACACAAAGTTAGGGCTCATTTTACTATTTCTCTTCCGTTCCTTTTTCTTCTAGAGAGATATAGAGATTTTCTAGAGAAAGAAAGAGCTCTTGGAGCCAAGAAGGAGGGGAGAAGCCTTGGATCCTCTACCCCTCAACCATTTCTTTATATTCTTGAGTTCTCTTGAGGTGAGTATAACTCACACATTTTCACCCATTCATGCTTGAATCTCTTCCATGAACCATACCTCCCATTTCCCCATTCTTCTTTAGTCTTGTATGTGTTTGATTGGTTGATTGTTCCTTATGAGTTGTAGTGTTTTAGTGTTTGATTAGAAATGTGGACTTGGAATATAGTATGCTTAGGGTTTCACCCACCCCTTTGTTGTTGTGTTGTACATTCATGGTTCATGCTTGGATAACATGTTGGTAATGACTATGGGGTTTTGGTTATGGGATTCACATGATGGAATAGAAATAGAAACCTTGTCAAAATTGGATAGAAGTAAAAATAGGACAGTTAGCATAGATTGAAATAGAAACCTTGTCTAGAGCAAACCAAAATTTTATTTAGGTATAAGGGAAGGAATAGAATAATCAGGATTCACAGGAGGGGAGTATTGGAACACATATTTAGTATACCAAAGACTTCACCTAACAATAGCAAATCAGTATGAGAAACGTAGGTACCTCAGTATCATTTAGAAAGGGCTGGAGATCGGATTTCCTCTGGGTGAAAATTAAGATGAATGAATTTCCCCGGACCGCCTTAGGGTCAGTCAGGGAACTTGTCGAGCAGTTATGATGCCTTTCAGCTACCCAATAGCTTTACCTTATCCATGATTCGCATGGATTGGATCCTTAGACCCTACCCGGACGGGTATGTTGTCGTGGTTGCTAACCACATGCTTACCATTTTATCCCATGCCTAGGGAATACCGAGCGACCCTTAAGGAATAGTGTGAGAACGCCCTAGAGTGTAAATCTTATTTAAGTAAGTTTTTTACCATCGAGAGGTGAGGGAGCAATGACTTATGCCCTAGACCACCTAGAAATTCCCGAATAAGGATACCTTATCCAGGCCCTAGTTAGGACTAATCACACCAGTAGTAACCGTGAGGACTTGGAGGCGCGTTCAGGAGCAAGTGAGGTAGAGACCTCTAGTGGCCTTAGGGAACATGAGCGAGAGGGCCACCCACGTAGGGAACCCTTATGGGGTATTGAGGGAGACCGAAAATTGTAGTTGAGAAAACTAAGAACTCAAGTTGGATGACGGAAGGTAGCGATAATATGTTAACACATCGATTAGAAATAGAAAGTCCTAATCAAACTACCCTTAGAAGTAACCTTTGAGCTTTAATTAGGAGAATGCGTCTAAGTTTTGAGCTTAGGGCTTAGGACCTAGGGGCCCCAATGGACGGAGAAAGGTTGGAGATTTGAGGGATGTTTAGGGGGAATCTGAGTCCCTAAAGGGTAGCCCTTCAACGTGGAGTTAGAGGAAACCACGGGGGAAATCCCCGATACACTATGGCACCTCCTAGGTGTACCCAGTCTTAGAGTAGATTCAAGGATAGGTAGTTAGTCAATACTGGATGGCCAGGTTTGGTTTTACGGAACCGATAGATTGGCGGACCAGGGTAGTATACCAAAACCTTCAGAAGTCCTTTGGATTCCTAGGGAAACCCCGAGTATGAGTAATCATAGACCGCCTCAGGTTCCAGTTGAGACTTAGAGCCAAGCCAGGTGGAGGCCTAGTCCCTTAAGGGGGTAGTGTTGAGATCTTGGCAAGCGTACCAATATCACAACGGTATAATAGTAGAAAAGTAGGGGTTGTCGTACCCACGAGGAAAGGTACAAAATAAATTCTTAGTAACCAATCTAATTGAGTAAATGAAGAGAATTTTTGTAATGGTTGTTGTGAAAATTAAATAAGAGAAATAATTGCAGTAAATAAAGGAAACAAGAAAAAGAATTGAAAAAGATTCAGTTGGAAGAACTAGGATTGAATTTCGTCTATCACACCCTTCATGTGATTTTGAAAATCAATAACATTTAGAAATTTGAATTTATCAATACCAATGGTTTAAAAACCGAACAGGTAATTGAACCGGTGAAAGCACTGGTTCACGGTTTAATGGTTGAACCGTGGTCGAACCGGTATTAATTAAATATATATTTTAAATATTATATAATATTTTAATTAATAAAATAACACAAAATTATAAGAAATTAAGATATATGAAGCTATAAATTTGTTTAAATAACCTTATTATAAGGTTTATAAAACAAAAAATAAAAATAATTGGTAAAATAATAAATATCTATGTGTAATTCTCAAACATATGTTTTTATTTATCTTAAAAGTATTTTAAATTAAATAAAAAATAAAAAAATTGAATTTTTTTATAAACACCGGTTCAACCGGTTTTTTACCGGTTTTGACCGATTTTACCGGTTTTTTTATCGGTTTTCCGGTTTAGGGACCGGTTCTCTGCAAGGCCGGTTCTGTGGTTCTGTTGGACCGAACACATGGCCGGTTCACCGGTTTTCCGGTCCGACCGGCCGGTCCGGTTTTCTAAACAGAGATCAATACTGAAGCACAAATAAATTTCATTCACATTGATCCCTCAACTATGAAATTCTTATAATAATTCCCTAAACATCAATCCCTTGGATGTTTAACAAATTGCCTAGCTTTAAGATCAATTGTTAAAAGCTATCAATAAATTGAACCCTATTCCTAGGTTTTCAACCTATTGAGTGTTTTTACCCAAATCGGATTTAGAAAACTGCTTCCCAGCTAATTTAATAAATCAAATCATAACTCCATTACAAGAAGGAAGTTAAGTATTAAGCATAGAAATAAAAACACCAATTTATTGATAAAACAGGGATTTCTAAATGTTAAAAATACAAAATCACATTCGGGGTTTGAATCAACTGCATTCAATCCTAAAGAGAAATTTAGCTACTCATGGTAGCCATTACAACCAAAAAGGATTCAGAAGAAGAGTATCAGCGAAGCCTTCCAGCTCTGTTGTAGTCTCCCTCTTACTCCAGAATGGTCTCTAGAGACTGTCAAACTTTTCTCTCCTACTTCGTCTCTGCTCAAAACTCCGAATGTCAAAAGCCTCTCTAAAAACTGTCTGATGGCTCTTTTAAATGCAAGGGTTACATTTCCTGCTCTTTGCTTGTGCTCAGCGTAGGTGGAGCGCAGGAAACAGTAGCTGCCTCCTCTGATCTGTCATCCTTTAAAACATTTTCTACACTGCTCATGTCCTTGTTTACTATTCTCTCGATGCTTCACTTGTACCTTAGCTTTTTACCTGTAAAAATCAAAATTTTCCTCATCAAAATAACATCAAGTTCATATTAAATTCCAATAACTATAAGAGCCACAAATTAAGCAAAGAAAGGTGGAATTGGATTATAAATTAAACAATTCATCATCAATAAGTTCTGTAATTACATAGAAATTTACTTAATTCTAACACTTATCAGGTAGCTTGCGGTAGTGGTAAAATCGTTTCATATTCGGGGCATCAAGTGTTTCCTTAGTACGACATGTTGCATTTCGTTGCATGTTAGGTCGTTGATTTTTGCATGTGTTACGTATGTCGACTTATGTTCGTTAGGTGCAGCTCAAATTCCGAATTACCCCACTGATGCAAGTTTCATGATTCAAGGGATTAAGTGATTGCATGTGAATGGATTAACCACATTATTTTCAAGGGAACCATAGGAACCATAGAATGAAGTAGAAATCAATTAGAAACAGCTAGAGTAAGTCCAAGTTATTAACAACACAAAATTTTAGGTCAAATTGTAATTATCAAGAGTTAGGGTCACCAGCAATTTGCGTAACTTCTAGGAAATTCCCTGGTTGGTGCGCGAGTTAAGAATCGAGTTAGAAACCATAGCCCAGATTTTTATGAAACCCCTTTAGATTTCAACTCTGTTGGTAGTATGGGAAATTTGTTTATGACATAGGATGATGAAGAGACAACTGCCTTATAACTCCCCTAAGAGCATCATAAATTACGTCTGATTAGGAATCATTGGTAGGGCGTCCTTGACTCGTTATGCAGCATGTTTATCCAAAGTAGTTAAGCCTTACATGGGTGAGAAAAGCCAACTTGAGGTCACCTAGGAAACCTTGTTAGAAGTGTGGTGAAAGGATGCTTAGTGACGGAGTGTTTACCAGAAGGAGGAATGCGGGATTGACTAGTTTTAGCATAAGCTAGGCTTAGAACAATCTAGGGAATAACAACATTCCAGACTTGACCTGTGAGTATGGAATCAAGAAGACGAGTTAGGAAGTGCAATTGACCCTTAATCCCCTTTTGGCTACCTTGAGCGATAGAGGTATTAATAATCGAGCGACAATTTGGGAGATTTCAAAGTATATCAACATAGTTAAGAACAGGAGTGTGACCTTGATTAGGGGGTAAATGGAGCAAATTTTGGGGACAAAATTCATTTAAGGGGGTAGAATTGTAACATCCCGAAAATTAGGGCCTAGAAAATATAGTGAAAGCCTTAGACTGTGAATCTGGCCAAGAGAGGAAGGTTAGAAGCAGGATGAGAATTTGGGGGTTTGAGTGCGAATTAAGACAAGGAGTAGATAATATGTTAAGAACCATGAGTTTTAAGAGATTTTAGAAGTGAGAACCATGATTTCAAGTTCTGAAGCTCTTGCTCAAGCGTGAAAGGCTCGCTTGAGCGAGCATATCGGTAAAATTGAGGAATTTGTAATATGGTTTTCTCGCTTGAGCGAGAAGGCTCTCGCTCAAGCGAGAAACAAGGGAGCTAGGGAGTGCTCTCTGGAAGAATTTCGCTCAAGCGAGGAGGGTCTTGCTCATGCGAAATTTATCTAAAGAGAGGGATGCTCTATGGAGTTTTCTCGCTCAAGCGAAAGCAAGAATGCAAATCCAGAATTCCCTTAGCATTCTCGTTCAACGGAGAAGGGCTCGCTTGAGCGAGTATGCATGTATCAGTTTTAAAAACACAACATTAGGGCTCATTTTATTATTTCTCTTCCGTTCCTTTTTCTTCTAGAGAGAGATTTTCTAGAGAGAATGAGCTCTTGGAGCCAAGAAGGAGGAGGAGAAGCCTTGGATCCTCTACCCCTTAACCATTTCTCCATATTCTTGAGTTCTCTTGAGGTGAGTATAACTCACACACTTTCACTCATTCATGCTTGAATCTCTTCCATGAACCCTATGATATGAACCCGATGTCCACATCACACTACCTCCTCTTTCCCCCTTCTTCTTTAGTCTTGTATGTGTTTGATTGGTTGCAGTGTTCCCTATGAGTCGTAGTGTTTTAGTGTTTGATTAGAAATGTGGATTTGGAATATAGTATGCTTAATTAGAGTTTCACCCACCCATTTGTTGTTGTCTTGTACATTCATGGTTCATGCTTGGATAACATGTTGGTAATGACTGTGGGGTTTTGGTTATGGGATTCACATGATGGTATTTCATTATAGCTATGAGAATGTTTAGTTTTATCATGATTCACGAACTATTTGTTATGTGTGAGCATCGCATTAAGGCCTTTGGCCCCAGTTAATTGGAAAATAAATTTGAGCTTCGACTCCCAGTTAAAAATGAATTTGGCTTCGGCCTTAGTAAAAATGGCTTCGGCCTTAGATTTTGGCTTCGGCCCCAGTTCACCTTAATTAATCAAGATTGGACTTTGGTCCCTAGTTAAAGCATGGGTTTCGACCCTCAGGTAAATGGCGGTGTTATGCCCAAGGAAAATGTTCCTTGTAGTCTGAGCTCGGGTCTAGCCCCAATCTAGTGATAAGACCCTGTCTGCCGGGCAATGGAGGTCATACATATCACATTCTTATTCAGTTGAGATGTCATGTTAGGTTGATTATGTATTATGTATTCCCTGTTGATTTCATGTCATGTTGATTATGTATTATGTATTATGTATTCCCTGCTGCATTGCATTTTCCTGTTTTCCCCCACACTATATGATTGCATAATTATGCTCACTGAGACATTAGTATCACCCAATGTTTGTGGGTTCATTTTAGATATGCATGATTATTTGGCTGAATGCTTAGACGAAGATTTGGGACTCATAAAGTGGATCACTCTGCCCCTAGTTGTAGTTTGTATCCCGTGAAGCAAACTGATGTATTTGAGTTATGTTATGTTGAGTTAGGTTAAAAATTATGTATCTGTGAATGATGGTTATCTTGAGCCACGGAGTGGCAATTGTATTATGGGATTCATGGTATTTAATGGTTGTTTGAGCTTATGTAATCGTTTGAGTTACTTAAACATTTGATAAATGTATGCGTATAAAGATATCAGTAATGGCGTGAAATAATTTCAGGAATTTGGGTATAGTATGTCTCTAACGGACATTGTTTTTGAATTTAAAAATTAGAACGTTACACGTATAATTTATGCTTGCATCACTATAGACCCTATTTAGAACACGTCATTAGATGGTCACATTAAACGTAACAAGCATCACAGATAGCACAAGATTATTAAAGAAAGCAGATCCTGAAATGATTAGACTACCCTGTTCTTTTTTTAATTCAAATAGGTTAATTTCTTATATTGTTTTATTCTCCTCCTTCTTTTCAATTTTTACTTTACCAAATATAACTATTTTTGTATTAATTTTTCCACTTGCTCGAATACCAATATATTCTCTTCAAAGAATATATTTTTATTTGGTGAATAAAAAAAAGTTGAACTAATTTCTTAGTAGTTAATCTTTTGTAATCTTTATAATTTTTTTAGAAACTCTCTCATTTAACTTACGAAAAAATTATGTTGTAAAAATTAATTTATGCTATCTATAAAAGAAGTTGAATTTAGGATAAATATTCAAACTTACCTTTTTTATATAGTGATTATCTTCTTCTTTTATTTTTTTTAACATATTTTGGAAAAAATATAAAAAATCTTATAAATTTTCAGCTTATTTATTTATTTAAGAGAGGTTTTATATTCTTACTATTTATTAAATTAAAACTAATTTAGGGGTCGTTTAGGGTAGTTGTAAGTTTTCAGGTTTTGGTTTTCAAAACATTTCAACTAAGTTTTTACAACTTAAAATAAAAAACTAAAAACCATTTTATGTGATTTTTTTTTTGATAAAAGGAGGCAACAAGCCAAAGGATTACAAAGAAACTAGTTTAGAGCTGGTACACCCAGCCAAATCATAAAAAAGACTAATATGAGAAGAAGGAGGGGGACTACTAAAAATCACAGCATTATAAGAACCCCCATGAGCTATGCTTGCCAAATGATCAGCTACAGTGTTAACCTCTCTCCAAATATGAGTAGTCTGAACAACCCAATCTCTATTGAGGAGTAAGCCAATTCTCTAAAGAATAGCACCATAAGGGTGAGAAGTATTGACCCCATCCTTAAGAAGCTTCACAGCTACCCGAATCACACTCTAGCAAAATTTTTCTAGCACCAAAATCCCAACACAACTGTAGCACATTTAAAATACCACGAAGCTCGGCCAAAAGGACAGGAACTGCACCCAAATTCTGCTGGAATCCAGTTAATCATCTCCCTAAATGGTCTCTAACAACACCCCCACATGCTGACTGCCTCCCATTACTCCTCACAGACCCATCAGAATTAGCCTTCACCCACCCCTCAGGAGGAGGGCACCACCCCACAGGAACATGCAAACGGGTTGTACACCTCTTGGTCACCGAAATAAGGGAGTTGGTCGCATCTTTGACAAGGAGCACAATACGATGGACAGTACGCGAACCAATAGGCGTTAAATTATTATAAGCAAAATCATTTCTAGCGCGCCAAATGCACCAGCAGGAGACAACTAAAATAGAGGCCCAATCAAGGCCACCTAGTTTATGAGAACTAGAGATATTTGAGAGCATCCAGCTCCGGAGATCAGACGAAAGCCAAAAAGGAGTTAACTGTTGATCCAGCTCACCCCAAATAGCTTGCGTTGTGTAGCAGTCCCGTAAAACATGCAGACCAGTCTCACGAACAGAGTGACAACAGGGGCACAAGTCAGAGTCCGCAAGGTTGCAACTAAGTCTCTTCACATTAGTCTTTAGGCCACCCCTAAGAACTAACCAAATAAAGCTTTTAGCACGCTGGGGGATATTGAGAGACCATAACTTCTTCCAAATCCTAGTCTCCTCCATATTTTCTTGGACACCCTCAGTGAGACAATAAGCCGATTTTGTAGAAAATAAGACATTACTATTAAGACGCCAACCAACTGTATCCGGGTCCAGCAAAGGAGAGGGAGGCATCACAGATTGAATCTCCAGTTTAATATCATCCGGAAGAAGGTAAGCAATGTCACCCAGCACCCAGGCACAACCATCATCAGAGAACTGAGCTAGAGAATGATGAAGAAGGTGGGGAGGGATATCCCCCAAAACCACATCTCCAATAATAGTGTTAGAAGGTAACCATCGATCATTCCAAAAGGAAACGCGTTGGCCCCTCCCAACATTCCAATGAAGCCCCTGTGCAAAGTCATTCCAAGTAGAACAAATAGCACGCCAAACATTAGACATATGAGTACATTTATAAATTTGGGGAATATAAGCAGAGCCACACCTTTACTTGTTACGCAAGACCCTGACCCATAAATCCTCAGGATTGAAAATGATACCCTAATTAACCTTCATTATCATAGCTTTGTTGAAACTATGGAGATTTCTAAATCCCCAACCACCCATATTCTTAGGCAAGGTAAAAGCATCCCAAGAGACCGTATGCCAAGCTTTCTTACAAGGTTTAACCCCCACACAAATTCACGGCAATAACGCTCAATACGAAGGCAAATACCTTTCGGGAGAAGGGTGGATTGCATAATATATAAGGGTAGAGCTTCCAGAACAGCTTGAGCAAGGGTAATACGACCAACAAAAGATAAGGAATCAACTTTCCAAGCACTAAGCTTCCTCTGAACATGTTCAATAATATAATCATAGTGGTGTTTCCTCTGTCTGGAGTTTAAAATTCGAATACCAAGATATTTTCCCAAGTCCCCTGACAAAAGAAAACCTGATTGAGCACAAAGAGCTGCATCACGGGAAGCATGGACATTCTTAGAAACAAAGAGTCGAGTTTTATCACCACTAACCTTCCCACCTGAAGAGCTACAGAAAACATCCAAACAATGGAGCATAACATCCATCTGAGTACTAGATGCTTTCCCAAATAAGAGTAAGTCGTCTGCAAAGAACAGATGAGTAATAGGGGGCCTCCAGAACCCAGAATGACGGGATCCCAGGTACCGGTGATTCTAGCCTCTTCAATCAGATGACCAAGTCGCTCCGTGCATAAGATAGAAAGGTAAGGTGAGAGGGGATCCCCCTGCCTAATGCCTCTAGCCGGGTAGAATCTCTCAGTAGGCTCCCCATTAACTAAGATCTGGCTGCAAGTAGAGAGACACTGAAAAATAAACTGGCAAAGATTATCACTAAAACCAATATCATGAAGGATATCAATGATCAAATTCCAACTCAACCGATCATACGCCTTCTCCAAATGAACTTTGATCGCCATAAGACCATCCGACTTCTTCCAATATCTCATAGAATGAAAAATCTCTTGGGCTATGATAATATTATTAGTACCTTGGCGACCTAGAATAAGTTGCACTGGTTAGGAAGGACAAGCAAGTCCATAATCCTTTTCATCCTGTTAGCTATTATCTTTGTCACTATCTTGTATGTAACATTGCAAAGGCTAATAGGACGATACTGCTTAACGGAGGTAGGATGAGGCACTTTAGGAATGAGAGAAATAAGAGTTTGGTTTACCTCAGAAACTTTTTCGGGATGAGAGAAAACCAACTTCACCATCTCACAAACAGAATTGCCTACATGGTCCCATTGGGAATGGAAAAACATGGGATGAAGACCATCAGGACCCGGAGATTTCCAAGGCCCTATGTCATGGACAACAGCTAGAATTTCAGAATTAGAAGGAATAGAATGAACACCATCAAGCATCACACTCGAAAGACATGGAAACATATTGATGCCTTGTAAACGGGTAGTGTTCTCAATACTACAATGATACTCTTAAAATAATCAAGCACAGTATTCTTAATAGTAAGAGAGTCAGAAGAAAGGACACCCCTATCATTAGATAAAGCAAGAATTCTATTAGTTCTTCTCCTGGCCAAGGTACTGATACGGAAGAAGCGCGTATTCTTATCCCCAAAAGCTATCCAATCCATGCGAGACTTATGATACCAATAAGCCTCCTCCTGCTTAAGAATAGATTGATATTCCGTCCACAACTTCTTATGAAGCTTATCCAAACCACCATGATGATTCATGCTAAGCTAATTGTTAACCCCCTGAAGTCTAGCCAACACACGCCTCTTCCTTTGGAAGATATTACCAAAAGTAGCAGAATTCCAGTCAATAGGGTTTTTCTGTAAAATAGCCAGCGCTTCTCTCCAAGCTCTATTCGAATGCCAAGCCTCTTGAACTATGGAAGGAAAAGAATCATGCTATAACCAGCTAGCCAGAAACCGAAACTGCTTGGGAGGAAGATGCTTAACCATATGATTGGTATCCAGAAGCAATGCCTTGTGATCAGAATAGAAAGAGGGAAGATGAGTGATAGTCGAAGAGGGAAACTGCTCCTGCCAAGCAATATTCCCCACACCCCTGTCCAGTCTTTCCTTTACGCCCCTTCACTCCCAGGTGAATGGAGGACCAATGAAGCCAAGGTCAACTAATCTACATTCATTCAACAGTTGACCAAAATGAGACATAAGGCGGCTGTTAGGTGGGGCACCACCAGATTTTTCATGAGGAAATAAATAAGAGTTAAAGTCACCCACCACTACCCACGCATCCGTCATCAGAGAAGCAATAGAAGATAGATTATGCCAAAGATTCTCTCTAGAAGAAGAACGGGGAGAAGCATAGACCACTGTAAGTAACCAAGGCGGGGAGTCATCCAGAGGAGATATTCTGGCATGAATGAATTGGAAGTGGTCACAAATAATCTCAACCTTACAAACATCATCTTTCCAAAGGAGCCAAATGCCTCCAGAGAGCCCAATAGAATGTACCACATGATTAGAATTGAACCCCAATTTTCTGATAACACGGTCAGCAACAACGCCACTAATTAATTCTGGGTTTAAAAATACCAAGAATGTCAAAACAAAACTGTCGAGAAAGGTCACGCAAAAGGGCAGGAAAAGAACGAGAACCTGCACCTCTAACATTCCATGATAGAAGCTTCATAAAAAAAAGATTAAAAAAGAAAGGGCAGTAGCTTAAAAGCTACTAATTGTCAAGTAACGTCCCAGACAGGGACTTTTCTTCCAACGACAATTCAGCTGTAGAGCCCAAATCATGTTTAGCATCAGGAGTCAGATCCCTCTCATCTATGACCATATTGGGCTTCTCATCTAGAGGCCTACAATTAAAGACTTCCACCACCTCCTCTGGGCCCACCACGCTAGTCCCCTCAAGAGAATTATTGGAGACTAAAGGCATTGATTCTTTCATTAACGGTAGAGATAGAGTTGGAAGCGACCCACCTCTACGGGCAACATTTTTAATGTTCTTAAACCGGACTTGGGATCGTAAGTTGAGGCTCATTTTGCTCTTCTCCTTTTTTGTTGGCCCATCCGGAACAAAAAGGTTATGTTCCACGTGAGAGACATGCTGATTCGGGATAATGCATTCTGACTGGGGGATCTCAACCATACAGTTGCTAGCCTCCTCAAATTTTGGAGCCTCATCATTCTGAACCTTGTTAGCAGACAAAACTCCCCTATGATTGTTTGCATGATTACCGCTCGAGCTGGCCCCCTAGACCCCCTGACATCAAATTTTACGGATTTAGAAAGCCTACCAATATGAGCATTTATGACTCTCTCATCATAGGTAATAATATCCTTTGACTTGCCTTTCTTATTTCTCTGACTAGGAACAATTTCCTTCTGTGCATTAACTAGATTTGGTCCAGGAATAGAAGTTGGATCCATATCTGAGCTATTATTTTCCTCCACAAAATCCTCCTGTAGCCTGATTTCTCTTGATTAGGAAACTTTGAAACAACACTTGCATTATCCTTAGGAAAACCACCTTTATCTCCGGAAACATTATTTGCACCCCTGGAATTTTGAAGCTGATTTTTCTGCACTCCACAGTCCAAAAGACTCCGCCACCTGAGTTTCAGCCGCCGGTGGTTTATGTTGCCGAGCCTCCTTCGGTGAGCTTCCAGTACCCGATTTATCACCCACATCTGAAGCAAAAACGACACAGCCATCTTTCTTGTGGCCATAACGACCGCATTGAAAACAAACAAGGTGGAGACCTTCATACTCCACATTGTATATTCTCCCTTCAAGAACAAACTTAGAGATAAGGATTTTGTTGAGATCAACCTCCGTACAGAGCCCATCAAGCTTAGCTCTTTCTGTGGAAAAGTCACCAACCGAACCCGCTCGCTCTTGCAACGTATTAGCATCTATCTTAACAGTGTGACCCAAAACATTTCCTATACGCCAAGGAACACGTTTATCATAGTATTCTATGGGAAGGCCAGGAATACGAACCCAAACTGCAACACGTTGAAGATCATTTTCGATAGGTTGAAACCCAGGTTGCCAACGTTGAACAACTATGTAATGATCGGCCATCATCCAAGGTCCCCCATCAAAAACATGATGTAAATCATCAAGGTCCTCAAACCTAATGATAAAGTATTCATTGTCCAAATCAATCACCTCCATTCGGAATTTGGGACGCCAAAGCTTGTACAGTCTGGCCTTGAAATACTTTAGACCCATCCTTCTTCCTAACAACTTTACTATAACGCTTCCACGGGATTTGAATTGCCTCACGCTCCATAGCAGTCAACCTAACCTCTGGACAAAAGGGATCCCCCAGAAAGCCTCCAGAAGAGCCTTCCTCAGCACCCGAGAGTTCACCACCCTCCAACTCCTGATCCGCTACTCCAAAAAAGTTAGCATCCTCCCCACTCACATTGTGCCCATTAACTCCAATACAAATATCTTTGTATGAGATAATCTTCCGCTCAAGTCCCAAACCTATAGTTGTTTGAGAATTCTTACCTCCACCATCCCCGGCTACTTTAGGCTTCTTCTTGCTTCGGTCAAGCAAATCTTCCTCTTGCACCATTAATCCACCATCAGAAGAAATATCCCCGGAGGGACTAAATGAAACCCTAACAAAACTCATCTTGTCTCACAGACTGGTGTAGTAGGTTTTTTGTATGGTTTTCAAAATGGACTTCAAAACGTCCATGTTAAAAGCATCCATAAAAAATTGTTTTTAATTTTCTATTTTAAATTATAAAACTAAAAATTAAAAATTCACAACCATCTTTAACTTTGAAGTTCATTTTAAAAACCACAAAAAATAATTTTTATTTTTTATTTTAAATTATAAAAACCTAATTAAAATAATTTTTAATAACTTTGCAATCATCTTCTTTCAACTTACTTAGTTAACCTTACTTTCCAATCTATTATCTTATACTAACTTTTTACGATCAAGTCGTCCAAGGGAAAGCAATGACAGAAAAGCTCAATATTGAAGCACTTTTTGTGATGTGTGGTGTATCAGGTGGGAGCGAGCACTAGTGGTAGGAGATAAGAGATCGGGCAATGCAATAGAAGCCAAAAAGGCTGCCCAAATTTACGTTTCCCATAACTGCATGATTTAAGCAAGTCATGACTGCCATTTCTGATAAAACGAAAGCAAAGTGTTCCTCCAATCCCACGGACTCACCACTGCACCCTTTCTGATGCCCCAACCCCTCTCTCCACGTTATCAACAGTGTTTTTACAGATCCAACTGCAGAATTCACCACCTGCGCGCCTAACACAATAATTGGAGCACAAAATTCAACTCTCTATTACAAGGTGTGCATGTCAAAGTTGGATAATTGTTATGCATGGACCTGTGATTTCACTAAGCATTGGCCTATTATCCAATCTGATTCAATATGGAGGGGTGTTCATTGGTTCGGATCGATCCGATGAACCCGACGAACCAAATCGAACCATTTAAATTGGTTCGGATTTTTTCTCATTCGGGTCCGAACCGAACCGAACCAATTAGAACCGATGACTATTGGTTCGGGTAACGGGTTGAGAAATCCAAACCCGTTACCCGAACCGAACCAAACCCATATATATAAAAAATGCGTTTTTTTTATATTAGAGTTAGTGTTTATGATTTTCATGATATCAAGATATTTGAGGACTAATTTTCCTATGATCTTTAATTAGTAATTTAGTAATTTAGTCAATGTGTTAATGTGCTATATATGCACTTATGCTGGTTTGTAATTTTCATGTTTGAATGTTATTTGTAATTTGTTTATCTTACCACTAATACTTGGTTGAAACTTGAATGGTTGGTGCAAATTCGAAGCAACAAAACAGTCTTGTGCCTTTTTTATATTAGGTTATATGTATTATTTCAGGCAAAATCATGCATTTTTTCTTTTTTCCTGAATTGGTAAAAAATGTCATTTTTTGAGTTTCTGATCCGATTGAACCGAACCGAACCAATCCGTATTTAATTGGTTCGGTTTGGTTCGGGTCAATGCAGAAAAAATAACGAAATCCGAACCGAACCGAATACTTTTGTTTGGTTCAGATTCGTTTTTCCTCTGAAATCGAACCAAACCGACCCGTGAACACTCCTAATATGTATAAAAAAATTTATTGGTCGGTTTTAAAAGTTCGGAAATTATTCCAACTTATAATATAAAATAAAGATATGATGCTTACATTTTAATTTATTGACTTTTTTTTTTGTAGATAGCTCAATTTTTTTTATGGGAATTCTATGGGCTTCTCAACCATTTTAAATTTTTGCGGATAATAAATTTTATTAAATTTGATTAAAAATTCCAAGAATTATTTAAATTTTTAAAATAAAATATTTAAATCCTATATTTTTACCAAATTTTATGACCGATCCGGTTGAGTTGCCCATTTTTCTGACACTACCCACCACCCCAAATTTGCGTATCAAACTATCTTTTCTATTATATGCACACATTTTTAAAGACAGTAACGATGTGAACTCTCACAAATTCCTACTTTGTATTTAGATATGTATATATATTATGTAATGATAAATACACTTACTAATTTGTACATTTTTATAAAAAAAGTAAAATACAATTTTCATGTAAATGTG
Source organism: Sesbania bispinosa (assembly GCA_026901365.1). Classification (NCBI taxonomy): domain Eukaryota; kingdom Viridiplantae; phylum Streptophyta; class Magnoliopsida; order Fabales; family Fabaceae; genus Sesbania; species Sesbania bispinosa. The sequence goes on from QLOH01000151.1 coordinate 555,654, forward strand.
TAGGATTGATTTATTTAATTTCTAAAAGAAGAAAATTTATCACTTTGATTCTGAAAAATAAAAATATCATAGGCTTAGTAGGTCAAAAGACCCTCCCATGCCTCCTCACCACACTAAGTGGGCCTAGTCCCACTCATCCGAGCCTTGTTGAGCATATCTCGAAGGTGTCTTTGCAATCCTCTGCTCATACACCTTCTTAATTTAGGCCTCATTCTCATGGGCCCAAATAACTTTGCTCTGCAAAAAAAACTTTTAAGGTAAGTCATTTGGAAATGTCATAACATATGAAAAAAATAATGTAAAAATAAGGCATTTTAACGTAAACTCCTCCCACCACTTGTCCTTCATATCCTGTGGGGTGACCCCAACACAAGTAGTGAGGACCCCGAAACTGCGATCGGATCGCATGACCAATGACTGCGATATGAGGTTGTTAGGCACCCAACTGCAAAATAAAAATATTCAATATTAACTCTAAAAACTTATAAAGATTCAATATTAACAATTCAAAAGAAGTAAATATATATATATATATATAGAAAACCCACCCCTTTCCATAAGGTCGGATAATAACCCTATCGTGAGGGTTTAGCTCATGAGGGTTATTGGGTGTCGGCCTCAGGCTGAGCGTCCACCTCGGGCTCAGAGAGATATGGAAGCTCATCCTCCATCTCAGTAGGGATATCATGATATCACGGTGTAGGGATGAACCTCATGTCGTCGAATGATGACTGGTCAGATGCAGCAGGTTGACCAAATGGTGGAGGGGTGGAAGAAGAAGATTGTACGTACGCTGGAGGGGTTGATATTGAAGGCTCCGGCAGCTGATGGGGGAGGTTAAGGTTGGTCCTCTCCAGACGTGCGCGAGCTGCTTGTGCAGCAAGGTCGCCTGGAGGGATGAACCTCCCTCTAATGGGTGGGACCTTCTGTCCACCTTGACCACGCATACGAGACATATTTACCTAATTTTAATAAGTTTAAATTAAATATTAAAAAACACAATAACAATAATCATCCTACACACATTTCTAATTCACATTTTAATTTAATAAATAAATCTAATAAAATAAACTATTTAATTTAACATTTTCAATCTAAATAAAATAAACTATTTAAATAAATTAAATAACTATATAACTTATGTAAATTAAATAACTACATACCTATACTCAAATAATCACATAACTAACTATATATATAACTAAATAAATTGAATAACTACCTATATATAATTAAATACCTATATAACTAAAATAGCTACCTATATAATTAAATAACTATATATATAATTAAAAAACATCAAATAATTAAATAATTACCTGGACGCGGCTGGTGATGATGGAAGGCGGCAGGCTGGTGGACGACGGAGGAGGAAGAGGGACGAAGGGGTGGCTAATGGAGGTTTTGATCGGTTCAAAATGAACCTTTGTACGAGGGTGAGTGTTTAATCGGTGAGAAATGAAAGTATAGAGAGGGAGAGGGGAGTAGGTTGCCAGAGGAGGAAAACAGAGAGGAGAGAAAGGGGTTTTGTGCACCTAAGTTTTAAACTTAGGCCGTTGCAAAGTTAAAAAATTTCGCTAACGCGCCAATTTTAATTTTTAATTAAAACGTAGCGACAACTTATATATAGTTTTTAATTTTCAGAAAACAAAATTGACTTTTTCAGTGTAGCGACGATATGGCTGACGCTACAATACAAACTCTAGCGACGGCCTAACCATCAGAACGTATTAATGACACAGTTACACGTTGAACTTCACACATTTAATGCTGTGGCGATGGTGTATGACCGTCGTTACGTTTTTCATCTAAAAACGTGCATTCTTATAGTAATTTCTTTGTTATGAAAAGTAAAAAAAATTAATGTTTAAAGAGATGCTAGAGAATGTATGAAAAAAATTCTGAATGGATGATTTAATTAATGGGAAATATATGATCATAAACTTCAATTCCAAAATCCTATTTACTCCAACATCGATCCCTTCCGTTCCGCTTCAAATTTTGACTTCTGAAAAGTGCTGATTGCAAGCTGAGCCGGTTTTTCCATATCTCACCAAGTCGAATCTAATTGCCACTCAATTTTGATTCCTTCTTCCATTTAAATCCAAGTTGTTGCACATCAGGGGATTTGAAACCCAATCATACAAGGGTGTTTTGCATTTTCGGATTTGAGTTCCTCTCTTGTTAATTAACTGTATGAAACAAGGAAACAATGATGTAAATTAAATAATAAAGTTGGTTGGCTGGTTTTGTGACAGGAGCACTTTTTTTTTTATGAACCAGATGTATTATTTACTAGAGATAATCTTACTTGAGTTGCAGTGGCGGATCTTAAATTAAATGTTTGGGGTGCCAAAATAAGATTTAATGTATAAAATAAATATTATATATATATATATCTAAATTTTAAGGTTCAATGTTAACTCAATATTAAATATAAAAATAAGAGTTAGATATGTTTTTTTGTCACTATCATATAGCGAAATTGGATTTTTGGTCTCTCTTTTATTTATTTCTTTAATTTTAGTTCACTATTGTTTAAAACCATATGTTTTCAGAAATCATTATTAACTATGCTTTGTTAAATCATATTTACAGTTCTCTTGCAATTTGTTTTGAGCTAAATTCCATCGGAAATTTCTTGTGATTTTTTTCATCAGTAAAAACATGTACCTAATTTCCCAAAAAAACACCAATTTTTTATGAAAAATGTTGTAAAAATTTTCTATTTTCCTGAAAAAAAAAAAGAATCATAGGAAAATTTCTGTAAATTTTAAAATATGTAAAAATATTTTCTATGAATTTTGAAATTCCCATAAAATTTTGTCGAAAAATCCATAAGAAAATATGAAAGAAATAGTACTACATCATCATTTAATGAAACATAATTAATGAGGTAGTTTTTAAAAAATAAAGGAGTAAAATCAAAGAGAAAATAAATGAGAGACCAAAACACCCAAATTTCTGTATAGTTTTATGGATTAAAAACATATTTAATTTAACCTAAATATAATATAAAGAAAATTATTAGAAATCACATTTAAGACACGAGAGGCTTCTATGTTCTCCGAGAGTGTGTTTATGAGTTTAGAAGGACGGGAAAAAAATTAGAGAAGAAATGGAGGGGAGGAGGAGGGAAGACTTTATATAAGACACACTTAGAGTATCAAACTTTCCGACACAAGGGGAAAATGACTTCCAATATGTTCACCTCTTCTCTCCCTTTCCCTCTAAAAATCAACTTGCAAATATATCCTAATAGGTTTAAAATTATAGTTGAGAAGAAGAAACTTACAAAAAATATTTGGAATTTAAGGGTATTGTGGATATTGTAAAATGTATAATTTTAATAAGAGTTTAATATATATACATTGTCAGTGTAAAGAAATTTTACACAGACATCCAATGATGTGTTGCCACATCATTTATTGAATTTAATAACACAGGAGGTGTCATATTCATTAAATGATGTGGCGATACACCATTGGATATCTGTGTAAAATTTCTTTACACTGACTATGTATATCAATTAAATCCCTTTAGTAATTATGAGTAAACCCTCAAAATGGTCCCCGAAAGATATGGGGTCGGTCACATTGGTCCCTGAAAGATAATAAATTGTAAAAACGTCCCTGAGAGATAGTAACGTCAGTCAATTAGGTCCTTCCGTTAACTCCCTTCTGTTAAAGTTAATAGAACTGCAAGTAAATCTTCAAAATAGTCCCTGAAATATATGAGGTTGGTCACATTGGTCCCTGAAAGATAATAAATTGTAAAAACGTCCTTGAAATATATGGGGTCGGTCACATTGATCCCTGAAAGATAATAAATTGTAAAAACGTCCCTGATAAATAATAACATCATTTATTATGCTTACATTTTCCTCGATGATTTCGTTCCATTCCCAAATATTATTGGTCGACCATCCAATACATGCATATGTTTCTATTATAATGCTCTACACACCTTTGGTCCGTGTCTGCTATTGTTGGTTTTCTCTCCCTAGGCTAATGTATCATGAACTCCAAGTCTTTTGGTTTCCTCTTTCACTAGAAGCTCACACATATCCTCTTCCTCTGCAGTCTAAGAATAAATAGAAACTCCAAAACCTTTAAGGACAAAGAAAGTGCATAAGCCAAATCATCATCTTCTTGTTGAAGATGACTTTGAGGAAGCCCACCATCAAATTAATGAATCTTGAAATATTATTCCGTTGAAGGAGGGAAAACTTTAGAAAGCATAGAGAAATAGAAGTAAAAATGATATGGCAAGAAAGAGTAAAAGCAAAAGCTTCACACATGAGCTAGATTCACAACTCCCTGAAATTTCTCAATAAGAGGAAATGGACAATCTATCCAAAGCATCAAGCACGTGCCTCATTGTAGGTCTCTTATTAGGGTTGTTATGGACATAAGCCATCACAATTTTCAAAATTGCAATTATCTCTTCTTCATTATCTGCATCTTCAGCCAAGTATGGGTCTAATACGTTTGAGAGTGACTTTTCCTCCTCAATGCAGAACTGAATCCATTGAACAAGGTCCATTTCTGAGTTGCCCACTTGGATAATGGGTAATCGCCCTGTGATCATTTCTAACAAAATCACACCATATGAATAAACATCTCACTTCTGTGATGACTTCACCACTTTGAGTGCTTCTGGAGCCTGATAACTATTTCCCAAAATATTAGTTGCAACTTCAGTGGACAAGCTCTTTTGCCTCTCTTGGAATTTCTCTACGGACACTTAGTTGGATTGCAAGGTTGGGGTTCCCCCCAACAATATTTTCAAGGCGCCCAAGTCCAAAATCAGAGATGTAGGGTGTCATGTTATGTCCAACAAGTATGTTAATTGGCTTGAGATCTCCAATGACATATTTTTTTGGGCTAAATTCATGCACATAGATCAATCCTTTTGCAGTTTCTTTCATGATTTTCATTCGATAGGACCAAGATAGCGGGGGTAAATGTCATTAGTCCAGTCTTTCCAGAAATTGTTAAGCATGACTCGCATTTGGGAATGAAACGAAATCAACGAAGAAAATGAAAGCATAATAAATGATGTTATTATTTCTCAGGGACGTTTTTACAATTTATTATCTTTCAGGGACCAATGTGATCGACCCCATATCTTTCAGGGACATTTTTACAATTTATTATCTTTCAGGGACCAATGTGACCAACCTCATATCTTTGAGGGACCATTTTGAGAATTTACTTGCAGTTCTGTTAACTTTAACAGAGGGGAGTTAACGGAAGAACCTAATTGACTGACGTTACTATCTCTCAGGGACGTTTTTACAAATTATTATATTTCATGGACCAATATGACCGACCTCATATCTTTCGGGGACCATTTTGAGAGTTTACTCGTAATTATATAATATGTGTATAATTTTTTTTTAAAAAAAAATTGGGGGAGCCGTGGCTCCCCTGTCATTATTAAGATCCACCACTGGTTGGGAACATCCATATTAATTATTTTGGTGGGACTACTTCTCTCAAAATAGAGATTTTTTCCTTACACAACATTTGAGAAGAACCAATTACCACTTGAAGTCTTGAACCAATTAATCTGGTTGGTATAGGAGCTCGATCAGATTTTGATTGTACAAGGGTTAAACTGTTAAATTACCCCTTAATTATACTCTTATTAATAAATTTTTTACCTTATAAAAAAAACACAAGTTTCAAACTTATATGCATAAGAAAAAGTGCATGCAATATAATTAAACCTTAGCTGAAAATTTTTCAATACTTCTATGGCACTGAGTGAGGAGTCAAGCATCACTTGCATCCGGCCCTCTCATATAAATTAACTGCTTGAAATTAAATCTGACATTTTTTTAACTTTTAATTTACAAAAAATTTAAGAAAGAGAAAAACTGATCGACCATATATATGAAATATCATGATTTTAAATAGTTTATGTGTAGAGAGCTGACCATGAAAATTTTACTCTCGCAGCATGTAGATTGTCATGACTCATGAGCCATGCATGCATTACACACTGTTTGCGAACACATCCTTCCTTTGTACGCTGTCCTTACTATGCAACTTGCACGTCTAAAAACGTGCACTTATATATGTACTTATTAATTATACTTGATACTTTTTATAAAGGGCAAATAATTTTGGCTGTAGGTGTTTGTCTTCTTTGCATATATATAAGAGATATTGGAAAAGTCTATCCCAAAAATTAAAATAAGATAATTTGGGTATCGGATTTTTCTTTAAGAATTCAAACGTTATTTAATTACAACATTATTAAATTGGTACAAAGATTTTCTTTAAGAGAATATGTTTGTCTTTCTTGCAAGATTTTTATTCGCTTATGAAATTAACAATGTGTTTGGATTGACATTCAACAAACTCAAATGTGTGTATCCTCCGTAAAAACGTGAATTGAGTATTTCCTGTGATTTTTGAATTATCATCTAAGATGTGAGCTGGGAAGAAAACTTAAATTCAAGTGGATGCGACATTTTGAAACTTTTACGTTCGTGCATACGTTAGTTTAATAGGCACTGGGAGGGTCACGTTTTTCATTTACATTTTTATTCTTCATGAGTTTCTTTTTCACGGGTCATTTTTTGCCCCCTTTTATAATGTGCCAGTTGTTATATTTTCAAGAAGAAAATGAATTTGACCTTAACTAATTGTGCTTAATTATAATGTGCAGATTGCAGTCAAAATAATGAATATCAGTAAAAAAAAAAAGAAATGTGACTAGAGAGGCATATGATGAAATTTAAAAAGTTAATTATATAAACTTGTGGTTGTTACCCAATGAAAGCCTTCCGGTAAGGATAACACACCTCCATATATATAATTTTTATGAATGATAAAATTCCAAATATTTAACGGCAGCTGCACAAATTAATTTGGAATTAATTATAAGGAAAAAGAAGAAGTGGTTTAATTAATTTGATGCTAGAGTCATTGCATCCTTCGTGTCCGTTTGGTTTACAGTTGAGTAGAATTGATTTTGAAAATCAATGGTTGAAAATGAGTATGCACACTTTACAAAATACTTTGGACGAAAATGATTTAAAATTAATTATGCAGAATTGATCCTGGATGATTCAAAATTTAAACCAAACAATCACAAGTATGGTTGGATTCCACTGTTTTTGAAGAATCGTGTTAATAACGGGGAGCCCAAGCAGAATCTCCGTTAGCACTTCAAGACTACTGTCAGTAACTTCGTAACCGATGTGACATGTCCTCACATATTGGCTTTTATTTTTCTTAAGGGAGAAATATATCTCAACAAATCAACAAAATATTGGGGTGCCTCCGTACGGAAAAATAGTGCTCTCAGGCTGCTTCAAAATTAATCTGGCCCCACGTACGCTTGTTTAGGTTTATATGCATTTTTCCCCCTAATTTTCCTAATTTTTTATTTTGATCCCTCAAGAATTTTTTCTAGTGAATATGATCTCATAAATTTTAACATTTTATATATGTAAACAATTTTTATATCTCCGTCCAAGTTAAGATTTTTTGTTGACCTGAAACCCATTTAATGACATTACTACTAATGTAGTTTTAATGTCATATAAATAATAATTATTTAGATTTTTTATTAGTAATTTTTTAAAAATATTTAGTCATTTGAAAAAAAAAAGTGAACAACATCACATAAAAATTTCAAAATGAATAAATACAATTTAAAAGCATTAATGATAAAAAATTTAAACTAGTTATTATTTACATGTCATCAAAACTATAGTAATAATAACATTATCAAATGAGTTTCACGTCATTAAAAATCGTTAACTTGGATAAATATCTAATATTTATATTGTAAAATTTTAAAAATTACGGACAAAATTAGGTAAAAAAATTCTTGAGGGACTAAAATTGTAAAGGCTTAAATATGTTTTTAGTCCCTATAAATATAAGTCATTTTGTTTTTGGTCCCTATAAAAAATTTTTTGGGTTTTTCATCCCTGTAAAATTTTCCGTTTGCCATTTTGGTCCCTGTTGTTAACTTTAAGCTTATGTAGGGTGCCACGTCATCCTGCCACATGTGATTTTTCTTCCAACTTAATTTTGTTTTTAGTCCCTATAAATATGGTCTTTTTATTTTTAGTCCCTGTAATTTTTTTTTTGTTTTTCATCTCAATATCATCCCCATCCAACATCACAGTCTCCTTTTGCTTCTTCTACTGCATTGTTACACTTGAAATTCTTGAACTCCTCGTGGTGGGTTTAAGGAAATAAATTCTTTATGTATTCAATTATTTGAAATCTATAATTTTAAATTTGTCCACATTTTCGTCAATTATTAACTGGTTGCCAATTTTTTTTGTTCCCACGTGTCACTTTTTATCTTAAGTTAATCCCCGCCCTAATTAAATTCTTAATATAAATACTTAATAATGGACCAAATTCAATGTACTGCAAAATTAGGTATAATTATTTCGTTTCATTTATAATTTTTTTTATAAATATTAAAGTAAAAAACATAAATATTAGACACGAAAAATGAAATATATCTACTTATTTAATTTTAAAAACTAAAATAATAAAACATTATCATATATTTATTATATATGATATTATAAATACTCTACTTAAATTATATATAATTCACTTCATAAAAAAAATAACAATTAACAAATGAATAAATTTTAAAAAAGGACGAAACTAATATACTATAATATTCAAAGAAACTAATATATTGTGAGGTAAACTTTAAATTAATTTTTTTTCCTCTTGGGTACACAATGTTTATTATCATACCTTATCATTTCTTCAAATTAAATTATTTGAGTTTCTTCATAATTGATAATAGTAATTTAATGGGTATACCTATTATCTTTATTTTTTTAAAGTATTGTTTTATATATATATATATATATATATATATATATATATTCAGTTGAGCATGTTTTGAAAAGCCAAATATGTCTTAAATTATAGTTATCACTTCCACTTTATATAATGAATTCAAATGTATTGAAATTTCAAATAATTGAATACATAAAGAATTTATTTCCTTAAATCCACAATGAAGAGTTCAAAAATTTCAAGTGTGATAATGCAGTAGAAGAAGTAAAAGGACACTGTGATATTGGATGAGAGGATGAGATTGAGGTGAAAAACAAAAAAAAATTATAGGAACTAAAAACAAAAGACCATATTTATAGGGACTAAAAACAAAATTAAGCTGGAAGAAAAATCACATGTGGCAGGATGACGTGGCACTCCGTTAGCCACATAAGCTTAAAGTTAACGAGAGGGACTAAAATGACAAACGAAAAATTTTATAGGGATGAAAAACCAAAAGAAAATTTTACAGGAACTAAAAACAAAATGACCTATATTTATAGAGATTAAAAACATATTTAAAAATTATGAGGATAAAAAATGAAAATAAACCTAAAAAAAATACTAAGATCAACTAATATAAAAAGAACTCGAATGTTAATTTACTATTGTGCATACGAACTTATTTGATAAAATTAAATGAAAAATTATTTAGAAATTAAAAATTATCTTAAAATTAAAAAATTGGATAATTTGATTGAAAATGTTTTAAAGAAATAGTTATTGACAAATAATTAATATATAAAATATTATTAATTATTTAATAATAATAAGTGAGAGTTACGGTGAATCAAATTATAATAAATTATTAATTTGTGGTTACTTTTTAAAATATATCTTAAATAATTTCTATAAAAAAAATTAAAAAAATTAATAGTCAGAAAAGAATTATACTTTTGGACACCTATGCAATTTGAGTGTATTGGATTACGTAAACGTTACTAGTTATTGTGTGGTGGGACCCACGTAGAGATGTCTTGTCATTTCTAGCAGACAATGGTGACAGATGCGCACGTGGGGCTTGCACTTTTGAACTTTGAAGGGCCGATTTACGGGCCTATTTTTTTTAAAGAAAAAAAATTGCTTTTGAAAAATCATGATAGAACAAAAAAATAATGTTTTTTGGTTAACACAAAAAAAAACAAAAAAAATAATATTAATTATACGACCTTACAACATGCAATAGGTGAGAAAAAGAGAGATAAAGAATAAAAAGATAGAAATGTGGATTGTAATATTTGATATAATGAAAAAAAGTAAATAAAATTGTGTGTTATATTAGTTATTATATATTTTTTTTGTTGCATAAATTTAATATCTAAAAAAATAAAAAATAAAATGAAAGCAAACTTTGAGCACAATTTATCATTTTCTTTTTAGCACGTTGAAATCAAACCCTTTTTTTAGAATTTTTTTATTTTTTAATTTTAATAATAAATCATGTCAATTTATTTTTATTTTATTTCATGTTTTAAATTTTTATATAAAAATAAAAAAAATCAATACAAAATTATTTTCATATTTTTCTTTACAAAACTTTGAAACACATAATTAAAAAATGATGTTTTTATAATAAAAATGAAACTATTTCCAACTAAAAAATAAACAAATAAACATAGAAAATATTTTCTTAAAGTAAACTAACTATTACTTTTCTTAATTTTTATTCAGTTCAACTTTTTATTGAATTTACATTGAAAAATCACAAGGGTTTGTTTGGTTTGTATTTTCGTTTCCTGTTTCCATTTTCTGTTTCCTGTTTCCTGAAATTTTACAAAGGAAAAATTGGAAATGCTGGAAACAAAAATTTGTTGTTTCCAGCATTTCCAGTTTTTCCTTTGTAAAATTTCAGAAAACAGGAAACAAAGTGAAAACAGGAAATGGAAACAGAAAATGTTTTCGTAAACCAAACAAGCCCTAAAACGTTTGCAACAGTTAGACAATACTACACCAAATTTAGGATATAAGAAAACCTACTTCAGGGCGCTTCCGTGTTGATTAGCGCTTAAATTGATCATTTTAACGTTGGGACGCTTCAAATTTGGGTGGGAGCGCCCTTATCATTTAAAGTTAGGGTGCTCAATATGCGCGCCCTGTAATTGTATATTTTCTTTAATCAGGGCGCTCCCAGACACGCCCTTAAGAGCATCCACAATGGAGCAACTCCATTTGGGTGCTTCCCATGGAACCCACACGTACACATCATTCATTTTTACTTTTCCCAATGTAAGCACCTCCAAGCACTTTATTTCTACAATGGAGCAACTCTCTTTGGGTGCTTCCAATACATACAAAAATTATTTTTTAATATTTGTTGGTTGATTTTCAGATTGCTAGCTAAAGCAACCTTGCCCAGGAAGCACTCCAAATACAATTGCTTCCAATGGGCCCTGACCAGCAAGCAACGTTGCTTGGCTGGTATGGTTGCTTCATGAGCAACCGATAATGATGCTCTAAGTTAGTTACTTTAGGGCGCTCCAAGAGGGCGCCTTAATGAGCCCAGTTTTTTTTTTTTTTTAAGAAAGGTTGTTTAGGGCACTCCAAGAAACGCCCCTCCCATTATGTACTTTAGGGCCCTCCAAGTGGACGCCCTAATGAGCCTAGTTTTTTTATAGGTTACTTGTTTAGGGCGCACAGAGGAGTGACCTTCTGATGAGTTTCTGGCAAACGAACCAAAAATTCAGCAGTATAATAGTAAGAAGAATATCGTATTCACAGGGAACGATCAATTCGCGTATAGTCGTGATCTATTTATCAAGGGTAAACAACGAAATTTTGAGAGTATTGTTGTGCGGAAAATCTAAATAGCAATTTAATATTCAAAAGCAATAGAAAGGGAAAGTTGAAGACACTTTACTTGGATTAGGATTGAACTTCGTATCATCACACCCTTCGTATATGTAAAAACTATTTATTATTTTAGGTTTACTCTATAATACTGTAGACAAACTAAATTGCTAAGACCCCGAGTTACCAGCAGCCTCTCCCAAGCGACAAACTTACCCTCGGCTTATTTTGCTCTATTTATTCCGTTTGTAAAGAGACTCATTGACAAACCATGCTTATCCTTTAGACGCCCTAGGATACTGTCACTACCCATCAATCACTAGCAACGCCCATGTTTCAGTCACTGGGATTACAATCAACTAACCTTTGCTATCGATAATTTAATAACCATGCCTATCCTGTAGATGCCCTTCATTAGGATATTGTCACTACCCATCAATCATTAGCTATGTCCATGTTTCGATCACTGGCTACCGAGTACTCTTATTATTGAACAATACTGCTGATAGCTAATTCTGTTCATTAGTTAATTCTGTTTCTTCTGTTATAGCATTCTGTTTTCAGTTTGTTAGTTTCTGTTTTGTTTAGTTTTCAGTTTCATAGCTTTCATTACCTTGTATATATAGTTCCCTGTTTAGCCTTCTTTAATCAGAAATGAAATTCATCTTTCTTCAAAGCTCTTTTATGGTATCAGAGCTCTCTTAGGAGAGCTCTGCTGCGCATCATCTTCTTCTTTCTCTTTCATTTTCTGTCATGGCTGAATTAACCACCAATCATGGAAGCTCCGATCCAGAAAGTCCCTACTATTTGCATCCTGGAGAAAGCCCAGGAGCAATTCTTGTTTCACAACCATTAGATGGCACAAATTACCATTCATGGAGTAGAGCAATGAAGACATCACTCATATCCAAGAATAAGCTGGAGTTCATCGATGGCTCATTACCAGTTCCTGCAGTTACAGATCCGCTGTACAAAGCTTGGAGAAGATGTAATACTATGGTCTTATCTTGGATTAACAGATCCTCAAGCAAGCAGATTAACCAAAGCAGTATCTACATTGACAATGCCAAAATCCTCTGGGAGGATCTTAGAGAAAGGTTTTCAAAGGGAGATCATTTTCGTATGTCAGATCTTTTGCAAGAAATTCATTCCATTAAGCAAGGTGAGAGGAACATTGCTACCTATTACACAGACCTGAAAATTCTTTGGGAAGAATTAGAGGCTTTGAGACCTATTATTCCTTGCGTTTGTGATGCAACATGTCATTGCCAAAAGTACAGAGACACTGAATATGTGATATGTTTTCTAAAAGGTTTGAATGATCAATTTGGTGCAATAAGGAGTTAGGTTCTGCTAATGGATCCTCTACCATCAATAAATAAGACCTTTTCCTTGGTTTCACAGCAAGAAGTTCAACTTGGGACAGGTAACTCTGCTGATTCAAAAGTCTTGCTGAACTTCATAGATGCTGTTTCAAATTTCAAACCATCATCACTTGGTAGAGGTTTCAATGGAAACAATAGAGGTAGAGGCGGCAGATCAGGAGGAAGAGGATTCCCACACAAAGTATGCACATTCTGTGGGAAAGAGAGACACACTATAGAAACATGCTATTATAAGCATGGTTTCCCTCCAAATTACAAATTCAGATCCAAGAATGGCACTGCTGCTGTGAATAGTGCTCAAACTCTTGAATTCAATGATGAAACCACAACAATAGAACCTGTTTCCTCCAACATCTCACAAGAATCAAGTTTAAGTTTTACTCCAGAACAGTTAACTCAAATTGCAGCTTTGCTCAATAAATCAGCACCCATTCCTAATGCTTCCAGTGTAAATCATGTTACCTTTACTCATGATTCCTCACAAGGTAAAACTTTAAAATCATCTACATGGATATTAGACAGTGGAGCCACTGATCATATGTGTCATTCCCTTTCCAGCTTTACTTCTTCTCATTCTATCAAGCCTATACTTGTTAATTTGCCAAATGGATCCACCACTATTGCAAAATACACTGGAACTGTCATATTTTCTAATCAACTCATCTTAAATGATGTCCTTTACATTCCTGAGTTTAAATACAATCTGATTTCTATACACAAACTTGCCCTTTCTCTTTCTTGCAAACTAACCTTTGATGATCTATCTTGTACTATTCAGGACTTGAATACCTTGAAGATGATTGGGCATGCTGAAGTTCAGAACAGCCTCTACATTCTCTGTCAACCAGAAACAACCTCCACAAATATAAATTCTGCTTCAACAAACTCACCTGTCAAGCCTTGCCCATTTTTTGACCTATGGCACTTCAGATTAGGCCACCCCTCTCAATCTGTATTACATACTGTTTGTAATCATTTCCCTTATGTTAAATTTGATCAAAATAAAGTCTGTGACTACTGTCATTTAGCAAAACAAACCAAACTTCCTTTTCCTATAAGTATGAATAAAAGCAATGATTCTTTTGATCTTGTACACATGGATATATGGGGCCCTATTGCTATTAATTCTGTTCATGCTTATAAATATTTTCTAACTGTGGTTGATGATTTAACCAAACACACTTGGCTCTTTCTTATGAAATCAAAGGCTGAAGTTAAAACTCTTGTGAAGAATTTTGTCACTATGATTCACACACAATTTAGCAAAATTATCAAGATTATTCGAACTGACAATGGATCTGAGTTCCTTCTTTCTGATTTCTATGCCAGCAAAGGTATTATCCACCAAACTTCTTGTGTGGAAACACCACAGCAAAATTGTGTGGTGGAAAGAAAACATAGACACATTTTAAATGTGACTAGATCTCTCCTTTTTCACTCACATCTTCCAAAGATATACTGGTGCTATGCTGCTAAACATGTTGTTCATTTAATTAATAGTCTGCCTTCTCCTATTTTACAGAACAAATCACCCTTTGAACTTTTGTATGATAAACCACCTACCTTACTTGATCTAAAGGTCTTTGGAAGTCTTTGCTATGCTTCAACTCTTTGCCAGCATAGAAGTAAATTGGATCCTAGAGCTAGAAAATGTGTGTTCTTAGGGCATAATTAGGCACAAAAGGGTATGTTTTGCTTGATCTACACAATAGGGAAATTTTTATATCCAGAAATGTAATATTCTATGAAAATGTATTTCCTTATGCCTCAATCTCAGGTGCCATCTCTCCTTCTTCACCTTGCACACCTCTTTATTCCACTGATCTTTTATTTGATAACTCAACATTATCCCTGCAACCTCAAACAACAACCATCCCTACTAAAACTTCACCTCAAACAACAACCATCCCTACCACACCACCACTCAGAAGACTTCAAGACCAAAACAACCTCCCTCCTATCTTCAAGACTTTCATTGAAATGTTCTGACTTCTTCATTGTCCACTTCATCCAAAGGTATCAAGTATCCTCTCTCTTCTGTACTCTCTTATGATTCTCTCTCTCCTAACTATTCCCATTTCATTTCATCAATTTCTGTTAATGTTGAACCTAAAACTTACCATCAAGCTGCTCAATCCCATGATTGCGTTAAAGCAATGCAAGCTGAGTTACATGCTCTGGAAGAAAACAAAACTTGGTCTCTTACTGACTTGCCACCAGGTAAGGTTCCTATTGGCTCCAAGTGGGTGTATAAAATCAAATATAAATCTGATGGATCTGTTGAAAGGTACAAAGCCAGGCTGGTTTCCAAAGGCTACACACAGACTGAGGGGCTTGACTATTTTGATACTTTTGCACCTGTTGCTAAACTAACCACTGTGAGACTTCTCTTGGCATTAGCAACTTCTTGTCATTGGCACTTACATCAATTGGATGTAAATAATGCATTCCTCCATGGTGATTTACATGAAGAAGTTTATATGGAGCTTCCACAAGGCATTACTGCCTCCAAACCAAATCAAGTTTGTCGTTTACATAAGTCTCTTTATGGCTTAAAACAAGCTGGAAGACAGTGGTTTGCCAAGCTTTCCAGTTTCTTACTTTCTTTGGGCTATAAACAATCCCCCAATGACCATTCTCTTTTCACAAAATCCTCTCCTACAAAATTTAAAGCTTTACTTGTTTATGTGGATGATCTAATCCTTGCAGGAAATGATGATTCCGAAATTCGTTCAGTCAAACAGAAGCTGGACCATAAATTCAAAATCAAAGACCTTGGCCACTTAAAATACTTCCTGGGATTGGAGGTAGCAAGAACTCACAAAGGTATCTCTGTTTGTCAACGAAAATACACCTTAGACATCCTCTCTGATGCTGGTTTATTAGCCTCTAAAGCTGCTCCCACACCTATGCTTAAAACTCACAAGTTGCATCAGCATGACAGTGAACCTTATCAAGACCCTGTCTCATACAGAAAATTAGTTGGCAGATTGTTATACTTGACCGCAACTCGCCCTGACATAAGCTTTGTTGTTCAACAATTAAGCCAATTCATGGCTTCTCCCACAGTTCTTCATCATAAGGCAGCCATTCGTGTCTTGAGATATCTCAAAGCTTCCCCAGGACAAGGTTTATTTTATCCTGCCACTTCTCAACTTCAACTTAAAGCATTCAGTGATTCTGATTGGGCTACTTTCTCAGACACACGAAAATCGATTACAGGTTACTGTATTTTTCTTTGAGATTCTCTCATCTCTTGGAAATCAAAGAAGCAAACAACTGTCTCTCGATCTTCCTCTGAATCCGAGTATAGAGCTTTAGCATCTACAGTATGTGAATTACAATGGCTGACATGTCTGCTCCATGATTTACAAGTTCCTTTCACTTCTCCTGCTCTCTTATATTGTGATAGCCAATCTGCTCGACACATAGCTTCCAATGCTGTGTTTCATGAACGCACCAAACACATTGACATTGATTGTCATGTTGTTCGAGAAAAGTTACAAGCTAAACTCTTCCACCTCTTGCCTATCTCCTCTCATGATCAAACTTCAGATATTCTTACCAAGGCACTGGATCCTCAGCCTTTCACTCATCTTATTTCTAAGCTGGGAGTTATCAATATCCACTCTCCAGCTTGCGGGGGGTATTGAACAATACTGCTGATAGCTAATTCTGTTCATTAGTTAATTCTGTTTCTTCTGTTATAGCATTCTGTTTTCAGTTTGTTAGTTTCTGTTTTGTTTAGTTTTCAGTTTCATAGCTTTCATTACCTTGTATATATAGTTCCCTGTTTAGCCTTCTTTAATCAGAAATGAAATTCATCTTTCTTCAAAGCTCTTTTACTTATTCACTCAGAGAATGAGTTTCTTCAGTATCCGCTCCCCCATCCTCAATCCTAGTCGAAATTAGCCTATAACTTCGGCGCAAGCGCGGAAGTTAGGAATTAAGCACAGAATAAGATTACTAATATTATAGATAGGGAGCTCACAAATAATAAAATAGAGTTTACATACACTTGGGGATAGAATCAACTACATTCAATCCTACTGGAGAGTTAGCTACGCAGGGTAGCCATACAAACCGCTGAAGAAGCTGTCACCTTCTTCAATCCTCGTGTAGTGCTCCGCCTCTCCTATTCTAAAATTAAAAGTGGTGCATTATCACTAGAATATAACTGAATTACAATAATCGTGCACACCTGATCTGGTGCAAGAAGGTCCTATTTATAGGCTAAGGAAAGACAAAGAAAATTGGGGAGAAATCTATCTAAAAATGGCAACAAGGCAAGAATCACGTATCCTGCGCTTCACCCTGCGCTACAGCGCAGAAATCAGAGAGTTGCGCTTCACCCTACGCTACAGCGCAGGTTGAAACGTGCAATGCGTTCTGCACAACTTTAATCTTTCTTTTTTTACTTGATTCCTCCCCGAGACTGGTTTAGTTTGATTGTCTTTCCTTGTTTCCCTTTTCTTGATGAAATCTTGAATTTATTGGGCATTTTGGATTTAATTGGGAAGGTTGTCTGCAGAATCCTTGCTTAATTGGCAGTGATATCTTCATTAATTGCTCTCAAATAATCTTCAAATCTTCATTAAATGTCTTCAATTAAACTTCAAATCCTGCAGATATCTCCCTTATTTAATGCCATCTTTCCTTCATATCAAATCTTTGCAATATTCTGCAAAAATCAGTACAATTTATATCAAAATAGCATCAAATTCAAATTCAAGATTAATAAATACAATTGATCTAATATTAAATAAAAAGGGATTAATTTGGGGCAAAAATACCACTTTATCCTTGATAAGTGAACTAAAAAGTGCTATAATTTATCATATAATTTTCACTTATCACCTCCCCATTGATACTTATATAAAAAATACGTTTTTTCCTCCCGCGTAGCTGTAGCATCTCTCTCTTCTCTCTCTAAACCCCAAAATCCTCTCTCTACACCAGAGCGCTCTCTCTCCTCCCTTTGTCGCCGCTGTAGCGTCTCTCTCTCCGCCGTTGCAACACCTCCACCTCTGTCGCCCTACGCCAAACACCCATCGCTGCAGCTCGTGTTCGTCTCCACCGTTCCTCTCTCCACCGGAGACGTCCATCGCGAGCAGATCTATGGAGCTGCACAACGCCGCCGCGAGCAGCTCCCTCCGTCGCGTCTCCTCCGCGAGCAGTCCCTCCGACGTCCCCCTCCGCGAGCAGCTCCCTCCGACATCTCCTTCACGTACGATATAGCAGGTTGGCTTCGCAATAGTTTTTTTTTCCTAATTTGAAGTTGCTGTTGACACCACTTTTTCCACTGTTTGCACCACTTTTTGCTGAAATAAAGTTGTTACTTGCACCATTGATTCTGCTATGTGCACCAATGTTTCTGATGTTTGTGTGTTTCTACCAATTGCACCATTGTTTCTGCTAGCTGCACCATTGTTTCTGTTGCACCATTGTTTCTACTAGCTGCACCACTGTTTCTGCTCTGCACCACTAATTCTGCTAGTTGCATCTTTCATTTTTTTCTATACCCTATTTTTTGTTAAAATGATTGTGTTAGAACTGTTATTATTCATATTGATGTAGCTTGGTGTATTAAGGTTAGAAATGTGTTTCATAAATTTGTGATAGTTAAAGAAATAGGGGAAATGTTGCTCAAATTTTTAAAATGATTTAGGTGTTAAGCATGTAGTTAATTTTTCATTACATCTAAATTATGTGTTCCTTTTCGAGCTAATTATAAATGATTCGATGTTATATTGGGTAGAATATCGATTGTTCTTGGATGTTTGCAAACCATTTGACAAATCAGTATGGGGAAGAATTGGAAATGTTCATAAAGTTTGTCGTTGACCATGCAACAAATCCTAGTAAAATTGTGTGTCCATGTTTGAAATGTTTTTGTGCTAAGTGAGTAAGTGAAGCAGAGTTGAGGAACCATCTTTTATGTTTTGGAATTGATCAGATTTACACATGTTGGACATTTCATGGTGAGACTAGAAGTGAACATAGTGGTATATGAGAGAATAATGTCAACGTACAACCTAGTGATGATGAATTTGAGACTGATGGGAGGATTAAGACAGATTGATGATATTTGAAATGTGGTTGAAGAGGACCTTAGAGATTGTCCCTAAATGTTTGATACCCTAGCTAGTGATGCTGAAAAACCACTGTACAACGGTTGCTCCAAGTACACGAGGTTGTCCGCCGTGTTGAAGTTGTATAATTTAAAAGCAACAAATGGATGGTCTGACAAGAGTTTCACAGAGTTACTCACATTGTTGAAGGAGATGTTGTCGGAGGACAATGTGCTGCCTAACCGAACTTACAAGGCAAAGAAGATGTTACGTTCTATTAGGATGACCTTTGAGAAGATACGTGCTTGTACCAATGATTGCATTTTGTTCAGAAATGAGCATGCATAATTAAGCGTGTGCCCTAAATGCAATGTGTCTCGTTGTAAGAAAGAGACTACACCAAGAAAGGTGATTTGGTATTTTTCGATAATTCCAAGGCTTCAAAGGATGTATCGTATTGTCCAAGGAAAAGAAACAACAATGACTGTGGACTTTTTATTATGCGTTTTATGAAGGAGATAATCAATAAAAATGCAGTCACAAATACCAAAAGAGGTAATTTGGAATTTTTATAACAATTAAGTATTTTTCCCCTCATTTAGTACTTCTTTTATTGAAATCAATTTTTGGCTTTTATAGTACTTTGCTCAACACCAATGCTCGACTTACACTATGGAGCAGCTTGATGAGGTTAGAGAAGAATGGGCAAAGCATGTAGTAACCAATTATATATGATTGATTTGTACTTGTTGATGGTAAATAAACACGTGTGCTTGTAATCTGAAAATGTTGTACAAAGTTGTGTATTAATGATAAGTTCTGTAAATTTTGTGTATTTTGACGTTCTATTTTGGACTAGTTATAATTCTTTGAATGATAAATTTTGGCTACTGGTATGGAGTTTTACAGGTGTTTGATAAATTGGGAAATGTTAAATAAACAGAGGAAACTCTGGCGAAATTTTTATAGGTAAATTTAGATGAGTAGTAGTGTTACGAATGTAAAAATCATGATAATGGATGTTGTTAAGCATATTCTATTCAAAACTTTTTAGATCTGTTTGAATGATAAATTATGGCTGCCGGTATGGAGTTTTACAGGTGTTTGATAAATTGGGAAAACTTGAATAAACAGAGGAAACTCTGCCAAAATTTTTATAGGTCATGTATGTTATATACCAATTGAGTTGAGTATTGTTCCATGCAAGATTTGTGGTTGCTTCTATATAGTTGTGTAGGTATTTCATACTTTCGGAAAAGTTAAAAAAATATATAGGAAACTATTCAAAGTATTACAGTTTTTGAAATCTTAATATGGAGTATTGATGATAACCTTACTTGTGTTTGTGTTGTGAATGTGTAAATGGAATAAATATATTCTTCCTACATCTAATAATTGTTTGAATGATAAGGAATATGCATGGTTTTAGAGGTACCTCATTGGTATGAAAACTATTTAAAATAGAATGCTAAAAAATATTAGGATCAGAATGAAGTACCCTAAACAAAAGACGCGGGCGCTTCCCAGGAGCGCCCTCCGTAAGAAAAAAGGGCGCTTCCCAGGAGCGCCCTCCATGAGTAACAAAAAAGTCTTCTTAGGACGCTCAGCTGGAGCGCCCTTGTTAACAAAAATTAGGGCGCTTCGCGAGAACGCCCTCCC
Organism: Sesbania bispinosa; assembly: GCA_026901365.1. NCBI lineage: Eukaryota > Viridiplantae > Streptophyta > Magnoliopsida > Fabales > Fabaceae > Sesbania > Sesbania bispinosa. The sequence goes on from QLOH01000151.1 coordinate 576,393, forward strand.
AAAGAGACATTGTTTGCCAAAACGCTGAGGGCGCTTCCGTGTTTTTTTTAAGCGCCCTGAACTGACTTCTGTCAGGGCATTTCCAGACACCCCCTTCTCTCAACGACCATACATGAGCAGTTTTTATTAGTGCGCACGGAAGCGCCCCTTTATGGTGTATGGGAGGGCCCTTATTGGCCTTTTTTTGGCTTAGTGCAAATATACACATACTCATACAATTATGAATTTTTATCTCATTTTTCAGCTCTTTTTTTCTATCACTTTCTTCCTTTCACATCATATTATTCATGATATCTTTCTATTTTTATTTCTTCATTTTATTTTTTTCGTTCTATCTTTCACTTCTCTCCACCTCGACACCAAATTTGGGATCTACAATGATAAAAATTCTTGTTGATACCAATCAATGCATATATATATATATATACATATACCAAACTTGTCAAGAAAAAAAAACTATGCTATGGATATCTGTGATCAAATCAGATGTAGGATTGTTGGGATTTTTATTTTAGTCTTTAAGGATAAGAAAATAATAAAAAATCCTTGAAATAATTTTACCTTCAATCATTTCAATTCCTTCATTAGTTTCAATTAGTTAACATTAAACTTGATGATGTGACACATTTAGTGTCATTTGAATTGTTAATTAAGTAACCATTCCAGGAGCTAAAATAAAAGAAATACAAATCAGTGATCCTTTCACTTAGGTTCCAACAGGGAGTACTATCTAAAAGGAGAAAGTAAGGGTGTGTTTGTGAGTTTAGAAGGGAGGGAAATGAAAGAGTTAGAGGGGGAAAGGAGGGGAGGAGAAGACTTTGTAAAATCCCCAAACTCTCAAACACAGAGGGGAGAAGGACTTTCAATAAGCCCTTCTCTTCCCTCCATTTCCCTCAAAAATTCAACTCGTAAACATATCCTAAGGGAAAGGGATGTTTCTTATAATATTTTGGTATCAATATCCAAGAAGACAAAGCAGGGTTGCTACACAATCAGCTATCTAGACAAAGAATTCTTATGACTAGCTCTTTTAGCTTTTCAATATTTTATTTCCTTTGGTGATTTTTTTTTACAATTGATTTGGTAGAATTAAAAGGCTACATAAGTGAGAACAAAGAAGAGAATGAGAAATAAAACATAAAAAAGAAGAGAACGAGAACAAAAGAATTTGCTCCTTTGGTTGCAATTCATCACCCATTAAAATGACTTCTTTTGTTTCAATTTTCTGTCTTGTTCCTTATTATGCAAAAATTATCTCGTGGAACTTCCTTTTCTATGCCTTATGTTGTTCAATTTTAGATAACACCCCTTGTTGGACCCTAGGTGAAATGATCTCCATTATGTCTTTCATTCATTCTAGTCCTTGAAATGGCCACTAAAGCAACCTATATGACATATTAACACACCATATCATCAAGTCTAACATTATTGACTAACTAAAACTAGCGAATGAAAGCAAATAGTTGTGGCTCGGTTGGGAACGCAGGCTGAGATTGTGGGAAGAGCTTTCGGGTTTGATCCCAACTAAACACACTCTTAGGGAGAGGTGGGGAGCCTTAACTGTTACTATGCCATGAATAGGATTACCCCTGATAATAAAGATACCTATGGTGAAAAAAAAACTAGCGAATGGACTAAATAATTGATGGCAACAAATTTAGGGATTTTTCAAATAGTTTTTTACCTTTAAAGGACTATACACCAGCATTTTCAGGGGCAAAAAAATATTGGTTTGTCCATTTTTTCCCTTCAAAGGACTATACACTAGCGAATGTCTTATTAGATGTGAGGAAAATGAGAAATATACACAATACTTGGTAGAGGAGAGTTAAAATAGAGAGTAGGGAGTGAAAGAGAGTTAGAAGAGAAATAAAATATCAATCTTCTTTGATTGAGGTGTGAATTAGAAGAGAGGAAAAAATGAATGTGGTTCCTACCATATTTTTAATGTCTATAGGAATTATAGGAATTGGGAGAATGAGAGAGATAGGGTGGGGTATAGTTGAAGGATAATTACAAAAATACCCTTGATAAATATATATTTTTTATCAAAACCTATATATAGGTATTTTGGTTAATTTAATTAAAAGTTATTTTATTTTTTTCCACTTTTCATTCAACCAAATAAGAGGAGAGAGGGTTATACTTATCTCCCTCTTCTATTTCTAGGGATGTTAACGGGACAGAGGCGGGTGCAGGTGGTACAATACTCGTATAATATTAAAATAAATGGAGATAATATCATGTAATATACTATGATATCATATTATATAATTTATCTCTGTATAATATTATTACAAGTTAATATATTTACAATATTATTATAAAATAATATAAAATAAACGACCATTTGATTATCAGTTTATTGGAGTTCAAATTTTATGAATTTTTACACAAATAATCAAGATGATGAGTAAATATAATACAACAGTTGGATTAATAAAAATTACATTTGATCTAGAATTATCAGCGGTGTATGCTGGTGTAATTTGATCCCTCTTCATATTAATATAATTAATAGAAAAAATATTTTAAAGAGTATGTGGGTACCGCGGGATGGATAGTATAATATTCATCTCCACTCATTTTTTAACGTTAACCGCTGAATTTTAAAGAGGAGGGTTATAATTACACCGGTGTAAGTTACACCAAGTGTTACACCGCTGAATAATTTTTTAACGGATCATTGTATTAAATAATCCACCGTTGGATTGAAAGTTACTATCATATAGATCACACATATAAAATTGTACATTAATCCGAAATTATTTGATATGTCATTGAGATGTCTCAAGATTAACGTTATATATACATTTGAAATATATGAAAAATCCAACCATTTGATTACCAAGTTATTAGTGTCAAAATTTTACGAAATTTGGCACATATAATCATGATGATTAACAAACATAATTCAACGGTTGGATTACTAAAAAACATATTCGATTTGTAGTTATTAGCGGTGTAATACTTGGTGTAACTTACACCGGTGTAATTATAACCCTCCTCTTTTATAAATATACGAGTATATCTGCATGTATTCACGAGTACGGGTTTCTTTAACATCTCTATCTATTTCTCTTTATATCTCAAAAACTAAATAACCTATAAATTTACTTCATTTCTTATCACTTCATCTCTTCCTAGTTCTCACCTAAATCCAAATATAGGCGTAGAGATGAGGGATCAAACACCCACTCCGAGGCACATAATCACAGCATTGGAGTTAAAATTTTATAACCGCATATTTTGTACATAAATAAATAAGATACTAGTTTTATAACCACATATTTTTTACTCCGTAAACACATGACATATTTAAATAAACTCAAATGTTTAAGGACATATAGTCATATATAATAGTAAGGTAGAGATATTTTGGGTATTTAAAATTCTATTATTTATGTTAGGTATTTAAAATTCTGGTGTTTAAATGTGGACAATACTTTTCTTTTTACTTTTTTATCCGGCAGTGCTTTTCTTTTTTTTGTGGTCCCAAAAAAAACGTTCAGCCTGGTGAATGGTAATTGAAGTAACACAAAGTGTAAGGTTAACCCATAAGAGGAAGAAACAACTTTACCTAACTAAACTGTATAACTCGTATTGCAAGCCTAAAACAATTGTTGCGTGGTCATCACCTAAAACCATTGTAGACCGAAAAAAAAAAAAGAGCCTATAAGCATTAGCACATGGGCCTTTTGACTTGATCAGACCAATTTGTAGTCTAGAATTAGTGAAGGGTTTGACCCAAAAATTAAGCCTACTAATTTCTCCAAGTTTCCCTCTTTTAAAGGAGTCGGATTATTACCCGGCTGTAAGGTGCGATGATAGTGTGTCTATTTGTTAGAAAGCCACACATTTTCTCCCTCTTCATATTTCACAAATAGACACCTTTGCCATTTTGAAAACCAAAAAATTGTTAAATCAAATTTAATGTTTGTTTTTTGACAAAAAAAATAATTATGTGTGTTTAGTTTGGAGCGTTAAAATTAACTAAACTCAAATTTGTATTTTCTAACGCAACCATTTCTAACATTGAAAATATGAATTTATCACATTTTAACATTAAAATAAACATGCTCTTAGTTCGAATTTTTAGCTAAAAGATTATTTATCATTTTTTTTATTTCATTGCGAAAAATTCATAAGAGATTATATTATTTTCCAACACTCAATGTAATGTCGTGGCATCTTGTACTCTTTTCTTTTGTTGTTTGTACATAAAATTCTAAAATTATAGAAAGAGTTTTCAATCCATTTTCAATATATAATTTTGGGCCACATACACACAAACAATAAAGAAAACAAAAAAAAAAACATTTACAACGTTTTAAAATATTGAAAGGAACAAAAGATTGTAGTATATGTTTTTGATAAATTGTAAGTATTTTTTATTGTAAGACTCAATATCCAAAAGTGATATTAGATTATTTATCTAAAAGTGATATTTTATTTTTAATTATAGTTTTATTAGTTACAGGTGATTATAGGCCTCAAATCAATGAACCCAACCAACCCTAAACAAATATATTAAAATATATAGTAAATTAATTTTTGGTTTTATAATAAATTAATTTTCATATATACTAAATTAATTAATAACCATTTATATTTATAAAAAAATGATGTTCTAATAATACGTGGGCTATCGGTAGGCTTTGGGCCTTGTTGGAATCAAGTAGTTGCACGGCCAGCGGGCTTGATGGTCCGTCACGGGCAGCATATTTTAATTTAACGGCGGCACCGACGCCTGGTTCATTTGTTACCGCGTAAATTAACGGAACTCCATCTCTTCCATTAAAGCAATGCAATTATTAATCAAAAAAGAGAGAGAGCATGTTCCTTTCTTCTCTTCTCAGAAAAACACAATCAAGCTTCCACCCCCCTCTCTCTGTGAAAAATGGGTTCTCTGCCTGCATTTCCTTTAGGCCTTTCTCCCAAACAAGGCGTTAACACTCACATTGACCAAACCACCCTCGCCGACCTCTTCAAAGCACAGCAAAACCATCTCAACTTCTTCTTCGACCACATCGACCATTCCCAAACCCTAGCCTTCACCAACGCCCTCCTCGACACCGCCGGCACCGTCTTCTTCACCGGCGTCGGCAAATCCGGCTTCGTCGCTAACAAGATCTCTCAGACACTCGTCTCCCTCGGCGTCCGTTCCGCCTTCCTCTCTCCCGTCGACGCTCTCCACGGCGACATCGGAATCCTCGGCGATCGCGATGTCCTCGTCCTCCTCAGCAAGTCTGGCGCCACCGAGGAGCTCCTCCGCCTTGTGCCATGCGCCAGGGCCAAGGGAGCGCGCCTCATCGCCGTCACCTCTGTCGAAGGTAGCGCCCTGTCAGCGGTGTGCGACATGAACGTGCATTTGCCGTTGGAGAGGGAGCTTTGCCCTTTCAACCTTGCTCCGGTCACTTCCACTGCTATCCAGATGGTTTTCGGTGACACCGTCGCCATCGCGCTCATGGCTGCAAGGAATCTTACCAAGGACGAGTATGCCGCCAACCATCCCGCCGGAAAAATCGGCAAGAGTCTCATCTTCAAGGTCTGCATTTATCTTTCTTGATTCGGATGAGTTTTCTGATTGTTACATACGGTACAATTTTTTATAGTGTGAAAAATTACGTTTACATATGGACGATGCATCTGCAATTGCGATAGCGAATCGCAATTCAAAACCATTAGTGAATTAATCGGACCAATAGATTGATGTAGCTGCAATTGTGAGAAATTGATATTATGAAAAATTGTGGACAAAATCATTGTTGCCGCAATTGCAGCTGTTGATAATTATTCAAAACCCTGTTTCTGATTGTTACATGATAGGAACAAGTTGAAATAACAGGATTTGGATTCCATTAGTGAATTAATCGGATCAATAGGTTTTCTAAATGGTTGTGAAGGAGTTGTAATTAAATTGGTTGTGGTTGCAGGTAAAAGATGTGATGAGGAAGCAGGATGAGCTTCCGATTTGCAGGGAATCAGATTTGATTATGGATCAGCTTGTGGAGCTAACGAGTAAAGGATGTGGATGCCTTCTTGTTGTAGATGGCGATCACCGTCTGATTGGGACGTTTACCGACGGTGATCTGCGTCGTACTCTGAAAGCTAGTGGAGAGGCCATTTTCAAACTCACTGTGGGGAAAATGTGTAACAGGTAAGAGGAGATTGCATAATCATTTGAAATATAATTCTTTAATCATCTTATATAGAAGTTGTTGTGCCTGTCATGATTGTTCAAAAGTTTATTCTTGAGTTTTTGCACCCACTAAATGAGGAATGGAATAGGAGTTTATATGAAATCTTCTATTTTTCTCTTTTTGTAGCTTTTGTTTTTGTTTTTTCTTTTGGGGGGTTGTTAGTGAGGAGAGGACGCATCTAACTTGTTTGGAATGTATGAAAGATGAATTAATGTTCATACGGACAAAAACATTGGGATATGTATTGAGATAACACTCTTTTCGGTTGTTAGGAATCCAAGAATTATTGGTCCAGATGCTATGGCAGTGGAGGCCATGAAGAGGATGGAGGCACCTCCATCACCTGTCCAGTTTTTGCCTGTGATAAATGATGACATTGTCTTGATTGGGATTGTCACGTTGCATGATTTGGTTTCAGCTGGGTTGTGATTATGTGGGATTATTCTTAGAGCCTCTTTCTCTATTCGTTTATTGAATCATTCTTTCTACGGTTCTACCTATTAGTATTTCAATCCACCCCATTCTGAGTGGGATTTAGGTGTTCTTCTTTCTGTAAACTGTATCAACAGAGGATTCAATAGGATTTTTTTCCCTCCCCTTTTTTGGTCCAAGGGGATCGAAATTATTGATGGATGTCGTACCTACTGACATCGTGGGCCTCATTTTGAACCAGTTTCGGTGTGTCAATTATTGATGAACTTTCAGGAAGTAAGATATTGGTGTAACTGTACTGAACTTCAGTCATGATATTTGTACATTATTATTTTGTATTAATTTTGTACATTTTCAATTTCATTCAAACAGTACCCTTTTTTTAAGTCAATTCACACAGTACTTCAAAGAACATAACAATAAGAAAAAAAAACTATGCATTTTATATATGATTGTGAACAAGCGAAAATTTTATGACAATTTGAAGTATTTTTTTACCAAGATAATGTTGAATGAAGTGAGTTTATATCTAGTGCTCGATTGGTTAACGTTAACCTGGTTTTCAATTAGAAATGGAATCATTTCTATTAAAAAAATATGCATTGTATTTCGTGTGTAATCCATTTTTTATTGATTTTAAAATCAATTTTATTTAATTATAAATTAATTAAAAACCTCTATTTAAAACATTATGATCTAAAAAATGAAAATTTGAAAAAATCATGTGATTTTTTTTACTAATTTAATACAATATCTTGTATTCTAACCCTAATATGTAATTATTTAATATAAAATAATAATGTGTTAATTATTGGTTAATTTACTCTACACATAAATATCTCGTAACTTAGGCTTTTGATTTGGAAAGGAAAAAAAACGAAAGGGAAAGTTTAATAATGGTACTGATGTAATTCACTTTGCCTATGTTTGGTTGGAGGGATTTGAAAGGAAGGGGAGGGGAGTAGGGATGGCACCCGCGCGGGGCGGGGATACCTCCCCGCTCCCCGTCCCCGATCCCCACCTCGGGGTAATTTTCTCTCTCATCCTCATTCCCCGCATCCCCACGGGTCCCCACGGGGACCCCATAATTATAAAAATAAATAAAAATATAACATAAAGAATAAAATTAGTAAAAATAATATAAAATAATTGAAAATTTAATTTTTAAATTTAAAATTAGGATAATATAAAATAGAAATTATATATAGTATATTATATATATCATAAAAATAAAAAATTATATATATGTGGTGGGGCGGGGACCCCGCGGGGCGGGGAGCATGATCCCCGTCCCCATCCCCAAATCTGTCTCGGGGGGATTTTAGTCCCCGTCCCCATCCCCACGGGGGAAAATTCTTCATCCTTGGGGCCCCATATGGGGCAGTCCCCACGGGTATCTCCACTTGCAGTACAAAATTGCCATCTCTAGAGGGGAGGAGAAGGATTTTAAATAAGTTTTCGTGTTTGATTTAATTTTTAAGAGGGGAGGGGGCCAAAAGTCCTCCCCCTCCAATAATGGTGGGATTTGGAGGGGAGGGAGAGCTTAAATTAAATAATTAAAATGACTTAAATACCCCTACACTCATATAAATACAACTGTGTTAAAAATAAAGAGTTATATAAGTAAAATAACTTTATTTTCCCTTCTATCCCCTTTGAACCAAACATGTAAGGGGTCATTTTCCATTTCTTCTCCTCTTTGAACCAAACAAATAAATGTCATATCCCCTCTCATTCCATTCCCTTCATTAAAATCCCTCCCCTCCTGACTCCCGTCCCCTCCTTTGAACCAGTGCCTTGGAGTGTGAGAGGAGTGAGGACTTTTGGTCCTCGAGAACGTGACTCAGAAGATAATAGATGCTTTCGTATCAATAAAGGAACAATACGACAATTTTGTCTCCAATTTTTCCTTTAGGGAGTGTTTGTGAGTTTAAAGAGAGGGGAAAAAAGAAGATTTAGAGGGGAAATGGAGGGTGAGGAAGGAGGGGGAAGACTTCGTAATTATCAAACTAGAGAGATGCACTCACAAACACAAGGGAGAGAAGAGCTTCCTTAAAATCTTTCCCTCCCTTCCCTTTCCATTCATTTTTCAACTCACAAACATACCTTTACAAACACATATCTTGCAAACCCCTCCAAGGGGTGTTTCTGAACTTCCGAGGGATGATATTGTGGGTGTAGTTTTCCGTGCTAATTATAATAAATTAATTATAACTGATAAAATAAACTAGTCTGATCAAACCAATCCATAAAAATTAAGATTCAAACATTTGTTTATAGTCCATTAATCGTGAAACTAACAAAATTGTCAAATTATCTACAAAAAAAACCCACAAAAATATAGGACCCGAGCATTTATTTTAAAAGCTCAAATAACTCTAGAGCTTTTTAACCTGGTCTCCAAAATCTCACTGTCCACATCAGACCCGATATCCCAAATTATCAGCTCTACTCATAATCTTTTATAGTTTTGTTTTGGGGCTCATTACTATCGAGTATTATTCCATGTATGTATATTAGGAATTGAAGCTGAATCTTGAAAGTATCAAGGGTACGCCCGGGAAGGACTAAAAAGTTGAGCTTCTGGCCACCTTCGAAAACTCAGCGTAGCTTGACTACACATCCATAAATCGTGCTTTGAGCTTATGTATTATTATAGAATAAAAAAATAGTTAGATTCCATGAAAAAAAACTTGCATGGGCTGTAAAAAAATAACTTTGAGCACAAACCTTACAGAACATAAGCATTAAGCATACATAACTTACAATAAAACAAGAAAAAAAAAAGTATAATCAAATCTTTGTTTTAGCAATTTATAATAGCCTGATTGGTTATGATCAATTGTTGAAGAACGCTAGGTTACATGCTGACCTTTGTAAATTTGTAAAAATGTACTATATCATCTGAAACTCTTGATGGATGTATCATCCAAATTTCTAGTGCTGCTCTGTGCATGAAAAATTGATTATATCCCACACAGATAAGCCTACAGAGGAGTCAATAAGAAGAACTTCATTTTCTTTGTGAAAATGTGAGCCATCAGCTACTTACTTATGAGCCATCAGATTCTGAAGACGAAGATGTGCTCGTACTGTCAGATAAAACTTCAGGTAACATGCTTTCTTGTAGAAAAGAAATGTAATGTGAGCTTGCAATTGAAGAAACTGTTGATACTTTCGGTTTTGGGTCTGCAACTTTCTTTGAAATTGTAAATTTATTCCCAAGTGCCTTCATATCAGTCTTGATGCCAGCAGAATTAATCCTTCCCATCATTTTCTTTTTTGCTTTCATCTCATCTGGTACTTTTGGCTGAAGTGAAGTTGTCTTCTTTTTTGAATGAATAGTCCCTGTGACTTGGGAAGGCACTTCAATTTGTTTCTTATCTGATGCATTTGATATTGCCTGCAATTTACGTTCTTTCCATTTTGATACTGTCTGGGATATAGGTTCTTTCATCTTCAAGTCATCTGAAGGGTAAGTTGAACCATTTGCATTTTCTGGGGTTTGTTTTCTTTTGGAGGCAATGGAGGATGAAGGTAAAGTTAATCCAAGATACTCTTTGGCCCATTTATAGACTGCACTTAGTTTTCCATCCAAAGCTTGACATAGAACTTCCAATTCACTGATTTCATAACGGTAGAGGAGAACTTTATTGTTCCAAGTGCATGAACAAAGCTGTTTTCCATGATCAAGACATGCAAACTTGTCATCTGAACATGAACAACTTACGGCAGACAGGTGTAAATCACGCAGACATATACTGCATTCCCTTTTACTAGTGGCATCAAAATTTTCATCCATTCTTCGTGATCTCAAAGAAGTGCAAAGAAATTTCCTCTTCAAACTTTCACTTCTAATGCGAGACTGCATAAAGGAAGAAAATATAATTAAGATTGAATGCCAGGCATCCAGTGTGAAAGAAGCAAATTATGCAGCCAAATCCAAATACAGAAAAAGGAAATGAAAGAGGGAGGGAGAGAAGACTTGGAGAACTTCCTTTTTATGATCAAAACGAAAAATTTGTGCCTGTTTCATCATTTTCATTTCTCAAGATGAATGATTGAATACATATTAAGAACCAGCAGGATTTGAAGTCAACTAATAAACAAGTTCATTATATCTAGGATTTAGGGCTGCAGAACTTACGGTTAAAGCTTTTGCTAAGATCCCGTTTCTTCGATAGGCATCTTTACTTGTTAATTTGTCTGGGGTGCTCTTCATACACAGATCAGTTTCCCATTGGGCCCTCACAGCTTCCCTCGCTGCCCCCAGCAAAAGCTTGTCGTATGAAATTAATGTTCTTCTCCTCTGTTCAGAATATATCTCAACAACATTCTGTCCATGGAGCAGCCACTCGACAGAAGCAAAACTTACTGCTTCAGAACAGTTGAAACCACAATCAAATCCAGAATGATATGCTCCAGGGAAGACAAGAACAAATTCACAAGGATACTGAACGCAACGATATACAGGTATACCCTCTGCCTTCAATATGGAGCAGGATAATTGCATCACCTGTACCAAATATTCACATTTCACATATCAATAAATCGTGTTTCCCTTCTGTGTTTTGAAACAACAATATAGACCATATATTTCAGGTGATAAGGACGAGTTGAAGAATAACATTTTCTACTTCTATTCTCTCTATTGGATATTGATGGCTTGCAGCAACAAAGCCAAAGAATGCAACCAAAGAAAGATTTTTGGAAGCTGCTGTAAGGTTTCACAGACTTGCCTAGAGGAGTTCGAGCTTTATTTTGAAGCAGGTTACGTGAATGACCATAGCTTTAGCAAAAGGTTGGGTTGCTGGGGTAGATGGAACATAATGAGTGAAAATGGGTGAAATACTGAAATTGGTATTTAAATAATCTAACAGAGTCAAAATCCAACGAGACAGTGATTTGATATTTGTTATAAAAATATGCACAGATTCATATTTAAATGCTTAGTTTATGACAAATACGTGAAATAAAAGGGTGTTAAGCATAAAACAATTTTTCATAACAAGAAGTGATCGTATTCTTACCAAATTATCACACATATCGGGCTGTCCTGCATTCATATCTGGGAGATACTTCTTCCAAATTGTTTCGAAGTCAACAACAAATCTTCCAGGGACACTATACCACACTCTGGGTTCACCCAAATGCATGTAACATAGTGAGTATAATTGGTGCTCTTCAACTTTCTGTTATGCCAAATGATTATATAAGAAAAGTAAACAGAAGAGATTCATTAATCACATTTTGAAATTAGTCTGGAAGTTTTCCACTAGAAAATCATTAGGAAATCAGAGAGATATTGAAACAAAGATGTGATGTGCATGCAAGTATAAGGCAATTAAGCAATGGCATTACCCAGTTGAGTGGAGAAAAGCACATTCCCACATGAATCCGAGGTACAAAATGACGTGAAGCTTCAGAGCTTTCAAAAGAAAGAAGAGAACCTGAGCATGAAAGTATATTATTTAAGTTCCATCCAGATTTCAAATATTCAGGCCAAGTGTATGCCTCCAAAGGATCAGAAACTGTTGGAAATCCACTGCCAAAATCTCCAGCATCCAAAGCATTACCACAAAGCACCTAGAACAACATGGCAGAATTACATAATTAAAATTCTGCTATGTATCAAAGACTAAAGACATAGAAGGCATATCATGTTTCAATTTTTTTATCAACATACCTCAATTTCTTCAGTCGGATTTTGAGCAATCCGTCCATATTCACCCTCAATATTCTCAACAGATGGCTCCCACTGCTGTTGACGCCTAGTTAAATTTATATCAGAACCAATAGTCTTATCCTTACCCTTGTAATTGAAATATTGGATCTTGAATTCATCTGCAAATTTCTTAAATGTTTTGAGACTGAATTTAGGACCAGGTTCAGACCCACTGTCACAGTCTTCAACATTCTGGTTATTTGTGGTGCTGGTGCTTCCGTTAACAATCTGAGAGTCCAAAGTTACTTTTGCGCCTCTTCTCTTGGTCTCTGTGTTTTCATGAGAGCTAGCCATAATTTCTGCTGCATGCTGAACTTGGTGTCCATCAATCCGCTGAATCTGAGCAGCAAATTTGGAGTTTTCCCAAAAGTTTTTTTTCTCAAGAAAACATGGTGGTATCCAGCAAGTAGGAGGGATAATACGACAAATTCCATGAGGTTCTGCTTTGGAGCGTATGCTTGCAATATATTTAAGTGTGTCTTTGAATTCCTTCACAATGTATACAATTACTTAAAACATTTTATTCTATAAACACAACAAGCATATGAATCCACATTACGACATGGAACAAGACACGTACATGGAAACACAAGACTGAACACATACAAATATGTTTAGGTGATAGGTACCTCTTCTGTTGGGTGGAAAATAGGAACTTCTTCCAAAACTTCTCTTCTTGCATCCTCAGGACGCCATCTTGCTGTTACCTGGTTCAAGACTTTGAAAAATAAGCAAACAAAAAAATAGGGCATGTGGCCATGTCTATCACAATGTGGAAAGGCAAAGTAAAAGGTATGTCTACCTTCAGACAATCACTGCAGTTAGGACATCCATGTATGGTCCCTTTTGGACGACAAGAATTTAAAGGGACATCCTGGAAAAAAAAAGTTTTAACCCCCACAATCAATTTAACCTTCATTCTTAAAACAGAAACCAGTCATTAATAGTATTTGGAGGTTCTGAAAAAATGAAAACAATCTGAAAGAATTAAGGGTGTTATCTGAATTTAGATTCTTTATTCTGATAAAGTCTGAATAGATTTCTTTCATTTATAATTCGACATGAATGCAGTTATCTTTAACTGCTCCTAACTGACTTCTAACAGATAACTTATTCCTTTAGAACAGAAACATAACAGCTGTTACAACTGAGCTGTCACCTGACAACACTTACAATGCTGATTATAAAGATAGCTATAAAGCTGTCAAGCATAATCAGGCATATACTCTTAACAGTAAAGAGATTATTCGCACAAGAGCACATGAGAATTTACTATCGAGTCATTCAATGTGTAAATCATAATTGTGCTTTGGTACTATGGCTTTCTAGTTTGAATTTATTAATAATCTAATCATTAACAAAGGAAAATTTACAAGATTCCCAACTTAACCATATGAAGACGCGCCATTTGAGATTCCTCAGGTTTGTGGTTGCTCTGGTCAAATATTATCCACGGTCGATTATATGCAGTAGTGTCATTCATCTCAGGTTTAGTCTTCATGCAGATTGGCTCTTGTCCAGATGCAGTTGGAAAGGTTGTAGATTTTTTGGTTTTCTTAACCTTTTTGCTCTTTTGCAAAAGAAAAGATGTTAGGGATGCAAAACCAGGGGGAACTGTAAGATTTTCCATCTTCTCAATTTTGGAATAATTACTGCCGTAGTCTGCTTCCATCATCGCTGCAGGCAAAAGCCAAGCAAATATTATCTAGAAAACCATCTTGGTACTAATGGATGCTGAAAATAGAAAATAAAATACAGGAATAGAATATTTAGCATGCATCCAACATGATTGCAGACAATTTAATACCCTATAGAATTATGGATCACTCAACAGTTCAAACTCTACAGTGCTACTGCTTGCTAAAACATCCAACAATTCAATAGGATAGAAAAAGAAGTGCAGGGAGGGTGAATGGAGAAAGAAACAAAAAGCAAAAGATTCAACTGTAAATATTGATATTACAGTAGTTATGCATCCGAACAGAGAGGACATCGAAGCAATAGTTACATGTCATTACTTGATGAAATATATTTTGTTTGAAGCTAAGAATATATCAAGAGTGAAGAAGATATAATATTATTCAGCTATTTTTTAATTAAAAAACTCAGTTTTGAACTAGTTCTTGCACTTCTATGCTCTAATGTATAAGGCCAAATCCAATCCAAGCATCTTTTACCAAAAGTACAAGAAGATGCAAAGTGAAAATCATAACACAGTATACCAATATGCTCCCCAACTTCTATTTGCATAAGTCAAACTACAATTTATGCGAATTACCAAGGATATGTAAATGACAGGGTGGTAGCAAAACTGAAATGGAAATCACAAAGGAGAATGTGGAACAGTTGAAAGTGAAGGGCAGCTCATTCTCACTCAGGGATCACAAAGATGCAATTTTGACCATACCCAGAATTTGAGAACACAGGGATCCCCCAAAAACCAGATTTCTACAACAAATAAACCGTGGAGAAGATTGAACTGGATAGAGCAAAGTATTACACAGCCAGCAAAATCAAAATTGAAAAAAAAAAAAACAAAGAAAGAAAGCAGAGAATAGAGTTGAGGAAAACGAAATTACCAAGAGAAATGAATTGTGAAGTTGAGAATCAAACTTCAAAATTGACAGTTTCTCGTGTCTTCATTCTCCATCTTGTCCGAAACCGAAGACTCTCTACCCTCAAACCTGTCTTGTCCTCTTCCACTTGAATTACTATTATGCCCAACGTTGTTTCCGTTCTTTTCTACTTTTGCATTTCGGTGTTCACACTTTTCTAAATTTATAATGGCACCCTTCATGTTCAATGAATTAGACTCAGAAATGGTTAGGTTCAGCGATAAGATAACACTACAGGACAAGTGTGAGAAACAAAATTACACCTTTGCAATGCCAGAACTGAGAATAGCAAGAACAAACAATTCTCAGACACAAACAAGCAATGCCCGTTTCAGCGTTAAAACAAAAAAGCAAAAGCTTTGCGTGTAAGAATTAATAATGGAAATCATCGTAAATTTGTGGAATGGTAATAAAAATCATCAAAAGTACCTTATGAGGAAAACACCTACTTTCGGATTCGTAGTGAGAAGTAAGCGTAGAATACTCAACCAAAAATGGGAAATTTGTGATGACTGATGACATTCAATGTGTTGAGAAGAGAGATTGCTTCACACAAACACAATGCACGAAAATTAGGGTTCCAGTATGTCCTGTACCTATTTCAGCCTTTCATTTTTCTCTTCGCTCTGTCTGAAAAAAATGAAATTTTTCCAGGGACTACTTCATAATTTCAGAATGGTGATTCGTTCCCCGTAAATTAGCAATAATTTTTCTGTGTATTTTCTTTCGATCTTTCTTATGAATATTAAAATTTATAAGAAATTTCATTCAGATTCTAAAATTTATAAGAAATTTCCTATAAATTTTTCTACCGTAAAACAGAGAACTTTCAAGCAATATTTTTACATAAAAAATTGGTGGATTTTTTTAAAATAATTTACTATAGATAATTTTTCCAAAGAAAAAATCATAAAGAATTTCTTGTAAAGTTTTACCAAAAAAAAAATCACCGTGGAGCTATGGACATGATTTAATGAAGTATAGTTAACAAGAGAGAATAAAAAATGAGTGGTTTTGAAAAATGGATGACAAAAACTAAATTCCGCTATATTTTTCAGGGACCATGTTTAACCCTAAATAATTTTACACCTAAATAAGTAGACTTATTAATTAAACGTGACTTCCAAATTAAGCTTTTGTCAATCCAGTATTAGCATGACTCTCAATAAAGGGGAAGCTTTTCCCACCATTTTTTCTTCTCTATTTCACTAAGAAAATTACTCCCACCCCACCCATTCTCCCCCACCCTAACCCACCCCTTCCCTTTTCCTTCTCCCTCTCTCATTTCTTTCTTTCTTTCTAATTTCTTTCCTTTTATTTTCCTTTCTTCAGTAGTTTTATTTGGGTTTAAGGTTTAAAAAAGAATTAGAGATGAAATTTTGTTGTCTCTAAAGCTTGAAAAAGTTTATAGCATTAAAAGCAATTTTTTAACATAGTTCCAAAAATGAAAAAAAAAATTCAAGGCATCTTAGGTATGGTTTATACTCCTGATGGTCATGTTGGAAGGAGGGAGGTTTAGGGAAAACTCTCTGATATTATAGGGGTAACGATACAATGTGTATGATAGGAGGTGATTTTAATGTAATTTTAAAGGGAGAAGAAAGATTGAGGATGAATGGGGAGAGCCCAGATATGGGTGATTCAGATTTCACTAATTTCGTTGAAGAAAACAATTTAGTAGATATCCCAATGATTTGAGGGAGATTCACTTGGAAATCTACCCAAGGTGGAGGAATCCAAAATATAATTGATAAATAGCTGGTCAGCAGGGATACCCTTATAGTTTTTGAAGATTTACAACAAATAAGAGGTGAATGATTGCTTTCAGACCACTGTGGTGTCATCCTCCAGCTGAAAAAGGAGGATTATGGTCCAAAACCATTTAGATTTTATAATTACTGGATAGAAGAGGATGACTTCAAAATTTTGATGGAACATTGGTGGAAATCGCCTACAATTCAAGGATGGTGTGGGTTTGTTATATTCCAAAAGCTGAAACGGCTGATGGGTGAAATAAGAAAATGGGAGAAAGGGAAGAGATGTATAAATGTTCTTTCGATTAAAAGCCTAAAAAATAATTTTAAGAAAGTTTGTGTCCAGATTGAAGAACAAGGCTTAACAGAAGATTTTGTGCATTTTTGGTGTAGCGTTGAAACATGGCAAACTCACGTTTCCAACGCTAGAAATAGTTGTGTTGGGGAATAATCCAAAATTAAGTTTGGCCAGTTTCAACGCCAGACCAAACACACACATATTGAAGTTGAGGGCTAATATTCTTGATAATATATGGAGGGCTTACAGATTTGAAGAACATCGTTGGAGGCAAAATTCAAGAGTATTGTGGCTAAAAGAAGATGACATAAATACATCATTTTTCCACAGAGCGTCAGCAATGTGAAGAAACAAAAGCAAATTTTCCTTGATTGAGTATGAAGGGAACACCTACAAAAAGCCTGTAGAAATCAAAAGAGCTTTCTATGGTCATTACAGAAGATTATTTTCTAGTTCCAAATCAGTCAAAATGCTTTATGGAGGAGACAGAAATAGATAAATTGTCAGATGAACAGGAGAACTGACTGAAAAGAAAGATTGAGGAATCGAAAGTGTTGGAAGAAATAATGGAATGTGATAGTAATAAAGCTCTGGGTCCGGATGGGTATACCTTTGCCTTCTTAAAAAAAATTGGAATCTAATTCGCAAAGAAATAATGGAATATGTGCAGGAACTTTTTCAAAATATCAGACTGGTGAACGACTTAAATGTTGTGTTTATTGCACTGATCGCTAAAACAATGAACCATATGAGAATGGCATAATATCAACCCATTATCCTAGTTGGAAGTTTGTATAAAATCCTATCCAAGGTACTCTCAAACAGACTCAAAATGGTGATTCCAGGTTTAGTCACAAAAAATCAGTTTGCCTTTACCAGGGGCAAGAACATTCATGAATGTTTCTTTATAGCAGAGGAGATAGGTGATTTGCTGGAAAAAAAAAGAAGAGGGGGTGGAGTATGCATAAAATTGGATTTTGAAATGGCGCGTGACACTATCGAGTGGGAGTATGCTATGTTCATGTTAAAGAAGATGGGATTTGGGGAAAGATGGATTAGATGGATGAATACATGTCTAAACTTGGCTTCTTTGGCTGTTTTAGTTAATGGATCAACAACTGGTTTTTTCAAAATGGGAAGGGGACTACGACATGGAGATCCCCTGTCTCCTTTTCTTTTCAATTTAGTTGTGCAGGGGCTGTCTGCGACAATACATAGAGCAAGGAGTAAAGGTGTGGTGACAAGGATTAACATTGGAGAACAAAGTGTGATTAATCATTATACAGTTTTTTGATGATACAATATTATTTGTGCGGAATGAGACAGAAGATGTGAAGAACGTGAAGAGGGTGATGGCTTTTTTTCAACTTGCACCTGGATTGAAGGTAAATTACTCTAAGTCATCTCTTTTGCCTTGTAATATAGATATTGTTAGGAATATGCACTAGAGACTTATATGTTTTTGAAACATCCATCACATGTATCATATTATTTTATAAAGGCAATTCATTATTTTAGAATATAATAAATGTCCTTAGAATAGTAAGCTCAAACTTCATAAGAAATCAAGTAGATGACTAGTCAAGTTCATCTAAGGACAAAGATGCATTTAAACTAGTATGTAAGTTCATTGATGATCACATCTCACGGATCATGGATATGAGATATCATGTGCTCACATAGGTACACATTAAGAGTAATGGTGTACTGGACAGACCCACCTTAAGAACATTGCATGGATTGTTACATAAGTGTCATGAACGTTTCTTAAATTGATAAATGTTATATGAAGTCCTTTGACCTGAAATCACTACGATTCCTACATAAGGAATTATGTGTTTTAAATATCATCAAACGTTTCCTGTAACAAGGTGATCATAAAGTTGGTATTTGGACATATAATAAATTATGTGGAGGAATGTGAGTGCCCTAGATGGGATTTGTCCCTCCTATGTAACATGAGTTATATATGTAGGCCTCTTGACAAAGTGAGACTGCAAAATGTGTGGCCATGCTCAGGAGGATAAACATGAGATGTTTATTTTCTGTACAGTCTACTTGGGAATCAAGAAAACATAAATTGAACTATACAAGGTTGACACAATCTATGCCCTTGTGTTCAATTAGATATTTGGACAAAGGGACAAATCATATAAATTATTATCATAAAATAAGATTAGCCAAAGTTGTTGACAATCTCAATATTTGGGTAGTAGTGATGTATTGCTAGATACCGCTCACTATTTATGATATTAAATATAAAAGGGTTTTATTTTAATATCATAACCAAATATTAAAAGCCTATTGGGTCACACGCATACAACAAGTCGCTAGGAAAAGATAATAATTCTAATTTAATTAGAATTATAACCTAATGGGTCAGGCCCATATGTGTTAGGGATAAGTGAGTGAAGGATAAAACCCTAGCCACCACTCTATAAATAGAGTATTAGATGCATCACCCTATACACACATGAGTAGTCGCTCTTACTCTCTAAACACTACTAGCAAAGTTGGGGAGGGTTTCCTAGTTCGGCTATTGGCGTGGACACCACTAGAGACGCGACTGTTATTGCCTCGTTTGTAATCCTAATAAGGTATGTCATTATGTTTTATGCCTTTTATGCCTTGATTCGTGTTTTCGCATTAACGATCATAACAAGGGAGGGAATCCATTTATTCCGTTGTACCCTGACCACATGCTTGATTCCCTTCAGATATTGCTAGAGCAATCAAATTAGCTACATTAATGGGTTGTAGAGTGGATAAATTTCTAGTGACTTATTTGGGGTTACCTTTGGGGGGGGGGGGAACTCTAGGAAGTTTAGCATATGGGTCTCAATTTTGAAAAAAAATGGAGACTAAATTGGTTGGTTTGAAAACAAGACATATCTCTTTGAATGGACAGATTACCTTAGTCCAAGCCATCCTTAATAGTATCCCTTTATTTTACATGAAAGTTTTCAAAGCTCCTATAAGTGTTATCCGAGCTCTTGAAAAAATAATGAGTTCTTTTATTTGGGGGAAATCTAGTGGAAATAATAAAATAGCATGGGTGTCTTAGGAGTTATTATGCAGAAGTTCAAAAAGAGGTGGGTTGGGCTTAGGTCACCTAAAATGGAAAATTTAGGGGCTTTTATGCAAATGGATGTGAAAGTTCGGTGACGGTGAAATATCTCTATGGAAAACAGTCATTTGTGAAAAATATGGCATTGAGATTGATGCAATATTTATTCCTTGGGAGAATGTGGTGTGTAACAAATTATCCAATATTATGAGAAACTTATATGAAGTGTGTAAAGAGAATAATCTGTTGGGAAAAATGTTTTAACACAAGATTGGGATGCAAAGTGGGCTGTGGCAATAGAATAATATTTTGGGATGACAAGTGGAATGAAAATGGCGCTTTGATGACTTTGTTCCCTAGGTTTTATGTGCTAGCATATTTATTATTTTATCAATTATTTTTATTTTTTTTTATAAACCTTATAATAAGGAATTGTGCATGTGTTTGTGTTGTGATATGTGAAAATGTTACGGTGAAATGATATAATTGTTTAATTGTAGACAAATGGATCGTAGATGGATGTATAATATGATTGATTATTCCAGGAGATTGAGTCATGAGTATATCCATGGGGTTTCAAAATTTGTTAACCATGCTATGGAACAACTTTCGTTTATGTCTGAAGGAGGGATTAGGTGTCCATGTGTGATTTGTAATTGTGAGAAGATTCTGAGACCAACATTAGTCAGAGCTCATTTGTTGAAGTCTGAATTTAAACCAAACTATTGGGTATGGACTGAACACGAAGAAGAAGGGTCTAATAATGTTGAGTTGGGGGGGTGATAATAATAACATTGTTGAATATATGAGTTATGAACCTCAGTTTGCCTCGATGTCTCAGATGGTGTATGACACATTTAGGCCTATACATGATGAAACACATGATAATGACCATGAGCCACCTTACCCCAGATGCCCAACGATTTTAATGATATGATATTATCTGTAAATCAACCAATCTATGATGGAGCAACTGAATCTATGTTATCAATAGCTGTGAGACTATTAGTAGCTAAAACTAATTGGCATGTTACTGAAAAGTGTTTAGATTAGTTTACGCAAATGCTAGTTGACGTAGCTCTAAAACCTAACAACATTCCAAAAAATTATTATCCTGTGACGAAATTGGTGTCTAAGTTAAGTTTGAAGGCTGAAAAACTTAATTGTTGTAGGAACGGGTGCATGTTGTAGTATAAGGATGATAACCATTTAACCGAATGCAAGTTTTGTAATGCTCCGAGGTTTGTTCCTCGGAAGGTTTGGAAGGGAAGATACAAAGATGTTTCCGTGAAGAGAATGTTTTATTTGCCAATTATTCCAAGGTTGCAGTGATTGTATGCGTCATTAGAGTCTGCTGTACAAATGTGATGGCATCATGAGAACAAGAATGATTCAAGTTTATTGCGTCATCCATCGGGCGAGGAAGCATGGAAACACTTTGATAATGTGTATCCTGATTTTTAAAATAAGCTAAGAAATGTAAGATTGAGGTTATGTTCTGATGGGTTTACACCTTACATTCAAGCTTCGACTTTACCGTATTCATTTTGGCCTGTAATTGTTACACCATATAATCTCCCCCTGAAATGTGCATGACTAAGCCATATATGTTTTTGACTTGTCTAATACCCGTCCAAATAACCCAAAATCAAACATAGATGTGTTTCTGCAGCCTTTGATTGATGATCTCCAACAGTTGTGGAGACATGGTGTTTTGACATATGATATTTCCACGAAATAAAACTTTCTCATGCGTGCATGTTTGATGTGGACTACCAATGGCTTTCTGGAATACGAAATGTTATTTGGATGGCAAACAGAGGGTAAATTAGCATGTCCATACTGTATGCAAGACACAAAAGCTTTCACGTTGCAGCATGGTGGCAAAAACTCATGGTTTGATTGTCATCGTAGATTCTTCTAAAGTGATCACCCTTTCAGAAAGAGTAAAAGAGGGTTTACGAAAAACAGGGCTGAGCATGATGGACCACCTTGTATGTTGATAGATCCTCAAATATGGGAATTTGTGCAAGACTTTCCAAGGTGACAGATGATAATTGTTCCAAACTGCCAGGGTATAGACAATTTCATAATTGGGTTAAATGCAGTATATTTTGAGATCTTCCATATTGGAAGGACAACTTCTTAAGGCATAATCTTGATGTCATGCATATAGAGAATATTTTTTTGATAATGTCTTTAACACTGTCATGAATGTTACGGGTAAAACCAAGGATAATGTAAAGGCAAGGATGGATGTGTTTGTGTTCTGTGTGCGAGGTGACTTGGAGTTGGTTGACTTGGGTAATAGAAAGTTGGGAAAATTGAAGGCAAACTACACTCTAGAACCAAAAGATGCAAAAATGGATTGTAAATGGATTTCAGAATTGAAAATGCCTGATGGTTATGCCTCAAATCTTGCAAAATGTGCAAATATCAGTAGGGGTACAATGCATGGGGTGAAAAGTCATGATTGTCATGTATTCATGGAGTGTTTACTTTCAATTGCATTTCGAGGCTTTCCAGATTGTATGTGAAAACCAACTGCTGAATTAAATCGATTCTTCAAAGATTTATGTTGTAATACATCAAGAATGGATGATGTGGTTAGCTTGAAACAAAATATACCAATCATTCTATGCAAATTGGAAAGGATATTTCCACCGAGATTCTTTGATTCAAGGAACACCTACCTATTCATCTTCCTATGGAAGCAAGACTTGGGGGTCCAGTTCAATATCGGTGGATGTATCCATTTGAAATGTTAGTTAATAAAACTTTATTTCATAATATAATTTGTTTTTACTCTAAGTCAAGTAACAATTTATGGTCTTTTTTAGAATGATGGTAGATGTGAAGCGATCAGTGGGTAATTTGGCTAGGGTAGAAGGCTCAATTTGCTCATTCCACTTACACCGGGAGACCATATATTTTTGTTCGCACTACTTTCAAAACACAAGTTTGTTGGAAAACACTAGATTGAGGAATGATCTTCAAACTGAACTTCAATGCGGCAATTCCACATTGTCAATGTTGAACAAGTCGGGACGCCCTACAGGAATGTCTAGTGATCACTGGTTAAGTGACAATGAATGGAAGTCATCCCATGTCCATATACTAATCAACTGCAATGAAATTAAACCATACCTTGAGTAAGTGGAAATGATTTTATTATTTTTAGGGTTTATGGTTTAAAAATGAATGGGTTATAACTATTTGTTTGTTCCATTTCAGATTATTCTTACAATTTCACTCGATCGATGATCGGGATTCTTTAGCTCGAATACATGCAGACTTTCCAACATGGTTTAGGAGTTATGTAAGTTTGATCATCCACTTTTCTTGTATGGGTTACTTAATAATAAGAATTCAATTAATGTCAAATGGTTCTTATGATTAG
Source organism: Sesbania bispinosa (assembly GCA_026901365.1). NCBI lineage: Eukaryota > Viridiplantae > Streptophyta > Magnoliopsida > Fabales > Fabaceae > Sesbania > Sesbania bispinosa. The sequence continues at coordinate 599,887 of QLOH01000151.1, forward strand.
GTTCTAATAAGTGAAAATTAGTTGATAAATTAATGCACTTTTTAGTTCACTTATCAAGGATAAAATGATAATTTTGCCCCAATTTAATCCCTTTTTATTAAATATTAGATAAATTGTATTTATTAATCTGAGATTTGAATTTGATGCTATTTTGATAGAAATATTGCTGATTTTTGCAGGATATTGCAAAGATTTAATTTGAAGGATAGATAGCATCAATTGAGGAAGATATCTGCAAGATTTGAGATTGATTGAAGATATTTAATGAAGATTTGAGATCATTAATGAGGAGATCATTGTCAATCAATCAAGGATTTTGCAGAAAAGTGATAAATCCATTTTATTAGTATATTTTTAGGATAATTTTAGGGAGTTTTTAGTTGTTTAGTTTGATAATTTTGTAAATTTGAAGCTAAAATTTGTACATAATTGAGTTTGTTTATATTTTAGGTGATTTTAGTAAATAATAGTATTTTTCTCTAATTTTTCTTTGTTTTATTGTTTTTAGGAATTTTCTAGAAAATAAGAAAGAAAGAAGTAAAGAGAAGCAATTTTGAAGTGTAAGGAAGAGTCAAACAGTGAAAATTGAGGCAAAGGAGATGCAAATGAGGAAATTTACTCTCTGCCAGAATCGTGTGGGGACAGACCAGCAGCGTGTGAGGACACGATAACTCCAGAGGCTACAAAAATTGAAATTTACATTCTGCCATGTTCGTGTGAGAACATGGCAAGGCTTGTGTGGGGACACGAATTCTGCAGAAACATTATAAATAGTGTCAGTTAGGAATTAGGCGGGAAATTACTCATTTTTTCAGATTCTTTTCTTTTTCCTCTCAATTACTCTCTCGTTTTCTCGCATCTATTTCTGAGGATTCAACTCAAAGGTGGAATCTAGGGCTATTCTCCATGGATCTCATTCTTGAGTTTGCATCTTTCTCCACTTTCTTCTTCTCTTTTGTAATGAATTGCTAGATTCTCTTAGGTTAGGAGTTGATGGAACTTGATCTAAATTTTGTGTAAGCATTTCACTCAATCAATTCAATTTTCGTTTGCATTTCAATTGCTTTCTTCTGCACTTAAAGCTTCAATTGAATTAGCCAATCAATTGTATGAATTGAAAGCTTTCTTCACAATTGGAAAATTTGAGGAAAGTTTAGATCTGAAGCAAGCAGCATAGAATTCTGATTGCCTAGGAATAGGATTCAATTTTTATGTGGTCTTTAGCAATTCTTGATGATAATGCGTGTCTCAATTAGGTTCACCTAAGGAATTAGGGTATTTAGTTGAAGACATAGGGTTAATCTACCAAGGGATTGGATTTTAACTAGGTTTGTGAATTGGATCATTGAATCATTTTTAACAATTGAATTGAGTGAAGTATATGCTTGCATGAAAGGAAGATTGAGTGAAATCAATCCTAACCAATTTGTTAAAATTCGTATTCCAAATTTACTGCACTTTTATCAATTTGATCAAAACAAATTCAAGATTTCTGGTTTAGTTGTGAGACTTAGTTGACTGTTTTAGTTTTAGATCATTGAACACAATTGAATTTCTCCTATTCAATTAGATAAGTTCCTTGTAATTTGGTACTTGAGCTTCAATCCTCGTGGATACGATACCCTCATTTACTTCGAATACTTGAGGATATTGGTGCGCTTGCCAATTTTCCATCAAGTTTTCTGGCGCCGTTGCCGGGGATTGATAGTTTCAATATAAATAGTTCAGTGAATTTTCTAGATTGGATTCTATTCTATTTTTAATTCTAGTTCTAATTTGTTTTAGTTGTTCTTTTGTATGCGAGGCAAAAATAAAAACAAGGTTACAGTGGAATTTGATCCAGAGCTTGAACTCCCTTTAGCTCATTTCAAGAGGAAATCTAAAAAGGGACTGCACATTGCATCAAGACAACCAAGCATTAAAGTTTCTACCACACCTTTATCTTCACCAAAGAGAGAAAGAGTAAGACAACCAATCATGGCTGGTATGGGAAATGGAGATAGAAGAACATTGGAGGATTACTCACAACCTCGTCCTAGAAATTCTGCACCTACAGTGAGACCTCCAATCCAAGCAAACAACTTCGAGATCAAGCCAACTCTTCTTCAGTTGATACAACAAGATCAATTTAATGGACATGCATCTGAAGATCCTAATGATCATTTGCAGAATTTTCTGTCATATTGTGAGATGTTCAAAACAAATGGAGTTAGCGATGAAGCTTTAAAGTTGAGGCTGTTTCCTTTATCATTGAGAGACAAGGCAAAGAGCTGGATACTTTCATTACCACGTGGAAGCATCTCAACATGGGATGATCTTGAGGCTAAATTTTTGGCCACATATTTCCCACCTTCAAAGACAACTAAGTTGAGGCAAGAGATACTTTCTTTTGCACAAAGAGATGCTGAATCTTTACATGAAGCTTGGGAAAGATTTAAGGAGTTACAAAGAAAGTGTCCACATAATGAAATACCTGAATGGCTGCAAATAAGGACTTTTTGTGATGGTCTTAATGAAGATACAAGATCTAAAGTGGATGCAGCAGCTGGAGGTGCTTTGAGGAAAAAGACCCCTGAAGAAGCAAAAGAATTGATTGAAGTTATGGCTGAAAATAACCATGCAGTAACAAGAGAAAGAGAGTCTTCTAAAAGAGGAGTTTTAGAGCTCAACAATGTTGATGCATTGATGGCTCAAAACCAATTGCTTTCTAAACAGTTGAGTGATTTAAAAGCAATGTTTGAAGGAAAACAATTGGAGGCAATGAACCAAGTTCAACTTGTGTGTGATTTCTATCAAGGGAATTATCCCAATGGAGCTTGTGATGTTCAAGATTACTTTCCCCAGCAAGATTCTGAACAAGTAAACTTTATGGGCAATTATCAAAGACAACAAAATTTTCCAGCAAGGCAACCATATCAGCAAAACAATTTCAATTCGAATTATGCAATGAGGCAACCAAATCCTCAACCAAATAATGTCAATTTTCAGCAATGAGGGGGATTTGTGCAGCAAAATTCTCAACCAGTGCAACAGTCTCCACAACCGGATAGACTTTCTGTTTTGGAAAATGCTTTAATTAAACTAACGCAAGAAAGTTCTTCTTTTATGCAGAATACAACTACAAGTCTCAAGAATCAAGATTCTTCCATCAAGAATCTAGAAAATCAAATTGGACAGCTCTCCAATCAAATGACTGTACTTGTACAGGGAGGTTTTTCTGGAAATCCCGTTGTCAATCCAAAAGAACAATGCAAGGCAATAACTACAAGGAGTGGCAAGGTGATTGAACCTCAACTTAAGGAGACTCAAGTGAAGAAACAAGACAGTTCAAAAGAAGTTTCTGCAGAAAAAGAAGCTGAATGTGAAAAAGAAAAAGAACAAGTTGAAGAAGAAATAGTAGAAAGTCCAAAACAGAAATTGGTTGATGAGAATGCACCATGGAAGAAGACAAAGAAGCAGCTGTTATTAGATTCTGAGAAGGAGCAGAAATTACCTTCTTATGTAAAGTTACCTTATCCTATTGTGCCCAAGAAGAAAGAGAAGGATGAGCAGTTTGCTAAATTCCTTGACATTTTCAAGAGGTTACAGATCAACATTCCCTTCGCAGAAGCTCTTGAGCAAATGCCAACCTATGCGAAGTTTATGAAGGAGTTGTTAACAAAGAAGAGGAGGTTGAAGGAAGATGAGACAGTAGCTTTGACAGAGGAGTGTAGTGCTATTATACAGAGGAAACTTCCTCCCAAGCTCAAGGATCCCGGTAGTTTCACCATTCCTTGCACCATTGGGAGTGTGTCTATTGGGAAGGTCCTGTGTGATTTAGGAGCAAGCATAAATTTGATGCCACTGTCAATGTTGAAGAAGATTGGTGTTGGAGATGTCAAGCCTACAAGAATGGCACTTCAACTTGCGGATAGATCAATCAAGCACCCTTATGGAGTCATGGAAGATGTACTTGTTAAGGTAGATAAATTCATATTTCCTGCAGATTTTGTTGTGCTCGATATGGAAGAAGATGCAGAGGTGCCACTCATACTTGGAAGGCCATTTTTAGCAACAGGAAGAGCCTTAATTGATGTGCAGCAAGGAGAATTAATGCTAAGAGTGCAGGATGAGAAGGTTACATTTAATGTTTTTGAAGCTATGCAACATCCTAATGATAAACAACATTGTTTGAGATGTGATGTAGTTGATGTTATAGTTTCAGATTCATTCAAGAAACAAGTTCCTTCTACTGCACTTGAAAAAGTTTTAATGAATTCCTTGACTAGTCATGATGAGGTGGAAGAAAAAGAAGTAGAAGAATGTTTGAAAAATCTGGAAGCATTTACAAAAGACTCATCATTGAAACAAGAAGAATTGAAGAAGGAAGAAACAAAAGAAGAAAAACAAAAAGTGGAGCTGAAACTTCTTCCTTCACATCTAAAGTATGCATTTCTTGGTGAGGGAGAAATGAATCCAGTGATTATAAGCAATAGCTTGTCTAAAGTGGAGGAAGAAAAATTATTGAGAGTCCTAAGAGAATTCAAGACAGCTATTGGATGGTCAATTTCAGATTTGAAGGGGATTAGTCCAGCTTTTTGTATGCACAAAATCATGTTGGAAGACAATTTCAAGCCAATAGTTCAGCCCCAAAGGAGACTTAACCCAACCATGAAGGAGGTAGTGAAAAAAGAAGTTCTCAAGTTATTTGAAGCTGGAATGATATATCCAATTAGTGACAGTGCATGGGTGAGCCCAGTACAAGTTATGCCTAAGAAAGGAGGAATCACAGTTGTTAAGAATGAAAATAATGAGCTCATTCCTACTCGCACTGTGACTGGCTGGAGGATGTGTATTGACTACAGAAAACTCAATCAAGAAACAAGGAAAGACCACTTTCCATTGCCATTCATAGATCAAATGCTTGAGAGGTTGGCTGGACAAGCCTACTATTGCTTCCTTGATGGATACTCCGGGTACAACCAAATTGCTGTGAATCCTGAGGATCAAGAGAAGAGTGCATTTACTTGCCCATATGGAGTGTTTGCATATAGGAGGATGCCATTTGGATTGTGCAATGCTCCAGCAACTTTTCAAAGGTGTATGCTTTCTATTTTTTCTGATATGATTGAAAAATCCATTGAAATTTTTATGGATGATTTTTCTGTTTTTGGTCTTACCTTTGATTCTTGCTTGACTAATCTTTCCCTTGTTTTGAAAAGATGTACAGAGACTAATTTAGTTCTCAACTGGGAAAAGTTCCATTTCATGGTACAAGAGGGAATTGTTCTTGGACACAAAATTTCTGCAAGGGGAATAGAGGTAGATAGAGCAAAAACAGAAGTGATAGAGAAGTTGCCACCACCATCTAATGTGAAGGGAGTTCGTAGTTTTCTAGGACACTCTGGTTTTTATAGAAGATTTATAAAGGATTTCTCAAAAATTGCTAAACCATTGTGTGTCTTACTTAATAAAGATGTTCCTTTCAATTTTGATGATGATTGTTTGAAAGCTTTTAATACTTTGAAGAGTAAATTGGTTACTGCACCTATTATCTCTCCACCTGATTGGTCTTTACATTTTGAAATCATGTGTGATGCAAGTAACTTTGCTTTAGGTGCAGTTTTAGGCCAAAGAAAAGAAAAATGCTTTCATGCCATTTATTATGCAAGTAAAGTGTTGAATGATAATCAAGTAAACAATGCAACAACTGAGAAAGAAATGCATGTTGTAGTGTTTGCACTAAAAAAGTTTAGATCCTATCTAATTGGTTCTAAAATCATAGTTTACACAGATCATTCTGCACTTAAATACTTGATTTCTAAGGCTGATTCTAAGCCAAGATTGATAAGATGGATTCTTCTCTTGCAGGAATTTGATTTAGAAATAAGAGACAAGAAGGGGAGTGAAAACTTGGTGCTGATCACCTTTCCAGACTTGAGGAAATACATGATTCTGCTGGTGATATAGATATTCAAGAAGAATTTCCTGATGAGAATTTGTTCATGATCAAAGGAAGGCCATGGTTCGCAGATATGACGAATTTTAAGGCTGCAACAATAGTTCCTGCTGATTTAACATACCAGCAAAAGAAGAAATTCTTTAAGGATGCTAATCATTTCATTTGGGATGATCCATTTCTGTTTAAACATTGCCCAGATGGATTGATTAGACGCTGTGTTTCTCAAGAAGAAGTTCAAGACATTTTATGGCATTGTCATAGTTCTCCATATGGAGGACATTATAATGGGGAAATGACAGCCATTAAAGTGTTGCAGAGTGGATTCTTCTGGCCAACCATCTTTAAGGATTCTCATGCATATGTGAAAGCTTGTGACAAGTGTCAAAGGGTTGGTAGTATGTCAAGGAGAAATGAAATGCCACTCAACAGTATTTTAGAAGTTGAATTGTTTGATTGTTTGATTGTTGGGGAATAGATTTCATGGGACCCTTCCCATCATCTTTCTCTAATCAATACATTCTTGTTTGTGTTGATTATGTGTCAAGGTGGGTGGAAGCCATAGCATCACCAACCAACAATTCTCAAACTGTGATCAAGTTTCTTAAAAAGAATATATTCTCTAGATTTGGAGTGCCTAGAGTATTGATAAGTGATGGGGGAAGTCATTTCTGTAATAGTCAACTCCAATCTGTCCTGACTAAGTATGATGTGAGGCACAAAGTGGCAACTCCCTATCATCCACAAACAAGTGGGCAGGTTGAAGTCTCCAATAGAGAGATTAAAAAGATTCTTGAGAAAACAGTGAATATATCAAGGAAGGATTGGGCTATGAAGTTAGATGATGCTTTGTGGGCCTATAGGACAGCTTATAAGACACCTTTAGGATTATCTCCTTATCAAATGGTGTATGGAAAAGCTTGTCATCTTCCTGTTGAGTTAGAACATAAGGCTTTTTGGGCTATCAAGTACTTGAATTTTGATACCACGACTGCCGGTGAAAAGAGGAAGGCTCAATTGAATGAGTTGGAAGAATTAAGGCTTATGGCATATGAAATTGAAGTCCAAGTGGTCTGGCCCTTTCATAGTAAAGGAAGTTTCACCATTTGGAGCAATTGAAATTCAGAATCCCACATCAGGGAACACATTTAAAGTTAATGGACAAAGGCTCAAGGAGTATTTTGGAGGAGAAATTGAAAGGGGGAAGTCAATTGTCACTTTAAATGATCCTCCATGAATTGAGCATTGATGCAAAACCAGTAGTTGTAGCAATAATTTTCTGTTTTTCTTTAATAGATTAGGAACTTAGTGTTAATTCATAGGATTTGTTTTGATTAAAAATAGTTCAATTTTAGAGAATTAAAAGTACTGTGATAGTTTGCTACTTGTTTGATTGTAATTACATGACTAACAAGTGGTATTGTATTGCAGAAAATTGAAGAAATTATGCAGATGCCTTGAAATGTTTCTGTCAGGATCGTGCCTTCACAAGCTTGCACTCATGTGGGGACACGAAAATTAAAAAGCAATTTTTTTACAAGTCTGGTGCTCAAATTAGCCTCTGCCAGAATCGTGTCCTCACAAGCTTTGATTCATGTGGGGACACGGAAATGAAAAAGAAAAGAATGAAGGAACTCGTGACAGTAGGTGTTCTCTGCCTGATTTTGGTGAGGACAAGCCCTGATTCATGTGGGGACACGATTTCTGATTCATTTTCAACAGCCATCACTTCTATTTTTTTTATTTCATTTTTTTCTTTGTTTTTATATAAAAATAATAAAAAAAAATAAAAATAAAAAATTATTTTTTTTTAGTTTTCTTTTTCTTTGTTGTGTGTTACTTTTTTTTATTTTAAAAAAAAATAAATTTTCCCTGTTAATTTTTTTCTTCTATATGATACCCCATTCCCTGAATCACTGTCCCTTTCGTTTTCGTTTTGCTTTTCCATTTCACTGTGCCTTTCAAGCCCCTGTGAGTTGTTCATTTTTCCGTTCCTGTGCGCACTGTGTTCCTTTTTGTTTCAACCTCACAGCATTTGTCTACTGCAGAAGGTGTTTTGCAAAATTCCATTGTGTTCGTAATTTTGGGGCTTCACAGGTATGTACATTCTTCTCCCTTTTTCATTTTAGTAATTGAGAGAGTGATTGGTTGACTGATTACTTAATTCCTCACTGTGAGGTATTATTTTGGAATGAAATTGAGTTGCAATTGTGCTTTAAATGCTTGATAGATGCTTGATAAAATGTTTGTGAGAATTATTCAAATTTTTTTGCAAAATTTCAATGAACATTATGCTTTCTTATACTTCACACGTTGTGCAAAAAATGTTTGTTAATTTTTGAGAGCATCACATTAAGGCTTTGAGGACCAAAGAGATTTTGCACCACATTATGAGGCTCACACACCATGACTCATTGTTTGGCACTTGATTTTCATAAGGCTTCATAGAGTTGCTCTGTAAATATTATTAGGATGTAGTTTTTGCTAGTCATTGTATAGTGTAGGATGTAAATAATAGTTTGTTTGGTTTTTTGTTTTTCTTTTTTAGGAAATGTTGAATTCTGTGTTGGATTATTTCTGTTGTTTCCCATGACTCTTCTTTTTAATTCCATTCTAATCTATTTAATGATAATCTTCTTCCTGAACAATTTCCATACGTGTTCCTCACTATTCAATTGCAAATTCTGAACATCTTGATTGATTGGAAATTCTTGATATTTGCTTGATAATTATGTGGAAGTAGATCATTGATTTAGTTGGATTGTAGTCACAACATTACCCTGTGAGGATTTTGGGCCATACACTCTAATTGATTCTTTGTTGTGTGATTGGCTACTCCTTGAGATTTCATTCTAGAACTTGACCTTGTTCTTAATTGAAATTATTTCTCATTTGGATCCACATACATGATTGAGGCATTCTTTTCTTAACTATTGGGCTAAATAAACCACCCTGAAAAATATTTCCCTTTGCTTAGCCCCTTTGAGCCTTTTTCCCATTCTTCTTTCTAAGCTCATTACAAGCCTTAAGTGAAAAACCATTAATGTCCTTCCCCTTTAGGATTAAAGGATATATGGCACATTCAAGGATGAGTTTTTAAAATTAAGTTTGAGGTTACTTTCTATTTTTGCTTGAGGGCAAGCAAATACCTTAAGTTTGGGGTGGGAAAGCAAATTTGCTTTATTTCAAAAAAAGAGAAAAAAAAGAAAAAATTTGCGCTGAAAAAAAAAACAACAAAGGAAGATACAAAGAAAGATAAAAAAAAAAGAGAGCAAGTACATTGAAAAAAAACAGAGCTACAGTAGAGAAAAATCAAATAAAAAAAGAGATTGATGAAAAAAAAAGTTCTGAAATAAAAAAAGGGGGGGCAATGAAATGAAATCAAAGGAAGGATGAGTTAACTTCATACTTAACTCTTGAGCTCATCACATATATCCTTTAATTCTTTTGGGGATAACTAGATCCTAAATTTTCCTACCTTGTCCCAAGCCCCATTACAACCCATTTAAAAGTCCTCATGATTTGTGGTTGCACTTGTGTTTGCAATGGAAGTTTTAGAACATTGTCAAGCCTATGGTAATGAATCTTGATTGGGTAGCAATTATGAGAGAAACAGTAACCTTTAAACACTAAGAGTGATGAGGGAAATACTACCTTGTGAGGGTTGTGAATGCAATTCATACTTTTCTTTGTGAAACTCTTTGCATATTTTATCTTGCATTGTTTCAAGTTGGACTGAGATATCATGATGCTAGGTACTGCACTTGTTTGATTTGTGATAGCACTTATGATAATTGTTTGAGGAATAGATTAGAATTGAATGATTAGTTGTGGAAAATTGTGAAGAATTGGGATGTTCACTTGTGGATTTCAACCATTGTTTTGTCTAGAAATATTCTTGATTGAGCTTTAATTGTTTGCTTGGGGACAAGCAAAATTCTAAGTTTGGGGTTGTGATAAATTCATTTTATTAGTATTTTTTAGGATAATTTTAGGGAGTTTTTAGTTTGATAATTTTGTAAATTTGAAGCTAAAATTTGTACATAATTGAGTTTGTTTGTATTTTAGGTGATTTTAGTAAATAATAGTATTTTTCTCTAATTTTTCTTTGTTTTATTGCTTTTAGGAATTTTCTAGAAAATAAGAAAGAAAGAAGTAAAGAGAAGCAATTTTGAAGTGTAAGGAAGAGTCAAACAGTGAAAATTGAGGCAAAGGAGATGCAAATGAGGAAATGTACTCTCTGCCAGAATCGTGTGGGGACAGACCAGCAACGTGTGAGGACACGATAACTCCAGAGGCTACAAAAATTGAAATTTACATTCTGCCATGTTCGTGTGGGAACATGGCAAGGCTGTGGGGACACGAATTTTGCAGAAACATTATAAATAGTGTCAGTAAGGAATTAGGCGGGAAGTTACTCATTTTTTCAATTTTTTTTTCTTTTTCCTCTCAATTTCTCTCTCGTTTTCTCTCATCTATCTCTGAGGATTCAACTCAAAGGTGGAATCTAGGGCTATTCTCCATGGATCTCATTCTTGAGTTTGCATCTTTCTCCACTTTCTTCTTCTCTTTTGTAATGAATTGCTAGATTCTCTTAGGTTAGGAGTTAATGGAATTTGATCTGAATTTTGTGTAAGCATTTCACTCAATCAATTCAATTTTCGTTTGCATTTCAATTGCTTTCTTCTGCACTTAAAGCTTCAATTGAATTGGCCAATCAATTGTATGAATTGAAAGCTTTCTTCACAATTGGAAAATTTGAGGAAAGTTTAGATCTGAAGCAAGCAACATAGAATTCTGATTGCCTAGGAATAGGATTCAATTTTTATGTGGTCTTTAGCAATTCTTGATGATAATGCGTGTCTCAATTAGGTTCACCTAAGGAATTAGGGTACTTAGTTGAGGACATAGGATTAATCTACCAAGGGATTGGATTTTAACTAGGTTTGTGAATTGGATCATTGAATCATTTTTAACAAATGAATTGAGTGAAGTATATGCTTGCATGAAAAGAAGATTGAGTGAAATCAACCCTAACCAATTTTTTAAAATTCGTATTCCAAATTTACTGCACTTTTATCAATTTGATCAAAACAAAATCAAGATTTCTGGTTTAGTTGTGAGACTTAGTTGACTGTTTTAGTTTTAGATCATTGAACACAATTGAATTTCTCCTATTCAATTAGATAAGTTCCCTGTAATTTGGTACTTGAGCTTCAATCCTCGTGGATACGATACCCTCATTTACTTCGAATACTTGACGATATTGGTGCGCTTGCCAATTTTCCATCAAGTTTTTTGTTCCCAAATAAATCAAGGATTTCTCAATAAATGCAAGGATATCATTAAATAAAGGGAAACAAGGAAAGACAAATATGCCAAAACCAGTCTCGGGGAGAGATCAAGATTAAAAATAGAAAGTTGGAGCTGCAGGACGCTACCTGCGCTTCACCTGCGCTACAACGCAGGGTGAAGCGCAGACTCTCTGGAAGTTGCGCTCAATCCTGCGCTATAGCGCAGCCTGGAGCGCAGCTCACGCTGATTTGTTCCTTGTTGCCGTTTTTAGATAGATTTCTTCCCAATTTGTGTTGTTTTTATTTAGTCTATAAATAGGAACCTCTTGCACCAATTCAAGTGGATGATCATTGTAATCCAGTCTATATTTCAGTGATAATGTACCAAAGCTAAGTTTAGAGTAGGAGAGGAGGAGCGCTTCACAAGGATTGAAGATGGTGACAGCATCTTCGGTGGTTTGTATGGCTACCTCGTGTAGTTAACTCTCCATTAGGATTGAATGTAATCGATTCTATTCCCAAGTGTATGTTGAACTCTATCTATTTTATTTATGCAGTTCCCTAATTATAGTGCTGGTAATCTCGTTCTGTGCTTATTCCTAACTTCCGCGCTTGCGCCGGAGTTATAGGTTAGTTTGTAATTTACGTTACGACTAGGATTGAGTTTGGGGGAGCCTAGACATAGGAAAATCAACCTCTGAGTGAATGAGAATACTTGGTTAACCATTGACTGAAACATGGGCGTTTACTGATGATTGATGGGTAGTGTGAGTACCATAATGAAGGGCATCCAACCATTAAGCTTGGTATTGATAAACCGATAGCAAAGAGTTAGTTGATTGTGAATCCAGGATCCGAACATAGATGTATCCTGATGAGTGAGGGTAGTGACAGTACTTGAGCGAAGGTGCGTCTAACACATTAGGCCTCGTTTATCAATTAGTTCTTTAACAAACGGAATAAAAGAGAGCAAAATAAGCCGAGGGTAAGTCTGTCGCTTGGGAGAGCCCGCATGGATTACCTTTGAGTGTGAGGGGCGCCTGGTAACTCGGGGTCATTAGCAATATAGTTTGTCTACATCTTTATAATTCAAAGCCTATAAGTAGTAGGTAGTTTCGACATACATGAGGGGTGCGATGAGATGAAGTTCAATCCTAATCCAAGTAAAGTATCTGTAACTCTTCCTTTCTAATTCCAATTGATATTTACTTCTTATTTACAATTCTGCAACTATACTCTCTAAACCGTGCTTTCTCTTGATAAATAGATCGCAGTCTACATAGATTAACCGTTCCCTGTGGATACGATACTCTTCTTACTATTATACTGCTAGATTTGTGGTTCGCTTGCCAGAAACCCATCAAGTATTTTTGGCGCCGTTGCAGGGGAACGATTTTCAATTTGTGTAGACCTTGGCGGTCTAGTTATCAAGTGTTTTTTTTATTATCTTAGGAATTTATTATTTATTTTTTAGTATTACTATTTATTATATTAATTTTATTATCATAATTACAAAAAAAATCTTCAACACTTACCCTTTTTCAAGTTTCTTGTTTATGCTTCTAAGAGGTCAGGCGTCTCGTAATCAACTTCAGTTCGACCCAGAAATCGAAAGGACGTCGAGAAGGAACAGAGGTAGAAACTCGAGGAGGAGAAGAAGGAGATTAATTGTTGAAGAAACCATAAACATGGCAGAAGAGGAAGCTCCAAGAAGGAGGACATCAGGAAATTACATCTCCAATCAAGGACCACGTCACTTCTCCAGCATTGTATTGCCACCCAATGCAAGAGTTTTGGAGTTGAAGACTGCACATCTTAACCTCATTAGTGCACATCAGTTCGCTGGATTGGATCATGAAAATCCAAATACTCATCTCTCTAATTTTTATGAATTGATTGGTACTATGGGTTTCGATGAAGGTAGTTTGGAATCTGTTTACTTACGCTTGTTTCCTTTCTCTTTGATAGGTAAAGCTAAGGAATGGCTGCAATCACACCCAAATCAAAGTCTAACTAATTGGGGTGTGGTTGAGGAGAAATTCTTGTCAAGATTCTTCCCACCAGGGAAGCAAATTGAAGCCAAAGCAGATATTTCCACCTTCAGACAAGGGAATGATGAACCACTTTGTGAAGTTTGGGAGAGATTCAAATCTTTGCTGCACAAGTATCCAAACCATGGCTTTGAAGACATAGCCCAACTTAATATGTTTTGCAAGGGACTGCGTTCAGACTCCAAATCATCCATAGATGCTGTAGCAGGAGGAACAATCTTATCCGCAGACGTTGATCAAGCTCTAGAAATTATCAACAATTTTGCACAGAATGATCAACAAGCTCAAAGTGGAAGACAACCTGCACAATTACCAAAGAAAGGGATGATCAAACTCAATCAAAGTGACGCTCTACTAGCAGAGAACAAGCTCATCAAACGTCAGATAGAAGCACTCACTGAGACATTGAAGGCACTCCCTCAACAACTGAAAGCTGTCTACTCGCAACCCGTCCAAGCCCAACCATTGATTTGCGACTTCTGTGGAGGTGACCATCAGAATGGTCAATGTGCTATACAAGAAACACAGCAAGAGCAAGTCAACTACATGGGTAACCAGGGAAGGAAAGGGAATTTCTCTAATAACAACAACAATCAGTACTCTCAAGGTTGGAGAAATAACCAAACCAACTCTGGTTGGAGTCAGAATGGAGGAAGGCAACCACCCTACCAACAGCAGCCCTCAACATATGATAAATTGAATTCTTTGGAGGGTAAGATTGATGAATTAGTGCAAGGATTTAGTGGATTCAAGAAAACCACTGAGGCATCAATCAAAACTCTAGAGAATCAAGTGGGTCAATTAGCAAATGAGATGGCAGAGCACAAGCAGCAACACTTCTCTGCGGTGACCCAAACCAATCCAAAGGAACAATGCAACTTGATTGCTACTGATGGCAACAAGTCAGAGGAGGAGGAGCTTGATGAGGAAGAAGAAATCATCTTCGAAGAACAATTGCTTCAAGAGGAAGTTGTTTATCAAGATGAAGTAAAAGCAACCCAACAAGGGGAACCTCACGAAGAGAAGGTCTTGGTTACAGGTAAGTCACTTGACCCAGGTAGGTTTACTATACCCATCTCTATTGGTAATCTACCCTCTACTCATGCTTTATTAGATCTTGGAGCGAGCATCAATTTGATGCCGCCATCTTATTTTAACAAGTTGAGTAATGTGAAGGTCAAGCATGCTAATATGAGATTGCTTCTTGCAAATAAATCTGCTCAAAGCCTACATGGAATAGTAGAGGACATTCAAATAAGAGTGGATAAATTTGCATATGTGGTGGATTTCTACATTGTAGAGACAGGAGAGGAGGATACTGAAGTCCCCCTGATTTTAGGAAGACCATTCATGAAGGCTGCTAAAATGATCATTGATGTTGATCGAGGGAAATATGCATTGAGATCAAAGGATGAAACTGTTGTGTTTCATATTGCCAAGGGTGTACCCCAGTTACAACAAACAGGTGCTATTTCCAAAAACTCTTCACAACTGCCAGGCTCCGGATTTCTGAGGAAGCCTAGGATGAGGATAAAGCACCTAGAGTCAATTTGGGAGTTAAAGTTCAAAAGGAGAAAGAGATCAACATCTGATACTGAGGAGGACAGTGACAATGAAGGAAGAGTCACAGACTGGCATGGAGGATGAGAACTCAAAGGTAGAACTGGTATGGAGTCAAACATCATCCTCCACTTGAGGCCACCATAAAGAGGTTGCAAAACCAGACGTCGAGCTAAAAGACGTTAAACAAGCGCTTCCTGGGAGGCAACCTAGTGTTTGTGCGTTTTGTTTTCATTTTTTATTTTTCTTTTTGTTAATTTTTAGTTTTAGGAATTACTTGTGTAATTAGTAGATTGCTAAATTGGGGATATAAATTTAAAAGGAATGCATGGAATCAAGTAGGAGTAGCAGAAGCAGAGAGAATATTGCACATCTGCGCTTCAGCCTGCGCTATAGCGCAGGATGAAGCGCAGAATTTACTGAAAATAAAGGACTCTCTGGATTCTGTGCTTCACCCTACGCTATAGCGCAGGGTGAAGCGCAGCGGCACGCTTCAACTTCTGAAGCAGTGCGCGCTCAACCCTGCGCTATAACGCAGGGTGAAGCGCAGGGAACATTGTTTAAATTTCAAATTTTGGGACGAGGGAGTTCATTTAGAACTTCCCTCTGATTCATTCCCTCGCTTTTCTCTGATATTCCTAACCCTTTCCTTGCCTGTTTCTCACTCATATAACTAGTCGAGGCCGTACTCAACCAAATAAAATGAATTAAAGTGCAGTAGGTTGATTAACCCAAAGTCGTCTCTCTCAAGGAATCCAATTACAAATTCAGAATTTCAATCCCATAGCAA
The DNA here is from genome assembly GCA_026901365.1 of Sesbania bispinosa. Lineage (NCBI taxonomy): Eukaryota > Viridiplantae > Streptophyta > Magnoliopsida > Fabales > Fabaceae > Sesbania > Sesbania bispinosa. The sequence continues at coordinate 615,520 of QLOH01000151.1, forward strand.
CTCACACACACAAGAGGATTTTGATTGTTGTTCATACTAATTTCCTAATTTCCAAAACAGAATTTAAATTTGCAGAAAACAATTTCAGAAAAACGAATTGGTTCTCTACCTCATTCACAAATTGGATCAATCATTGGTTTATACAAAATTCCTCAATTCCTTGACAGATTCAAATTCGGATAAAGCATCCTCATTAATTTTCACACTAGAATAAAGCAAACTAGCATGAATCCTAATTTCTAATCCTTGAAATTAAGCAAACCTAGAATTCATTTCAGATTAAGCAACCTAAAATGTGAGTTAGATTCAGATTAGAATTCGAATTCCATAAAGCATGTAACTCAATTTCAAATTCAAACCTAAACATCAAGAAACTAGGAGAAGGAAAGTGAAGAATCTGTCCAAGAATTCAAGACATGAAAAACGAAATTATAACCTCAATTTCCTTTGTGAATTCAGTAGAGAAACAATCCTTGAAGCTTAGCCTTCCATTTCCATGGAGGAGAAACTCGAAAATTAAAGAAGATGAAGAAGAGGAACCAAATTCGAAAATTGCAAGAAGAGAGAAAAGAGAGGGAAAGTGGAGAGTCTTTTTTCTAAAATCTGAAAAATGAATGTAAAGTGTTCAAACTACTCAGCAACACACCTATTTATAGAGCCTAAATCACTAACAATCTGATTAGGCCTTAATTGGGCCGAAATTAATTAAAGCAGGCCCACAAACTAATTACAAAACTAATCAAATTCGGACTTGTGTCAGACAGCAACAGTAGGCGATTTTCAAACAGCAACTGCTCCTAACTGCTTCATGGTAATATGGTCATATTTGGATATCAAATTAAAGCCCAGGAAGTTAGCTTTCCAATGCCACTGGAATCTCTCAAATCGGACACCTATAGCTCCAGATATCATCAAAACAAGACAGGTAGGTCAGTAGGCTTAAAAATCCGAATTTAAACAACATTCACAATTAAAGCCCAATTAAGCCCAATTTGGTAAATTCCAATTAAAACAGTGGATTTAATAACAATTATAGTCCAAGCAAGCTAAGATTAATTATGCAAAGTGTGAATAAAAATATGTTCATCAATAACCTCATTTTCAGTTTCCGACTTCACACCAGGTATGTTTTTTTATGATTTTCTTCCTTTCTAACCGATTGGAATTTTGATTTTTATTTTATTTTATTTGAGCATAACCTTAGGGTAGGAAGTTTAGGATTTTAGGACCCTTTAGGAAAGAAATAATTGTTTATAAATCTTTAAAAATAGTTTGCATGTGGTTAGGATCTTTTGTGAGATATTCCTGTTTGCTTAGGTGGTAGTTTTTAAAGTGCTCAATAATTTCTGCAAATTATTTCTGTTGGTGCATGTGTGCTTGATTAATTGCTCTGATATTTTTGCATGCCCTTACAAAAATAATTATGCTCTATTGCATGTTACTGATGACATGATTTTTTAGCATGAGTTCAATTCTCACTTTTGCCTCATTCGGATTGTTTAGGACTTGCTTAAACTGATCACTTTAGCATGTCTTAATTAATTAATTGGCATTTATTAGGTAATAATTAAAATCAAAATTTTTATGCACAATTGTTTGATTAAATTGCTCTAGTTTTTGAAATTAAATTAGCCATTTATTTCATAATTATGAGTAGTTGAATTTTATGATGCATAAATAATTTTGATTTGTTTATCTTTTGCAGATGGTCCGCACAAAGAACGTAAGTGCTCCCAGTTCCTCCAGGAAGAACACAGGGGGTGCCAAGAGGAAGGCCCCTCAGAGGGCACCTAACTTTGACCCTCAGCGCTTCAGGGACCTCAAGTCCTTTGAAGCCTATACTGATATCGCTGATTGTAAGTTCATCCTGGAGAGACCAGTCCAGCTCGAGGAGGGAGAGTATGAAGACTTCGCTGCAGAGATCCATAGGAGAGGCTGGGATCGCCTTAGTTGCCCTAACGACTATTTCGATCTGTATATTGTGAGGGAGTTCTATGCCAACGCTATATGTGAGCACGGTGTTAACCCCAGGAGGGAGTCCTATGTTCGAGGACAAGTTATCAGGTTTGATTGCGATGCAATCAATGCACATCTAGGACATCCTATTGAGGGGGATCGAGACCTCGTGGAGTGCGAGTTCCACGAGAGGACAACTGCTGTGGGGCTGCAGGGTAATGACCCCCTTGATCTTGAGACTGCTCAGCTCTTATGCTTACCAGGGCGTTCCTTTGAGAGGAATGCACAGGGGGAGGCTGCCCGGATACACAGACATGACATGAGGAGTATTACTAGGATGTGGACAGTACTGACGCTGGCCAACATACATCCCACTGGGCATGTTTCTGACATCATTATGCTAGTGGCCCACCTCATATATTGCATCCCCACTGGCGCCACAGTAGATATCTCGCGGGTCGTCACCAGCAGGATAGTATACTTTGCATCTGTTGTGTCAAACAAGACCCCTAACTCCAAGATCAGACTCGACTTCCCCTCTCTAATCACCTCTCTCTGTAGATCTAGGGGTGTGGAGGTGAACCCCAGGGTTCGCATCCTACCACCTATGACCAGAGCATACATTGACGCCTACTGCATCCCACCTGAGGAGTTAGAGGGTGGAGGGCAGCCAGCACCATCACCACCAGCAGACCAGGATGCTCCAGTCTGGGCTCAGAGACTTGAGGCCCAGAACACTCACATGATGGCTCAGATGTCCACTCTCCACCGAGCCGCTATTCACTTTCAGAGTACTCATTACCAGGCTGGCGTGGACCCCATGCTCCCTGCATACTTTCATGACTATTTACAGTGGCCTGGGGACAGACCTATTTCCCTAGGGGGGATGGAGCAGCCGGAGCTGAGAATGGAGCAGCTCACATGGATCAGGACCACGGGGACTGATTTTTCTTTCCTATTTGGTGTTTTTTCCTTCTTTTTCTTTTCCTTTTGCTTCTTTTTCTTATTTTTCTTCTTTTATTTTATTATTTTCTTTTTTCTTTTCTTTTGATTTGTATTGTATCTTATTCTCACTAATACTTATATATTATGCAGTACTTATCCAGTTATTTTTGTGTTTTTCTGTTAAAATTTTTAAATTTTAGGACTTTAGGAAATTAGGAATCAAGGTAACTTTTTCCTTATTCTCTATAAATAAGTAGTTTAACTAACCAATCTAGGAAAGATGATAGGGTCTTGTGATTAATTCCATAATCAGTTAGGATTAGGGTACTTCTCAAGAGAACCTATCAAGGTAGTTAATTAAATCCATTAAGTGCTTTATCAAGGAATTTTAGCCATAACCGGTGAGATGAGAGCCCAAACACTTAAATTGAGAGCTTTTCACCGCTGCTTGTCAACTGTTATTGCTTGAGTTTCTAAATTTGTGCTTGCTTGAAGAAGATATGGAAGTTACAAAGGCATATTTTGTGATTATAATATTGTGCTCAGTGCCAAATAGCCAACCCTGATTTAATATTTCCATTTATTGATTGCCCATTTGAGCTTGAATATTTTCCTTGATGCACCCTAACCATATTCATTGAATATCACTTGTCCCTTAAAACTTGGGATAGAGAGCAAGGTGCACCACAACAAAATGGGGCAAGAGGTTGGTCACAAGAGACTCAAGAGAAGGCACAATAAACCAAAAAAGAAGGATCCTCCCCCACAAAAATATTTCTATGTTATGTTTCCTGTCAAAAAAAAAAATCTGCACAAAAGTGTGGAATTGAATAAGTTGGAGGGAGAATTTCTTCAAACAATGAGGCCAAGCTGAAAAAGGGTGACCATTCAAGAATGACCAGGTGAATTGAGAAAAGTCCCAAGCACAATCACAAGATTCTCTCTATTCAAAGTGTTCCTTGAATATCCAGAAAAACCATGATTTCTTGATAGCTCAGCCTCATTACAACCTAATAAAGACCTTTTGATTCATATTAACTGCTTGCAGGTTCAAATTTTGTAAACGACTATCAATTCTAGTTGTTCAACAGTGGTGACAAAGATGGAGGGAAACACTTACCCGTGAGAATGAGAGATTTCCTTGGTTTATCACTTACTGCTTTAATTGCTATTATTGAGAAAGTTTAATTGATGCTTGTACTTCTATTCTGATTGATGTATGGTAACATCCCCTGATCCTGAATTTTTCTTATGATTGGAAAGTGACTTCTACTTAGAAAAGAGTTTGAGGAATAGTTCCTTGAATTTGTTTTTAATTATTAGGAATACACTGGGAATAGAATTGATTTTTGATTGCAAAGAGGTCTCTTGCTTGAGGACAAGCAAGAAGTTAAGTTGGGGGGATTTTGATAAGTGAAAATTAGTTGATAAATTAGAGCACTTTTTAGTTCACTTATCAAGGACAAAATCATAATTTTGCCCCAATTTAATCCCTTTTTATTAAATATTAGATAAATTGTATTTATTAATCTGAGATTTGAATTTGATGCTATTTTGATAGAAATATTGCTGATTTTTGCAAGATATTGCAAAGATTTAATTTGAAGGATAGATAGCTTCAATTGAGGAAGATATCTGCAAGATTTGAGATTGATTGAAGATATTTAATGAAGATTTAAAGAAGATTTGAGATCATTAATGAGGATATCATTGCCAATCAATCAAGGATTCTGCTGACAAGCTTCCCAAATAAATCAAGGATTGCTCAATAAATGCAAGAATATCATCAAATAAAGGGAAACAAGGAAAGACAAATATGCCAAAATCGGTCTCGGGGAGAGATCAAGATTAAAAAGAGAAAGTTGGAGCTGTAGGACGCTACCTGCGCTTCACCTGCGCTATAGCGCAGGATGAAGCGCAGACTCTCTGGAAGTTGCGCTCAATCCTACGCTATAGCGCAGCCTGGAGCGCAGCTCACGCTGATTTGTTCCCTGTTGCCGTTTTTAGATAGATTTCTCCCCAATTTGCGTTGTCTTTCCTTAGTCTATAAATAGGAACCTCTTGCACCAATTCAAGTGGACGATCATTGTAATCTAGTCTATATTTCAGTGATAATGTACCAAAGCTAAGTTTAGAGTAGGAGAGGAGGAGCGCTTCACAAGGATTGAAGATGGTGACAGCATCTTCGGTGGTTTGTATGAATACCTCGTGTAGTTAACTCTAATGTAATCGATTCCATTCCCAAGTGTATGTTGAACTCTATCTATTTTATTTATGCAGTTCTCTAATTATAGTGCTGGTAATCTCGTTCTGTGCTTATTCCTAACTTCCGCGCTTGCGCCGGAGTTATAGGCTAGTTTGTAATTTACGTTACGACTAGGATTGAGTTTGGGGGAGCCTAGACATAGGAAACTCAACCTCTGAGTGAATGAGAATACTCGGATAACCATTGACTAAAACAAGGGTGTTTACTGATGATTGATGGGTAGCGTGAGTACCATAATGAAGGGCATCCGACCATTAAGCTTGGTATTGATAAACCGATAGCAAAGAGTTAGTTGATTGTGAATCCAGGATCCGAACATAGATGTATCCTGATGAGTAAGGGTAGTGACAATACTTGAGCGAAGGTGCGTCTACAGCATTAGGCCTCGTTTATCAATTAGTTCTTTAACAAACGGAATAAAAGAGAGCAAAATAAGCCGAGGGTAAGTCTGTCGCTTGGGAGAGCCCGCATGGATTACCTTTTAGTGTGAGGGGCGCCTGGTAACTCGGGGTCATTAGCAATATAGTTTGTCTACAGCGTTATAATTCAAAGCCTATAAGTAGTAGGTAGTCTCGACATACATGAGGGGTGCGATGAGATGAAGTTCAATCCTAATCCAAGTAAAGTGTCTCTAACTCTTCCTTTCTAATTCCAATTGATATTTACTTCTTATTTACAATTCTGCAACTATACTCTCTAAACCGTGCTTTCTCTTGATAAATAGATCACAATCTACATAGATTAACCGTTCCATGTGGATACGATACTCTCCTTACTATTATACTGCTGGATTTGTGGTTCGCTTGCCAGAAACCCATCAGGTTCGTGATGAGCGAAATGGAGTGATCAATGATGAAGTTAAATTATTGGGGACCCAACTCTAAAGCAAAATCATGGAGTACATACTTTGTTAATGGGTACAGATTTCAGACAAATGAATGGTGTAAGGGTAAAAAGACCATAAATTGTGGGGTGCATGTAAAAGGACTTACTAATGGCGGTGAAGATGACTTTTACGACATCATCCACCATATCTATGAATTAGATTATCTTGGTTTGAGTTACATGATTCCTCTCTTATATTGTGAATGGTTTGATCCAACCAAAAATAGTGGCATGAAAGTTCAACCACAATACAACATCGTTGAAATAAAGAAGAGTAGAAGGCATAATCAGTATGATCCATTCATTCTTGCACAAAAAGCAAGACAAATGTATTATGTCCCTTATCCAGAATTATGTAAAGACTTACAAGGTTGGATTGTGGCAATCACAACAAAACCAAGGGGTCATGTTGAAGTTGATGTGGTTGAGGATGAAGTGCCTTATCAGGCTGATGGCAGTTCAACTGTTTTACCAGTTGTAGACATTGAACAATTGTCAGGCTTAGCTGAGAATCAATATGAACCAATAATTCAGCCTATCCCTGAATCAATGGTTGATGATGAATCTGACAATCAAGACATTCCATCAAATGAGGATGAAGAAGAGGGGTCAGATGACAATGAAGATGAAGAGGACGATGAAGATAAAGAAGATGAAAATGATGTATAATTATATTACTATACTAATGTGCACTACTTTTGGAGCTTTAATATATAGAATCCAAATTTCCAATAATCTTATTTTTCGCTCCCCACATTTTTAATACTGTTATAATTAAAAAAATAAAATTTAAAATAAAAAATCAATTACTAGCGACGACTTGGCCCTTGCTAAAATATTCGTTGCTATACCCAAAGAGATTTAGCGACGGTTAAGTCGTCGCTACTTATTATTCTGACGGCCACAACCGTTGCTACATAGTTTCGGTTGGCGACGGTCAGTGACGACGCTATGTTGTGACGGCGGTGTATCTAGCGTCGACGTTTTGTGACGGTCAGGTTGTCGCTACCTAGCGTTGGCCATAAACTGTCGTCGCTACTGCATTAACGACGAGCTAGCGTTTTAGCGACGACCAACAGGTCGTCGCTAAAGGCCGAAATTCTTGTAGTTAATGGATCAAAGCATGGATTCCACCAAAAGTTTTCCTCTTTGTCTGGTTAGCAATACAAGGGAAAATTGTGTAACACCCCAGCTGTGACCTGCGGCCCAACTTCTGGGGCCCAGAAATTCACTGAGCGTGTTAACTAAGCTTCATCCACCCCCTAAGGTGATTTATTCCCCGAAGGGAACCTTCCGTGGTTTGAATCGCAAGTTAAGGCTGGGGTGTTACAAATTGCAACAAAAAAGAATATGATTTTGAATGGAATTAATATAGAAGTCAATGCTATTTGTTCCATTTGCAAAAAAGGGAATGAATCTGTTAGCCATTTGTTACTTCACCTCCAATTTTCATGGTCAAGTTGGGCGTTCACAGCTTCCTTTGAGCAAGCGTTGGAAGAATGGTGTTTCTTGAGCCCGAGTGGCCAGGATGGACAAAAAGGTTTGGATGATTTCTTTTTTTGCAATTGCATATTTGGCTTTATAGGAATGATGTAATCTTTAATTCATCTTCTATTTTTGTTGAGAATTGTGTGGATTTGATTTGCCAAAGAGTTGCATGGTGGATATTTTCCATTGGAAAAATTGCCCGTATGATTTGAGAAAAAAATGATGAACCTAAACGATGTTAGCTTTCCATTAAAGCATAACCCAATAAAGTTTGATACTTGGTGTCCTCCAAGAACTGGTCTTTTGAAATTTATTGAAGATGGATCATCAAGAGTTAGTCCAGGAGTAGCTGGTGTATGAGGTGTTCTTAGAGATGAAGATGATGATGTATTGGGTATCTTTACTATGAATATTGGAGTGACATGGACATACAGAGTAGAGGTTCAGGCTATCCTTCAAACCTTATTATTTTGTGGGGATTTTAAATTTTGCAACATTCAAATAGAGAGTGACTCTACAATTGCATTAGATTGGGTGTTGAGAAAGGAAAATAGGCCTTGGTAATTGTTAAACTATCTAAACTTGATAGATGTTTTACGTGTTAAGATTAATTGTATGAATATGCTACATGTAAACAGAGAGAGAAACTCTTTTGCTGATTTGTTAGCAAAAAAGGATAGTGAGGGTTGTCAATCCATATGAACTACTCTGTAACTTGTTTCACCATCTTAAAATAAAGTTCTGTTTTTACTCTAAAAAAAATATAAACTTTAAATAAAATTATAATTATTTTATTTAATTTAAAATATTTTTTATAATTAACTTTAGGCCTAAATATACATTTATTGTCCGAGAAAGATAGCCCCTTTGGTTTCATAAAGAAAGATGGCACTCCTAAAAGGATAAGTAGAATATTATGGCCTGTTTGGTTTGCTTTTTTATTTTCACTTCCTATTTCCTGTTTTATGGAATTTTACAAAGGAAAAACTGGTAATGCTGGAAACAATTAAAAATTTGTTGTTTCCAGCATTTCCAGTTTTTCCTTTGTAAATTTTCAGAAAACAAAAAACAGAATGAAAATAGGAAATGGAAACAGGAAATAAAAAAATAAACCAAACAGACCCTTACTGTTCATGTGCAAATCTTTTACATATTGAGCTAGATTAGGTAATATATTGTAAACCTAGGCCAGCAAGATGAGAGGAGGAGGCGTGCAATAGTAATAGTTTTATTATTGGGGAAGATCATAAACCACATCATATGTTTATTTAGGGGTTGCTAATTTGTTTAATGTACCTACTTCCGTGCCAAAACTATTATTAAAAGAAGAAGAACCAAAATTCAAAAGCTAACTCTACCTAACGGGGAAGCTTGTGAAGATGCTGAAATTCTACAGTTGGAAGCTTTGAAGTTTTATAAGGACCTTTTCTGTTCCCATATTCTAACCAATTTGATCCTTTCATCCCTAATGAGTATCCCATTCTTTCAGCTCACAATATTGATAGCTTACTTCAGCTCGTTACTAAAGAGGAGATTTTTAGAGGTATATCATCTATGAAACCTTTCAATTCTCCTGGTCCCGATGGTTTTCATGCTATTTTTTATAAGCAATACTGGAACATTATTGGTGATGATATTTGTAAATTTATTCAAGATGCCTTTACTAATGGTCATTTTGATCCTAGCATTGCTGAGGCACTTGTTGTTCTCATTCCCAAAGTTGATTGTCCTAACTCTTTTAAAGATTTTAGACCCATAAGCCTCTGTAACGTTATTTATAAAATCCTGACTAAAGTTATTGTCCAAAGAATTAGGCCTTTTATCTCTGATATCATTGGTCCTTTACAAAGTGCTTTTATTCCTGATAGAGGCACCTGTGAGAATGCTATTATTCTCCAAGAAGTTCTGCACTACAAGCATAAGTCTAAAAAGAAAAAAAGGGACCTAGTTTTTAAACTTGATTTAGAGAAAGCTTATGATAGGGTTGATTTGTCTTTTCTTAAGCAAACTCTAAATCCTTTGGGTTCCCTGAGTCTATCATTAGATTAATTATGTTCTGTGTCACTTCCTTCTCACTTTCTCTTCTCTAGAATGGGAACAAGTTGTCTCTTTTCTCCCCTACTAGGGGTCTTAGACAAGGGGACCCATTGTCCCCTTGTTTGTCATGGTTATGGAAAGGCTAGCTCTTCAAATTAATGAAGCTGTTAATAAAGGTATGTGGCAGCCCATAAGAATTTCAAGAAATGGCCCTAGTATCTCTGATCTTTTCTTTGCGAATGATACGATCCTTCTCCTTAAAGGTAAGGCCTCTCAGGTAAAGCTAATGAATGATATCCTAACCAGTTTTTGCAATGTTTCAGGTTTGAAAAGTAATATTGATGAATCAAGGGCCTTTACCTCTAACAAAGTAACTTCTGCTAAAAAATAAAAGCTTTCTTCTATTTGTGGAATTCGTTTCACTATGATCTTGGAAGGTACTTGGGTTTCATTGTAAAACCAGGCAAAAGAACCAAACATGATTATAAATTCCTAGTTGATAGAATTAACAGTAAGCTATCCTCTTGGAAAGGAAACCTGCTTAACAGGGCTGGGAAGATTACCTTGGTAAAATCTGCCCTCACCTCTATTCCTTTATACACTATGCAATTTCAGTGGCTCCCTGAAAATATTTGTACTAGAATAGATAGTGCTGCTAGGAGTTTTCTCTGGAGAATCAATGAGGGAAGGGGGTTACATCTAATTGGTTGGAACAAAAGTAACCAAACCTAAGAGTAGTGGTGGTCTAGCAATTAGATCAGCCCGTAACCAAAACATATCTCTCTTAGGCAAGAAAGTTTGGGATATGAGCAACAATAAAGAAAAATTATGGGTTCAAATGATTCATGAAAGATACAGGATAATAACTCACTTTCTATAGCATTCTAAGTATCAAGGATCCCATTTTTATCAATCACTAATGAAATGTAAAGATAAATTGTTTGCAGGTTATGAACTAAGGATTGGTAATGGCCATGCCTCTTTTTCCTATGACCCGTGGCTAGATAGCCAAAGGATTAGCAATTTTGTTGATTATGTCAACATCCAAGATACTAATTTTTTTGTTAAGGATATTTGGCAGGACAATGATTGACATCTCAATAGATCGGCAACAATCATCTCACATCCTATTCAAAGCCAGATCAGGAAAAAGATTTTCTACTTAAAAGATAACATTGCAGATATTTACATTTGGTCATCTTCACATAATGCAAACTATTCAGCATCCACAGGCTACGCTTGGCTCACTAAATTAAACAACAACAATCTAAATCAGGAACAATGGTCTTGGATTTGGAAGCTCAACATACCAGAAAAACTTAAAATCTTCCTTTGGCAGCTTTGGCATAACTCACTCCCCCTCTAACTATATTCTTGCTACTCATGGGATTGCTCAAACTGACAAATTCATAACCTGCACAGATCAAATAGAAACTGAAATCCACTGTTTTCGTGATTGTATTCATGCAAAGGAAGTTTGGAATGCATTAGGAATTCAATTACAAGATAAAATTTCTATAGAGGAATTCAGGAATTGGATTCTTACACATTGTTGCTCTAACTATTTGTATTTTCTAGCAACTCTTTGGAAACTTTGGCTTGCCAGGAACCAACAGGTCATTGGTGGTTTGGATCGCCCAAATATCATTCATATTAAGCAAAGGATTAGAACAATGGGAATTGATATAATGAATACAACCAAACCTAAAAAGGAGCACAATACTCACCGTCTTGTTGCTTGGATTCCTCCTCCTGAGGGTTTCTTCACAATCAATATAGATGGAAGCTCGATTGGTAACCCAGGGGAATGAGGCTTTGGAGGATTAATCAGAGATGAACACGACAACTGGGTCCTGGGTTTCTTTGCCTACATTGGGTTCACAGAAATCATTCATGTAGAACTTCAAGGAATCCTCTCCGCTCTTCATGCCTGGACAGGGAATCTGAACAATGTTAAATGCTTCACTGATTCAACTCTTGCTATCCATCTCATAACAAACGAAGACATCACCTATCACAAGTATGGAACCATTATCGTTGAAATTAGAGATTTGATGAGTAGAAATTGGAGAATTAGTATTCACCATATCCTGAGAGAAGGAAATACTTGCGCTGATCTTCTTGCAAAGAAAGGGGCTTCTTGCTCTAATCGTAAGCTGCATATCCTTAATGTCGCTCCTCTCTAGATGAGCTCCCTGCTGCACTCTGATGCCATGGGAACCCTTCAAATGAGAAATTAGTTGTTTTCATTCTTTTTTCCCTTTCTACCCTTTCGTTTTCTTTTTTTTACTCTTTATACCGAGAAAGATTGTAGTTCAACGTCATTCTTCCTTCATTTACGCCTAAATTTAATCTAGGGAGGGATATTATAAGCCGATCATTAGCTGAGTTATTATGATTGAAGGATACATAATTCTCTGAGCTAAAAAATGTTTGGTTTGCATTTTCATTTCCTGTTTTCATTTCATGTTTCCTGTTTTCTGAAATTTTACAAAGGAAAAACTGGAAATGCTGGAAACAGAAAAATTTTGTTTCCAACATTTCCAGTTTTTCCTTTGTAAAATTTCAGAAAACAGGAAACAAAATGAAAACAGGAAATGAAAACAGGAAATGGAAACACAAACCAAACACGCATTAATTTTAAGCTAAAGAGGACGTACGTAGATCAAGAATTAATGTTAATGAGGAATATTAAACCGACTTCAAGTCGTTGGCCGAATTATATGACCAGAGGGTACAATCGTCTTTAGCTGTTCATTTTAAATGTTTTCTTATATATATACACCAGTAATATAAGCTAGCTACGATTTCTTGAATATCATCAAAAGATTATTTGTATATTTGGAGATTGCTGACTTTATTCAAAACTTTAAAATTATAGTTTTTTGGTAACAATAATATTTTTTTTGGTAACAATTATAGTTTAGTCAACCGTGAATATTTTTCTTATATAAATTCTTTCCATAATTTCCATAAAATTTGGTACTTAAATACGGAGAGCTTTATCGCTCATAAAAATCTTACCTATTTGGGGTAGGATTTAGTAGGAAATGAGATTGACTCGTCTCTTAAAGAATACATGTGGTTTTAAAATAAATCTATCTTCATGAAACATTGATGTCTCCTTGGACAGGTAAATCTCTTAAGAAAAATTAAAATTGTAATTGGAAATTGGTAGGACCGCAAAGTGAGCTAATTTGACCGGATTGACCTGCAAAAACTCGTAAAAACATAGGTTTCAAACATTTATTTTAGTACTTTGATTAACTCCTATAATATTTTAAGGGTCCTGATAACGAGTGCTCTAAGGGCACTGGTAAAGGATCTATAAAGAGAAGATTTTTATTGGAAATCACAGTATTGATTGCATCTGTGACATTAATTATATCACATACTTCAATAAAAACTTTCTACTTTTTTAATTCCTTAACAAGTGTCCTTAGGGAATTCGTTAGCATCCCCTTTTAAACCCAGGGCCGACCCAATGTTTATAGGGGCTGAAGCAAATTTTATAATGAGACATTTTTTTTTTTATTTTTCAATCTAATATATATACTAATGTATGTTTGTTCGAATAATTTTTGAAAAAATATAATTATCTATTTAAATAAATAAATCTACTCACATTGACACAATAGAGTCTAATCAAGTAAACTGACATGCTTATTTATATATACTTACTAAAGGATAAATATTTACACTCAACAAAAAAGAGAGACCATGTGAATAAGAGAAAATATATATTATTAATAAAACACCATCATAAGAAGAAAGACACAAAAAAAAAAAGAAATAAAGTAAGTGATGGGACAAATGAATGTTAAAAATGGATAGAATCAATTATTAATAATTATTATTTATGAGAATAAAGAAAGTAGTGATAAAATGAGGCATTTTTAAGAAAAAAATCAATTAATCTTAATAATTTAATATGACTTACTAAATAAGTATTAACTTATTTCTTAAAAAAATATTAATAGTAAATAACATATTTTTAGGGACCTAAAAAAATATTAATAGTAAATAACATATTTACCCGCTTAAAGGTTGGACCGGCCCTGTTTAAACCAATTAATCTGGTAAAAGCCCGTTGTCTGCAAAAAATAATGAGCTACCCATAAAAGTATAGGACTTATGCTTTTATTTTAAAAAGTTAAATAACTTCCGAGTTTTTTAGTCCAAACTCGCAAAAACCAAGCAAAAACCTACTCAACTATGGAATTGAAATTGCTTTTTTCTTTTGGGTTTGTCTACGGTGGACCATGATTCACATGGTCCAAAATGTAAAAAATATAGTAATTTAAATTCTTAATCACCAAATTCAATGCTAATTTTATTAATTATTGATATTAAAATAGTTTCAGTTGTTTGTATGAAATATTACTCGAAAATAATAAAATTTCAAATCGATATTATCATGTAATGTAAAATTCTGCCCTTTAACTTTAAATTAATATATCCACAAAGAAATTAGCATAGGTTGTATTGTAAATCCATATTTTCCCTTAAATTAAACTCAAATAGTCATATAAAGACCATTTAATAAAAAAATAAAATTATTCATTCACCTTTTGTAATAAAAAAAATTAAGCTGGATTAGGTGGACCAAATTTTGTTTGATCCACCCTAGAATGGTCTTTTTCTTTTTTATATATTCTTCCCTTGTTTTCCTAATTAAAGATTAATAATACTGCCAAAAAATATAAAAATTAAAAAAGGGATCGAAATTACTACTTACAACAGAGAAGTTAATTAATTTTGATCAGTGATGCATGTGTGTTTGTTATTGATTGAGAAGACAATAAACCATAAAAAGAGAGAACAAGTTATTTCAATTTTAATTTTTAAGTGTGCAGTAGATTAACTTTGCCGTGTGCTTCCATGTTGCTGAGAAACATATGCATATTGGATACTGCTGATCTGTTGCACTCTGGGCTACCTAGCTATATATCCCTTTATTTTCCAGCAGGTCACATGCATATACATATACATATGGTATTGCATGCAAACATGCAATATAACAGCTAGCTATTTGAGTACACTTCAAAATATTCGATTCTTTGCCATTAATTTGAGAATTAATGGTCACAGAACGAAAAAACACAAGAGTAATTCAATTTGACATATAGAGTGTGTTTGATAAATCTAGCTGAAATGTTAGCTGAAAGCTGAAAAACTTGATGAAAGCTTATAGTGTGTTTGGTAAAACTAGCTGAAAAGCTAGCTGAAAGTTGAAAAGCTCGCTGAAAACTTAAAGCTAGCTGAAAGCTGAAAAACTATTGAATGTGTTTGGTAAAACTAGTTGAAAATGGTAAAATGACATTTAAGGAAAACATTAATTATTAAATAATGATAAGTGGGGGTGATTGAGGGTTAAACTTGTAATCAATTTTTAGCTACTAGCTGAAATTTGGAGCTTTTTTAAAAAAGCTACTCCTAGTAGCTTTTTTAAGAAAAGCTTGTAGCTACCAAAAAAGTTACCTTCCCAAACACAGCTTTTTTGGTTTCAGCTAGTATTTTTAACTTTCAGCTAGCTGAAATGGCTAGCCAAACACACTCTTAAAACTAGCTGAAAACTGAAAAAATTATTGAATGTATTTGGTAAAACTAGTTGAAAATGGTAAAATGACATTGAAGGACAACATTAATTATTAAATAATGATAAGTGGGGATGGTTGAGGAGCTTTTTTAAAAAATCTACCCCAACTTACTTTTTAAGAAAAACTTGTAGCTACCAAAAAAACTACCTTCCCAAACATTACTGAAATGGTTTCAACTACTATTTTTAACGTTCAGCTAGCTGAAATGATAAGCTAAACAAATAAATTAATTAAGAAATTAATTAAACTGGATGTACATGTTGAGTTGAGGAGCTTAAAGTCATCAAGAATCTCATTGGTAATTTTAATTTGACATATGACATAGCAGTGCTAGCTGACAGCTGTTGCCTGATAAGGGGAATTAGATACCATTCCAGAGAGCCATTAATTATTCAAAATCAAACAATATGGGAATTAATTAAGAAATAAAAGCCGAGAGATATATAGAATATATATAAGAGCAATTAATGCCAAACTATATATATATATGTATGTATATATATATATTAATTAATTAAAAGGCCCTAAAGTGTAAACCTGATGATAATTAATTTGCCTATTTTCCAATTGCATGCTGTTATGTTAGCTATGTATATATGTATAAAACATTAATTAAAACTGCAATGTTATGCCAGCTGCAATATATAGAATCAATCTTGGTTATATGTATTACTAGTAGGTGTCCTGTCTCTGCAACCCATCATCATATTCATAATTTCTTCTTCTTCTTCTTCTCAGTTCACTATCAACTAATGGTGGACCATTCTAACTAATAATTCTTGCCTGCCTTGTGTTTGATTGATACACCTATGGATTATTTTCAATTTGGTATAAGATTTTTTTTATTAATTAATTTTCTAACAAAATATTTAATTTTTCAATATTTTCTAAAAAAAAATCCACTTAATTTTCACCCATCTCAATTATGGACCTCAACCTGATCAATTATTATTTGCCCCTTCAATTCCGTTTTTTCAGAGTGTACATCAACTGAAAGAAAGCTAGCTATCTAGGAGGGTGAAATGGTGGCCATCAATTCAATTCCCTCAACAATGAGAGAGGGATTATTAGAATAAAAAATTTGGCAACATAAAAGAGAAATTAAAAAGGCAAATTAGTTAAAGCAAAAGCAAGTGATGAAGAAGAATCTCTTTTTACCTTAGCCTATAGGCTCTGGCGGCAGATCTCAATGTGCCTACTACCGACAAATAAGTAACACACAGTGAAATTGCGTTAGAAATAATTCAAGCATCACCATGCACATGACTACAAGGGGTTCATTGATTAATTAAAAAGTTGCTACCTATATATATATTGAAAATAAAAAAGCAAAATACTTTCTAAAATACTCGTGCAAGAGTTGTATAATGCTTGTAAACGCGTTGGATCACGTGTCCTTTTCTCTCTTAATTAGTGTAATTATTTGATTTGTCATTAATTCATGAATTAATCCCATGTTGTCCATGCACTTCATTAAATGTTGATCATCACATAGATAGGTTAGGAAAGATCTGATTAGGAGTCTAATTGATGTCTGTTAAAATGCATGAATTGAGTAGATGGAAGATTCCCGTTGAAAGCGAGAGGTAGCGTTGGTCAAAAAATGAAGAATCAAATTAATTAAGCTTCATTCATTCATTCATCAAGCTTTTCAAATCTCTTGCATGCTAGCTTTCTTTTCACATATATATGTGCTTATTATCTTATTTTTAATTTGTTTGACGAAGACATTTTTCCTACCTGTAATCTATATGTCTGTGTGTTTGTTGTGCATGGCAAGTTAATTAATTCCCATGCCTATCCTACCAACCACTTAGATGTTTTTATTGGAGAGGGTTAATTGGATGAATGAGGAGTGCTAGCAACACACTCTTTTCAACACTCTCTCCAACACACTCCATGTGATTGGTTAAAATTCACATGGGTCCCACCACTTGGGGCCATGAATTTGGTGAGACCCATGTGAATTTTAACCAATCACATGGAGTGTGTTGGAGAGAGTGTTGAAAAAAGTGTGTTGTTAGCACTCCTCTTGAATGAATTGGTATTGAAGAACCTTTTTTTTTGTTTTTATAATAAGGCTTAGGTTTCACTTCATACAAAGTACTATTCTTAGTCAACAATAAGTGAATTGCATACTAACCTTAAAATGGAATAATTTCATTTCTCATATACTCCTTTTTCTCACACACAAAAAATGAGAACATAAGAGGAGGAAGGGAATTAGTAGATAAATGAGAGAAAATACTTGAGGTATGGAGGGCTACTCCAATATATACAATAATGAAGTGATTTGAGTTTAGACAAAAAAAAATATAAAAAGTAAAAGATTGGTTTTGTGGGTTTTGTTAATTTGGTCTAGATTTCTTTTAATCAACAATACAATGAGTACTTTAACTCATATACATAAATGTTGTATATCTAGTCTATACAATTGTTTCAAGCATTCACGATCAGTTTTTTCTCTCTATAAAATTTATTTAGCAGCTATATTATGTTTTTGGTTAGATTTCAATTCAGTTTTTAGCTTTAAATGGGAGGATGAATCATTTCTTGATGCATGTGGGTTTTAATAAAAAAAGTGTTTTAGGAATTTATGGTGTTCTTTGGATGGAAGTGGTAAGGTCTATTTGGATTATTTCATTGAATTTCAATTTGAGAGATTTGCTGGAAATTGTTCAAATCTTAATTAGCTTTGTTTGGATCAAGGAAAAATGTACTCAAAGCTACATAGTGGGTGCACAATCCTATTATTTGTTTAGGATCCTATTGTAAGTTGTAACAATTAACACATCTCATATATCTTCAATTAGTAGTTAGTATAAGTTGTTTTGTGTTTGTTGGCTTTAGTGTTATACAAGATTAATGTTTATTTATAATCGGGTTGAAGAATTCCCTTTACTTCTCATTAATGAATTTTGTTTATCTAAGAAAATTAGTACACTAATTTGTGAATGAGTAACTTACCTCCTAATTTTAAAGAGAACCGAGTCTAAAATCTTAAGTGCATGTTTGATTTCACGATGGTAAAATTGATTTTATGTAAAATTGATTTTGAAGTAATGTGATTTTTTGTTTGAATAACCTATATTAGAAAAGTGATTTTTTACAGAAAATTTTGTTTAGATATATTTTTTTTATCAAAATTGCTTTTAAAGTGTCTAATTACCAAAATGGTATTAATTTTCATGTATTAATTGTTCTTTAATTTATGTAAATTTTCTATACGAGATAGGATGGGAGGACAAAAATGACTAGCGATTTTGAAATTGATTCACCCCCTTAAACATTAGCAACTAAAAGTCACTTATGACAAAATCATGGCTCCACATAGGAATCATTCCGCACACAAACATCCGAACATGATCAAAGCTATATATTTATACCATATGCATGGACAAAATCAATATTCTCATGCTTTTTAAAAACAACTCCATTTCTATAAATCCAAATAGACCACAAAGATATAAACTAGAAACCGGACCATGCCTTCTTAAACATTTTCCTTCTAGCTAGTAAGCCCTCATCAGAGCCATATCTAGAAATTTCGGGGCCTTAGGAAAAAATTAATATAAGGACTCATGTTAATATAGACTAATAATTTTTACGTTATTTTTCTGACTTTTTGAGCTGCAAAATTATTTATTAATATTTTATAATCAAGTAATTTTAACATCTCATTCTCAATAAATAATATAGCTAACTCATTCAATCTATCTTGTA
Source organism: Sesbania bispinosa (assembly GCA_026901365.1). Taxonomy (NCBI): domain Eukaryota; kingdom Viridiplantae; phylum Streptophyta; class Magnoliopsida; order Fabales; family Fabaceae; genus Sesbania; species Sesbania bispinosa. Next base: position 634,420 of record QLOH01000151.1, read on the forward strand.
GCATAATTGATCTTAAATATGATTTAATCAATTTTAATTTTGAAAAGCTTCTTTCAGCGATCGCAACAGCTACATGTAATGTTAATAATATTCTATAAGCAATGTATGTATTTTAAAAAGAACCTAATTTTTTTATATAGTTCAATCTTTTTAATGGTGTGTTAATTTCATTTGTTAGAATTTCTTTTAATAACTTTAATTCCGAAAACAAATCAAGACCATCAATATCAAAATAGTCCTCAAAACTCAAAATCTTTTTAAGATTGATACAATATTTTTTCAATTCATCTTCCCCTAAAGTTTTAAATTTATTTGAATCAAATAAAAAACCAAACACATGTTTTCATATTCTAAAAATTTTTTAAATCGACTCTCAGTAGACTGATCTAATATATACAAAAAATAATCAACGCGAAACGAATCTTCAGCAGAATGAGCTATCTCATCACTAACAGTGTCATCAAAATGTTTTTTCCTATGAATCTTATACGTTTTTCATTGAACATGGACTCTATATATATTCATTTCAATAGCTGTACAAGTACCCAATAGATCATAGGTTCAGTAATACTATACCGATACAAGGAAACTCACTGTTGAGTGTTAGTAACTTTTCATTTGCAAAAACTAATAAATGAGATGTGAACTTTTAAGTAATTTAAATGATAAGAAAAAAAAGATATAAAAAATGAAAAATATGGGCCTTATAAAATATTGGACCCTATCTCGAACATTATTAAGTTTTTAAAAAATAATTTATATCAATAACACTACTATTAAAAAAATTGAGGGCCTTATAAATTTGGGGCTCTAGACAATGACCTTAATTGTCTTATTAAATGTTCAGCCCTGCCCTCTTTGTTGAACAAAGTGTGATTTGCAGTCATATGGAATAACAACTTAAAACCCTAACCAAGAGTACAAAACTAAGACCAAACAAGGGATGAGAACCAGCATCTAAAAAAATAAATGAGGACTAGTCTTTTAAACCTAGAGCTGTCAATATGAATTGAGCTTGATTAGTCAACCTGACCTAACCCACCTTATCGGTGGATTTGATTGTTAAAAATTAGGTTCACATTCTTCCGGGTTGTAATAACTATGCTCTAACAAAAATTCATATGCAATTTTTACCAAAAAGAATCATAAGTATATTATACTCCACCTCGCTCCTACACTATCCTTATAACAGAATGAATAAATTTTATAGTCCGCTTTGTATATTCTATAGTTTGGTCTGGTTTAGATTGATTAGAGGACATAAAACTTGCAATTAATTCAGTCCCCCCCCTTTTTGTAAAAAAGTGAAGTAAAGGGCCTAATTGTATGATATATGTCTCACTCAGTCACTTATGCATGTTATTTCACTTTGATTTAGTAAAAATTAATTTGAACATGTACAGCTGCTGCTATACCGATTTTTTCTCTTTTATTTTTGCGGTAGGATGATATATACTTCTAACATACAAAAATCTATGAACTTTTTCATCTCTTAAAATAAACTTTCATAACAATAAAAGAAATTAAGGAAGAAAATAAGACATAATATTAATGGTACTGATAATTACAAATGGATAAAATGTATACAAAGGATTATTAATGCCCTATCCCAAAATAAAAAAAAGTAAATAATAATCACGAAAACCCTAATTGACCACACTATTACCCTACTACTTGACCAATATAGCACAACCTTGGTACAACAAATCCCAATCTAACATGTGACTTGCTCCTCAAAGCGAAACACCATAAATACATCTCAAATCAACGAATTTTGACAATTTATAAGATATGAACCATATATGTACGTATATATGTACACGTGACAAGATGCAATATATCTTTATATCAAGACCATATGATTATTATTATTATTATTATCAACCTCGAATCTCATTGCGTCCAAGTTTGAAGCCACGCCATCTTCTAGGCTATTATTCTCTTCCAAATCCATGTCCCATAAGAACCCATATCCATCATCATGACCTCTTGAACTAATTTGAGTAACGGTGCTATTGTTTGTGTTTGTTTCACGAGAAAAGTGAAGGAGATCCATGGAAGAAGGGTTTTGGTTGGGGTTGAAATGATGATGAAGGGTTGCCATAGAGGAAGAGAAAGAAGCAAGTGATCTGTTATAACCACTAGGCATGGTTTGGTTGGTTGGAGATGATGAAGCCAAAGTTAGGGATGGAGGAGTTGTTGTGGTCTCATACATGAGTTTGGAAGTGTTTTCATCTTTGCTTTTGTGGAAGACTCTGCACAAGACCCAGTCCTCCTGTGTAATCAACAAAAGAAAAGTTTGGTCTAATTAGCAAAAATACATGTGAACACAATATCTTTGGAAAGTTACTTTATGCTTTTGCCAAAAATATATGGCAAAGGTAACCTTTTTTATTTCCCCCCTTAAGAGTTAATCATTTTCTATATTTAATTGTCGACAACAATTCCTTGATGACAAAGAAGACTCTCCCTCTCTCTCTCCCTCTGATTCTAAATCCAATAATCATATCCAGCTCTAGAGATTAAAAAATTTGTCAAGTCTTTTCAGGGAATCTATGCGAGCTAATTAACACGTTTAGTCTTTAACTTTTACTAACCGGCAAAGCTGGCTTGTTAAGTAAGGCACACCCTCCACTATACCCTAATTAATCGCATTGTTACATAAAAGAGTTAACTTTATCCATTTAATTATATGAAATAATTAATATTTGTTTATTAAAAAATTAGATGATTAAAATCAACAAGGTTACACTTACAAGTTCAAATCTTATTATTGTCATTGTATACTAAAAACTTAATGATTGAAATTAATTCTTAGCGTTGGCACTTTTATCTAATATATTAGATAAGATAATCATTATATTCATGTATGCAAATTTAAAAATTGAGAAAGCTATATATATAAAAGTATTTTTTTACTAGTGTGGGACTATATATATATATATATTTTGGGGATTAAGTTATATAGGACTAACCCTCATCAAAGCTTAATAATTTTTATAAATATAAATTTAATAAATTAAACTATCAAATAATATGATATTAACGCATTGATCATACACGATAAGTTTTAAATAAATCAGATATTCATCGTTACATAATTTTATAATTAATATTTACTTAAATTTTGAGAAGTATATTATATATTAAAATAAAGTTATCTAATAAAATATCAATTAGTTTTTTAATCATATGAATTTTTAAAAAATTAATTTATTTATATAGAACTTTCAATCCAACGATTGAATTGAAAAAACTTAATATTCACAAAAAGTTATTAATGATAGTAACTTTGACAAAAGTTATTGTTTAACTTGATCCACACACACAAAACCAATTTGGTTTAATATATAGAATAATGTAATCTGCATAAAACCGTGATCCTTAAGCATGACTTAGTGATTTTTTTTTTGTATTAGATATCAAAAGTCATAGCTCATAGCCATGTTTTATAATTTGAATCAAATATTTGAAACAATTAAACAACATAGAGAGTATTTGATTGTGAATTATAAAGTAGCAACTATGGTCCACGATTTAGTGTTAATCGTGGTCCCAAGCCATGGCTTATATCATGTGGCATAAAAAAATATTTTACTAAGTTTATAAAATTTAAATCTAGTTTGAGATTTATTTTTCAATGGAACCTCTTTTTTGTATAAGGGTTAAATATCTCATATATTCCTTTATTTTAATTTCTTGCCTGATATATAAACAAAAGTTAAATTATGTCTCATGCATCTCACTTATATATATAAGTAGCACAAAAAGAAAAAAAAAACCTATGTGGTATTTGGTATTTATGGTTTCATTTGGAAAATAGTGAAAAAAACTATGTTAAGAATTGAATTTTGTAGAATTTAAACCATTTTAAAAGAATTTTGACATATGCACACTCAAATAGTGTATATCCCTTTACCACTTTTTATCTCTCTTTTTTTTCTCTTACATCACTTATTACATCTATTACTTTATTTCCCTCCGCTTTTTATCTCTCTCTTTTATTGATATACATCTCTTAGAAGTTGACACCCAAGAAAAAAGAGAGATAAAAAAATTGATATATGTAATAAATGATTTGAGGTGAAGAAAAGAAAGAAATAAAAAGATGTCAAAGGGTGTATACACTCCATGGTGAAATATATACCGGAACAATCTCTTAAAATTTAAAGATAAATGTTATTTATACAATCCTGCAACATAGAGTGATAAAGAAAGAAGAGATGGGGAAGAGAGAAATGTGAGATGTGATAAATGATGTGATAGAAAAATATAGAGAAAAAAACGTGTTGGATGAGTTGTTTTACACACATATATATAATGAATTTAGCTTCTCAAAATTAAATTTAATTGCACCACACACACTAGCTAGCAATAAATTAAAGCGAATACAAAGCTAACCAAAGGGAAGTGGACATTAACTAACCTTAGGAGGCATGTGTGGGGTCTCCAAGCGAAACTCATGCATAATCCATCCTGTTTTGATGCCATTTGGAGCCCTGTTCCTGTAGAACACCAATGTCTTCCTCATCCCTACAACCTCCTGTGTGATTGGATCAAGCACCGTTCGATCCTTCCCTGTTGCTTTCCAATACCCTGATGTGGTGGCCCTGTTGGTTCTAAACCCAGTTGCATATTTGCGGTCTCGGAAGCTGAAGAAATACCACTCATTTGCATTCAGCTTAGCCACCTCTGTGTATGTACAGTGAGCATGCATGAACACAACATGATGATCATGATGGGTCAATTTCTTTATACCAAATAGACAACACGTGGCTAAGGTAAGGTATAATAGTATGTGCAAAGTTATTGTCTCCCCAAGAAATAATAATAATAATAATAATGATAATGATAATGATAATGATAAGGATAAGGATAAGGATTCTGCTATCGAGTATTCTTAGGCTACTGGTTAAGAAATCAAATATAGAATTTTTTATTGAAAATTACAGCATTGATTGTGTCTGTAACATTAAATTTTACACACTCTAATAAAAACTTTCTATGTTTGATTCCTTAACAAGTACGCTAACAACACTCATTACTATTTTTCTAATCATAGTAGTAGGTTAGGTCTTGTGTGAATTAATCACTATCGATCACATGTCATCTAGTTCATAATGACATGATCGGAGTTTTCAGTTTCCAATTATCCTACCAGACAAAGATGACACCCACATAGTGTTTGATGACACCAACATAGTTGTTGCAATTTGGAAGTTTCAAACTTTTTTAAGGTATTTGCTATATTTGTGATTGCGTACCCTCTTTTTTCATCCCTCTTCTCTTACCACCTTTCACATGCTTTCATAATGTTGTGCATGAATACAGAACTCATTAATCTAGATATCCTAGATCATGTTATGTCTTTTCATGGATAAAAATTAGCTTTTCACATATTTCATCATGAGGGGACATATATAATTGCTAATGACATATTTATGCATAATATGAATGCTAACAACTCAAAATTATCTAGATAGCTAGTCATGTCCAAGAACATTAATTGAGGCGTATATTTATACGTATGTGTATACGTGTTAGTGTGATACAGTTAAAAACAGCAGTGTTGATTAATTAATTGCTTGGTGAAAACGTATTGCTTTGTCAATTTTGCTATAATAATAAATTATAGGTGCCAAGTATGTATTTATCTTAAACGTAAAATTAAAGGGACACTGTGTAACCAAGAGAAAATAATAAAGGGACACGCATTCTATGCATGAATCTCAAAAGAAAATAATTTATATATGATCTAGCCTCTAATAGTTGGGCCCTATATATATTGTGTTAAAAGGGGATATTCTCTATCCCATGACGAGGTGGAACCCTTATGATAACTCTTAGATTAGTGGCAAATGATCCAGTTATACATGACACATACTATATATGTGTTGATAATAATCCTAACCCTGACTGACTCATGATGAACAAAAAGCTAATAAACATTTATTTATAGGAAAATAGTGCTTTTCACACCAAAAGATTGGGATGTTAAAAGTTTAGGAAATAGAGATAGAAAAAAAATGAAAAGAGATAAAAATTAGAGATATATAATAATTGATGTGATGAGAAATAAAGAGAGAAATGAAAAAAAAAAAGCCGCAAGAAGCTAGGTAACAATAAAGTGTGAAAAAATCAAAACTATTTATAACTTAAATAAAAGGAAAAAAAATTGTCTTGATAGTGCCTCTTTGATATGTTTACACCTCTTTGAGATGTATACATCTCATTGGAGAAAAGAATGATAGAAGAGAAATAAATAAAAATAAAAGAAGTAATTAATAGTGTGATAAAAAAAATTAAGAGAGAAATTGAGGTATAAAAGAAGTTATAAGAAGATGAATTGTAAAAAAATATCATAATTCATGTGAAAAATTAAAAATGAAGAGTATTTTTGTATGGTATGTGGTTGCATATTTTTATTGGTAGGGATAGTGTACTTTTTTATTATTATTATTCGATAACGTGTTGATACATATGAATTAAAGCAACTCTTAGCAGTCTTTTATATATACTTTGTATGTATTTTACTGCAAAAGAATAACTATCATCCACATAAATACAATAGCTTTTGGAAGCCGTTTTAACTGAATGAAGAAAATGGGAAGAGAATTAATTAATGGATTGAGCAAAGAAAAGGACAGCTTAGAGAATTTATGCAGCAGCAGATAGAATTCAAAAAAACATCAGTATGCTTGTATAAGGAGAAAAAAAATACCCAACTGAATGTTCAATTGATATATAATGAGGCAGAGTACTCATCAGAAATCAGAATTATCTTTCTCTTTCTCTTCTGGAATTAATCAAATAAGCAATATGCTTGCTACTTTTCCATATATATATATATGTTAGTTTGTCAGAGACAGATAATACAACAGCTATAGCCTATAAGGTCTTAATTATCTTTTTTATGAAATGTGAAGTAATTAATTATTCTATTCTTATAACAGATTAATTAAGAGAGGAACAAAAGGAAAACAACAAATGAGAATTACAATCTCAAGATAAGAATAAAGTTAAGAAGATGAAGACAAGAAGAAAGATATACCAGGAAGTTGCCATGGTTCGCATATGTGCAAGTCAATTTCAACCAAGGTTCCTTTCTGAAGTTCCTCATTTGTGATCTTTTTGTAAAGGTAATGACACACCAATTCTTCATCACTCGGATAAAACCGAAACCCAGGGGGTAGTGAAGCACCGATATCTCTCAAACCCATGAAGGAATCAAAAGAGATGTGAAAGCAATTATAGAGAAAGAGAGAAGGGGAAATTAATCTAATGAGTATTTTGGTAGAGGTGCTGATTTAGAATGTGGATAATGTATATAATTGAAGAAGCTTGCTTGGAGAAATGAGATTACTATACTCCCTAATTTCTCATCTCTGTATTTCAAATAATAAGGTATAGAGGAAGAAAGGTAGGTGACGCCTATATATATATATATACAGAGAGACTTTGCAATTTAACTAGAATTAATGTCTCACTACAGAATACCAGCAGGCAGGGGCAATGGGCATGCTAGCTTGTGTAAATGGTTCGTTAGTTAGTTATTGTAGCAAGTTTCAACCAATACCAAAGTTACAAGAAATCTTCTTTGTAAATAGGAGATTAAACCCTCCAAAATGTCCCTTTTTATTTTTATTATTAAATCTTCAGACAAACATTATTGAGAGTAGCTCCTGCTTGGATCCACGCTTGAAATGTGGATTCAATGTAAACCAATCACATCAGGCACTCGCGTCTTGCATATGCTTATTTTACATTTCACATTTTACAAAAAAAATTAAATTGAATAAATTTTTCATATTTCAAAAAATAAAATGTAATTTTTATCTTTCAAGACTCCTCAAATCTTTTAGAAATCAGAATGAAAATTTACTCCATCTTTTTCTTATTTCCTCATTTACTGTGTTAACTAAATTTACTTTAAAATTTATATATAATTACATTTTCTTTTGTTTAGATCAAAGGTAACATTTATAAGAAATAATTATGTTCGAATCATAAATATTCATGTTACGGTGAAACGTACCACTTTAACCGATCATCTATTGGTCTATATAGTTACATTATACTTTTATATACATATACGTGAATATTTTGATAATTTTATACCAGTAAAAATGTATACTTTCTATATGACTACTAGAATTTTTCCTTAATCGATATCCATCCAATAATATTTTAATATATCATTTCTTCACTTTTCTTTAACGACGTTCATTAAATCAACATTTGATGTCTCTAGTTAAAGTATGTTAGTTTTTTTTTTTGGGAGAGGGGGTTGGTGTTTGTACAAAATGTCAAGCTAGGAGACCTCAATGGTAGTAGCCCAACACTTCGCTAGCTATGGTTTCCTATATAGACTAGACAGACATTTTAATTAATCAATTAATTATATAAGTTCTATTTTTTTTTAATTTTTATTTATGGGTACATTGAATCCACTAGGTTATTACTTGTAGATCGTCCCAAAATCACGTTATTCGTCTTTTTTGTTTTCATTAGTTTCGTCATGCACCCTTTCTATTACAGGTTGAATCTTTCTCTGTAGTGTACTTATTAAAAATACCATTGGCTCCTCCAATTCACTAAGGACAAGTGCCTTCATTTGCTTGTTCTACTGGTAGGTTACCATACAAAATTAAATAAAAAGTCTCCATATAGTTGAGTCAATCGATCACAGACCATATTAACTTGAAATTAAAAAGGTTATAGCTAGGAACTTGATTATTAATTAATTAATTTAGAATAATTATATATGTGCCCATATCCATATACAGTTATACACCCTTGCTTTATAATAAATTAATAAAAAGTCCCAAGATTCAGTTGGGCAAGCACGTGACACATTAATTTGATCAACTCTGCCTCAGAACCAAGTTGAACATGGACAGCTCTAACAAAAACAGAGGAAATAATTCATGCAGCTGGAAATAGAATTTAATGCCAATCATGAACTTGCAAGTCCCATCTGTTCTTTTCTCTTCCATCACAGATTGATAGTTTGGAATGATCGATGCAAGGGTGTGGGTGTGGGGTAACCTATTTGTCTTTCATTTGGGGTCCCCTGCCTCTGGCCATACAGGGAGGGAGGGAGGACCTAATACTAATACTAATTATTAATCAATTAATTAATAATAAATAAATAAATAAATCCATGTTGTACACTTATTTAAAATGGAGTTTCTAATATATATGATAATAGTTTATTTGCTTTTTTGTTTCTGGCTGGGTGATGAGAGATTCAATAATAATGTAGATGAGGACAAAAAGGATATTTGTCTAAACATGTATCATCTAAATTATATAATAATAGGAGAGACTGCATGTGACACATGATGCCCATTGTGGTTCATCCTTTTTTTCTTTCACTTTTTGACGACACACATAATAATTATATTTATGTGTGTGTTTCATTTAATTACAAGACTAATTATTATAAATTTTTGAATAGTACTTCAGAGTTCTATATACATGCACTTTGAAATATGTGTAAATCTCTGTTTTTTTCTTATGATTATGTTCCTTAAATAAGTATATATGCAAGATTAATTAGATTTGTGCATGAGTGTGACAAAAGAGGGAAAAAAAGGAAGATAGATATATATGAGGATATATAACTTGTGAAATTGGTCACTTTAGCCATAGTAATTAAGGAGAGAAACTGAGGGGTCCCATTGTGAAGTTATACGTGGCATTAATGGACGATGAGACAGTTATTGAAGTGAGAACTAATCACTAGGGTGGGGTCCAATCAAATAATTCTTATGGTTTGATGTAATGATAATTAATTAATTAGCTACGAAAAAATTAATGAAAGCCTAGAAATATGTTAATTAGTACTACTAGTAAATAGCTATATTAGGTAGCAACAGTACATTAATTTGTATATCCCGGCTTAATTAGTCAAGATTTTGTCACTAGGTGACAGGTAAGCTTGGTACTATGCAAGGTGAAAATGATAGGGAAGTCTTAGTAAGGGACACATATACATTTAACTAGATTTTACTTGTGTACATTATTATTATTTTTGAAATTGAAACCCCCTAAATCAACGCGAGTTGAGCATGCTTTAGAGGACACATGTAATTTTGGTGCCACATTTATACACGTCATAGGCAGGGCGTGACGTAGAAGATTATTCTTAAATAAAATTATGATCTATCCCTACCATAGGAAAAAGATAATACAAATGATTGCGAAGGTTAGGGTTTTTGTCTAATGATGGAACTTTTGTTGGGTGGAGGAGGATGATGTTGGAGAATGAGTGACGGCTTAATATTCCTCTCCTCTCTTCAGGGCCAATAATTTCATCCTCTCTCTGAGGTGTGTCTTTTAAGTCTTTTTTGTCCTACCTAGCTAGCTAACTCATATATAGTATAGTTAATTATTTAATTACTTGCATAAGTTATGGGGTAGCTAGATCTTTGATTAACTAGAATCTAGCAAAGAAAGCCCTTTACATTTACTCATGAAATATTCTAATTAGTAAATCACATACTATTTCATTTTCCAATTTGTATACTCTGTTTTAATTTGAAGTGGGGCCTAGGTTATTATTATTGATCAATCTCGAAGGTTTATGTGTATATAAGCCCAATAAACATAAATAGTACTCAATCAAATCGAGCCAAGTCAGCATATACCCACGTGGCATTCTCCCACTTTCATTGGCCAATTATCTTCTTTCACGTGGAACATCATTATCAACATCACTTCTACAGGGACCCGCAAATAGTACTAGTATGTTATTTTTAGGCTTTTTCTAACATTTAAAGAACTAATCTCAACGATTGTCCTGAGATTTGCATGATTAACAAATCATAGTATATTACTATTTCATGCTTGTTGTTAGTTTATTAATGATCTAATTAAACGGTTAATTATAATATACTCAATTAATTAACAATTGAAATATAAGGCATGGCTAAGATAATTCCCTCTCTCCCTCTCTCTCCATATATAGAAAACAAAAGCATATGATTCTCTTATACTTTTTTAAACATATAAAGAAAAAGAACACTATATAGAGCATATATTCTTCTGATGTTATATTTTTACAGCCACAATTATTCTCAGATCATGTTCATTTTCAAAAGAATGATAACATTAGGACAGGGGAGAGGGGACAATAGAGAAAGAGATTTAACTACTTTTTGTGCCAACTGCTTCCGTAGTAGAAGCATATCAAATAACTTATTTGTCTATATAATAGAATATAAAAAAGACAAGTTGAGAGTTTAAATAATTTTAAAAAATAAAAAATTCAAATTTTCAAATACCATGTTGTAAATATTTAATTAAAAAATAAAAAAGAAGATAAATAGCTATTAATTAATAATGGGATTCAATAGTGTTGAACTTATATTAATTAATGAGATAACGTTTCCACGACAACTTTAACCGTAAAAATGGCATTTTTTGCACTTCAATTCCACAAACCCACTTTTAAAAAGAGAAATATCAAGATCACTTTATATTGAGCGCTTTTTGAAAATCTTGCAGTTTTTTCTGATTAGATCGTCTATTCATGACTGGCCATTACTTTTACCCCACTTTTGCGTCATCAAAGTAACTTGCTTTCTTTTACAAGAAAACTAGCTAATATAGTTTGTTCTCTCTCCTACAATATATAATTCATAAGATTTCCCTTTTACATTAATTTACTTTGGATGATTATATTAAGTGAACTTTCCAATGAAAAATGCCATGTCTACTTGAGTGTTATTTATGCACAAGCAAATTCATATATGGAAAGCAAAATGCTTTTAATTCAAGGTAATTGCCCCCATTCAAAAGTTTTGGTACATAAAATTGTGGTAATTTGGATTGAGTAATTTAAAATTTCTAGATTTTAAGTATTAAAATAGTAAAAAAATAATTTTAAATGATAAATAAGAAGAATTTTTATAATAAATAAGAAGGATTTTAAATGATTTAAGAGAGAATTTTAACACTTCTTTATTATGTTTAATTTTTTAAATTATTATTTACAATTCATTTCCTGTTTTCATTTTTTATTTTCATTCTATTTCCTGTTTTATGAAATTTTACAAAGGAAAAATCAGAAATACTGAAAATAAAAATTTTTTAATTTCAATTTTTCCTTTATAAAATTTCAGAAAACTGACAACATAATTAGAATAAAAAATAGAAACAAGAAATAAAAATATAAACCAAACATACCCTAAATTTCTTCATCCAATTAAACACACACTTTAAACTCCGTGAATTTTTTTTATTGCATTTGTAATTTAATTATCATTTTTGTCATAATAAAATTAATCGTATAAAAGGTAATTAACATTGTCTATGAAAGGTACCGGGCTAGCCTTGGACACTAGCTATTACTCTTTGTCAACAAAACCAATGTATGCATGTCCTTTTTATTAGTTTAATTAGTAATATATATTGTGAGGGAAATTCATTATTATAATAAATTTCACGAGTGCACCTAAAATAACTGATGATTTGGCAATGAGATCGATGGCTCTCTGAAATGGATAAATGATTCGTGACCCACAATTTAAGACTTTATGTCATTTTCAGTTTAATAATTTGATACAATTTAAAAATTAAATAAAATAAGGGAAAAAATAAAAACGAAAGCACATCCAAAGATTCTTGTGATAGCTTGAAAACGTAGGAAATTGATTTCTACAAGCATAAGCATCGTCAATCACGTATAGAGACCTCGAATATGATTGATTATCATTAAGAAATAACGCGAGCATCGTATTTTTAAAGGAAACTGGATAATCGTACAAACTATATATACAATAAAGATATAATCTTAATTAATTAGTTAAAATTTTGGAACCAAAGGGCAGGGCAAAGTGCATTAATCATTTGCCAAGCAACTAGTTTGACAAATCGACGTAAGCCGCCATTAATGTATTAAACTCTCATTAATTAGTGTCATTAGGCTGTCGAATTTAATTAATACATGATAATATGAATGTCAGAAACAAAATAGTTTAATTACTACTAGTATGGTTTTAGTTTTCTATATGCTGATCATTTCAAGAGATATGTAAATATAATTATAAATAATTTTATTATAAGAGAAATAAAGTACAAAAAAATTATTTTAAGCTCAAAATCTCTTATTCATTTTTGTCATGACCGAAATAACATCTCTATGTATGTGTAAAAAAGATTCCTTTGCCTCAATGTTAATTTTCCTTAAGTTCTATCAGAATTTTTTGTTAACGATAAATACAAATAAAACCAATACTTTTTCAGTTAAAAATTTGATAATTCTTATAAAAAAACTTGAGTCATTTTCGCAACAATTAGTTGTTAATTGACTTAGTTTATATGTTTGCAAATGATATTATATAATTTTTCACAAACTGATTCTTTATATATGAGAAAAATATAATATAATATAGTTAAAATATATAGGATTTAATTTTAACTTATATTTATGCTTTTGTTTGGATTGTAAGGGCCGGGGGAATGCACTAAATTAAAAAAAGACACTTGCTGCAGATCGCTTCACAACGGATCTGGATACTATTAAAAAAAACTGTACATTTTTAAGAATAAAGTATAAATAATAGCTATTGATTATATAAACTTTTGCATATTTATGATATGGGCTTAAATAACTTTTTGGTCCTTGTAAAATATTCGATTTTTACTTTTGGTCCTTATAAAATTATTTTTATTCTTTTGTTCCTCATAAAATTTAAAAATTTAGAAAATGGTCCTTATTATCATTTTTTGATGATATGTCATGCATCTAGACACGCCACAACATATGACACCTCAACATGCTTACTTATGTGGCATGGTTGGATGCAAGACAAATGACAATAAGGACCTTTTTAAAAATTTTTGAATTTTATAAGGACCAAAAAAATAAAAAAAAATTTATAAGGACCAAAAGCAAAAACCATATATATTTTACAGGGACTAAAAAATTATTTAAGCCCTATGATATGTGATACTTATTTTCTCATCAATATTATAAATTATGAAATTGGGTTAGTATGATTTTAGTCATTTTAAATATAGCAAAATTTAATTTCAATCCCTATTTTATTTTGTTTTGGTCATTCATTTTTTAAATCATGTACATTTAATTCACATTATTAATTATACTCTGTTAAATCACGTTTATAGCTATCTTGTGGACTTTCCTAAGTGAAAATTTACTTGAATTTTTTGCGATAATTCTTTAGAAAAGTCATTTGTAATAATTTTTCAAAAAAGCTCTAATTTTTTTATGTAAAAATGTTACCGTGAAATTTCTCTGCTTTAATACAAAAAAAAAATCTATAGAAAATTTCATGTAATTTGAAAATTAGCAAGAAATTTGCTACAAATTTTGAAACTTGTAGAGAATTTCATGTAAATTTTAAAATTAGAAGGAAATTTCTCTGCTCATTATTTTGGAGTTTAGGGAGGAGGCAAAAAAGTTCACCCATTGTTCATTAACAACAACTCCCAACAATTTACTTTTGTGGAAAATAATTTTCATCCTTGATACAAGTTCTCAAGATACATTTGATTACTTTCATGATATTATTCTCTGTAGCCTCCCTTATTAATAAAGTAAGTGTACTTTATCTAAATCTGTAGTCTAGCTAACTATACAATCATCTTGCTTCAGTGTTTTTATGAAATTTAGCTCTTAAAAAGTTAGAAATTCACTTTATATAGAAAAATAAAGAATAATATTCATTTATTGAGAAATTAACCATACGTGAAGATTTAAACTACTCCATGATTTATTATATGTAACATCTCAAATTTTATAACCATTTTCATAAACTAAATAAGGATAGAAAGGTATTTTTCTAAAAGGAATTAGGAAAGGGGGAGCCAAAAAAAAAAACTAAGTCAGAAGCAAAGGAGAGCGAAGATCTAGAGTTTGAGTCCTGACACTCTCGTTCAAGCGAGAAGGGGTCGCTCGTGCGAGAGCGTAAAACAGAAAATGGGTGTTTCTGTTTGGTAATTTCGCCCAGGCTTGCTTGAGTGCGCCTGAGCGAGGGCGTCAGCAGAAAGAGGAGAATTCTGCTCTGGTTTTCTCGCTTAAGCGAGACTGAGCGAGAAAACAGATCGAGTCGGAATGGGCTTTCTGGAATGGAAATTTTGCGCATTCTCGCCCGGGCGCGCCTGAGCGAGAAGAGGCTCTCGCTCAGCCTCACTCGAGCGCGCTGACAACATTCCTTTAAAACACGTTATGGCTCATTTTCCCCACTTTTCTCCCATTTTCTCACTTTTAGAGAGAGTAACTTAGAGAGAGAGAGAGAAGGAAGAAGAAGAGATGCTTCATCTCCTCCAAGGCATCAAGGAAGGCTTGGATTCTATAACATCCTAATTTCTTAATTCAAAAATAATTTCTGTTGGGAGCACTATTTCCAAATTCGTGAAATTATTTCGCGCATTATTAGTATTGGCATACAACACAATACAATAAGGCTTAGGTAATCCAACACCTACTTAAGCAAAAATCTCAAATACATCAAATACTATCATCATAGTTGCCATCAATGGCTCAATGTACAATATCCAAATCAATAGGCATAGTAGGATATAACTATACATATGTTCTGGAATATAAAATGAATCCTTGAGGCCCCACATGTACAGTTCTATCCCATCGAAATAATGTATCATATGCCTATACAAAATAAACTACCATCATCCAAAAAGTGGGCCATCACAAGGCCCACAACAGGTCCTACCCTCATCATTGCTCTGAACGAGGACCCTACATCTGAAGGTAATTCCCACGGAGTGGGGTGAGACCAATGTCCTAGTGAGCGTGATAAAACATGCAGTGTATGAGAAGCGGGTAAATGCTAATTTCATACTTTAACTCAATCAATTCATAGAACTTACATGTTAACAATGATGCAATGTTAGTCATGAAGTGTTTACCTAACACCCTAGGGGTCTTTCCACTTTACATGAGGCTAGACTGAGCTCAGACTAACAGGAACCGTCGTTCCTGAAGGCCATAAGACCTTACCCTTAAACATGATAGATTCGTACATGATTTCCTCTTTAAACATGGACTCCAGGGACCAAAATCTGATTATTTAACATGAGGTCTGAAGACCCAAACATTTACATGAGGTCCTAAGACCCAAATATTCCTCTTTAACATGATTAGGGTTAGGAACATGAATAATCATCAATAATCACACGAGAATGAGAGTTAACATGAGCATACAATTTCCTAAAGCCAAAACATCATTGTCATAAGAATCATTCTCCAAAACCCTAACATACCATCTAGGGCAAAATATCACAAGCATTACAAAGCATGCTTCAACCTAACTATCAATCAATCTACATCTAATTAACAACCAAAAGCAAGTACATAAAGCATGGGGAATGAGGAGGGGGAACATATAGAGACACATTCATCATGAGAGCGAGTGGGTGATCACACTCACCTCAAGGTAAATAAGGATGGAAGTGATGGAGAGGTTGAAAAAGATGATTCCAAGCACTTGAAGTGATTTAAGGCCCAATTCAAGCTCCTATAACTCCTTTCTTTCTCTAGGTTTCTTCAGAGCTTCTCTCTCTAAAAAGGTGGGAGGAGAGTAAATGAGGCTGCCCTAATGCGAAACGGCATTAAAAGCTGTTCGCACACTCTCGCTCAAGTGAGAGTCTCCTCGCTTGTGCGAGGAAGAAGGAAAAAATCGTATTCTCGCTCAAGCGAGAGCTTCCTCACTTGAGAGAAATATGCTCCCAAAATCACCCGGCCTCTCTGACTTCACATCTCTCAAGTGAGGATGTCCTCGCTCGAGCGAGCGCAAGTCAAAGAGCAAATCTCAATTTTTAGCTTGAATTGCGCTTGGGCGAGGGGTTCTCGCTCAAGCGACCATATCAGCAATCACCACTCTGGTTTTTACTGATGTGCTAGCTCAAGCGAGAGCTTCTCCCTTGAGTGAGAACACAGAAATCCAGTTTTCTAGTTTTGCTCGCTTGAGCGAGAACACCAGAACTCAGATTTATGATTTTCTTCTCTTAGCTTCATTTTACCTTAATTCTTTTTACAAAACCTTTCCTTCCTATATATTAATTGATTTATTGGAAATATTTGAAATTTGGGATTTTACAGATTCATCCCTCTTCACCCCTCCATCACCTCTACTTTCTCCTACTCTTGAGATGAGTATAGCTCACACACCCACTCTCATTCATGCTTGAAACCCTATATGACCCCTCCTCTAGTGTTCCCTGTAACGTCCTAATTTCTAAATCCAAGAATAATGTCTGTTGGAAACACTATTCCCGAATTTCAGAAATTATTTCGCGCCATTTTCGATATCGGCACACACATAATAACAAGATGCCTAAGCAATCCAACGTTTGCTTAGACTATCACATAATTCATACATCACATTTTAAACATAAAATTCTAAACTAGAGTGTGGGGCGACCAACAATCACAAGTGTGAGAGTTCATAAACTCCTATCGGAAATCCGGCAGAGTTTCCCCTGAAAACTGGACATTTCCCCATTTCTAGAATCACCTGAAAACCATAAAAAACCCAGTACAATTCATAATAACAGGAGTACTAATCTAGTCCAAAGGAGAAATAGGCCTTCATGGCCAATCTAAAGGTTTCTACAACAATTACTAATTAATTAAAGACTACACTTGACCATATGGTGAAATCTCTGTTTAATTACACCATTAACGATTATTTACAATGGATAATACTTCATAATTACTATCTGGTCTCCAGGAGTGTAGGTCTACTACAAAAACTCCTCTTCATTTCTGGACAAGGCTAGGATACCCTGCATAAACTAAAATATATCCCCGAAACGTGGGGTGGGACTACGGTCTCAGCGAGCAAAGCACGCAACAGGCAGTGTGTGGAGTCTCACTCAAATGCAATGCAACAAACAACAGATACTCATAGATCTAGTAGTCTGAATACATAATAATTCTGAATCAGATATAATTAAACATCCTAACATACTCGTTAATTCTGTCATGCATCATAATTCTAAAACACATAATAATTCTAAAATACCTATAATTCTGAAATACATAATAATCTGAGAATCTCTGAAGTATATATGATGCATGAACTGCTTTCCCGACAATACAGGTTCTTTTCACTAATTCTGGGGCTAGACCTGAGCTCAGACTAGAAGGAGCGTCTTCCTTGGGGACGTATCCCACCATTATTCTGGGGACCGAAGTCCAAGTTTTACTCTGGGACCGAAGTCCAATTACTCTGGGGCTCTAGAAGGCGTCAATGTGGCTAATACTCACATCCCAACTACAACCCCCCTTTTTGGGCTATGCCTGGATTAGAGTATTAACAACTTGACATGTCCACCCCCCTAAGGTAAATCATTCTCCGAAGAGAACCTTCCATGCCTGACCCAAAAGCCTAGGGACTTGGCCCGTGGGTCCTCTGATAATCTGTGGGTCTTAAGAGGCGTCAGTGAGGTCGATACTCAAATCCCAACTACGAACATTACCTCTTGGCCCTTGTCCGTATAGGAGTATCAACGACCTGAACTTCTCCACCCCCCTAAGGTGGATTATTCTCTAAGGAGAACCTCCCTTAACCGAATCCAAGACCTACTTGGCCCTGAACCAATGTGGAATTAAGTGTGTCTTTTAGATAATGCAAATGCATGGAAACATACTTCTAATAACACATAATAACATAATCCTCAAAACATAACATTATACAAGTACCCAAATTAAAAGCCCTAAATCAATTTCTCCACATAAACCCCAGTTTCATGTTCCTACGCATAACCATGTCAAAATTACATATAAATCCACCAAATCATTAAGGAATACAAGAAATCATCAAGAGAAACATGTCTTAGCAACCATTCATAATAAATCACAAAGTTCCCAATTTAGCTTAACCTAGGGTTTGCACATTTCAAGCCAATAATCAATCCAACAATAAATCAACACCCACACACTACAAGAAAGGGATTAGAAGAGTGGGGATCATGATAGGAACACACATAAGATGTGGTGAGGGTGTATGATCTTCACTCACCTTGAGGTAGAGCTCCAATGGAGGACAATGGAGGAAGATTTGGGAGAAAAAGGGGAAGAACTTGAGGAAGATGAAGATGCTTGGATGGTTCCTTGGCTCTAACCTTCTTCCTCCTCTCCTACTTCTTCCTCTCACTCTTTCTCTCTCTAACTCTCTTTCTCTCTCTCTCTAAGTGCTCGAAGAAGTGGGAAAAGTGAGGAAGAAGATGTGCGCTCCGTTCTTTTATTTTCTTCAGCAACGTGCGCACCGGGGCGCACTAAAGGGGGCTGGGGCGCACTTGACAAAGACAATAGGAGCCTCGCATGCTGGAGCACACTAATTGTGCGCTGAAGCACATGAGTTCCATAGGATGTAGCGCATAAGTGCGCTGGGCAGGGACAACACCAATTCAAGTGAGGCGTGCGCTGAAGCGCCCTCTGAGTGTGCTGCAGCCCCCAGAGCATGCTGAAGCGCGCTTGTCAAGCCCCCTGGTGCTCACTGAATCAAGTGCGCTGAAGGCCCCATATATGGTGTGCTGCAGCCCCTAGAACGTGCCGAAGCCTCCAGAGCATGTTGCAGCCCCCGGAGCGTGCTGAAGCCTCTAGAGCGTGCTGAAGCGCACTCCCTCATAACCAAAACTCCTCTCTTTCTCCATTTAGTTCTCCTTCTAAATTTCCCTTCTAACTTAGTCCTTATTCTCCTGATCGAATCCATAATTTAAGACTCTCACTATGCCCTTTTAAGTTCTAATCTCGGGATGTTACATTCCCTTTCTTTGGTTGCTTGTTAATGCTTGATTTATGATGTTGATGTGTGCCCTAATTGATATGTTTAAGGGTGTGATATTAGGGGGAGTTTTGGGAGGCCAAACCCTTAGGGTTTGTTCATTGGGAAGAAAATGGGGGGTTTTCTAACCAATGTTACGGGAATGCAAGACCTAGAGAGAAGAAAAAGAGGTTTGTAGCTAATTAGTGTTTTATGAAAAGCTCTACCTGTAGTATTGAGGACCTCTATCGGTCCCATGGTTAATACTTTATTCCCAGATAACTGTGAGCCCACAGTTCAGACAAGGGCGCATGCGCCACAGTTCAGTTAAGGGCGTATGCGCCATAGTTCAGATATGGGCGTATACGCCACAGTTCAGTTAAGGGAGTATTCCCACTGTTTTGATAAGGGCGTGTGCGCCACAGTTCCGATAAGGGCGTATGCACCACAGTTCAGTTAAGGATGTATGCCCGTAGTTCAGATAAGGGCGTATGCGCCAAGTTTACACTTGAAGGCACGTGCGCCATTATTGAGTACTCTGGTTGTCGTGACCCAATTCAAGGAAAGGTTATATGTGGTAAAATGTTGACTGCATATAGGATTTAGTCTTTGGAAGCGTTATTAACCATACATGTTATATTGTGGCTTTGTTGCATTTCACCTGGCTGCTTACCCCATACTGTATGTTCTGGTTATGCTCACTGAGACTCTAGTCTCACCACATGTTTCGTGGTTATATTTTAGATGCACATGTTTCTTCCCGGATGGACCAGTGAGTTGAGGGGGCTCGAAAGACTTCATGTTTTGACTATGTCATTTAATTAACATGGAATGTATTTAGTTTTCATTTTGAATATGTACATGATACGGAACTATGTATTTGATGAGTACATTGTAGCCATTGGTAGCCTTGATGTGCGTATTCAGTTTATGTTTCGTATAATGTTTAAGTAACGTTGGGATGCTTAAGCGTTATATGGTGTATGTATGCAGCGATATTTAAAATGGCGCGAAATAATTTTAGAAAATTTGAGAATTTTGCGTCTAACGGGAATTATTCTCGGATTTAGAAATTAGGACGTTACATTATACATGTGACCCTAAGTCATCCACCGTCAACCAAGTCGTTGACCACCACAAAGTACTCATGAGCTCCCCCATCATAGAGAGTCGGAGACTCAACACCAACCATCACAAAAGACCTAAAAGAGCACCTTATCATCGTTAACACCTCATCAGACCATCTCATCGACCGTAAACCCTATGACATACATCAATCTACTATTGACACCTATCATACCATCACTTAATTTAACATCGACACCCGTCATAGAGGACTAAGCGAAACGCTTCAAAACTGCAACACCAAAATGCCCTAGCTTATTGGGTGTTGTGGCCTCGATCCGTGCACCTAAGCCCCCAAAGTACAGTTAGCTAGATTTTACAGTTGAACAAATTTGGTTGTGCAACATTTGATGAAAGTTTGGACCTTTGGTTGTTAATATTTGGTACCTTGTGAGATTTACAATCATAAATACTGAATTCACTATACTAAGATTTTGTTGTGAGATCCCTATTGTATTATTGAATGTGTTGTTTAATTTTTTTTATTCTTTTTCCATTTTTCATATTCTTTTATATTTTGTCATATTAGTTGCCAACTCGATGAATCAAATCGAACCAATTAATTCTTGATTGGGTTGGTTTTATTAGATTTTGGACTTGGGTCTAACTCAACCCCAAAAACTATCTAGCTTTTAGGGTGATGATTGCCTAGACATATATACTTTAATTTAGCCTTATCTCTAGTCAATGTGAGATTCTCCAACACCCCCATCACGCCCAGAGCTGGACATTTTGAACATGGACATCTATACGAGTGGCGACCCACTAACAACGGATCTAGGATAGGCTCTGATACCATCTTAGATTTTGAACCTGGGCTCAACTCAACTCCAAAAGCTAGCTTTTAGGGTAAGGATTGCCTAAACATATATACTTTAGTTTGACCTTATCTCTAGTCAATGTGGGATCTCCAATAGCTAATTTAGTTCAAATTTGTTGATAAATTTTTTTAAAATTGAACTAAACCGAACTAATTAATTTGAAAATGTTCCCCTTGTAACCAAATCAAACTGTGTATATCTCTAGTTCATAGTAGTAAATATTTTGGTGATTCGATCTATTCATATTTTTATAATGTTAAATAATTTAAAATATGTAATTTAATAAATTAAGATTATTATGATAGAAAAAGTTGTCTAATGAGATAAACAATTTAGTCACTAATTAGTAGAAAGTAGCATATATAGTAAGATGAGTCCTAATTTTTGGAATAGAATTTTAGTTCTTATACCACTTAATTATAGATTAGTTAATAATAATGTTTTGAAAATCGGACCGGTAATTGAACCGGTGAAGGTGTTCACGGTTCAATGGTCGAACCGTGGTCGAATTGGTTTTAATTAAATATATTTTTTAATATTATGTAACATTTAATTAATAAAATAACACAAAATTATATGAAATTAAGATATATAAAGTTATAAATTAGTATAAATAACCTTATTATAAGGCTTGTAAGACATAAAAAATTATTAATGATTAGTAAAATAATAGATATCTATGTGTAATCCTTAAATATATGTCTTTATTTATCTTAAAAATATTTTAGATTAAATAAAAATTAAAAAGAAATTATTTTTTTTTTTAAAAAGACCGGTTCAACCGATTTTCTGACCAGTTTTCACCGGTTTTTGACCTGTTTTCACCGGTTCTGAGAACCTCCGATTTTTTGGATTAAACGGACCGGTCACCAGGCCGGTTCCTGGTCGGACCGACCGGTCCGGTTTTCTAAACAATGGTTAATAACTTTATTTAATATTTTTTTAGAAGAAATTGATATTAGCCATTAATAATATTTTTATGGCCATATTATATATTTTAATATAATTATGAATAATATAGTTATAAAATTCTAAGACGTACTAAATAAAGGGGTCTAAAGTCCTTCTTTATAGACTTAACCATAATGCAAACCATGTTAATAATTACTAAAAATTACTTGTATTACTATTAAAAAAAAAGCATACAATCTATGACATCGATAAAAAATTTGTAATACTATAAGTTTTTAAGAATTTTCTAATGATTTAAAAAAATGTTAAATAGGGAAGTTGTAAAATTTAAAGAATTTAAAATAAATTTAAATTTGTCTACTTTAAATAATTAAAAATTTCATTAAACTAATTGTCCTTCTAATGAGTGTGCTTAGGACACTGGTTAAAGAACCATAAATAGAAGATTTTTAATTTTTTATTGAAAATAACGGTATATTAATTGCATTTATTGAAAATAATGATCATTTTGAAAACCACAAAAAATAGATTTTAGTTTTCAGTTTTAAGTTGTAAAAACTTAATTGAAATCTTTTGAAAACCAAAAACTGAAAACTCACAACTACCTCATACGGCCCTTAAGAAGTGTCTTTAGGAGACGGGTAAACATTTTCGGATTTTCCTTAGACTAATTCACC
This sequence comes from Sesbania bispinosa, assembly GCA_026901365.1. NCBI lineage: Eukaryota > Viridiplantae > Streptophyta > Magnoliopsida > Fabales > Fabaceae > Sesbania > Sesbania bispinosa. The sequence goes on from QLOH01000151.1 coordinate 657,715, forward strand.
ACATAATATAGAATTATTCCGACAATTAAGTTAAAGTATGCAATTAATGATCGGGTGGTTGAGGATGCGTAATATTCTAAAGGCTAATTTATTAAATGCATGTCTAAGCTTATCAATTGCGGCGCGATAGAAAGAGTCTCAGAGAGAAATTAGATATAGAGCGTCTGCGTGTGAGTGTGTCCTATATATTATGTGTGGCCTATTGGGAAATGAGAAATTTCAGGGTTAAGGAGATCCCACTATTTGCACAACTATATATATCACTTGACACAATCACGGGAAATTATTCAAAACGCGCATCCAATCAATGACAACATTTATTTACGTGCATCTAAATCATTTGATTGATATGATGGAGGATATATATACTAGTTTTTTAATATTGTATATGAGTTGTGTGCATTATTTGGTTGGTGAGGCTAGCTAACGACTAATATTAAACCCACTCTACTTCCTACAAGCTCTACCATTTTTGTTTGTATCTCCCTGATTACAATTTCGACCATTATTTGAAAGCTAAATCTGAACAATATATATGTATTAGTTATCCACATATATAGCAGTACTTTTCACTTTGTGTGCTCAATATTGACACGTACTCATTTTTTAGTTTTAACGCGATTTTGAATCATGTAACATTTTTTCACAAAAAATGTCTATAAATTTGTTTTTCGTGATCATATTTTTATTTGGAAAATGATTTTTTTGATACTTTAAAACAAAGTGTCATCAATGGTGTAAGTAGGAGAAAATTAAATAGAATAAAATAACAAAGAGATTGAGAAAACGAAAGATGTGATAAAAAAAAATAAGAAAAAAATAAATAAATTGAAGTTCTTCATGAAAGATGAGGAAAATAGATCACATGATTGGTGGTCTTGTAGTACGCTTGAAATCAGAACATAGGATATTCCACTTAACTCATGTTATGCTTCTTAGCCTTCACTGTGCTGTTTGATTAGGTTAAAGCCCCTATAATTCTTAGCCTTCACTCTGCTGATTAGGTTAAAGCCCCTATAATATGACTAGGTTATTTCCCAAGTCAAGTGTACGTACCCATATATATTTGATGAGCTAATAAGTGATTATAGCTAGGGTACTTAATTATTTTAAAAAAAATAATAAATTGGTGTAAATTCAATATTAATTAGCTAGTGTAATTTTATATTATTATTTAATATTAAAATAATATGTTATCACATTATTTATTAAGTTTAATAACTTATATTGTATTATATTCTTTAAATAACGTAATAATATACCTTGTTAAATAACAACATCAAACAATTTTTTATTAATAATGTATATCTGTTAAATTTTAATTGTAATACGAAAAGTAGTTCCTTAAAAAAATTACTCTACTAACTAGTAAGAAATAAAAAGAAATCCTATCAGAATTATTTATTTTAGGAAAAAAACACTTCATCGGTCTTGTTCACTTGTTTCAAAGTAGTTCCTTGAATTTTTAAATCAGTGTGAGAGATCTCAATATTTTTAAAACTTTCAAATAGATCACCATTCTATTCACTATAGCTAAAAGAAAATATAACTTTTTATCTCTTTATTATTATTTGCTATTAATAAATAAAATATCTAATAATTTCAAAAAATTAATTAAAATAAGGATTTCTTTTGAATTTTTTTAAGACAAATTTAGTATTATCATGTGTATTAATTAATTATTGGTTAATTAGTAGAGAATTCATGTGCATATGTTATCAGATTTTCTCAGAACTTATATATGGAGAATTCAAAAGACATGGAATTCATCTGGAATTGAAATTTTATGATGGCAATTTTAAAATGAAGAAAACTTTAAGGGGAATTTTTTGTTCTTTTGTCATTATTTTTATCAATGTTTTTATTTTTGTAATTTATCAAAACTATCACTGCTAACTTGCAAGCTGTTATATATATAGCGACAAAATATGTATTATCTAAATGAAATGCCTTAAGCATGTGATTTGGTGTTCAATTTTAAATTAAATCCATGTCTATATATATATATATATATATAAATAAAATGTCCGTTAAAAAGAGGTTACTAGTTTTAGCTTTTGCACCTAACTATACGTGGGCTGAGAATTAGTTATGACTTTCACTTCATTATTAACTCCAAACTGAGAATTAGTAGTTAGTTAGAGATAGAGAAGGCTTTAATTTGCGCAAGATGAGCTCACTAATTACTTGGAGTACAAGATCTTCCTTTCAATGTAATGATCACCAACTTAACTACCGACATATATTACTAGATTTTGAACCCCAAACACACAATGCAAGTACCTAAATCTATCCCTTAATATGAAGCTTGAGAATTTTTGTAGGCTAATTAAAATAACCAATTAAACAATTAATTATTGATTTGTCTATATATGCTTAGCGCGATATTATTTATTTATTTAATTAATTGGGCTATCGTATTAAACTTGGTCTCAATAATGGAGATAAGAGGGTTGCTATCACAGAGTGATATACTTAGAACCCGTGATCCTCAAGTTAGGAATTATATTAAATACTGGATTGAGACAGACATGCCATGCATGCATTTCACCTGTTGTAATTAAGGTATATATATAATTATTATTAATTATATACTACTACACATATAGTCATCACAAAGAGAAATTAATGTTTGAGTTAATATCACTGGAAACGCAATAACGTACTGGTGGTATACGGAGGAGAAGACAATAATATCAATTGGAGAAAGAGTTATATATGACAATGATCAATACATATACATACCCAGAAATTAAGCGGTGGTGTAAGAGACAGATTCGTGTCGATCGAATAATATTTGGATTCATACAAGTTATAATCAATCATCAGGAGGACTACTATATATATCAATCACAGCCTTACAAATTATTGGCATGGGATTGATCCCATTATTATCGGATGCAACGGCTGGGTTCTATAGAAGCCTCAAGAATTGTTTGATTAATTGGTATTCTAAAGGAAAACACTGTATAGATGCATAGGTGAGTGACCAATGATATATAGATTTAAATTGATTTGTTTTAATATGACAATAACTTGTCATCAAGTGGTAAAATAATATATATGAATCACTTGGTTCCGATATTGATTATCTGTGTTTAATAAAAAGAAAAGGACAAAAACTAGCTAGCTTGTTTGACATGCATGTAAATTAGCTTGAACGTACGCTATTTTAAATACAATTTAACAAGATAAATAGTGTAAACTCGTTTCCATCTAGATACTCGGAGTAAGTGTATCTAGCTATGAATATTCCCGAATACAAAAATGATTTAGGGACTCTAGAAATTAATAGGTCATAGGAGATGATTATTACCTAATGATTTGTATGGTACACCAAAAACATAGGAAAAAGAAATGGGTGGAAAAAAATTAGTCGGAGAGAATAATTCTATTGGCTATTACAGTGGCAAAACTCTTCACAGTGTGGGGGCTACAAAGAGGTTTGTTTGATCACTGTGTTGTGGTATTGAAAACTGAGGTTATTAATTGGGGACCAAAACTATTAAGGTCCTTGAATATTGTTGGAGGTCTAATCCCGACTTGCAGAATTTGCATGTAAAGAGATATTGGAGAGCATTACAGGTTGAAGGACGTCGAGCAGTCTGTGTTCTGAAAGAAAAGCTGAAGGCATTGGAGAGTTTGTTAAGGGAGTGGAATAAGGAAACATTTAGTAATTTGGATAGTAAAATTGAGGAGGCAAGAATTAATGCTGACTTGTTGGATTTGAAGGCTGAAGAGTGTGGGCTTTTGCAGGAAGAAGTTGAATACCGAAAGGAATGTCGTGTTCAATTTAGTCATTTCATGTATATGAAAGATAGCTTGCTTTTTCAGAAGTCAAGACTCAGATGGTTGAGAGAGGGTAATGCTAATACTAAGTTCTTTCATGGTTGTATTAATAGAAGAAGATTGCGGAATGAGATCAGATCTATATTGATTCACAATGTCCGGTACTCTGAACCAGTTGAAATGAAAGAGGGAGTTAGGAGTTTCTTTGAGCAACATTTTCTGGAGCATTTGCCTAGTAGACCTTGTATTTTGATGGAGTTCATTTCCAGCAGTTATCAGAGGATGAGGCTAGTTTGCTGATTTCACCTTTTTTTAGGCAGAAGTGAAGGAAGCTGTGTGGGATTGTGAAGGCTCAAAAAGTCCAGGTCCAAATGGTTATAATTTTAACTTCATTAAAGAATTCTGGGAGGTACTGAAATCTGACTTTTTAGCTTTTGTCAGTTTGTGCATGAATTCCATACTAATGGAAAGCTTGTTAAGGGATCGAACAGCTCTTTTATTGTGTTAGTTCCCAAAACATAAAATCCACAAAGAGTTGAAGAATATAGGCCAATTTCTTTAATTGGTTGTATCTATAAGGTTATGGCAAAGTTGTTAGCCAACAGATTGGGCAGGGTGATTAACAATATCATATCAGATTGCCAGTCAACATTTATACAAGGAAAATTTATTCTTAATGGCATTTTGATTGCAAATGAAATTGTAGAGGAGCTTAAAAGAGAGAAAAGAAGCAGCCTGTTATTTAAAGTGCACTTTGAAAAGACCTATGATTCAGTTAATTGAGCTTTCTTACAATATGTTATGGAGAGGATGGGGTTTCCATATAGGTGGAGAGCATGGGTAGCAGAATGTTTGAGCACTGTTAGGATTTCTGTCTTGCTGAATAAGAGTCCTTCTGGTGAGTTTGGTGTTGGGAGGGGATTAAGGCAAGGGGATCCTCTAGATCCTTTTTTGTTTCTAATTGTTGCTGAGGGTTTCCACGTTATGATGAGTAAAGCAGTTGACTCTCGGGTATTTCTTGGCCATCAGACTGGTAAAGACTCGGTGTTAGTGTCTCATTTGCAATATGCAGATGACACTATAATTCTTGGGGAGGTTTCTATGCATAATATTTGGGCTATTAAGGCTATCCTACAACTCTTTGAGTTGGTGCCGGGCCTTAAAATCAAATTTCAAAAAAGTAACCTTTATGGGGTAAACGTTGACGGGAGGATGTTGTATGGTATGGCATTATTTTTAAACTGTAAAGTGGGCTTCTTACCTTTTGTGTATTTAATTAGGTCTCCCTATTGGTGCAAATCCAAGAAAGTTGAATACTTGGGAACCAGTGATTAATAAGGTGAAGAAAAGGCTATCTAAGTGGAAAAGCAAAACTCTATCCTTTGGTGGCAGAAATGTCCTCTTGAAATCTGTTCTCCATTCCATCCCGGTCTACTTTCTTTCCTTCTTCAATGCGCTAAAAGGTACTATTTCTAAACTTGAATCTTTATTTAGGAGTTTTTGTCGGGTTGGAGTGAAGAGCATAGTAAGATTCCTTGGGTAGCGTGGAAGGATGTGTGTAGAAGTAAGAGACATGGAGGGTTGGGAATTAGAGACCTACGAGCTTTTAATTTCGCTTTGTTAGGAAAATGGAGATGGAGGCTGTTAGTTGACAAAAATAGGTTGTGGAATAAGGTGTTAGTTTCTATTTATGGTGAAGATATATATACTGAGGGGGAATTATAAGGTGCAGAAAGGATCAATGTGGTGGGCTGACTTGTGGAGTATTGATAAGGAAGTGAGAATTACAAATGGTTGGTTCTATAATAGTTGTGAAAAGATAATAGGAGATGGGTGTAATACTTACTTTTGGTTGGAACCATGGTCTGGACCGATAGCTTTTTGTGACAAATATAAAAGACTATTCTCAATTGCCAACAATAAAAGATCTCAGTTGCTGACTTGGTACCATGGAGTGATGGGTCCTGGGAGTGGATTTGGAATTGGAGGCGACCTCTTTTTCAATGGGAGCATGAACAACTAGCTTTACTATTAGTAGATATTGATTCTTTGTCCTTACAACCTGACAAATTGGATTCTTGGCGGTGGAATGTTACTAATGATGGTGTTTTTACTGTGCAGTCAGCTTATCAATTGGTGGTTAATGAAGATATATATGCAGATTTGCCTTTACACAGGTTTATTTGGTCAAAATTCTTGTTGTAAAAAATTTTTGGTTTCGTTTGGAGAATAATGTTAAATAGAATTCCATCAAAACAAAATTTGATCAAGAGAAATATATTGCTACATTCCGGTGGGTGTTGTGCGTGGTGTGGTCATGAGTTAGAGACAATTTCTCATGTGTTTTTTTAATGCTATTTTGCTTATTGCGTGTGGATGGCGTGCTTGAACTGGTTTGGATTAACCTCTGCCCTTCATAATTGCTCTTATTTTCATCTGGAAAATTTTTTGGGGCTTCCAATTTGCACAAATGAGAACAAATTGCGATGGTCAACGATTTGGATGACTATTATTTGGTCATTTTGGATTGCTAGAAATGAGCCTGTTTTTTCAGAAAAGACTATTTTGGAAGGTGATCTACTAGAGTTAATAAAAGTTCGATCATGGAATTGGCTGAATGCTAATGATACATCATTTCTTTATCATTCTTCCTCTTGGGCTGAAACTCCTTTTGCTTGCTTAAATTTTATATCCTAGTCTATTTGGATCTCACATGCAGCTGTTTTGGAGTATCGACTATTAAGTTGCTGAAGCCCCTGGGTTTTCTAAACTGATTCTGGGTTTTCTTTTTTGGTTGCTTTTGTAATGTAGGTGCAGGGGGTTAGTTTCATTTTTGGGTGTTGTTCATGTCTATCCTTATGGTTTTCTTATGTTGGTGGTTGTTTAGTTTTTGTCTTGTATTTTTGGGTTGGAGTACCCATTGTACTCCCCTTTTAATATATTCTCTTTGCTTAGCAAAAAAAAGTGTTTAATTTACATTTAGATAAAATTAATTTTAAAATTAATTACAGAAAATAATTTTTTTCATGAGTTATGGTGTAATTTAGTGGAAGTGATTTAATATTGTTTTTTTTAAAATCGATTTTACATTTCATGTGTTACATGTGATAATAAATTACGGTAAAACATTGATAACATGTCTAACTTCATTTTAAATATTATAAAAAATTATTTTCTTATTAACCACTTTCGTAAAACGCAGAATCGTTAACTTAATGCAAAAATATAAACCATACGTCAAATCATATAGAACCACCATCAACATAAGCAAATATTTAGGAATACATCCCCAAATCCAAGGTACTCATTAAAATTACAGACATGCAAATAAACTATGTGTTCTAGTAGTGAAAACAATATACTAATAACCTCAAAACAAAATACAAAGTGGAGGTCACGAAAACAAAGAGCTAAAACAACTAGACTCAAAAGAAACAGACAACTCTAATCATCACCACCAGACCGTGAGAAGCTACCCAAATACTTTGGATCCTCCTCAGGGTCTTCCTCTTCATATGTGCTATCCACGACCATATCCTTTGACGCACACGAAATGAGAATGCAGGAGGCACGTAAGCCAGTGAAGGTACATATACCCAAGGGCTCCAATAGCTCCACATAATCAGAACCCTCTAAAGTAGTTGTATAACGTGGCGAATAGGGGTTGTCGTAGTCGGATGCACGCTAAGATACAAATGAAGTTGGACGAGGATGTAAAGTAGTATAGCGGCGTCTAGAACTCCAACGTCACGGGGATGGAAAAAGTAACAAGTGGACTCCGTGGAAGACAGAGATGAGTGATTGAAACTTGAATCTGCCTAGTGTAGACGCACCTCCTAGGAACATTAGTGACCTTTCAGGTTTTGCCCCGAACCCACTTCAGTCGCACTATCATGAAGTTCATCAGATCCATCTTCAATACCAGTTATATGACGTATAATGAAAAGACACAACCAAACAACAAACAAAGCAAGGAGAGCGAGAACACTTTACATGAACTCACTGGTGTATGATATGATGACTAAAGTAAACATATACGGGGATTCACAATACAATTCATACAACAACATACCCAATCGGTCACATAGATAAGCATGACATCATGAAATTGTGCGAATATGCTAATGCAATGCAAGACAGTCGTATCATCTTCTATAATTTCCCATAACTACCATGTACTATGCAATGCATGAGGGCCCATGGTAAATTCATCATCCACAATGCACAACAACATTATCATAGGAAACGATCATGAGTTAGATTCGTACCAGCACCGGTACACAAAGCCATCGCTCTAAAATAATAATCATAATTTCACTAGTTGATCAACCAAAACATAAACTTCTAGACAATCTCCACTGATCAGGATAATGACAAAGTTTAGTCAAGGTAACCCGACCTTATTGGGGAAGTTCCGTCTAACAGGGGCGCAACTCGTGCCTTTGGTAAATTTTACTCGACCCGTATTCCACGCCCTCAAGGCCAAGAGAATGGACCCACTCGGTATTATTCATAGTCGTCTCTTTCCCATTTCACAAGGTACTACTTGTAGCTTCTCGTCCTGTCATAAGACCCATTGCCTTAGACATCACTATGCATATTAGGGTTGCACACGGGTTGGGTTGGATTTGCACTACTTTTGGACCCAACCCGATTAACCATGTTCGGGTAGGGTTTGGTCGGTTTTGCCATTTTTTGTTTTGGGGACCCAACCCAACCCAACCCAACCCAACCCAAATCGATCAAGTTTGCGTTGGGTGGGGTGATCGGGTCATGATAATTAAAGAAACTAATTTATAAAATTTGGTTATTTTTTATCACCATTTGGACTTCATAAAATATATAAACCTGTAGTCCCACATGGCAATAAAACGTACTGGGGACTAAAATGACAGTAAATTGTAACTTTGAAGGACTGAAATTATAAATAGGTTTTCTTGATCTAATGCAAAAAATATAAATAGGTTTTCTTCCCCAATTTCTTCTCAATTCATGTGAACATCTTAACCCTAGTTCTGTTTTAGAGACAATTAGACAAGATTTAAGACATGACAAATGGGGATTGTCAGAGCATTATCATTTGCATCAATTGAGGAAGGTATCAAATCTTTCATGGAGTGGTTCATGGAAAAAGAAGGGAAATTATACGAACCTAAATCTTAGGAGATTACCCTCTAGAAATGGGTATTTGGCTGTTTGAAACTTGTGTGTTGTCATTATAGTGTGGACTCAAATTGCTCAATGTTGTTTTTGCATAATGGTGAATTCAATTACAAATACTTTGCTTGAGTCGATGAAGGGGTCGAGTGAAATTCTTTAACCGACAATGAGAATTGGAATGAATTATGGAGGAATGAGTAATACACATCCAATAATGAAAGTCTACACTGAAGTTAGGAGCCTTAAGCATTTTATAATTTGAATGTGGTGTGTCATGGTGTTTTGTTCAAGTTATTAGTTTTAATTTTGTTGGTGGAGTAAGTAATATATATTTTAGGGTTCAAGTGACAGTGAAAAGAGGGGGAGTACTAGGAGTCATTACTCTCATCCATAATTGTAAATTTTTCTTTTAACATTTGTAATATCTATGTTTATTGGAATAAAGATATTTTTTATAAATGTTCTATATATTTAATTTCTACAAAGAAGTAAATTAATCAGTATGACGACAAATCATAAGAATAACTTAAGAGTGAATGGCAAAATCAAATAAAGGAATATACTTCGTTGTTTACTAAAATTTGGTGATCAGATTTTATACTTACAATATTCAAAAGACATAACATTTAAGTCAATTATACAAAACACAACATTTACATAAACTTGGTGGTGCAAATGAGAATGTTATGATCCCCCACGAATCATTCCTCTAATCTGGTCTATTTATTTTTGAAACAGTATTAGGATTTTTAGTGTTCACATGAAGTGTGGAAAAATTTGGGGAAAAATACCTAATTACAATTCTTGCATTAAGTTGGGAAAGTTTCGTTTTAGTCAATTTGGTCCCTAATGGATCAAAGTTATCATTTAATGTTATCTTAATCCCTCATACGTGTTATAGCTACATGGGACTGCCACATAAGATTCCGCATGGAACTTAACGTGTCAAATCATCACTTCTATTAACGTTTACCAGACGGATATCGACGGAGGGATCAAAATGACTGACGGAAATATCTTTCAGGGACTAATGTGTTAATTTCTTTCTTTCAAGAACCAAATTGACCGACCTACAATCTTTCAGGGACCAAAACCACCCTTTATTCTATTTTTATCTCATTAAACAAAATATCATTTGTTTCCTAAATTTTACACAGTTTTTCATATATTCATAAGTAAATTACAATTAAATTAAGGGTTTGTCTACGGTGGACCATAGTTCACGTGGTCCAAAATGTGGAAATATAGTAATTTAATTTCCTAATCACCAAATTTAACGCTCATTTTATTAATGATTGATATATATTAAAATAGTTTTCAGTTGCTTTTATGTAATATTACTTGAAAATAATAAAAATTCAAATCGATATTACCATGTAATGTAAAATTTTACCTTTTAACTTTAAATTGATATATCCTTAATGATATTAGCATAGGTTGTATTGTAAATCCATATTTTTCCTTAAATTAAACTCAAATAGTCATATAAAGACTATTTAATAAAAAATAAAATTATATATGATCATCTTTTATTTGGTCCACCCTAGAATAGTCCATAAATTAATCCTTCCATTACTTAAAAAAGTAGAAGTATTAAATACTTTCACTAAAAAGCAAAATTAAAATGGATGAAGTTATACTAACATGATATAATAAATAATAAAACAAGGAATAGAATTATTATCTTTAAAATAAAGAGAGATGGTTCAAAACTATATCAATGAAAATTAAGAAAAACTCAGTAGTATACACTGAGTTTAATTAGTATAATTATTAAGATTAGTTTATCAACAATTAAATGATAAAGAGAATTATAAATCTTAGTGTGATAAAAATCAGAGTTTAATTAGTATACACTGACAATGAAAAATATAGTTTTACATTGTTATTCAATAATGTGTTACCGCATCATTTAATGAGCTTGACACCTCATGTGTGATTAAAATCATTAGTTGATGTGATAACACATCATTGGATGACAGTGTAAAACTTTTTACACTATATACATTAAATCCAAAAAAAATAACATGTAACAAAAAACTTTAAGAATTATTGAAGAAATTAAGAAAAATAAAATATTTTTAATTGAAAAACTAATTAAATAAAATATATAAGATATGGAAAATATTAAATTAAATATTTATTTAAAATTTATTCATTTTATTTATCAGAACTTGTCTTTTTAAATACAAATTGACTAACAAACTAATCTATATATAAAATCTTGCTTAATATTTTAGTAAACTGAAACATAAAAGAAAAATAACACTAAAAATAAATTTACAATAATTATTAACTACATAACTAACAATTTTTTAATAAGATATATTAAATTAAACCTAAAAATTAAAAAGTTTCGTATAGAAACTAATTTTATCTATTACAACGTATGTAGGAGAGACATATAATTTCATAAGAAAAAAAATTAAGAGAATGACATGACTGAATTAAACTCAATTTAATATGGTGGATCCTTTCTAACCTTTTTTTTTTCATTGAATCATCTTTCAATCGATCGTTTTACATCTGAAATGTTTTTTTTTTTAATTCTGTTACCGAATCATCTCAGGATTAAATGATTTTTTTGTTCCATTAGGATATATATATGAATTATTTGATTTTGATGCGATGTCACACCTACCAACCGCGTGGGCCTGATTTTGTACCAATTTTCGTCCATAAATTATTATTGAACTTCGATCGACAGGATATTAACTGACTGAACTAAACCTAATATTTCGGTCTTGATTTTTTCTACATATATATAATGTTATACAATAAATAACTACAAATATTGGATTAGTAATCAGGTTATCCTGCAAATTAAAGTGCAAACCGAGCTTAGTTAGCAGCATGCCAACCTATATGAAAGATTCTGTTTCTTCAAATAATGACATTGAAAAATAATTAAACAAAAATTTCGATCATCATTAAAATCTCTGTCTACACGTTGCACGCGATCGAGAATAGAAATTGTGTATGTATAAATTTAGAGAAATTAATTAAGAACCTAAGCTTCTGTTCAGATTTCAAGTATTCTGGTTAACAACATGTTTGGTTTAGCGTTGAAACGTGTTAAACTCACGTTTCTAATACTAGAAATAATTACATTGGGGAATCCAAACTTGAGTTTAGCGTTGAAACTGTGTGTTTGATTTAGGGTTGAAACTAACCAATTACTCAAATTTAGATTCCCCAACGCAATTATTTCTAGAGTTGAAAACGTAAATTTACCATGTTTCAACGCTAAACCAAACATGCTCTGAGTGGATGTGGATGCGGGTGCATATATGTCTTCATAGTGTGTAAGAAGAATTAACGTTGACCATTTATATAAATAATTAAAATTGGTTTCTTTCTGGTATAAATTATTTTTTAACAATGATTATATAATAAAATTAATAATTCTTTAATATGTTCTCATTCTCTTTTTATTCAATTAATAAAAGCATTCACAAATGGTGAGTTAGCTTAATTAAGATCATCATGTGAAATTAAACTGCGTTCACAGGCGCCTAGCTAGCTAGTTGTTAATCACCATATAAAATAATTAGCTAGCTAGATAGATACAAATATATAATGGATAAGGTAGTTTATTGAATCACCTAATTGTCTAATCAACAGGAATTTGTCTTTCCCTACGAAAATCCAAGGTAACGAGTTGCACTCTTAACATGTCCTGAAATTTTGTCCATTATTGATCACCGAATAAAATAGTTTTCGTTAAAAAAAATGTAACTGGTTTTCGTTTTTCCCCCTAAAAAATGTCTATCTCCGTGTTTGCTAATATGGCATGCATATAGTCCAAATTAACTAACTACATATACTATAACTTATACAGCAAGCTTATACGTCGCTAAAAATTAGAATGTTCCATAGAATTAATAATGGATGAAATATATATGTTAGGTTATGACTTTATTATTCCTTCAATTCCCTCAAGCAAAAGTACACATTATTATTATTTTTAATATAGATATTTTTTTAATGACAGTTAATAATCGTTAATTGAAGAGTCTTTGAGGGTATTTTCCCTTTTTTTAATTAGTAACACTTAAACACCTCTATTTTTTTTCATATACTTAATTAACTATATATTAACTTTGAGTTAAAAGAAATAAAATTTTGATTATATATATAATGTTGATTTTTTTGGTAATTATATAATGTTGATTTTGAGACTTCACATAAAATGTTCATTTAATGTTTTAAAGTCGTGGATTTTTTTTAAAAATGGCTTAATTGCACTTTTGGTCCCCCTATTATCATCAATCCGCGATTTTGGTCCCCCTACTTTTTTTTCGCGATTTTGATCCCCCTATTATTCCAAATTCGTGATTTTGATCCATCTAACACATAGATTTTGAAAATAGGGGGACCAAAATTTTGAACTAAATCGTGAATTTGGAATAACAGGGGGACCAAAATTGCGAAAAAAAAGTAGGGGGATGAAAATCGCGGATTGCAATTAGGGGTGTAAGAGGGTTCGGGTCGACCCGCCAACCCGGTCGACCCGACCCGATCCAATTAAAAAATCGGTTTGGGTTGGGTGCAGGTTCGGTTCGGGTCTTGTTTGGATCAACCCGGCTGTTGATTGGTTCGGGTATCGGGTTCTCATTTTCAATACCCGAGCAACCCGAACCCGAACTACATTGCTATTTGCTCTCATGTGAAAGGTTGAGTGAGGGAGGGTTACTTACTTACTTTCACAAATCACACTCACAGATTTTTCCCCCTTTCTCCTTCTCGACTTGTGCCCTAGCCAGTAGCCTCCGTCGTCCCCTAATCTCCCTCGCCCCCTTACTCCCCATCGCGCCGCCGCCGTTAAACAGTGTCTCCTCCCCTTATCGCCGCCGTTAACATCGTCTCTCTCGTTCCCTAATCTCCCTCGTCCCCTGTTCTCTCTCTCGTCGTCGACCCGTACTGTCCTCCGTCCCCCACCGTTTTTGGGTGCGTCGCTGCCGTTTACAGCTTACCCTCCCTTTGTCTCCGCCGCTCGTGGTTGCCGGAAGTGTTATCCTCCCTTGGCAAGGATTGTTCTGCTTTCAGGTAACCCTAAGTCCCTAACCGTGTGTCTTTGTTTGGTTTTTGTAGAATGGTTCTCTATCAAGAAAGGGAAATGTCTTTAAGAACATCTAATTTCACAGTATACATTGTGGGATATAGTTTGAAGCACATTGAGGTTTCTCTTAAGTCTGCTGAATTTTAAATTAAGATACTGAAAGGTAACCCTATCAATGTAATATAGATTTTAATATCAAATTAGGGATTAATACTTAAATTTAAATAAGCTTTCTGCACTTATGATGAAAACAGAATGGAAAGTTTGTCTCATGTTGTGTTTTAATGTTAGTGAATTAAGTGGTTACGGCTAGGGAAACTGATATGCAGCTATATTATGCAGCTATATTATGCTCCTGTGCAGTTAAATTAGTCTTACACTTTATGTTGATCAATGGAATGGAATGAAATTTACTGTGCAATCCATAGTAAATACAATGAGATAACCTATCTGTGATGGGATGCAAACTTTCAACTTCAACAGTAAATTTCATTCCATTCCATTGATCAACATAAAGTGCAGTTAAAACAGAATGATGAAAACAGAATGGAAAGATATCAGTTTTTCCCAATTTTTATGCAGCTATATTATGCTCCTGTGCAGGAATAGAATGGGCTAGCAAGAAAGGGAAATGTCTTTATGAGAATTCACACCTTACTGATTTCTGTTTTGATGATTTTATTCGCTTTCTAAGAACATCCATGATTAATGCTCACTCAGTTTTTTTAAATTCATGCAGAATGGAAGAGGTTACAGCACCACTTGGAACTAAAAAATCTAGTGGTACCCAAGTGGGAAGTGCTCCATCCCCACCACCACTTGGAGCTGCAACAATGGGAGGCGTAGAGGCACCAACTGAACCAGTTCCAAATGTAGAACCTTCTATGCCAGCCCCTACTCAAGCTCCAACACAAACTGATCCGTCTACACAAGAGGTATGTGGCAAAAGGAAACCTAGTAGACCACCTTCTAGTTGTTGGACTCATTTTAAAAGGGAAGGGGATAAGGTTGTATATAACTATTGTGGTAAAACCTATGCATGCAATAGTTCTAATCATGGGACCACAAACTTGAACAAGCACCTGAAAGTGTGTCCTAAGAACCCATCTAGGGAAACTGATAAGAAGCAAAAGACTCTTCATCTTAGAAAAGAATGTGAAACTGATTCTGATAATTCCATTTCATTCAAACTTATTGAATTTAGCCAGGAATTGACTAGGAATAAACTTGCTAAGATGATTGTTGTTGATGAGCTTCCTTTCAAGTTTGTTGAGAACTTAGGATTTAAAGAATTCATGGCTACTGCTCAACCTAGATTTAAAATTCCTAGTCGTGTAACTGTTGCTAAGGATTGCATGGAATTGTATGTTGAAGAGAAGGTGAAATTGAAGTCTTTGTTGTCTTGTAACTTTCAAATGGTTTCACTTACAACTGACACCTGGACTTCTATTCAAAACATGAATTATATGTGTGTTACTGGGCATTATATTGATCAGGGGTGGGAATTGAATAAAAAGATACTCGGTTTTGGTTTGATTGCTGACCATAAGGGGGAAACCATAGGCAAAGCTTTAGAGCAGTGCATCAAGGATTGGGGGATTAGTAAGGTTTGTTGTGTGACTGTAGATAATGCTAGTGCTAACAGCACAACTTTAGCATATTTGAAGACAAGTTTGAATGATTGGAATGGAACTACTCTATTGGATGCAGAGTATATGCACTTGAGGTGTTGTGCTCACATTTTAAATTTGGTTGTTTCTGATGGGATGAAAGAGATGGATAGTTCTATTGCTAAGATTAGGGCTTCTTGTAAGTATGTGAAAGCATCTCCGGCTAGATTAGCTTCTTTTAGAAAGTGTGCTGAAGAGGCTAACATATCCACTAAGTTGATGCTTGTGCTTGATATGCCAACTAGGTGGAATTCCACCTATTTGATGTTGGATATTGCTGAAAAGTATGAAAAATCATTTCGTCGTATGGAATTAGATGATCCTTTTTATCCTCCTGCTGTTGCCAATGAGGGGGGACCCCCTGATAGTGATGATTGGAAACGTGCTCGTATTTTCAGGGAGTTTTTGAAAATTTTCTATGATGCTACGTTGTCTTTTTCTGGTTCATTGCATGTTACCTCTAACAGTTTCTTTCCTCAGTTAAATATCATTCAAGAGACAATTCTATCTTGGATGGAGGGGGATGATGGGGTGTTGAAACGGATGGCAACAAGTATGAAAACTAAATTTGACAAGTATTGGGATTTTAGTAGTGGGAGGAGTGTGAATTATCTCTTGCTTGTGGCTGTTTTCCTTGACCCCCGGTATAAATTTGGTTACTTTGAGGACGCTTTTCCAGCATTGTATCCAGAAAAGAGTAGTGAGATGATAAAAAAATTGGAAGACATAATCAAGAAGTTGTTTGCTCAATATGTTGAGTGGTATCCTCTTCCAACTGATACTCGTGATGTTGCTGTATCATCATCAGATGTTTCTTCACAATCACATTTAACACAGGGGAGTCAAAGTAGTGAAAGTGGGGTTAGAAGAGGCCGTATACTTACAAAGTATAGAGAAAAAATGAGGAAGAAACAAGGTGAGCACAAAAGAAATGAGTTGGAGAGATATATGGAGGATGAGGTAGAAGATGATTATGATGGATTTGGTATTTTAAGATGGTGGAGAAGCAAGAGTCAAAAGTATTATGTTCTTTCCAATATGGCTAGGGATATATTAGCCATCCCAGTGTCCACAGTATCATCTGAGTCTGCTTTTAGCACTGGAGGGCGAGTTCTTGATCCATATCGCAGCTCATTGCATCCTAACACTGTAGAGGCTTTGATTTGCACTCAGAATTGGTTGAAGCCCCTTAAAAAGGTTGTTGATTCACAACAGCCTCAATTAATTGATCGGATTGAATCAGGTATGTTTAATTTGAATTCTATTTATCATTCAATTGAAAGATTAAAAATATATAAATATATGTGTGTGGGTGTTTAATTTTAATACATTATTTTCTTGTTAATAGAGATGTCCGGGATTACAGCCTTTGCAGCTATTGAGGAGGTTGGAGTTGATGTCGCGTTTACAACCTTGCAGTAAGACTACATTTCATATCTAAAATTTTGCATTATAACCTTGCTTACATTTAACTTCTATTTACATCCAACACTTATTTATGTAGGGGAGATTTGGCTGGTTAAATACCTAGCAAGAATGAAGGTGATTGGAGCATGGAGGATTGAGGAGACTTATTTTAGAGAGACAAGATTCCAATTTCAAAATAGTATTTGTAATTTGTTACTTTTATAACTTAGTGTGTGGTAAATTGGTAATGCACTTGATGTGTAATGTTTGTGTATTGGTTTTGTTGTTTGTTGTCTTGATACTTAATTTTATAACTTGGTGTATGGACAATATGGTAATGCTGCCTGCACTTGATGTGTATTGGTTTTGGTTTTGACTCTTTTGAGCACTTTGTTTAAATTTGTAACAAAATAATGTGTGGATGAAGTCCATATAAATTTGTGCTTCTATGTATAAATTAGTAGTTCTAGGTATAAAATAGGTTCTGTTAATTTTTTTTCTATTTTTTTCAATTTTTTCAGATTTTTTTGGATTTTTCTGCACAGGGCCAAATTTTATTATTATTTTAATCTAACCCGAGACCCGACCCGACCCAACATGTAGATGGTCGGGTTGGTTCGGTTCGGGTTGTGTTACAAAAAAAGCTGAATCCGAACCAACCCAAACCGAGGAGAAACAATTGGTTTGGACTCTTATTTACCCCAAACCCGACCCGACCCGTTTACACCCCTAATTGCAATGATAATAGGGGGACCAAAAATGCAATTAATCCTTAAAAAAAAGGAAACATTGAAAATCTCAAAGAAATGGGAAAAATATTCTTGATCATCAACTTATTCACTTTAACTACGGACCAAAAATAATTTGGCCTAATAGTGGACTATGGAGTGGACTAATTATTACACACAATCACATGTAATGTAGGATTCTAGTAATATTCTTTAAATTAAATAGTTAAGATCAAGAATGTGTGCAAAACTACATATTGAAAAGTCAACTAATGTTGAAAAAAAAATTAGCTAGATAAAAGTAGATAAACTAATTAATTTTAATAAAAGTGTTTATTAACATTTATTAAAAAATATAAAATGACATGAGAATATATAATTAAAATGACAACGGTAAATCAGCGTTGTTAAAAGATAAAATTGTAAAATAATTCGGCTACTAAAAAAAGACATTATTTTTATAAAAGCTTGTTCAAATTAAATAGATTCAAAAAGAGCTATTAATTATCTAAAAAGGTTATCCTATATATTAAACACAGATTAAATCAATCAAGCTACATACTCCAGGAAGATAACTTTTTTAGTAATTGGTGAGTTAACGTTGTTAAAAGATAAAATTGTAAAACAATTTAGCTAGTAGCTGAAAAAGAACATTTTTTTATAAAAGCAAATTGTTGCAAGTGATAAGTCGACTGAAGTGGAGTTTAAGATTTTTTTATTTCTATTGGTTTTTCTATTATGTTTTATGTATTAATTTGAATGAACATACCTTAATTTTATTGTTTATCTGAGCATTGCAAAATCTCTCTGTTATGGTTATGATCTATTTCATATAAGTGTCGTTTGATTGTCTTTTAGGCTTACTATGACGATCTTTGACAAAAAAAAGTGTTATATTTTAAACTGAAGAAAAAATAAAGTAATTTTAAGTATATTTAAAAAATAGAAATGTGATTTACATATGCAGACGCGTGTTTATGAGTTGGAATCTCTTGATACATGGTGTATTTATATCATTTACGCTATGTTTGGTTCAATTAGGGAAATATGAGAGAGAGAAGTAGAAAAGAGAGAAATAGAGAAGAGAGAAAGTTGTGTGAATTTGAATAGAAATTGAGGTTGTTTGGTTTAAGAGAGATAGAAGATAAATTAATTTGAATAGTTGTTTGGTTGTATAGAAATAAAGTGTAAGGATCCTCTCCAGCCCTCTAGCCCTCTCCAGCCAAGTTTAGCTACGGAACAACTGCGGATTTAAACTTGGCTGGAGATGCTGGAGGGCTGGAGAGGATCCGGATCCAGAAATAAAGAAGAGAGATGTATTAATTTTATGAAAGACTCAAATGCCCTCTCAAAGTGAATAACATCGGGGTATTTTAGTAAGCTTTTTTAAAAATAAAGTTAACAATGGGGTATTTTTGTATTTTACTTATTTAATGTTTAACTCCCCTTAATCTCTCCTCAATCTCTTATCGGTTGTGAAGAGAAAATTTCGATGGTGGGTCCCACCATAAAAAAGCTCAATCTCTCCCTTAAATTATCATTACCAAACGAGGGTGAAGAAATAAGACATTGAAACAAACAAAGGGTTAGTAATATTTTATATATTAAATATGTAATTATCAATTTCAACTAAATCATGTGAGATTATTAGGATGGTTATGTATATCAAATTTTAAATATTCATAAATATATAATATATTTTAAAATAAAATGGAGTAATGTATTAATTAAAATTTGAATTAAAATTTTTTTTATAAATTATCCACTTCATGCAAACTCTTAGTTTTATGTTGGGTTTATATAATTTTTCATTTATAATATTGAAGCTATTAAATGGTGTATATGTACAAAACTCACACCTTAATGGATCTCTATCTCTCCCCTTTTATTTATATATATAAAAAAATGTTTCAATTTACATTAGTAGTGTAAGTTATACTAAATATTACACCATTGATAACTTTAAATTGAATGTGAATTTCATTTATCTTTTTTTTATGAGTTAAGGGGTCAAAAAGACCAGAGAGAAACAAAAACACAAAATTACCTATCTACCCTCTCATACCAGGTACCAGCTAAATCAAAAAAGAAAGGAACTAAAGATAAACCAGGAATTGAACTAAAAAACCTAAACCTAACAGAGGCTTCCAAACCCTCCTTAGCAAAAGAATCAGCTAATGAATTAGCTTCTCTGAGTGTATGCTGCCAAACCACTGCATCAAAACCTTGCGTGAGGTCCAGGATTTCCTTCACAATACTATAGCTGGGATGAGATTCATTACAACCATGCTTCAAGAGATTTATTGCCAGCAATGAATCAAATTCGAAAATGAGAATAGGAACATCACCTAGGTTTTCGAAGAAGGCACCCAAGAAAGTTCCCCATTCATCCCTAATAGCACCACCACAGGTCGCGACTCTCGGAGAATGAGCTCGAGCTTTGTCAGAATTCACTTTAACCCAATCTACAGGGGGCACCATCGAAGAAGGTAGCTATTTGAAGCTCTCTGAACATTAGGGTTTGTATTCTTCACTGTATTTGCATCTAAAATCGCCTTGCATTGGTTGTTGATTTTATTAACCAGAACTTCAATGGAATCCCTAATATTGTTGAAAACAATATTATTCCTGTGCATCCAAATAATCTCCAGGGTACATTCGAAAAGAGTAGCTTGTTGCTGTCTAGAGGGATGGGATGACTTGCTCTAAAGGTTATCCATTAGCCAATGGTGAAGGGTTCTGTGATTGAAGAGTATCTTCTATGGTCCTTCCAGGTAAGGACCTTCTCCCAAATTTTCCTGGATTCTGAACAGTATCTGAATAGATGTAAAGACGTTTCTGGTTCTGATCTACATAGGACACACTTATTGTCTATAGATATGTGTCTGTTATACCTCTGAACATTAGTTAGGATAGCAAAAGTGGCAAGTTTCCATAATAACAAGTGAATTCTTTGTGGTCCCTGCCAACTCCAAATTCTGTTGAATAAGGGGTTATGAGAAACAGTAGAATCTGATGTCAAGTAATCATAGGCAGATTTAATGGTAAAACACCCATCAGGGGTGCTCTTCCAAGAAAATGTGTCATTGTTGGAACCATTTATAGGAGGACTCTGTTGAGAGAGAATTTGGCAAATCTCTTGAGGTAAAAAGTGATTTAACCTCTGAAAGTCCCAATCATCTGAATCGGTGATGAAATGTGCAATTGGTAAGTCAAGGTCAGTAGATTCAATATCTTCCTTAGCATAGGTGATAAGGGAGTCTAAATTAGGAATCCACTTATCTTGCCAGAACAAAGCCTTCTCACCATTATTGATTCTCCACACACAATTAGAAAATAAGTTATCCCAGTTCTCACAAACCCCCTTCCAAAGGTTGGAATCACCATTCCTGTGTTTAATCCTGGGAATAATAGCATCCCCACAATTGTATTTGGCCCTTAGGACCTGTATCCATAATTCTTCTGGTTGATGAATAAGAGCCCACCCAATCTTCATCATGTAGGCTTTATTTTAGAGCTGGGTATATGGGCCTGGGCCCGCGGGCCGGTCCGCAAAAAATGAACCGCATTGCGGGCCTGGACCACAAAAACATAGGCCCATTTAAGAAGCGGGCTAAATGGGTTTAACCATTTAACTCGCGGGCTTAAATGGATTTGCCCGCAAACCCGCGGGCTAACCCGCGAACTACTTTTTTTTATTGCAAATTTTTTATTTTACAAAACTAAAAAGTTTAAATTTTAAAACATAAAAAAAAGAGACAAAAAAGACCCGTGTAAATGTAACCCCGTAAACCCTAATCTTCATTTCCTTCCTCTTCTCTCACACTTCCTTCCTCTTCTCTCATTCTAAGCTGCCGCCGCCAGCCCCCTCGCCGTCGCGCCGTTCAGCCTCAGCTCTGATCGTTCGCGTGCCAGCCTCCGCGTCGTGCTCGTCATTCAGCCGCCAGCGTCCGATCGTCATCGCGTCGTTCAGCCTCAGCTCCGAACGTGCTCGTCGTTCAGCCGTTCAGCTCCGATCATGCTCGCCGTCGTCGTTCAGCCGTCGTTCGTCTCCGACTCTCCGTGCAGCTGCTTGTAGTCAGGTAATGGCACAAATGACACAAATGCTATGAATTAAAGCCCTTAAAAGGTCATTAGTAATGTTAGAAAGCTTTGGGTTATGCCTGATGATGATTGTTCCCCTGTTCTTGGTTTACTGCTGCATGCTCTATTCTTAGAATTCCATATGATATTAATGTTTCACGAGTTTATGCCTGATTATTGTTCCCCTGTTCTTGGTTCATTGGGCTGTTATTAAATATCCTTTGATAAGAAGATGGGATACATAGAGAGTATAGCCCATTGTACTCCCTGTTCAGACCTAATGAATTTGGTTCATCATAAATTTGTGTGTTCTTAAGGGATTAATACTGTGTGTTCATTGTGAATAATACTAGTACTAAATCTGTGTGTTCATTGTGAATAATACTAGTACTAAATTTGTAAATGAATTTTGTGAATAAATTTGTAAATTAGAACTCTAATATGTGTGTTTATTGTGTTAAATTTGTGAATAAATTTTGAAACTATAAAACATGTATTGTGCAGGACTGTGCAAAACCTAAAATATGGAATTTTCTGTTGGTAGTGAAGCTATTGGAAGTAAGACAAATCCTACTTCTTTTGCAACTGAAGCCAATCCTATTCCTGTTAATGAGGATTCTAAAATAATAAGTAAGAGGACTAGGAATGTTTCATCTAATGTGAGGAATTATTTTGAAAAAATTATTGATAATGATGGGAAGGAAAGGGCACAATGTAAAGGTTGTGGTAATTCATATGCTGCCGGGGGTAATAAGTATGGGGCATCCACTTTACAACGTCATCTTGGTAAATGTAAACATGTGCCTAAATTAGCTGATTCTGAGGTGGGTAAGCTTATACATGACCATACTGCAAAATTAAAAAGTAGAAAAGTTGATCAGAGAGTGGTGCGTGATATAATAGCAATGGCTATCATAGAGCATGACCTGCCATTTTCTTTTGTTGAATATAGAAGGATTAGAGAATTGATAAAATATGCAAATCCTGACATCAAGATTTATTCTATACGTGTAACCACAATGGATGTGATTGACATGTACAAGAGTGAAAAAAGGAAATTGAAAGAAGTAATGCGCCGTGCTCCAAGTAGAATTTGTCTAACTTCTGATGTGTGGACTTCTTGTACTACTGATGGGTATATTTCTTTAACTGCACATTTTGTGGATGAAAATTGGAAACTTGATAGCAAAATTTTAAATTTTGCTCCTTTCCCCCCTCCACATTCTGGAATTGAATTGGCTAGAACTGTTTTTGAATTTTTTCAAGATTGGGGGATTGATCAAAAAGCTTTTTCTTTAACTGTGGACAATGCAAGCTCTAATGATAACATGCAAGAAATGTTGAAAGAAAGACTTATTGTTCAAAACAATGGTTTATTGTGTGGTGGGGAGTTTTTCCATGTTCGATGTTGTGCTCATATTTTGAATTTGATTGTTCAAGAAGGTTTAAAAGTTGCTAGTGGTGCTTTACACAAAATAAGAGAAAGCATTAAATATGTTAGAGGTTCTGAGGCGAGAATGAATGCTTTCAAGGCATGTGTTCAAGAAATTGGGGGTGTTGATACTAATGTTGGTTTGCGCATGGATGTCCCTACTAGATGGAATTCTAGTTATTCAATGCTTGAAAGTGCACTTCCATATAGGCGTGTTTTTTTACATTTGGTTTGCATGATACAAAGTATAAATATTGTCCAACTAGTGATGAATGGAAAAGAGCTGAAAAACTGTGTCAATTTTTGAAGCCTTTTTATGAGATCACTACCTTGATATCTGGATCATCTTACCCAACTTCTAATTTGTATTTCATGCAAGTGTGGAAAATTGAGTGCCTATTGCATGAAAATTTGCTCAATGAGGATGATGTGCTTAGGGAGATGTGTGGTAGAATGAAGGTGAAATTTGACAAGTATTGGAGTGATTATAGTGTGGTGCTTGCTATTGCCAATGTTCTTGATCCTAGGATGAAATTTACATTTTTGGAGTATTGTTATAAAAAACTTGGTCTTGATCCAACCTCTTACCAAGCAAAGTTAAAAGTTGTGAGAGTGAAGTTGTATGCCCTATTTAATGAGTATGTCAAGAGGTCAAGTAGGGAATCATCTTCATCTCTTACTCATCATCAAAACAATGCTGAAGTTCAACCACCTCAATTTTCTCCCAATGTTGATAGTTTTGAAAGTAATGTTCCTCAAGGAGTTATGGATGTAAGTTTATACTTTCTATTCTTATTATTATTGTTGTTGGTTTTTTAACTAATACATTTACAATTTTTGTTTGTATAACTTTTTAATTTCTTGGTTGGTTTAGGAATTCATTGAATATGAGAAACAAACTATAGAAGTGTGTGGTTTAGGGTCACAATTGGTTGGTTTATGGATGATCCAAGACTTCTTACAAAATACCATCCAAAACTTGATGTGTTGCAATATTGGAATGAAAACAAGATTCGCTTTCCAGATCTTGCTTTGTTGGCTTGTGATATTTTGAGCATTCCGATAACAACTGTGGCTTCTGAATCCGCTTTTAGTATTGGCTCACGGGTTCTTAACAAATATAGAAGTTCCCTTCTTCCTGAATAATGTGCAAGCTCTGATATGTACAAGAAATTGGTTACTAGGCTTTGAGTTGGAAGGTACCTAATTATTACAACTTATGAAATTTATGTTATATGAATCTTTATTTTATTCATACATAAATTTATTTCTAATTTAATATTTTTACTTTTTTATTTGACTTGTAGGAAATGAAGACCAAGCTATGGTGGTTGAGACAAAGAGTGATCCACCTAAATTCAAAGTTGGGTCAAACTTGCAAACCATTTTGGAAAAAGATGAATGAATGATTTTATCTTATTTCAAATCTACTTGTGTTATTTTAGTTGGATTAGAACTCTATTGTTGGATTGTTGTTAATGGTGGTGTTTACTTTTACAATTGAGACTTTTGTGTTGATGAGTGAATGACTATTTGTATTAGACTATGACTATTTATTGTATTTTTAAGCCCTTTATGTTTGGTGAATGATTGAATGGTGATTTTAGTATATTAATTTATAATCTCTGATTTAATAATTCAAGTGAATTAAATTATAAACATTGATTTGTAATTTATAACAAAAAACTAAAATTTATGCTTTTTTTCTAGAATTTTTTTCATTAAAACCATTTTTTTGAATTAAAACCAATTTTTTTGAATTAAAATAATGTTTAAGTACTTAAGCGGGTTGGTCCGCTAACCCGCGGATTTACGCGGACCACAAAAAACCAGGACCATTTAACATGCGGGCTTAAACGGTTAAGCCCGTTTGCCCGCGGGCCGGTGCGGGCTGGCCCGTTACCCAGCTCTACTTTATTTACATCTCTGGTTTTTCTAAGACCAAGCCCACCAGTCAATTTGGGAGAACAAATTTTATCCCAATGAACCAAATGAATTTTCCTTTTTGAATCTGTATCACCCCATAGGAAGCTTCTACAATTTTTGTCTAATTCCTCATAAACTGAAGAAGGAAGGTAATTAGATTGCATAAGGTAAGTAGGCATAGCATTCAATACTGATTGAGACAGAGTAAGCCTTCCAGCATAGGAAAGATTTCTAGCTTTCGAAGAAGATAATCTCTTCTTAGTATGATGAATGACATTCTGGTAAGTTTTCTTTGTGACCCTATTATGATGAATATCTACTCCAAGGTATCTTCCCAAGTCATTAGTCCTTTGAAATCCAAGATAATCTGAAATGTCTTTTCTAACCTGCATACAAACATTAGGAGAAAAGAAAATTCTAGTTTTATCCTTGCTGACTTTCTGACCTGAACACTTACAGAAAACATCCAAGAATAAGATAGTTTGAATAATTTCAACCTAATCCATGGAAGTGAGAAATTTTGGGTCCCCTTCTACCTACTTTAAAAGGTTTCCAAAATTTAAACTCAACAGCCAAATTGATCATTTGAAACAATCTCTCTAAACATAATACAAAGAGATAGGGGGAATAGGATCACCTTGTCTGATACCCCTAGATTGAGAAAAAAAAGTCAAGAGTCTCCCCATTAACAAGCAACCTCATATTAGGAGTAGAAATACAATTCCAAATAACAGAAATTAAAACTTCAGGGAAACCAATATCATGTAGAGTATCTTTTATAAAATACCAATTAAGTCTGTCATAGGCTTTTTCGAGATCAATTTTAATGGCCATCCAACCTTTTTTTTCCTTTCTTTTTCCTCATTGAGTTAATAATCTCTTGAGTGATTATAATATTATCTCTGCTATGTCTACCTTTAATGAAACTACTTTGGTTAGGACCAACTAAATGACCCATCAAGTTTTTAATTCCCAATGAGATCAGTTTAGTAATTATCTTGTATGAAACATTACATAAACTGATAGGTCTATATTGTTTTAAATTTACACCAGTATCAATTTTAGGAACCAGAGTAATTAAAGTATCATTTATAGTAGCAATAGTATAAGGAGAAAACCATACATGTTTAACAAAATTACAGACAGAAGGGCCCAGAGTGCCCCAATGATGTTGGTAGAAAACAACATGAAGCCCATCAAGGCCAGGAGCTTTCAAACCTCCCATAGAAAAAATAGTTTGCCTAATTTCCTCATCAGTAATGGGTTTAGACAACTCATTTAATTGCTCACTAGACAACTCAGGGAAACTATTTTTAAGAGGAAAATTGTCACAAACCCCATCCTCCTGAAAAAGCTTCTTATAGAACTCAGTACACATAGTTTCCAACTCATTTGTGTCAGTAACCCAGTCCCCATTATCGTTTTGCTGGCACTCAATTTTATTTTTCTTGCGTCTGGCCACAGTAACACCATGGAAATACTTAGTATTACGATCCCCAAATCTAATCCCTTTACTCCTAGACTTTTGGAACCAAAGCAACTTTTCCTGAGCCGAAACCTGTTCACATTCACTCCAAAGTTTTTTATAAAGATGAGGGAGACTAGGGTCATTAGAAGAACTCATTTTCCTGTCAATTCCTTCTAATCTCCTGATAAGTCTCCTTTTCCTATGAAAAATATTACCATAGGTGTTTTTATTCCAGATTTGAACTTTATCTTTAAAATGAGCAATAGAAAGAGGTAATTCCACTTTATTATTCCAATTATATCTCACAAGGGAGGGGAACTCCGGATGAGAGAGCCAAGAAGCCACAAATCTAAAGGGTCTTCTATGCCTATTAGTAGGATTTTGATAATCAAAATTTAACATAATAGGGCAATGATCAGATTTAAAAAAAGGAAGATGTAAAACAGAAGCATTAGGAAATCTCATACGCCAATCCATATTAAAGAGAACTCTATCAAGTCTCTCATAAAGATTACCCCTTCTCCAGTGAAAGGGCATCCAATGAAACCCCCATCCAACAGGCAACAGTTATTGATCATGTTATTAAAACCATCAATACCTCTTATACAAGGATTATTACTCCCTCCCTTCCTCTCATTTAGGTTACTGATAGAATTAAAATCACCTAACACAACCCACGGATCATTTATATTCCCAGCAAGATTAGTAAGGTCATCCCAAACAAGATTTTTATTAATTAACTGGGGGCTAGCATACACAGAGGTTAAAAGCCAAGGATCCTGATTACTAAATTTCACAGACATATGAATAAATTAAGGAAGAAGAAATAATGTTAATGTTCCACCAAGAGCTATCCCAAAGAATTATAATGCCCCCTGCCTGCCCAGTTGAATCCATAATATGAAAAGAATCAAAACCAAATTTTTTGACTTGTTTAATAGTACTGTCACCACTTGCATGAATTTCCAATAGGAACATAAGATTAACCTAATATATTTTCCTAATATCTTTAATCAAGCTAGGAAAGCCTTTAGAAAAATACCTCTGCAATTCCAGGATATATAATTCATGAATTATAATCTGGTTTGTTGGAGATCTCTATGTCATTCTGCACATTTGTGCCCTCTTCCAAGACATTCTCAGAATCAATAATCATAGAAGTAGAATCAGTACCCGGATCAGGGGGTTTGGGGTTGATGGGAATCTGCATGGCTCCTTTGGGCATTTGAGAATTTGATTGATCAACTTTCCAAGAATTATGATAATTTTGCATCTCCTGTTCTGAGCCCATCTTTTTAATCAGTTGCATAACATAATCATGTTCTTTAAGTTTCTGATCCTGGCTTTTTGCTGGAATAATCCTATCTTTTCGTTCAGAAAGCTTGTTAGGTAAAGTGGGCAACTGTGGTTCTTTGCCTTTCTCCTTAGGAACAGTAACAATAGTTTTAGGCTGAGGATGATTCTCTGATAATTTCACTGTCTTCCCTGGAGTAGGTTGTTTTCTGTGCAACTCTTTTTTGTGTTGCTGCCTGTTTTTCCCTGCCGTAGGATCCCTTATCCTAGTCATTTTCTGTTCAGGAATTTGAACAGGTGCAGTAATCTCTGCCTCCACTGTTTCAGTAGGCTCATCTGTCGTTTTTAAGATATTAAATCTAGACCCAGTAGCTTTAGCTCCCTTTTCCCTGTCTTTATCTTGGTTACCACTGAGTCTTTTTCTTGGAGGACGTTTCACCAACATCCAGGGACCATAAGGGTTCTGTGGTGTTGTGTGATGAAGAAGAGAGGAGTCATCCGCAGATTCTTCATAAGCATTTTGTTGCATAGGACTTTCTTGATTAGAAGAATCCACCTGTTCTGTTTCTTGTCTGATGATTACGGTAGTTAGTCTTTGGTGCCTCATATTGTCTTTCTTGACATGAATCATGCATATGACCATATTTTCCACATGTAAAACAAATCTGGTGAAGGCCCTCATATTCCACATTGAGAATATATCCAAGAACATTAACATGAGGTATTAATGGTTTGTCTAGGTCTATTTCTACACAAATCCTTGCGATTTTTCCCCTAGAATGAATAGAGGTAAGGCGATCAACTTTCAGCATAGAGAGTTGTATAGCTCAATAGGCAAGTTTGGTATTCTAACCCAGGTAGCTATTTTCCTAACTTTTTTAGCTTCTTCCAAGAAAAAGGGTCTCCACCTTTGGACAACTAGATAGTGGTATAGTAACGTCCATGGGCCATCAAACAACACATGCCCGTAGTCCTCTTTGTCTGTGAAAAAGGTTAAGAAATAATCTTGAGGCATATCTATGAATTTGATAGGGGACTTACACGCCCAATTCCTTCGCAGTCTGGTTTCCGAGAATCGTATAGAAACTTTCTTACCAAGAACCTTTACAACCAGAGAATTATGCCAAGGTCTACACCATTCTGTGTAATCCTCTTTAGAGATGGGAACCCGCGGGCAGAGATCAATAAAAGAAGGGTGTTTTTCCTAAATTAGGTCCCGTTCTTCTTCAAATTCTTCATATGAGAAGATGATATCATCCACCTCAAAAAGAGGTTCCTTAGGCATACCAGTTTGCTGCATCAGGGATTCCTTATAGGACAAAGAAGTCGTACCTTTAGTATCAGAAGGCTGCTGAGAAACATCAGGTAAGACCGTAGTATCACTGTTAACTTTGATCTTCTTTGTACTCCTACTGATTAAGTCCAATTCTTCTGTTGACAGATTGGTGATCTCCATTGAGGAAGGAGAGCTGCTGGATGGACGAGGATCCGTGAATTTCATTTATCTAACCGTTGAATTATAACTATTAATCATCATGATTCTTTGTGTCAAATATTATAAATTTTTAACACTAATAATTGGTAATAAAATCGTTCTTATTTTAATATATTTTTAAGTATATATGACGTTAATATTGACATGTTTTGATTGTGTATTAAATAATTTTGGATTAATGTAAAATTTTATAGATATGATATATATGATAATAACTTTCAATCCAATGATAAATTTTAAAATACAATTATCTAAAAAAGAAAATTATTCAATGGTATAACACTTGTTATAACTCACATTGGTTAAGTTAAACCCTCATCTCTCTCTTTATATATATATATATATATATAGATCACTTGATATATTATTAGTTATAAATTATATATAAAATTTATATACTAATTAATCTATTTCATAAAAAAATTCAATCTAATTAATAAAATTTATCGTTTATATATAAAAAATAATTTATCAAAGGTTGATTATGATCTCATTCTTGTCCATATTTTTATATTTTATATAAAACTTGCCACGATGATTAAGATAATAAAGAGTGATAATTCAATATTTCAATCAATATAAATCACATTCTAAACTAAAATCCTATCACACAGATGATATATACAAAATTTTATATTAATTTAAAAGCCTAAAATGCTTTAAATATGTTTTTAGTCCCTCAAAAATTAGTAAATTTTGTATTTAGTGCCTATAAAGTTTTCCATGTAAGTTTAGTCCCTCATTAATTTTCCGTTTTCATGTTTAATCCTTGCCTTTAATTTGCACGGTTAAGTGATGACCTAATATTGTTATAATACGCTGACATGTCTATTTAGGTTGACGTGTCTGCCACGATGGATTTTTCTGAAATTATTTTCCCCCAAATTTTATTAATTCTTAATTCTAATATTAAAGTAATTAATATTGGAATTAAGAATTAGAAAAATTTGGGGAAAAATAATTTCAGAAAAATCCACCGTGACAACCACGTCAGCCTAAATAGACATGTCAGCGTATTGTAACAGTGTTAGGTCATCACTTAACGGTGCAAATTAACGGCAAGGATTAAACTTGGAAGTGAAAAATTAATGAGGGACTAAATTTAGGTGAAAAATGTTATAGGGACTAAACACAAAATTCGAACAAAAAAACATGTTTAAGCCAATTTAAAATTATTTAATACAATATGTCATGATTAATATTACATATATACTTTTAAAAAATATGAATATAAATATCATTTAATTATATTCTTATTTTTGTTCCATTCTCTCTTTTTTTTTACGAAATTTGATATAAATCATCAAGATAATAGATTAATTATTATAGCTCATCAGTTAAATGGACAGTATTCAATCATATTTTGCCTAATTAAATTTACTAATGATATTATAAAGTGAAGCACCAAACGGAAGATACTGAAGAATGAATTATGCCCGGCTAGACCCCATGGATCATGCCAGCTTCTTTTAGACACATTATATATTTATATGCATCTTATAATTAATACGTCGCTCATATGAGATTTTTGAATACTGAACTTTGAACTGATCAGGGGATGGACTCTCCTTAATTAATTTCTTCTTCTTCTGTGATACGCAAGAAATCCATTATTAAAATCTAAAGGTAGTAAAGAGCTAACAATTCTGAGAACGACACATGAAAGAAGCTCATTAATTCCAAGTAGTAAGACTCCATATATATATGATGTTTTCCTAATAAGTTTAAATGGTAATATATATAATACACCTTATCCTTAATTACTAATTAAAACTCAGGAGCATGGGTTTGACACTAATTGGGGTTTAATTTCCAATTAAAAATGACTAAAGTAATATATGGTAATTGAATAAAGCCTCCGGCAGTGAGCTTATTGAATTCATAAACCAAAACTGAAATATATATTATATATATGTGTGCAGCCCAATATTACCCAATATGTAGTGAGGCCTCAAGCAAGATTTTATTTTGGGGCCTTTTTAAATACATGAAGTGAAAGAAAGAGGTTTTAAAATTTAAAATTTAAAATTCATTTAGCAAGGATTGAACCATCAACCATTGAGGAGGAAAATCAATTTATAAACCAATGAACTAAGCCTAATTATAATAATATTTTTTATATAAAATATGTTACTAACAATTGGGGACCTAAAGCAAGGGCTTGAACAGCCTTACCCCTGGGCCGGACCTGTGTGTGTAAATTCTTAGCCAGCGAAGATACCTGGCATTGAGTCTTAATAGAACTAAAATTTCGATTACATGTGGTGACGCATCTCGAAAAAATAAACATAAACGAACAAAATGCTTGGTTGATGATCATAATTAATTATTTATGCGGTTTTATACTTTGACAATGTTTTTAATATTTGTTACTATTATTGAAAGGAAACTGAAGGGTGTGGTAGTTCAGTCACGTCGTAACTGTTGAGAGGAATATTCCTACTTTAATTTGCATTGTTGGATATTCTAATAAAAGATTCCCAAGGTGAGGTGCATATGCTCCATTACCATTCATCTTCAATTTCAATTTTGCAATATTTTCTTTTACTTCAAATTCAACTATGACAAAGAAAGTTTTTTTTTTTTTATTTTAGTAAGTTATCATTTTCATCCAGCAACTATATAAAGCGAAAAGCTACAACTTTTCTATCAAGTTTTCATCCTTTCTCCCGCGATCGAAGACTGCAAAAAGCATATACCATGTCTTCGTATATCCTTAAAATACTTTGTGGAATCAAGTGTTTTTATCATGCAAAATTTAAGGCTTTTGTGGGCTTTCATGATTTGAATAAATTCTTTTTTTTTGACGAAAAATAAAATCTTAAAATATGCATATATCAAACTATATATAAATTCTTGCAAGCAATAAATTCCAGAAAGTTTGATTCCTTAAAACGTACGTGTATGGATAAAACCTATTTGGACTTCCATATTCTTAAAATGATTGTTGGGTTCAGTTCAAGTAAACTGTTATTAGTTTGTGATTTATAAGTTTCGTTCTTATTAAGATTGACATACTTTCATTTTAGAATGAGAAAATCTTTATTTTCCTTAAACGTTCTATTATCATTAAAGAACAAAATAAGAATGAAAATATCATCAAACTTAGGGCGCATACTTTCTTTTATTTAATTTATTACTACACATGAAGAGTGCATTATTTTTGTAATAAAAAATATGCATATCTTTAACCTTCACCAAATTTATAACTTTTTTGTCAATATTTTGTGAATTTTAACTTCTTTTAATTTTTAAAGTATATTTTAAAAATTTATTTAAAAAAATTATAACATATGTTGCATTTATTACAATTAACTGTTAAAGTTACACATTTTTTCTATATAGTATTAATATCTAGATTCATCATAAAAAAAATACATGAGCTCTAGCTAATATATATATATATATATAGGTCAAGCTACTCTATATATATTTGATACATATCAAAAGCATAATAGAATAGAATATAACAAATAAAATAGTAATTAATTACTCAAAAAAGGTGAAATTAAAAACAACAAAAGAGCACAGTTTGTTCCATTCCATTCTGTCCTAAGCTCAAATGCTACCGGCGCGGATATATATATATATATATATATATATATATATATATATGTATGTATGTATTTTATAATCATTTATACACACTACACCACAATTTCTTAAATTTATACTTATATAATTTAAACCCAAATTTCTTGCTATTTAGATGAGTGAACCTATATGTATTACTATTTCTATTCTTTATTGTGATATACTTCAATTCAAATGATTTTCTCATAATATAGACATTTTTAATATTTTTTAAAATATCCCACCCTCTCAACGTGGTAACATACTAGGTTATTACAATTAATGGTTAACTAGTATGTGACACGTGGATGGGAAGACACGAGTAAATTAATGGTACCATCGATAAAATATTAGTTATGATAAATATTTAGAATTTAGAGTAAATCAATAATATTAATGTAGAATTCATTTCATGTAGCGAATATAGAGGAGTTATGGATTAGTTGGGCAACACAGGTTGAAATCATGGGAATAGTTCCCGAGTTCAATCTCCACTAAACACACTCTTAGGGATGGGTGAAGAGCTTTAATTGTGATTAAGCCCCGAACAGAATTACAGCATACAAGTGGTTAACACAAAAAATAGAGGTGTTGTTAGGGCTAACTCTTAACAAAAGCCAATACCATCTCTAAGTTAGCAACAATGTTAGTCGTATCTCGCCTCTCTTTTTCCTCCAAGTTCACACATTGCATCATAGTGTAAGCATTAGCTCAGTGTGAGGTGAAACTAGTGACAATCTAAAATCATATAGCATTCTAATTTGAATCTAAAAGTATATTTGAGGACTTGATATCTTTGTGAATAAGGGTGACATTGGTTGATCTGTTACATACTTTTATATAAGAATTTGTATAAAAATATAAACAGTTTGATAACTTTTCAACAAGTATACAAACAACAAAATTATTCTACAAGCATAGTAGGGGCTGGGACCTCTCTTCTTAGATATAATTAAGGATCTATTTAGTTTAAGTTTGGTATAATTTATTTTAATATATTTATAGAATCAATGACAAAAAACGAATAATGCACGATTTTTGGGTGAAAATGATTTAAAATCAATTCCACTAAAATTTATTTCCACTGTTTTTAATGTTTACACGGACACTAAGTTGTCACATGAAAATCATGGGCAGTTTATTTTGAGAAAATACTTTTTATTTTTATTTTCTGTTTTTTAATTTTAATTATAAAAATACTTTCAATTTTTATTATAAAAATATCACATTATTTTTTTATTTTATTTTCTACCTTCAAAGTTTTGCATAAAAAATAGTGAAAACATGTATTGGCTTCTTTATTTGCTGAACAAAAATTGGAAACATGGAATGAAATAAAAAAATAATTAATTTTTTTATAATTAAAATTATAAAAAAAAAATGTTTTACCAAAATAAAAATATAATTGAATAAGAATAATGAAGACTTCTTTAAAGAAATACGCGAAAAAAAAAGAAAGTTGTCTCATTACAAGGCTATACCATACGCTAAACCTCAATAATATTTTTTTACGTTACAATAAAAATTAAACCTCAATAAAATTTTATGTTGATTTTTACAAACCTCAATAAAAATTTATGTTACAATATTATTGATAAGGTATAAAATCGGCCCAGTAGCCTGTAGCCCAATGGATTGTAATCAACCAGTACGGCCCACTCCAACCAGTTCGGAAAAATTGCAGATGTGGCTGAACTAGGCTGAACATATTGACGGCCCATAAGACCATTGGACAAAAATGTTAAACTCAGTGCTCCAATTTTTTTGACAAAAAATTGATGGCCCATAAGACCATTTGACCAAAAAAAAGTGCTCCATTTTTTTTCGATCAAAATTAAAATGTTCCAATTTTACCAACACAATTAATACCTTGGCATGGAAATTTGGACACATATTGTCAGGGGGTCCAACAAAAACAGCATGGTTTCAAATGATAAATGGTACATTACATTTAATGAAATTGGAATGATATTTGACCTCTAATGAAGTACTTTAACCATATATACAAGCACTGAGAATCTGAGATTGATACTTGTGTGTCACAAAACGTTCACGACATCATCATCCAATTCCAATTACTTATCTATTACTGTACCGCTATGATTTTTTTCGGCGTACCTTTTCACTGTTCATCGCCCCTTTCGATTTCGTTGAGCTGGGTGATCAACCAGTACCTTTTCACTTTTTAGCCAGCTACTTACCGTAAAGGATGTTGTTCACGGTTTAGCTTTGTCATCTGAGGAGTGCATGTGTCATACCACATGTTGGACACGTGTTGGGACACGTGTTTGAATTATTGTTCCCAACAAAAAAACATGATGGGTTATGTGTGTATATATAGTGGTGGAGTTCTGCTGTGCCATGGGCGCCGAGGTTTACGTGAGAAGTAGTAAAGGTTAGTATATATACTTTGTCTCCCCAATGGCTGGTGTTTAGGATGAAATTTAGAGCATTTTCCCTGGCAGGCAGAATGGTGAAGGATGGACCTTCTAGGGGCTCTACGAGCGAGACAGAATTCTGGTGGAGGTGTGGCGGCTGGAAGTAGAAGTTAATTTACGAAAGCCTCATTGAATGGGAAACATGCACCGTGTATGGGTTAATTCCGAGTTCAGTGGTGAATTTCTTTTGTTTGGATTCTTGATTTTTTTGGTCCAGTAGAGAACATCTTTGTTCTTAGTTGTGTCTGTATTTGTATTGTTTTTTTTTTCGGGATAAACTTTCTTTTTATTTATAAGCGTCCTTGATGAAATTGTGCTTACGAGTAGAATAAACCTCTTAATCTGTAGTTGCTTAATCAAATGGTCAATGATATTATGCATGCCAGTGTTAGTTGTTAAGTGTGTTTACAAGTTTAATGAATACAAATATATATGTGTGTGTGTGTTTTTGTGTTTAAGAATGAGCACTTGACTTAAAATATGAAAAGGTTTTATATTTTCTACCGAAAACTTAAAAATTTATTAAACTCCAATATAGCAAATGAATTTAATGGTATTCACATATAAATATAAAGGTACTTTAATTAAGTGAGAGGATTTGTATATTAATTAATTTTTTTTGGCTTACCAGTGGCATATGATGTCTTTATTTTGTAGTTGGTTACTCAGAGGGTTATTGTTATTATGCTTGCAAGTGTTAAGTGTGTTACCAAATTTAATGAATATATATGTGTGTGTGTTTTTTTTTTAAATTTCAGGTGTATATGTATATAAGTCTGGTGTAATTTGATTAAATTTAAGAATGAACAGTTGACTTAAAATATGATAAAGTTTTCTTTTTTAATGAAAACTTAAAAATAAATAAGGTAATTTAACGTGTTATTCTATTAAACTTAATTATAACATATAAGTTTAATGGTATTCACCTATATAAATATAATTAAGGCTTAAATATCATTTTAGTCCCTACATTTTTTCGTGTTTTTAGTTTTAGTCCCTGCCAACTTTTTTTAAAATTTAGTCCCCATTTTTCAAATGTATGTTATTTTAGTCCCTACCAACTTTTTTGTGTTTTTTGTTTAGTCCCTGCCAACTTTTTTTTAAAATTTAGTCCCCACTTTTTCAAATGTATGTTATTTTTGTCCCTGGCACTTTTGGTTTTAGTCCCTGCCAACTTTTCGTGTTTTTGATTTTAGTCTCTGTCAACTTTTCGTGTTTTTTATTTTAGTCACTGCCAACTTTTTTTAAAATTTAGTCGAGTAAATCGTCAATTTGGTCTTTGAAAGTTTGCTCGCTGAATTGGCAGAGACTAATAAAAATTAGTCCCTGAAAGTTATTTCATCCGTTAAAGTAGTCCCTCTATTAATAGAAGTATAATTTAGTCCTTGTAAGTTGATACTTACTGTCATTTTAATCATTCAAATTTTAGTACGTAAATTCAAATAAGTCCCTGAAACTAACAAACCACTATCAAAGTAGTCACTGAAAGATTTGTTTTTGTTAACAGAGAGACTGCTTTGACGGACGAAATAAAGTTTCAGGGACTAATTTTTAGTTTCTGCCAATTCAGGGACTAACTTGACAGTGAGAAACACTTTCAGGGACCAAATTAACGATTTACTCAATTTAGTCCCTGCCAAAAACACAAAAAGTTGCCAGGGACTAAAACCAAAAGTACGTTGGCAGGGACTGAAATAACATATATTTGAAAAGTGGGGACTAAATTTAAAAAAAAAAGTTGGCAGAGACTAAAACAAAAAAACACGAAAAAATGTAGGGACCAAAATGATATTTAAGCCTATAATTAAAGGCACTTCAAGTTAGAGGATTTCTACCTTAATTTTTTTTTGCTTACGAAGTAGAATATTTTTTTCTTCATTCTATAGTTGCTTATTACAAGGGTTATTGATATTATGCTTACTTATTACAAGGGTTATTGATATTATGCATGCCAGTTCTAGATATTAAGTGTGTTTCCAAATTTAATGAATATAAAATATAATATATATATATATATATATATAAATACGTGTGTGTTGTAATTTTATCAGATATATATAAGTCTGGTGTAACTTTATTAAATTTAAGAATGAGCACCTGATTTCCCGTTCTTATGTTTCACTTAATTGGGTGTTTTTAAAATTATACTCCCTCCGGTATTATTTATAAGACAATTCAGACAAAAACATACATATTAAGAAAAATAATTAATTTATTAATTTCAAGAAATTAGTTTTCAATGTCAAAACCCGAAACAGTGTGGGATAGGACATGACACCTGTTATCCTGTATGACCGTAGAAGAGCATTGAATGATCATGGTGAGGAATTATTAATTTTTTTTAAATACCATCTCAACTGAACGATTTCTTTTACTACTTTATTGACATTGAGTTTTCAATCTTTCTTTTTTATAGATCTTATCATTGACGGGGATGATTTACGAAACATTTGTTTGGTTGAGATAGAGCATCTGTTAACATTAAACGGAAAGTCGCTGAAGGACTTTGATGGTATGCCTTATCCAAATATGCCTGAAATTAATCAGTATAAAAATATTTTAATCCGTAATGAATTACAATGTGATATGGATGAGATGAGCAGGTTGCATGCTGAACATATTTGCAACCTTAATGATGACTAAGTTGTTGTTTACAATCAGGTGGTAGAGGTTGTTAATGGTGACATGGGTGGATGTTTTTTTGTTTATGGTTATGGAGGAATTGGAAAGACATACCTGTGGAAAACCATGACTTATAAATTACGGTGTGAGAAAAAAATTGTTCTGAATGTTGCATCCAGTGGGATTGCTTCTTTGTTATTACCCAGTGGAAGAATTGCACGTTCACTTTTTGTATACCAATTGAATTAATTGAGGATTCTTGTTGTGGTATTAAGCAAAGTAGCCATAAGGCGGAACTGCTGCAGAAAACAAGCTTGATCATCTGGGACGAAACTCCAATGGTTAATAGGTGGGCATTCGAGGCCTTGGACCGTACATTGTTTGATATAATGAGATTTAACCTAGGAGCAATGCTATTGAACTATTTGGTGGCAAGGTTGTTGTTTTAGGTGGGAATTTCAGACAAATATTACCTGTTGTTCCTCGCGGAAGTCGTGCAGACATTGTCATGTCTACTATAAACTCGTCGCGTTTGTGGAAACATTGTAAGGTCCTCAATCTAACCCAAAACATGCGGTTACATGTTGGGACTTCAGATGAAGAACGTAGAGAAGTTATTGCCTTTGCAGATTGGATTCTTCATGTTGGTAACGGTACAATAACTTCTATTGATGATTCGGTTGACACTATAGGTATTCCAGACGACATGCTAATTGTAGCTAAGGGTGATCCAATAAAGGATATTGTTAAATTTACATATCTCAACGTTTATGACAATTATGGGCAACCTGAGTTTTTTTAATGATAAAGCAGTTCTTGCTCCGATGCTTGATGTTGTTGATGACATTAACCAATATATGCTGAATTTATTTCCTGGAGAAGAAAAAATGTATTTTAGTTCAGATTCAATATGGAAAGTGGACAAGGATGTGGGAATTCAACCGGATTGGCTAACAACTGAATTCCTAAACGACATTAAGTGCTCTGGGATGCCATGTCATAAGTTGGTATTAAAAAAAGGCGTTTCTATTATGTTAATGCGCAACTTAGATGTGTCAAAGGGGTTGTGTAACAGAACTCGATTGATTGTTGAGGATTTGGGAATTAACGTAATTGGTGCACATATTGTGTGTTGTCGTGAAGAAAGAAATTAACAAGCTTTATATTTCACGAATGAATTTAATACATTCTGACCATGTATCTCCTATTAAATTTCAACGCAGGCAGTTTCCTGTATGTGTTTGTTTTGCTATGACAATTAATATGAGCCAAGGACAAACTCTGTCACGTGTAGGATTATATTCACCACGCCCTGTCTTTACACATGGGTAGTTATATGTTGCAGTATCATGGGTTAAAAGCAATTTGGGGTTACAGATTCTCATTATAGATGATGGTATGAATCGAGGTGTATCGACCAATAATATAGTTTACACAGAAGTGTTTCAAAAAATATAAAGTACTATGTTTGTCTTTTTTATTTAGAGAGATAAATTAAAATCATAATGTCATTTAAAGAGCTTCATTTTTCTCGCTGGGTATTGTACAAAAATATAATCTTACTTTATTTTATATTCAAACGTGCATAGCACGAGTTTTAGACTAGTTTAAGACATGGAAACTTACACTGCTGCACAAGATAAAGAGTGTGTTTGGCAAGATCAATAAACTAGCTACTAGCTTATTTGGCCAGCTTATAAGCTAGTTTGACCAACACAAAAATGTTTGGTAAGATACTTCAAAGTAGTTTATTTTAGGAGCTTCTAACTTATAAGCTACAAGCTACTTCATCTATCACTATCCCTTATATTTTAATACATTTTATTTATTATCTTTAATTTCTTTTTACCGATTTTCAATTTTAATGATAAAAACCTTTCAATTTCTTTTTACCTATTATTACATATATAATAAATAATTTAAAAATTATGAATTAATTAAATTACTATTTTCTTTTCATTATTTTATGAAATGATTTTTATATTATACTATTTATTTTAATTTTTAATTAAATGTTTTATTATTAAAAGGTTTAATAAGAATTTAATTATTT
Organism: Sesbania bispinosa; assembly: GCA_026901365.1. Lineage (NCBI taxonomy): Eukaryota > Viridiplantae > Streptophyta > Magnoliopsida > Fabales > Fabaceae > Sesbania > Sesbania bispinosa. The sequence goes on from QLOH01000151.1 coordinate 697,914, forward strand.
TTTTAAAAAATCTAAAAATATAATTACATAATAATATATTTTTGTCTAAAAAACACAAATAGAATTTATATAATAAAACTTATATAGTTATGTCCTTTTATGTCATTTTACATTTATCAACTAACTTATCAGCTAGTTTTACCAAATACTTCTAATACAATAAGCTAGCTTATCAGCTCGGAGCTTATCAGCTAGTAGCTAGCTTATCAGCTAGTTTTGCCAAACTAACCCAAACTAATTTGCAAAGCCTACTCCTTCTGGCAAACGAAATGTGAAAACTGTCTACCAAGAATTGTAGCGAAGATATACGCTACATAGAGTATTACTAGCAACAATTGCAAAACTGGTTTTATTAAAAGTGCACCTCACACTCACTGTATGTTACAGAAGATGTGTTTATCAATTGCAAAACAAGTTATATTTCTATTTATAATCTTTGTCTATTCCACCATTTGCAACCTCATCCTCTCTCCCTGTTTAAGAGAAGATCTTAGATCTGAACACTTCCCAAATAGACATTGCTCACTAGCTATTGAATTTGGATTTCAACCTACATATTTCCTTCTAGAAATTATAATTGCATAATATTTTGTACAATAATTTTATGTAATATTGAATTATATATGTGCAAATGTGTATAATGATTATGAATTTATGTACCATTATGTAAAATTATGCAAGTGAAATATCTTTAACTATATAGTTCCTTGATGTGGGTCCTGTGCATATCATTATATCTTCCAAACCTTTTGAGTATCCCATTGACATCAATAGCTGGCAAGTGGCAACTGTCGGTGACCCTCTTTCACCTTTTCCCATTTTGTCCACACTCTCCCACTTGCTCTTATGCTTCATTTGCACTATTTCCGCCAATTCATGTGCACTTCTAGTCCTACTCAGTGAACCAACCCCTTAGATTTGCTTCTCTCACGTTTGGTATAGTATTATTACTTAGATTTGGTTTTGCTGTGACTTTCATTTATTACTATCATTCTGTCAAAGGTGGTGTTTTTTTTTCAAAAAAAAAAAAAAAAAGAGATCCCACAAAGAGGTATATTGATGTTTCAGTTGTGCTTTTCCTTTTCTGGGTTTTCAGTAAATCTTTTTTTTTTCCAACTTTCTGTGCACCTTAATTGCAGGAGCATGAGTCAGTAAACTTTGAAATTGAAGAGTTTGTGATGGTATTTGATCTTTGCCTATTCAGCTCTTGATTTTTTATCTTCTTGCAGTTGAAGTCATATTCATACTAGAAAGTTGATTCTTTTGCAGTGGCAAGCATGACAAGAGGAAGAGCAAATGGGAACTCAAGAAAGGGGTTGGTCACAATTGTGTTGGTTTTGGTGATTATTGGTGCTTTCTTCTACTTCTATTCTCAGAGTAGTGACTCATCTCCTATTGAGTATGGTAATAAATCTTTAAGACACTTTGGTTTGGGAGGGAACCAAGATGCTGATGAATCTTCCTCCATAGGAGAGGACAGTGCTATACCAAAGACCATTCCAGTGAGTTAAACAAACTCAGATTCTGAAATCTGAACTAAACAAGTTTTATGTTTTCTCTTCTCATTAGCATAGAATGTTAAGTTTCTATTACTATGAAAACATTCAAGTTGGTTTTTACTCTTGTATTAACTTTGTTAAGGTCTGTGATGATCGTTTATCCGAGCTGATACCCTGCTTGGACAGAAACCTCATATACCAAACAAGATTGAAGCTTGATTTATCTTTGATGGAGCACTATGAGAGACACTGTCCAATACCTGAGAGGCGTTATAATTGTTTAATACCTCCTCCTCCAGGGCAGGCATTGCTTCAGATTTTAGTTTCATGTTGTTCTTAATAATGATGCTTCAGACTTTAGTTTCTTATGTTGTTCTTAATAATGATAGACTCCAATCAAGTGGCCCAAGAGCAGAGACCAGGTATGGAAGGCAAATATACCTCATACACATCTTGCAACTGAGAAATCTGACCAGAACTGGATGGTTGTAAAAGGTGAAAAAATAGTTTTTCCTGGTGGAGGAACCCACTTCCATTATGGTGCTGATAAATATATTGCAAATATTGCTAATGTAAGCTCTCTATCTCACCAAAACATTAACCTTGTGTTTGGATAGAGTTATTTGAAATTACTAGATTTCATGTGTTAAAATAGTAAAAGAATGAATTCATTTGAGAGAGAATTTCAATTTTCAACATTTATCTGTTATGTTTTAACTTATTAGATTATCATTTACAATTTCTCTCATACTTACAATTCACTCAACATTCCCTATCACAATTTTGGGAATTTTAAAATTCTCAATCCAAACACATACTAAAGTTTCTTAAATAACTGAGAGTGTTATAACATTATATTCATTTACTATTGTTCTTACACAGATGCTCAATTTTCCAAATAATAATATAAACAATGGAGGAAAACTCCGGGCTGTTCTTGATGTTGGTTGTGGAGTTGCGAGCTTTGGAGGATATCTTCTTTCTTCTAATGTAATAGCAATGTCATTAGCACCAAATGATGTTCATCAAAATCAAATCCAGTTTGCTTTAGAGAGAGGAATTCCAGCTTATCTTGGTGTCTTAGGTACACTAAGACTCCCTTACCCCAGTAGATCATTTGAACTTGCTCATTGTTCTCGTTGTAGAATTGATTGGCTTCAAAGAGATGGAATACTTCTCCATGAGCTGGATAGGTTACTCAGGCCAGGAGGTTACTTTGCATACTCATCTCCTGAAGCCTATGCACAGGATGAAGAGGATAGGAGAATATGGAGAGAAATGAGTGCTCTTGTAGAGCGAATGTGCTGGAAAATAGCTGCTAAGAGGAACCAGACTGTTATTTGGGTCAAGCCTTTGACAAATAACTGCTATTTAAAAAGAGAGCATGGTACTCAGCCTCCCCTCTGCAGATCTGATGATGATCCTGATGCAGTTTGGGGAGTTAAAATGAAAGCTTGCATTTCACGTTATTCTGATCGTGAGTGATACTTCCCCTATTTCATGTTTTTATAATTGTTAGATCATGAGATAAACTGCTGAAGAGAGTGTTAGTTCTCAGATCATTAATAGTTCTATAATATGATTATGATTAATAGATGATAAAACAGAAACTGCAGCAAAAGCACTGTCTCGTGATTTATGAGTTGTTTACAAGAATTCACTTTATGAAATCGCTTTTGCTATTCTAGATAGGTCCTTGTTCTCTCTGGTTACAATTATATATGCAAATACTACTATGCATTTTTGCATGTTCCATCAGCAGTTGCTGGTATTAGTTAATAAGTCTTGTAACTCCATATTCTGCTTGTCTATACAGAAATGCACAAAGCAAAAGGAAGTGGTTTGGCTCCTTGGCCAGCTCGATTAACTACTCCACCCCCTCGTCTTGCAGAAATTGACTACTCTACTGAAATGTTTGAGAAGGACATGGTATTTTAATATATATATATATATATATATATATATATATATATATCTTGTTCACCATTTCTATTATCTTCAGTAATGCACTCTTTCATTCATTAGAAGGAAGTAGAAACAAAACCTGCAGATAATATTTAAAACAGAAGAAAAATGTTTTACTAGAGGGAAAAGGGTGGTGGGGATGACCTGTTGGAAACCTTGCATTAGTCAACTGAAAATATAAACAGATAATTGAGATCATACTCATATGTATTACTAGACTAAATCTGAGTAAGAACTAGCTAAAATCCCCAGCTGTTGCCCAGGTGTCATTTTTCCCTCTTCACATTGGTTAAATTTGTGGAAAAAATTGTTATTTTATTTTCCAGCTCTAAGATGATCCTGGACATAATATGTGTATGTCTGGTTTGGCGTTAGAAACTGACCAAACTCAAGTTTGAATTACTCAATACAACTATTTCTAGCGTTAGAAACATGAGTTTACCAAGTTTTAACGCTAAACCAATCACACTATGATTAAGCTTTAAAAGAAGCAAATATTCTAGAACTAAATCCAAGGCAAGATAGTAATCTTGCAATGGACACTGGCCAAAACAAACAAATGGATATTTACTAGCTTTTGGACTTTGGTATATGAGAGAATTAACTTTGTGCAGGAAGTTTGGCAACAACAAGTTCATAATTACTGGAGCAAGCTAGGCAATAAGATTAAGCCTGACACAATTCGAAACGTGATGGATATGAAGGCAAATTTGGGTTCATTTGCGGCTGCTTTGAAGGACAAAGATGTTTGGGTTATGAATGTGGTGCCAGAAAATGGACCAAACACTCTGAAGATAATATATGACAGAGGACTAATAGGAACAGTTCACAACTGGTATGGCTTGTATCTTATTGAAAGAATTATCTTCAGGAGGTTATACTATGGCAACCCCTATTCAATTTGTTATTTCATTTTCTAAAATACTCTCCTTCAGATAAATGATGAACATAAAATGCAAGATACCAAATCAAAGCATTACATTGTTATAGCCACACTCATGGACATGGAGGTCTTAGCAACAGGAAGTAATTAGATATGTATATAACTAATTCTGTCATAAAAAGGGACCATTATCTAGTTATGATCTTGTTGGTGTATTTTTAATTTTATGGGAGGAGTAATTTGGTCATAGTCCTCTAGAAGTCAAATTAAAAAAACCGATTCAGAACTGTTTTTAGTTAAACCAAATTTCATAAGTTTGTTTAAGTTTGGATTTGAATTATAACTGATTAGAAAAAGGGAAACAAAAAACTGATTAGGCGAAAACCAAATAACATGATCTGATAAAAATTAATATGTGAAAATATGAATGATTACTAAACACATGAAATCTTTATAGAGTATGTTTGATTTAGCGTTAGGATCATGATAAATTCACGTTTCCAACGTTATAAATAGTTGTGTTGAGAGGTATAAACTTGAGTTTTAACTACTTTTCAATGCCAAATCAAAATGCACAAGTTGTAATAGTAACTTTTGAAGACCTTACACTGATGATGTTGGGCATGTAAATGTGACAGGTGTGAAGCTTTCTCAACCTACCCTCGAACTTATGACCTACTTCATGCATGGACTGTATTTTCTGATATTATTAAGAAAGAATGCAGTCCAGAGGATTTGTTGATAGAGATGGATAGAATCCTGAGACCAAAAGGTTTCATCATTGTCCATGATAAGCGATCAGTGGTGGAGTTCATAAAGAAGTATTTGCCAGCATTACACTGGGAGGCAGTGACCATGTATGACATAGATGAAGGTGAGGATAATGCAGTGCTTATAATTCAAAAGAAGATGTGGCTCACAAGTGATAGCATCCGGGTTTCAGAATAATGTCATCATAATATTCACTCACTTAAGGCCTAAGCTTTTTTGTTTATTTAGTTAATCTTATTCTCTTCATTATGGACGTAAGTCACAGTGAAAGCTCACCCAAATCATCTAATCTCATTCAAATTTATGAAATTTTGGACACTTGAACATTTTCATCCTGTTATTGTTAAAGGAATCTGTGGAAATATGTTGTTTATTGAATTAATCTTTTCATATTATCGGATATTTAAAGTTTTTTTTTTTTTACATTTTTATACATTTTGAGCTCTCTAAATTTGTACGAACTAGTTCAACAAAGGTCCTACAAATTTGGATCGGTACCATTCATTTCAAGGAAAAACTCAAATAATCATGTCATCTCTTTATAAATAGACCATCCATCAATCTTCCTTTTACTCATGAAGCAAGATGGGAAAGAATTCTATGTCCAACAAACAACAGAAAAGCTCACCAAAGCCCCACTGTTTTGAGTGTAGTGAGCAAGTCCAGCTGCACATGAACATAGAAATAGAACTGCAGCAGTGCCAAGATGGAATAGGATGGCATATATAGCAGGTACTGCTGAACAAGGAAAATTCTTCAAGTTCATCCCCAAGCTTAATAGCTTGTAAATGATGTCAAAAAGAATGATAAACGTTAACTGATATACAGGAAAATAGACCAAATCAAAAGAAAGCAGAGCACCTAAAACACAATTTTGTACATGTAACTTCAAAGATACAACAACATTGAAGGAAGGTGCTCAGACAATGAGGTCTCTCATGTCCTACCTTCCTATACATAAGAAGTTAAGTAAATATACCTCTTAGAGATATAGTCAAATTATAGTATATAAGCCTCGGACAATAATCACTATACTACAAACTAACTTTTGTGATTGAGTTCATATAGATTCATTGTTGTTGTTATTAAATGCCGAATCTTCACAAATATTATCTAAGATTCTAGTCAACACTGTAGATTCATTGTTGTTATTAAATGCCGAATCTTCACAAATATTATCTAAGATTCTAGTCAACACTGCTCTACATTTAAAGGACAGTGAATTTTTTGTTTCCGTGTTTCAGTACCCATAAAGGAAAGGGGTATATGGTAACTGGTAAGAAAGAATTGGGGTAAAACAAAACGTGTTTGCATCCTGACTTTTTCTTTTGCTGTGTTTTTCTTTTTCAAACAAATTATTCTTTTATAGAAAACTAAACTTTTAAATATATATGCATGTTTTAAGCTAGTTTAAACCTGAATTTTTTTTCGAACCCTTTTCGCACTAGAACCAGTTTTTATTCTTTTGAACCAAACTAGGTTTATTTTTACTTGGATGTATGTACCTGGTTTTAACCTTAAATTGTCAGAAACAAAAGAATTCAAGTAAATTTTTTAGATGATCTTTAGTAGAATCTATTAACGGCAACTCAAATCCATCAGTGAATTACAACATTCGTCACTTCATTCTAACATTTGAGACCCCAGATTTGACGTAATTGGTTCAAAACAAAAAAAGCATAATAGCTCAATTACTTCACACCATCTAGAGCTTGTAAATCGCTCAATACTTTAGCGGTGGCACAAAAAAAGCATAATAGCTCAATTACTTCACACCATCTAGAGCTTGTAAATCGCTCAATACTTTAGCGGTGGCTGCTGGGTAGGTAACAATCCAAATCGCTTCTTCAGAAGAAACCTCTGCCTTGAGTATTTGTCATCAGGTGAAAACCGGGCTGCAGTTCAGGAAAATCACAAATCAGTGATGGCTATAGAAAATGGAGCGTGAATGACTAATATAATATTTGGCCACATTTGTCAGAGTTGTCAAAACAGGGGAAAAAAGGTACCGTTCTTTCAATAAGTAGAGATGATTTCACAAATAGCAGATCAAGGGAGTACAAAAAACAAACCCAAGTATCCATTACCACACAATTCACAAAATAAAACATTTGTACTTGTTAATATTATTTGCCTCACACCTTTGTCTCATCTGTCAGCAAATATAGATAAAGAGAAGGATAAACCACGCTACCAAGTTCCACATCAAATCAAATAATTTAGGGCCTGTTTGGTTTACGAAAACATTTCCTGTTTCTATTTCCTGTTTTCACTCTGTTTCCTGTTTTCTGAAATTTTACAAAGGAAAAACTGGAAATGCTGGAAACAACAAATTTTTGTTTCCAGCATTTCCAGTTTTTCCTTTGTAAAATTTCAGGAAACAGAAAATGGAAACAGGAAACGAAAATGCAAACCAAACAGACCCTTAAGTTTTTGATTAGTGAATCACAATGGAAGCCCATGGAGGGTAATCCAATAATTAGACCTAAACAAAATCCAAGAATAACCATAGGTCAAAACCATTAATAACAACAATTTGGTGTCATTTAATCCATATAGTCAACCCCACCTAATGGGAAAATGCTTTGTCATTGTTGTTTTACTTAATCATTCGCAATACACCCAACATGTAACCTCCTCCCAATCTAACAAATTGAAGATTGTAATACAATGGCAAATGATATACAAGAAGAAAGAAAATAGGTTCAAGCTTGCATGACATGCTCACATTGACTCAGCTTTTGAGGCAAAAAAGATTAGGTGTACTAGGTCTTATGGTGTCATTTTGGTTCCTTCTTTCACTTTTCCGTGACAGAAATTCGTTAAAATACAAAATTGTAGTTGCAATCCAAGTTACAAACTAATACAAAGAGGTAGAGAGTAAAAGAAATTCCTCAAATAAAAAATAAGAACAACATTACAGACCAAAGCACATTTTAGGACCAATAAAGAGATCACAAAGGAAGAAAAGAAAACTATTTTTTAATCATTCATAAGCATGTAAAATATAATTTGTAAGACAAAGACTGCATAAGTGATAAAAGCAATAAAACAATAGTTAATTGAACAAAATACCTGGATGAGCAGATTGTGTAGCTAACCCAAGCGGTGACTCTTTCTGCAAGGGGAGAAAAGTAGCAAAAGTGTCACTTCAAAACCTAATGTTTGATTTACCACTAAACTACCCCAATTTTAACTCATGCATCACTTATGCAAGATGCAATTTTATTACTAGGAGTTTAAAAGAATAAGTAAAAATGAAACATAAGAAGCAATATGAAACAACCTTTCAATATTTCAATTCAAAAGTGAAGATAATCATAAAAGCAATACAAAACCAATATCGTACAAAGCTTACCTTGGTGGTGTAGACTTTGTCTCCATTCTCATTTATGTAAAACTGAAGATACATGGTTACTTGCTAATTGCTTATCACTGCGAAAATAAGTATAAAATATTAATCATCCCGCACCGTATAAATAACTCAACAAATATACCAGTAACAAAAAACAGGGTTGTCAACAAAATCATGCTTATGTGTTGAGAAACGCAAGGAAAAGTTCAATAAATTATCAACAAAGAGTGCAAGTGGAAAGCAGAGGCCATGACGACGTCGTAAGTTATCAGAAGCGCACCTGATTGAAAAGGAAGAACAGCAATTTTGTAAGGCTTAGGCCTATTACTAGGAGTTTAAATTGGGGTACAAAATTGGTAGAACAGCAATTTTAAAATTGCTGTACCCCAATTTAGAACAGCAATTTTATTACAAAGCCTGGCCTATTACTAGGAGTTTAAAAGAATAAGCAATTTTGGAGGTAGGGGTGGAAGTAGGCCAGGCCAGGCTTTGTAAGGCCTGAGCCTAGCCTACCTGATAATTTTGCGGCCTAAGCCTGGCCTATTACCTGTCGTAGGCCAATTTTGTAGGCCTGGCCTGGCCTGTTTTAAAGCCCGGCCTGACCTATTAGCCTATTTAAAAGCCTGTTTCATGTCCAAGCCTTTAAATAGGCTAATAGGCCGATCGTTTAGCAGGCCAAAATACAGGCTTGTAGGCTAATAGGCCTACTAAATAACCAAGTAACTAGGCCACTTAAAGGGGCCTTTAAATAGGCCAATGGGCCTATTCTTAAATAGGCCGCGGGCTAATAGGCTTATACTTCTAAATAGGTCATTGTATAAACCTAAATAAATTTCTTTTTCAGCAAGACAGCAACATTGTTTTAAAACTTGTATAATCAATTAATCATTGATGCTGGTCTATTTAACATAAAAAACAATTGTGCATAGGTATGTATAGAAACAGTTTATAACTACACTATTAATCTATATATAGGCACCTCTACAACAAATTAAATAAAGACAGTGTCTTGCTGCTACATCGATAATAATATTCAAGTGTATCAAGCATAAGGATATAAAGAAAGGCAATAATAAGACTTGATGGATTCTCATTGCAATTAACTATGTATTTACGTGAAGTAGACTTGATGGAACCTCAGAAACAGTGGGCCATAAAACAGCAAATGGGCCAAAATGGGAAGTCTGAAACAAGTCTATATTAAATAAAACAATTTAGAAATAGAGGAATAACCTATTTCTAAACAGCAAATGGTTCAGCAGGCTATTTATAAATCAAAAATGGTTCAGCAGGCTATGCTTAAGCAAATGGTTCAGCAGGCTATTTCTAAACAGCCAAAATGGGAAGTCCATAAAACAACTACTGCCCTGTTTTCGTTAATTTCTAAACAACAGGCTATGCTTAAGCAAGCTTCAAATTAGATCCTATTAAAAATAGAGGAATAGCCTATTTATAAATAAAAAATGGAGTGGTATAACCAAAGGCCAATAAATGTGTTTCACAACTTGGTGTGTGTTTCATGTTATTGAGTTTTCTGCTGTACAAAAACAATTTAGAGATAAACTCACGTGTAATGCTAGACTTTCTTGTGGTAACTACAAAACTTCAAAGATGGAAAATCATTAGATTGCGATTTTAAGTGATATAAAAAGTGTGTATTGGATCTGTTGGTGTGCCAGCCCTAGTAAGAAGAATTCACAAGATAGATAATAGCCTAATAAATAAAGGTGGAGGAAGACAAAGGAAAATTTTGAAATCAGCCATTAAAAAAGACTTGGATCTAATTAAAAAGACAAACATTCTGCTATGCTTAAGCAGGCTTCAAGAGTTCAAGCCATTAATGTAATTTCATCAAAATCATTCCAAAGGGATTGCAGGATAATATGAACACAATGTTTAAAGGAAGGATCAGAGTAACTAGGTGATGAAACATACCTACCTTTCCATTCACTAAATATAAATTAGTCCTACTCCTATCTATGCATTTTCGTTGTACTTTCTCAACTCTGCTCTTTTACTCCATCTTTGTTCCCTTATAATTATGCAATTCGAGTACAATCTTTCGGCTAAACAACCTCCCCTCTTTTAGATGTCTATTCCATCTTTTCTTGGGTTTTTATTGCGCTATACTATACATACATGCAAGAGCGCCACCAAATATTTACCACTTCACTTCTTTTCAGCCCTAACAATAATACTCTTATCATTTTTAACAGCAGTGTTTCAGTTTATATCAGGATTGGCAAGGGGGGATGCAAGGAGCAGTGTCAATCACAATCACAATCACAAGATACATCTATTGCAATCTTAGCACATTTATCATATTCATAACCATTATAATCCAGCCTTATAAGGCAATAACAGAACAAAACTAGAGAAAATGTAAACAGGAACTCACAGAGTGTGCTACCAAACGGCCAAGGAGAGAAGAAAACCTGTGATGGAGGCGACGAAGGAAGGGTTTAAGGTTTTGTGATACTCGAGTTTGAGTTCTAGTTGTCACGATGGGCCTATGGGCTTTGATACCCAGTGGGCAACAATGGCCAATTACTTAACGGGCCCTGACTGGACTTGACTAATTTCACATGAGCCCGTTTTCTACTGGGCCCTCCCACAATTAACCTTGCTTTTTTGGTAAGAAGTGCTTTTGATCCTTTAATTTAATTTTCCTACTTGTCATTACAAAATTAATTATTATGTAAAATTCTTTGACAGTTTAATTTAACATTCTCACAAGTATAACTGTAAAACTAACTTCTTCCTGACATTGTTGCAGCTACGAGACTCTGTAAATAATTATTAGTTTCGATTAATTATATTTTTCTTATATGCATTAAATAAATAAGAACTAATCCAGTTCTAATGATGAACAAGCACTACCATATACATGTTGAAAAGGGAAAAAAAAATATATATATATATATATATATATAATTCTTATACATAGTTTTTTCTAATCATTCTTCCTAGGGGTTCATGGGACGGGTTTTACCTGTCTCTAACCCGGCCCTAATTTTTTATCGGGCCAATTTTATGGACCCGAACCCGTCCATAGACCCGAAGAGACCCGATGATGTGCGGGTTTAAATAAGACCGGGTCTGAGTAGGACGAGACCGGGTTGGCCCGATATATAAGTTAAATATAATCATGAAATGATCATATATATAACAATGATCAAAAGAAAATAGTTCATACAATTAATAAATATATTGTATACAATAAAATATCTCTTAATGTATGCAATATTTTTTACTTTTTTATTACTAAACCAAGAATAACATTATATCACTATATAATTTTATGTAAAGAATGTATTTTTAAAGGTAAACAGAGGAAACTTAGACTAAAAAACCTCATCTAAAATGAAAACAATAAGGTTAGGACTTTACACGTATATAACATAAAATCATAAGTAATAAATATTATATTTATATATAAAGGACGGGCCGGGTAATCCGAAGGTTAACCCGAATCCGTCCTCAACTTGCCGGGTCAAAAAATGAAACTCGATGAGACCCGATTTGGTTCTATTCTTTCTTGAAGGACATGTTGGGACAGGTCAAAGGGACGGACCGGGTCTTGAACACCCCTAATTCTTCCGGTAATATAACAATGACTCGATTATTAGTTCTAAAAGTATATAACCTGATTATCAAACTATATATGTATACTTATAATGTAGAAAAATAATTAATACTAACCGTACAGAAAATTATTAGCTATGGAAGATTTTTCCAAAGCATCGATGAGTTTAATTTAATTATACATGTAGCTAGATCAGGATCTAGTGTATAAAAGAATGGCATAGTTTATAGTATATGTTAACTTTTTATATATAAAACCAACTTTTACTATAAAATGAATTAACCATTGTTGATGTCATGTTGGGGTCTTGGGGCACAGATTGACTGATCTAGTATTTTCTTTCCATCTTGTGATTATGCTTTAATCATATGATAAAAATAATAATGGAGCTGATGGCTTGATTATATATAATAGCAACAAGTTGGAAGCTGAGTTCCATGAAAAGCAAGTTTGTGTCGTTTTGAAATGCTTTCAGAACGTCCATCATCATCTAGCTATAGCTTCATAATTTGGCTACAATGAACTAAGATGCCTCTTAAGGCTTTAATAATAACAATACTAAATGATTGCATAAAGAAAACACCAAGGTCTCATCACTGGCTTTTTCTATGAGTAGGAATCCACTTTACTTGATTTGAAACCAGTGGGCTTCATCTTCTTCTCATGTCATGTGTTTTACTTCCTCTTTTGAGCTAATCAACAAAAGATAAAATTATGTGACTGATATATTTATTTACCAAAAGGGAAATTACCAGAAACAGAAGAGATAAGGTGACACACAGCAAAACTAGACACCCTCTTCTATCCATACCTTAACTTAGTCCATCCCTTCAAAATCATTCAGTAAAAAAGATGATGGACGTGCAACATATGTATCATGATGGATTGATGGTTCATGAAATTAGTATTCAAAATCCATCATTAAACATATATGTTATTGTAATGCTTGTGTTCAAATGAATCGGCTTACTATAAGTCCAGATAGCAAAAGAGATAAACAAACTAAACAAAATGACATTAACATGAAAGTTAAGAAACATCAAAAAATTACTATTAATAAAGGATATATATTAAAGTGAAAACAAACATTAGTAGCTTGAGATTTGGACTAAACTCAACACTTGATATATAATTAAATTAAACCATATCATTAATTCATTTCTCATCTTCAGTAACAGAAAAAGAGAGACCCCTCATAACATAACACCATCACAACAGAAAAGATCATACATGTTAGTAACCAAAAAACCTAAAGACAATGCAAAACTCAAAAACAAACTATAGAGAGAAAAGAAGGAGAAGAAGAAGCTTCTTCACAAGCGAAGAGTGAGGTCGAGATTGACATGGTCAGAAGCATCAGGAGCAGCCATAACATGTTGAGATGTGGAAGTGGAAGAAGCACTGCCACTAGCAGCATGGAAGGGAAGAGAAGGGAGAGTGGTTGCAACGTGTTGATGGGTCTGAAACTGCAAGGGTTCCACTTCAATCCAGCAAGGATGGTGGAAGAAACGGCTTGCAGGTTCAAATTCAGGCACAGTCATGGTCATGGTCATTGGCTTGTTGTTGGGCTCGGTGACCTTGAAAGAGGTTTCTAATGGCAATGGTGGTGGTGGTGATGGGAGTGATACACTATGGTGGTGAAAAGGGATGTTGGTTCTTCTTGCAGCTGCTCTCTCAAGCTTGTGAGCGTTCTGGTGGCCACCAAGAGCTTGAGAAGTGTAGAACTTGCGGTGGCAAAAGTGGCATTGGAAGGTCCGGGTAGAGGAAGGTGGGTGGGGTTGTGCTCTTTTTGCACCTGCTCTTGAAGCAGCAGAAGATGGTTGCTGCTTCAGAAACTCATAGATGGCTGCAGGGTCTGCCATTTTTCAGATATGAGAGTGAGTGAGAGAGAAAGAGAGAATGTAGGTAACACAGCACTGAAGAGTGAGGAGTGCAAGTTCTTATATAATGAGGGGGTTTTCTTCAGGTTGAAGCACCAATATGATTGGATTCCATTTCAAATGACCGATTTACCTACCCTTCATGGATAATATCTTTCTTGATCAAAAATCGTGTGTGAAATTAACTTTATTTTTAGTTTGTAACATGTATTACAGTCTATATTTTACTTGTTATTAGAGTGCTTAATGCAAGAGTTTTTTCTTTTTTAAAGACCACATATAATGAGGTAATCTTGTTCGAGTAGCATATAAAATTAGAGGTTTTTCTTTTTGAGATTTTGGAATATATATTATATCAAACAATAAAAATTAGATTTTTCCTTATTTTATTCCTACTATTGGTAGGGGAACTAAATAGTATATATACTGTACTGTGGTAGCAAGTTAGTTAAAGCTAGCAATCAATGAAAAATGGAGTATATTCTGATATATGTTATCCCTGCTTTTGACACAGAGAACAAATGAAAACAAGGATAAAGTAGTACGTTGTCTAAGTCTAGTACTCTTATATATGGCTAATGGACAAAGACTTGAGATTTTTCCATTGATGATTGCACATTAATGAAGCTAAGTCACTTCACTTTCATTATTTAATATGGTTGGAACTTACTTAAATTTGTTTGTATATAGTTCATAATTCCAATTCAGTTAATTGAATTAAACAAACACGAAAGGTACTGTTGTTGAATCTTAGTTAGTTACTTGAATTACCGAGCCTATTATTGTTATTTTGATAGGCGTGTTGGAGAAATTGTGTGGGAAGAGGAAGGGACTGGTATTGTAGGAGGGTAGTGTGGGAATAAGGAAATGTAGTAAGAGGAATCAAAAGTGTTGACGTGAGTGATGTGCAGAAAAGGACAAGAGCACTTAGTAGTAGTAGTACTACACTACCCCTGCCTTGGTGCTGTGGAGAGAGAGGCATGAGATGAGAGTGCAGTTAGGAGCAGCAGGGTGAGGGAGTGAGTTTGGTTTGCTTTGCTTTGCCTCTGTGATACTGACACCGCACACAACGGCAACACGTTCTTAATTACTTTTCTCTCTGTCTCACCCTCCCATTATGCGACAGGTAGCACACCAAATACGGTTATGCCATGCCATGAGGTACGTTGCTACACCTACCTAAGCTAATTAAGGCTAAGGGGCCACTACCAGACAAAGTAATTCGAGAGCTAGCTGGGTGATACCTCATATATCTCTCTCTCAGACACACTCTCTCTCTAGTGACTACTATAGAGTAGTGGAGTAAAGGAAAGGAATATTGTTGTTTCATGAAAGAGGCAATGGACACATAACATAACATATTGAGGTGAGGTGAGGGCACTCATATCTCATGCAATGCAATGTACTATCCTTCAGCTGAGCTCTCACTGATTAAAGATTAAAGTGGCGCCGTAGTGAAAATGTTACCAGTCCCAATTAAGCCAACAACTGCCTTTGATCCATGCATGTCACATTCTCTTTGTCATCATCATCTGTTCTGGGTCTGGCTTCATGCCCGCCCCCTGCCTTTCCCCAATGGGTTTGTTCTAGGATGTTCTTCATGCCTCCAAATTGCTCCCCCCTCCCTCTCTGTCTCTCTGTCAAGTCCCATGATATATACTTTGCACTATATATAAAATAATTAACGGCATCATGCTGTTTTTTTATGGTCATTGAATATCTTGCCTATACGTATTCTATAAGAAGAGACAGATGAGACACATGAAAATACATGTTAATAAGTTAATTATCTCATTCATTAATTAATTACTTATATAAAATACTCATAATAATGTAGGGTAATTACCTATTAAATAGTTATTAGTTTAGGTAAAAGTAATTGAGTAAACTAGTAAATTCGTTCATGACTTTGTTAGGATCGTGCAATTTAGCCCCTAAAATATAGAACAACTCAATATAATTCATGACTTTTTTGCTTAAACTCCAACAGTCGTGTACTTTTTCTATTCTTCCTTTTTCTCTCTTCCTCCCCTTTCTTTTATTGGAAAGTCTCGACCCCAATGAAGTTATTTTTGTGTCTCGATGACAAATAGTGTGATACAGTGTCACTAAATATGACACGTCATCAAAAAATTAACGGGAAACGCATAGTTGTACCATAGTGACAGACGAAGCAAGAAGTCAGTGATTATATTGGATTTTTCTATTTCTCAAGGGCTAAACTGCATGACCCTAATAAAAAAAGTGAGGGACGAATTTGCTAGTTTGGTATATATACTTTTAATTACATTGTTACCATAATTATGTTTTTATTTATATCTCATTTCTATTATAATGGATTCTAACACAAGATGTGTGTGGATGTATCTTGAACTCTTTATGTGGTGATAATTGTATAATACCTAATAACTTAAGTAAATTTTATTTATAATAAAATTATACATGTTTTAAAATAATTAGTTATTTTATTTATTTTAATAATTTAATAATTTTATTAAGTAGACTAACATATTACAATTGTTTTATATCTTTAATTGTGTATAGCATATTTTTCTATAATTAATTTCTTCTTGAATGATAATGTCATAATTACACGACATTCCGATTTCTTAGCTTCATTCTTCCCACATTATTGCCATTTCATTCTCAATTCACCACCACATATGTATCATTCCACTTTTTCAATGAATTCTTTGTTTTTCGTTCCCAAATGCTTAAAACAGAATAATTGATCGCAAGAAACGCAACTAATTGTTTGTTTTTGTTTTTTGTTTATTTTGCGATTTCATTGTTTAATATTGAAATCGTATTCAGATCTTTTTATTGCAACTGGATTTGAAGCAAGAGAATTGTGTAGAAAAAGGAATGGTAATGCTCTGTCATTGTTAGTGATTAAGGTAGAAAATGGATTCTGCGAGGAGTTGGTTACATAAATTCCAACCACGAGATAGAGTGAGGCCCTCTACGAGGAGGAAGGATGATGTTAATGGCGGAAGCGAAGTTTCAAATGATCCCCTTGATGAAGCAGATCTTTCAAATATAACAAAGCAGAAGGTTGCCGCAGCCAAGCAGTATATTGAGAACCATTACAAGGAGCAAATGAAGAACCTTCATGAAAGGAAAGAGCGGTATGTTTCATTTCATTATATTGTGAGCATTTGCATGTCATTCTTATTTCCTGTTCTTACCTTCATTTTTATAGGTGACACTATTGATTTGTATTTTTTTAAATAATCAATTAGATTAATATATGTTTTCTAGTATAAAAGTTTCACTTTACAATGATTGCATTGTAATTTATGTAGTATACAAATCATAGTTTGGTGAGTCTACTTTAACATGGATTTTCCTAGAACTTTAGACAAGGACCCTGATTGATCTTAAATGGAGTGCAAGTTTGAATGAGGGTTGATGTACAAAAGAAGAATCAAGAACCAATAATGTTTCTCAATATATATTTTTTAGCTTATAAGTTTAAGGCGGAATGTCACAATTCGACCTTGATCTTATGAAAACATATATGTTTGTGACTCAAATTTGGTGGGGATTATTATCATTTCATCCATAAGGATTAAGATGTGGAAGAATAACTATAGCAAAGGAAGGAGTTTCAATGAGACTGAAGATCATTGGTTCTTTATACAAAATAGTATTGCTATACAATACCAAAAGTTAGTACTGGAAATGTATTATTGTAGGAGATGGGTCTGTTTTGTAATTTTTCTTAAATGTGTAAGATGAGATTACCTTATAATTACTAATTCCCCTCCTTATTGGAAGAAACAAGTCAAGACAGGTAAAATTATTATTTGTGCTTAAATATTAATTTCTATGATATTAGTCACTTTTATAAATATGTTGTATAATTTTCTAATATGTTGCTTATAACAGTCGAACTATCTTGGAAAAGAAGTTGGCTGATGCTGATGTTTCCGAGGAAGACCAGAATAATCTGCTAAAATTTTTAGAGAAAAAGGAAACTGAATATATGCGTCTTCAAAGGCATAAAATGGGTGTTGATGATTTCGAGTTATTGACTATGATCGGAAAAGGTGCATTTGGGGAGGTATTTATGTGCTTATATATGATGTGATGTGATCAACTACTCATTGCTTCTAGTTAATAATTCTTTATATGCCATTGTCCATTAACAGTTCCACTTTTATCTAAATTATATTTAAAAATTTTGCAGGTCAGAGTTTGTAGAGAAAAGACTACAGGTCATGTATATGCAATGAAAAAGCTAAAGAAATCAGAGATGCTTCGTAGAGGCCAGGTTTGTAACCATTTTGTCTCACTACATTATACTATCCAAAAGTGAAACTTTTTGTGTTAAAGGTTGATGAAGTCATCACATTTATTTCAAAGTTTGTTAATCATTTCAGGTAGAACATGTTAGAGCTGAGAGGAATCTCCTTGCAGAGGTTGACAGCAATTGCATAGTCAAACTTTATTGTTCTTTTCAGGATGATGAGTATCTGTATCTTATTATGGAGTATCTACCAGGTGGGGATATGATGACTCTACTTATGAGAAAAGATATCTTGACTGAAGATGAAGCCCGATTTTATGTAGGAGAAACCGTTTTGGCTATTGAATCTATACATAAACACAATTATATACATAGGTATCCATAGAATTGGTCATTTATACTTTATATTGGTCTTGCATTCTCTATTATGTTAAATTCAACTTAGGCTTAGGATATGTTAAAATGCCTTAGTCAATTTTAACCTTCTCGGTATGAATATTGCAGGGATATTAAGCCTGATAACTTATTGCTTGATAGATATGGACACGTGAGACTATCAGATTTTGGATTATGTAAACCATTAGATTGTAGTACACTTGAAGAGGCAGATTTTTCTACTGGCCAAAATGTGAATGGATCTATGCAGAATGAAGAACGTATAGGTCCAAAACGCACACAACAAGAACAATTGGAACACTGGCAGAAGAATAGAAGGACACTTGTAAGTTCATTGTTATTATGTGGTGGTCTCTTTTATTTATTATGACAGTAGGTGTAACTGTAATTCTGGTGTTTCTTTATGATCTAGTGCAACTTTTTGTGTGTGTATGCTTGTAATTAACAGTGTAGAAATGTTGCAGGCTTATTCTACTGTTGGTACACCAGATTATATTGCTCCAGAAGTTCTATTGAAGAAAGGTTATGGAATGGAATGTGATTGGTGAGTTCTATGCATGTGAATTTCGGCAATAAAATTACCATTACCCTGCTTTTTATGACACATTTATATCATACCATCCAAGTTTATTATTTTCATTTAGTAGTAGATAACTATTTCAAAATGTTGCAATGTAGCTTTACATTCAAGCTTCTTCTATATTTCAGGTGTTGTTTAGGACATTTTCTTTTTTTTTTCTTTTTCCTTCAAATATTTTTGTAAGCATATTGAATTTCTACTGATTTATGTGGAAGACCTACAGAAGCTCTAATAAGGAGAGTAGATCAAATGAATGGTAGTTAATAGTCAATAGTTAGATATAGAGGGGGAGAGTAAGAAAAACCATAGGTCAAATGCTTAAAAAGAAATTGAATTTAAATGGTTTGTCATTAGACATGATTTATGATAGAACATTATGACATTCTTTTATCTATGTAACCAATTCTTCCAAGTGGTAAAATGATTGTGTTGTTGGTGTTGTTGTTTTATCTGGAATTTATGAATAAACCTTAATGAATTCAGGGTACAGAATTCATTTTGACAAAATGACAAATTCCATGAAATTCACAGGTGGTCACTTGGAGCTATTATGTATGAAATGCTAGTGGGATATCCGCCATTTTATTCCGATGATCCAATGTCAACATGTAGGAAGGTAATTGTTTTAATAGAAATGTTTACATGACAGAGACTAACATTCTTACTATGCATGATAACAATTTATATGCCTTTTACTCTTACTATACATCATAACTTTTGCATTTGATATTCAAATTTAGAAAAATAGAATCTAGTCCTTTTATACATTCATTCACTTGCAAATAGTCATTATGAACTACCAAATCTTTTAATTTAGTGCCTAAACTGCACAAATGACCTCAATCAGCCCTTCCATGTAATATAAGTTAATTAAATAATTGATATATTTATTTTCTAATAAAAATGAAAAATATTAAAAATCACAAAATAAAAAATCGTAAAATATATCAATCAAAAACCTAATAATATTATCTATAACATAAAAGTACCCTTTCTTCTTAAAACTTAAAAGTAACAAAACTATTTCCCTTTATTGTATTTGTTCTTTTATTTTCTCGATTGTTTATTATTTGATTTGTGGGAAATAGCTCTCGTTCTTGAGGAAAGAAGTTTTTTATTAGTTGTATTGGTGATTTTTTTTTAAAACAAATTTTTTAATATGATTAGTATAGTAATATTATAAAATGGGTTAACAAATTAAAATGTTTTTTTTAAAGAATGGCCAAATAGTGGATTAACCGAGATAAGAAATGTTAACAACCCACATCCTTTGACATATTATTTTTAACATGCTCTTTGTTATTGGGTGAATTTCAAATGGGTTGCATTAAATAAAGAGTGACCCCAGGTTATTAAGGACCCTTATTAAGTTCTCTTTAAATTTAGTATAGCTTATTGTCTCTTTCTTTTTGTAGTTTTATTTTATTCTATTTTATAATAAAATAAAATTTTGTCATTCTAGCATCAAAGTGGGTGCTAAATTCCTTAAACTTGTTGGGAGAAAAAGAAAAGAGGTGTGTATTTATAGGTTTAGAGAAAAGGATTTTTTTTATGTAATTACTGAAAATACAAAAGCAATTTATAGCCAGAATTGGCTACAAAATAATAACCATTCTACTACAAATCAGGAGAAAATAAATCTGCTACAAATCAAGAAAAAAATAAAAAAAGGACTATCTAACAGAACCTGAAATTAATTCAGATTTTATTTTATTTAAAATCCCTAAAAATCCTCTACCAAATAATCCCTTAATAACTTCAACACCCCCTCAAGTTGGTGCATAGATATTTATCATGTCCAACTTGCTTACAAGAAGTTCAAAGTTAGGAAATAACCCTTTGGTGAGGATATCTTCCACTTGTTGTGCAATTGGAACAAATGACATACAAATAGCTCCATCATCAATCTTTTTTTAATAAAGTGTCTGTCAATTTCTACATGTTTAGTTCGATCATGTTGCACTGGATTTTGGGCAATGCTTATTGCTGCCTTGTTGTCACTGTATAGCTTCATTGGTAAGCTGATACGCATACCCAATTCTTCAAGAACTCTTTTCAGCCACAACATCTCACAAACTCCTTGTGCCATAGTTTTATATTCAGCTTTAGCACTACTCCTTGCAACTACATTCTGTTTTTTTATTTCTTCGTGTCACTAGATTCCCTATACAAAAGTGCAATAGCCTAATGTAGATCTCCTGTCAGTTATAGATCCTGCCCAGTCAACATCTGTGTAGGGCCTTAATTGTCTGTTGTGCTATTTTTTTTTTTTGAAAAATAGACCCTTGCCAGTTGCACTCTCTAAGTATATCAGGATCCTGTACACTGCCTGAAGGTGCTCTTCATAAGGAGAATG
This sequence comes from Sesbania bispinosa, assembly GCA_026901365.1. Taxonomy (NCBI): domain Eukaryota; kingdom Viridiplantae; phylum Streptophyta; class Magnoliopsida; order Fabales; family Fabaceae; genus Sesbania; species Sesbania bispinosa. The sequence goes on from QLOH01000151.1 coordinate 719,437, forward strand.
CATGAACTTACTCACTAAGCTTATTGCAAACGCAATAGCATGTCTTGTATGTGATAGATAAATCAACTTACAACTAACCTTTGGTAACGAGAAGTGTTCATAGTTTTCCCTTTTTGCCATCCCCAAGCTTTTGATTAGGGTATCCGCTGGTCTGCAACCAATCATTTTGGTCTCCTTAAGTAGATCAAGAACATATTTTCTTTGAGAGAGGACAATTCCTTTCTTTGACCTTGAAATCTCCATGCCTAGGACGTATCTTAAGGACCCCAAGTCCTTAATTTCAAATTCTGCAAAGAGAGATTTTTTAACTTGTTCACTTCTAACAAGTCATCATCGGTAAGAATTATATCATCTACATATACAATTAATACAAAAACCTTCCCTTCAACTAAGCGTCTTACAAATAAATGTATGATCTGGTTGTCCTGTGTATAAACCATGGCCTTTGATAAATTGGGTAAATTTTTCAAACCAAGCTTTAGGTGACTGCTTTAATCTATTTAGAGATTTCTTCAACTTGCATATATTTGGATAACACATGTGCTCAAAGCCAGGAGGAGCATCCATGTATACTTCTTCCTCCAAGACTCAATTGAGGAAAGCATTCTTCAAAGATATAGAGTCTGTCAATCTCCCTAGCACTACCAATCATCCTCCCCGAATTTAATTCCTGAAATTTACAACATGAGGAGTCGAATATAACATGACAATTCAAATCATGGGTAATTTTGCTAATGGATAATAAGTTGCATGATAGATTGGGAACATGAAGAACATTTTGCAGAGTTAATGAGGGGGAGATAGGAATGGATCCAATTTCGACTATTGTAGAGAAAGATCCATCTGCAATTCTGATTTTTTTTTATTTCTTGCACAAAGACTATAGGAAGAAAACAATTTTGAGCAATATGCCATATGATCAGTTGCTCTAGAATCAATAACCCAATGAATTCTTGAATTTTTATTAATACTAAGGAGAACAGTGGGAAATTGAGTACCTTTTTGGGCTAAAGATCTAGATGGGTTTGGTGTCATTTTGGGAGAAAAATTTTTGTACAAGTGCTTTAGTTGTTCCCATGTAAATAGAGTTGTCTCGGAAGTGGATGATGGCCCGTTATTATCATTAGAGAGAGTCTGAAAAGCACGACCTTCTTCATTGGATTTCTTTTTCTAGTTTGCTGGTTTTCTAGCAAGTCTCCTTTGTATGCCATGGTTTTCTACAATGGTCACACCATGGTTTCTTTCGCTTATCTACATCTTGATCAAATCATTTAGTCACAAGAGCTAAACCCTCAGTATCCTGAATTGTGGGAAGTTGAGGAATGCATAACATAATCCTTCTTCTAGATTCCTTGCGTATAATTTCAAAGAAGACTCCACAAATGGAGGATAATGGTTTTCTGCGCAGAATTCGTCCCCGTATCTCGCCCAAGTTTCGATTAAGACCAACAAGAAACATGTAACCACAATCATTCTCCTCAATTTTCTTGAAATGAGTCGCATCCTTGGGATTTTCCCAATCATCCTCGTAACATTGATCAAGTTCTTGCCAAAGGACCACCATAAGATTGTAATATGTGGTGACATCTTGGTCACCTTGTTTGGATTGCCAAAGTCGCGTCTTTAAGTCAAATATCTGCGAAGAGTTTTCTAGGTTTGAATAGCAGTCACGAACAGCTTCCCAAACATCCTTAGTCATTGGTAGAAACAGATATGGTTTTCCAATAGTTGGCTACATAAAATTAATCGGCCAAGCAATTATGAGGGAATTTTCAGACATCCACTTTGTCAAGGAAGGGTCAGTTTCTGCAGGTTGACTTGTTTCTCCATTTAGGTAACTTAGCTTACCTCTGTCTTCCATCACTAGCTTCACATATTGTGCCCATTCAAGGTACTTTTCCTATTAAGCTTGTGTAGTGTGAGTTGCAAGCTCTAGTTTTGGGAAAGAGCCTCATCAGTGCCTGCTTGATTAGGTTGCTCATCTCTAGATGAGCTTGTCGAGGTTGTTGAAGGACTCGAAGTGGCACTAGTCATCATCGTTTTCACCATAAGAGGAAGAGGTACAAAGCATGAAGCTTTGATACCATCTAGGTTTAGATAAAAGGATATTTTTATTGTATGTAATTATTGAAAAATACAAAAGGAATTTATAGCAAGAATTGGTTACAAAATAATTACCATTATGCTACAAATCAGGAGAAAATAAATCTGCTACAAATTAGGAAAAAAAATAAAAAAGACTATCTAGCAGAATCTGAAATTAATTCAGATTTTGTTCTATTTAAAGGATCCCTAAAAGTCCTCTACCAAATAATTCCTTACTAACTTCAACAATATTCTTAAAATTATGTGGCACAACTACACTGCAGACTCAATATTTGATAATAAATACAACAAATACAAAGATACAATTATGCCAATGACTTTAATAACATGATAAAACGAACATAAACATTTGTTCTAATCTTATACATAATGAAACACATTTCTAACAATATATTGATACAGCTATTGTCTCTTTTTTAAGTTTATCGTTCTGGTATCAAATTGGTGGCTTACACTCATTGATAATTTCTAACACATATCATTGACTTTCATTTGAATAAGATTTTTAAGTTTGTTTTGTGTTCTTAGTTTCTCTGGATGGAATTCATGATACCCAAGATCTTACTCAATCTAATATTTTTCTGTCTTTGTCAATGTATTAAATGCATTTTTTTAAGTGTGAGTAAATGGAGCCATATAAATTTATGATTGAAATGATGAGGCTAATATTTGTTTTGGTGTCCTTTTAATCCTTTGGCCATAAACATTTAATCTATCAAGTGAAAAACAATATTTATGCGTTTATGCCCTTGAAACTTTTTGCACAACATCACGTGTGCCACTTTTGGATCTTTTATGTCTACACATATTTTATTTTCTTCTATTTTATGGACTACTAAGATGTTGACTTTGACTGGCTTAATATATAATGGCATATGACTTAGTCATGTTGTGCATGACGAACCTGTCATTGATTGCAGTCTAATTAACCGAGCTATTGTTGATAGTTTAATAACCAATGCTTTGTTTCTAAATAAATGAAACTTGTATACTTGTCTTATTTAAGATTTTTGTCCATGTATCAACACGTTTTCGTCTTATTTTTTTCCTTGTACTTTATCATGTTATATTTTACTATTTCGTCTGGTGTATTTTGACAACTCTAAACATAGTAATTTTGACATTTTAAATTTATATTGCTAAATAAGTTTATTTAGCTTCTTATTTTGTGTAGATAGTAAACTGGAGATCACACTTGAAGTTTCCTGAAGAAGTAATGTTATCTCCAGAGGCTAAAGATCTTATAAGTAACCTTTTGTGTAATGTCAACCAGAGGCTGGGGTCAAATGGTGCAGATGAAATAAAGGTGTTGTATGGTGTGTCCCTTTCTAAATTCTTAATTATGTTATAAAATATTTAGATATAGAAGTTACCTTCCTATTGTATTCCTCTTCAGGCTCATCCATTCTTTGAAGGTGTTGAATGGGACAAGTTGTATCAAATGGAAGCTGCATTTATTCCCGAAGTCAATGATGAGTTGGATACTCAAAATTTTGAAAAGTTTGAAGAGGTATTTAAGTCTCTCAGATTCTTGCTTATTTTCTTTTGGTACTCATCCAAGGCCACACCTTATTAAATTATTCTCCTTTTTCCTTTTTTACATTTGCAGTCTGACAGCCAGATGCGACCATCATCAAGAGCCGGTCCATGGAGAAAGGTATTCTTTGGTATTTGTTTCTATGTTGCAATTATTTTATAATTTTCTTCAAAATTATGACATGAATTGTGATTAAATATTGCATAAGCCATTGTTAAAGTTTTGGATATAACATGAATACATTATTTCCCTAAATTCTTACGAACCTTCAAGTTGTTGCTCTACATGGAGTTTGTATTTGTTGGGATTTCTAAAATGATGATTATGGAATATGTTCATTCTAGGGTTAATAACAAGTTTCATGAATTAGATTATTTATTTTTTTCTTTAATCTCAAATATATTAATTGTACTCAAGAGAATATGTTTTAGCTCTAATTAAAATACTATAAGCATGTAACGTGAATTAGCAAGAAAAACAGAAATTTCTTTCTGAAGTTCTAGTTGATAAATGTCTTGTTTATAACTGATATTTTTTAAGACTTTTTTCATTAAATATTGTTCTTCTTGTCTTATAGTTCTTGATCTTCGTGATTCCAATATGTTAGTTGTTATCTCTCCCTTATATGTTTCTTTTTTTCTTATTTATTGTGTTATTACAGATGCTCTCATCGAAGGACTTGAATTTTGTGGGATACACATACAAGAACTTTGAAATTGTTAATGACTATCAAGTTCCTGGGATGGGTACATTTTTTTATCTTTTTTTTTCTTATGAAGGCTAATTTATAGTGTTAATAATGTCTGCTAGAAGTTTATATTTGGTCTATAGTTGTAGTTGTTATGCTTGTTTGACATATATGTCATTTATTATTAGAGGGATAATTTTATAGGAATTGAATTTTACTAATAAAAGCAATAGAGACTAGCTCCTTAAAAGAAAGGAAAATAAAGAAGGAAATACTAGAGAAGGAAGAATGCTTTCTTTGCCCTGGCTTTAGGGTTTAGCCACTCCTTAATTACCCAATCCAACACCCTATCTTTACCTCTTTCCCCCATTATATTGACCCTCTTCCATGCTTCATACACCTCCTTCTCCAATGCCTTGCTGGTTGCTGCCACATATCCATCCTGTCACTCTCGACCCTTTCTATCGTAATAGACTTCCAAACACAATTCCATTCCCATCCCTTATATTCTCATCCTGTAATATTTGTGTTAATTTTTAGGAGAATTATGATTCAGGGGAACTTTTGGTTATGATATGCCCAATGTAGAAACATTTATCTAAAGGGTAATTAAGTAAAAATATGGGTTACACTTTAACAATTCTGTAAACAATGTTGACTAAGGGCATGTTTGTTAATTTTTAGCATTGAAAATACAATACTATAATTTTAAGTTTATGCAAAATTAAGCACTTAATTTATTTTAATGGAACTCAAACTATTAAATAGACCATAACTATAGTTCATATTTTATATTAAATTCAATTTATTTCATATGTATTTCATGTTGTTCGATTATTTATTTTTCTTATTATTGGTTAAACCAAGTAAAATTCCAATGTGTCTCATTTCCCTTCTTTATTTCTAAACCAAGAAAAAAAGATTCTTTCACCTATTCTTTACTCTTTCTTGCTTTATCTTATATCTCTTTTTGGTTGCATGTTCTCTATCTATGAAAAAAAAATTATGAAATATTCTCACTTTGACTAAAATTATGGGTAAAAAAGGATAGTTTACTGACAATCATATTATATGCACAACTTGGTCAGATGATGGAATCTGGTTGATCTGGCTTATGATTCGTTTAATCTCCGTCGTGAAAAATATAGGAACTACATTTTAAACAATAGCTTCACATCGGTGGCTTAGCTTATCTAGAAGGGATGCGAAACATAATTTGATCATTTATGGTGTAAATAAAAAATCTTTAGGGTGTTTTCTGTGTATGCATACTATGTGTGATACATTTAAGAGTGCCCTAGAAGTTAATAATTATTGTTCTATTGTGTTGATTTTGTTTTGTAGCTGAATTGAAGAAAACCAACAAATCAAAGAGGCCATCAATCAAGTCACTGTTTGGTAAGCTTATTTTTTTACCATTTGATTCCTTCGAGATTTTTCTTTAGTTTGTCTTGTTCTTTGTATACATTGTCATTTCTTACTTGTAACACTAACTCTTTTCATCTAATCAAATTTGGGCAACATGTGATAGATGGTGAGTCAGAAACATCAGAGGTGTTTGAGGCTCCAGATGCATCTGCAAGTAATCAATCTGTATGAAGTTTTATAAAACCGTTATCGTCACCCAAATTAGTGGGATATCAAAGCCAGAGGGAGTCTTGCTCCTGACAAGGCACTATACTGTTTCACTTGCTCAGACAATATAGTTGCCAATAACCATAACTTGAGTTTGTAGCATTTTGACTATTTCCACGTTTAATATAATTCTCGATGATATTCACATTAGAATTTGTTCTTGGAAACATTAATAATTACTTAATTGATGACTTAATGAAATGTAGGAAGAAATTGATTTGTCAAGAATCAAACTGACTAGCCTCAAGCTGACTTAGGTGAGTCTTGGATGTTTTGTCGGTCGTCACAACTACAAAATTGTAAATCCCGTATTCTATAGTTGTAAAATATGCGACCCTCCATAAATGAATACATGAATAGAAGTTATGCATATTCGTGTCATTCTTTTACATTAACGATAGAAAAGCATTTGTCTCAGTGGATGACATTTGAGATGTTGAAGTTGACCTTGTCTCTAATGGGGCACTTCTTGTGTTACTTTTGAGGAACGTAACTTGTGTAAATTAAAATTTATTTAATGTTAATAATATGTAATTTGTTAATGTTTACTTTTTGTTATTGTTATTGCATGAATATGAATTTTGAATATCTCTTACCCTCTTTTTAATTTTTAAGATTATCATTTGGTCATACTGGAATAATATCATATTCTTATAGAAACCATTGGTCATGTATGGGAAAGTATTTTATGGAAATAAATGGGTGACATATAACATACAATTGGTTCCCAAGTCTTTCATAATACAATGGGTGGTAATAATAAACTCAAAATTTACCAAGGGATCTCTAAAGTTAATAAAGATCACAAAAAAAGAGCGAAACTTCAGAATTTAGTTACAACGTTGAAGGTGAAGGTTTCACCAAACTTTGTAACAATCCTCAACATCGACAAAATTGTTTCCATCATAAAGCTTTGGATAATAAGACGTTTGATGCAAGTGGTGATCTCCAATTGTTGTTACCTCCTGTTTATGTTTATGTAAGTGTTTTGTTCGAGGAGTCGTGCAACGACTTTGGTGAGGGGTGGTTCCGACGAGGATCGTGACTTGAATTAGAGCTGGAAAAATGGGCTACCCGACGAGGATCGTGACTTGGTTTTAGTTCTTTTTTAAGGTTTGGAGGTGCAAAAAGATTAAGGTTGGGTTTGAGTTGCTCATCTAAGATTTCGGAAAAAAAAGAAATTTATAAGAGGAAAGAGGGAAAAGAACGACGCAATTGACCCCACATGAAAAGGACTAAAGTGTTAATAAAAAATGGTTATACTAGTTAATTTGAGCCATTAATATATCATACAATAAATATATCTATTGTATCGTACCGAACTTATTCACCCATGGTACATGGTTCAAATTGTTAAATTTAATTATTTGTTGCTATAAGTATTAATTGAGTATATATTATTGAATGTTAATTATAATAATTCGAATTTAAATTGAAAAAAGATTCAATATAAAAAGGATTAACAAGTTGAATCAGACATGTTTAGATTTCATAATATTAGTTTTTTAAGTGATTGAAAAATATTTGAGGTAGTGTTAAAAAATCTTTACAAAGGAGGTGTGTGAAACACACTGTCCAAGGAAAATTGTGAGAAAACACAAAAAATGACACATGACTTTCTAGATAAGAGAGTAGAGAGAGCGTGTTTTAATCTCGAGAATGAGGTCTTAAAATCATTATATAGAGAGTTGATTATTTTACACTGATTCACTATAACTATAATGACTCTAGTATGGGTCTGTTTGTATAATTTTTTCTAGAAGAACTTATAAGAGAAGAAAATAAAATGAAGGGTAAAATTTTTTTCGTCCCTGTATTTTTGGTCAACTTAGTCTTCGTCTCAGACTTTTAAAACCTTTGTTTTATATCCCTATACTTTTAAAATACCTTAGCCATAATCCTAACGTTAATTAATTCTGTTAAGTTGTCACTGAATTCAATTGTTTAATAAATGAACTTAGCATCCATATTGATTAAATGAGACTCAACACTAAAGGGTAATGTGGAAATCTATTGAACAAGTTGGTAATTTAACAAAGCTAATTAATGTTAGGGACTATGATCAAGGTGTTTTAAAAGTATGAGGATATAAAACAAAGGTTTTAAAATTCAGAGATGAATACCAACGTTGACCAAAACTACATAGTCGAAGAACATATTTTACCCTAAAATGAATTAAGAAGGTAAGATGAATTCAACTTCTTTCATAAATTGAAACTAGTTGTTTATGGAGAAGTTAAAAGATAGTGCTTCTAAAAAAAGTTGAGCTACAAGACTAATTTCAACTTATGGAAGGAGTTATATAAATTCATTTCACCATTTTGATTCATTCTATTTTCTTCTTCTATAAGTTTTTTTAGATAAATTTATCCAAATTGATCCTACATATTTTTGTTTAAACCATATGTATCTTCCACGGGATGCCTGCTCGAGCCGAGAACATCCATATCATAGTGGGGCTAGCTCTCCCAGTGGAGATTTTTTCTATGCACAAGACTCGAACTTGAGACCTTACTTAAGGGGAATCAAGCATGTACCACTTAAGATAGAATCTATCCTTCAATCAAAATTTAGGAGATCGAAGGATAGATTCATAGATCAAGGCCCAAAGGACCACAAAAGGGCCAAGCCCATACACTGCAGAGACCCATGCGAATCAAAATCTAGGAGATTGAAGGATAGATTCGCTCTTTGAACAAAGTACAAAGAGAACTGAAAGGACCAAAAACCCAGTGGAAACTAGAGTTAAGACAAAATAGGGCAAGGTACAACCTTAGAACACCTAGATCATAGAGTTTATCACGGATAGAGGTGATCAAAAGTCAAAATGGGATCCTGGGGATCCCTTCTAGCTTCCTGAGTGATTATATCTTGGTGACGCTATAGAGGACGGAGATACCAGTTCGGAGAGAGGTTCTGGATTGAAGCCAGCTACGCAACTGTATGAGCTAGATGATTTCCCTCTCTACCCACCCAGGTAAGCCCACATTGATGAAAGTTGCTCTTTAAATTGAGAATATCGTGAATCACCGGTTTAATCTCACCTACTTCTTTTTCTTTCCAAAAAGCTTTAATTAGGTCCACGAAATCTTATTCTGCAACAAGGTTTTCAACTCCAAGATTATGCGCTATAGAAAGAGCTTCTCTGAAGGTCAAAGCTTCAGCTGCTATCACTGAGGATGCTTGGATGAGTCTGGTATGTCCAAATTCTACTCTCTCTTATGAATTTCTAGAAATAATTGTTATAGCTCCCTTACCAGTATCTTTATTAAAAGTTGCATCTGAGTTTACTTTAATAACTCCATCTCTTGGGAGTCTCCAGTATTGTACATTCATGCGTGTTAATTGCGGCCTTGTGGGTATAGATGTAGTTACCTTACTTTTTGCATAGTCTCTGTGAAGAGCATTAATCCTTAGTAGAGTTGTCAATGGATTTGGAACATCATCTTGGAAAATGATCTTGTTCCTATACTTCTAGATTTCCCATAGAAAGCAAGCTATTAGGGCTCTTTCTGACCAGATCTTCTTTAGAGTGAATATCTCACTTAACCATTCTAAGAATGTTCTTAGTTGTACATCATTGATTGTCAATTAAAGTCGGGATCTGAGCCACACTGGTGTTGTCCATTGGCACAAGAGCAGAGTATGTTCCAGAGTTTCCTCCCCTATCTTACAAATAGGGTAGGTGGAATCTCGTGCAATCTTCCTCCTAAGTAGTTCTCCTTTAACCAGGAGAATTTGATGGCAACTCTTCCAGAGGAAGATATTGATTTTTTGGGGACCTGCAACCTCCATATGGTTCTCCATAGACTCTAGCATTGTAAAGGAGGATGATGGTCTGGTGGGGTGTAGATGGGTTTGATCCTGAAATCTAAAGTAGGCAGATTTAACTGTGAAGTCTCCATTTTTTGTATGGGGCCAGACTAGTGTATCTTCCTGAGAGGTCCAGCTAATAGGAGTTTGGAGAGCTCGATTGAGATCCTGAAGGGGTAGGTTTCTATGAATTGCAACTTGGTTCCACCATTTATTGTGTTCATCTATAAGCTCCCCACCCTTTGGATTGTAGAACCTTCTGTAACAGTTGTTTTCCCTCCATCTCTTAACCAATTCTCTTCTGAAATATGAACTTTTGCCCCATTTGCAATAAGCCACCTGCCTTCCTTCCTAAGCAATTCTTTCCCATGTAAAAGACTATTCCAAGCCCAAGATCCCCCTCTCTATTTTTTTAGCATGAAGAAACTCCATGTTTGGAAAGTATATACCCTTGATAAGCTGGGATATGAACAATGGCCATTGTATAAGCTGGGATAGCATGGATAATTGCTTTAATCAGGACCTCCTCACCAGCTTGGTTGAGGATTGACTCCTTCCACCCTTTAATCTTGGCTAAAATTCTCTCCCTTAGCCACCCTAAACTGCCTGATTTGGATCCCCCCCATTCTGTTGGGAGACCGAGATACCTTCCCGGGTTTGCCCACTCTTGCACCTCAATGATTTGTTGTAACTGGGTCTTTACAGTTTGAGGAACTAGCTTCGAAAGATGATACTAGATTTTGCCAAGTTTATTTTATACCTAGAGATTGGAGAAAAGGAGTTTAGGATTCTAGAGAATTGATAGACTTCTTCTGCCTTAGCCTTCATGAAGAGGACCCCATCTGTAGGAACACAGGGAAACACTAGAAGGGGGGTTGAATAGTGTTTCTAAATATTTTAAGAAGCTTTTCGAAAACAGATTTACAAAACAGACTTTCAGACAGGTTACTAGTGGGTTGTCTGAAGTTTTTAGATAGTTGTCTGAAGTTGGTTTCAGACTGCTTTAAAATGGTTCTAAAAGAAGTTTCTTCTTTTTAAAATATTAAATAAAATATTCAGTCCCCTTAATTAGTTTAAAACTGAAATGACAAAGATAAGGGAAGAGAAACTTAGCCACAGAATTTATCCTGGTTCACTCACTACCACTTGTGAGCTACGTCCAGTCCTAATGCCAACTAGCACTTGGATTTTCTCTTAATCTTGCAAGATTACAAGTATTCTTTTTCAGACAAGCCTCTTCAGGCTCAACAACACAAGTATTCTTTTTCAGACAAGCCTCTCCAGGCTCAAAAGCAAATACAAATGAGAGAAATGCTTAAGCTCACAAACTATATCAGTTTTGAGACTTAAACAACTACTGATTGTACAGAAATTACTGAGGTATGCTCAGAATAAAAATTTGTGTGTACAAAGAAGATAAAATCTATCTGAGTGTTACAGCGAAAAACTTGCAGCGTTTCTGTTCTTTTGCTATGCTTCTCTCTATATACTGGTCTTCAAATGAGGGGGTATTTATAACCAAATGATTGAATCATTGAAGACTCTCAGGTTTGTGAAATCCATGCTAGCCGTTGTGAGACAGCTGTTGTAGTACATAATATTCTCTGACATATTCTGATATTCCCTGACAATTTCTGACATTTTTACAAGGTTTGCTCCTGCCAAAAAGGTGCTCTTTGTTACTGCTGCAATTGCTGCGTAGCAGAGGACACGTTGTGACAGAGCGCGTGCTTGAATTGCATTGCACAGGTGCCAGCTGTTTGTAACAGAGAACATGCGTGAAAAACGTGCAGAGGTGCATGGATTATCACAGCTTCAGACAAGAGATGCCATGTCATCAAAAGCTTTCAGACGGCTTTGATGCTTCAGACGGGTTGATCATCTTCAGACAGCATCAGCTTCTTCAGACGGGTACAACACTTAGTCTTATAAAGTAGGCTTCTTGATGAAAATCACAGATAAACATTTAGACAATTGTATCTTATGAGAAACATCTTAAGTTGAATTTGTTGATCATTAAAACTTAGAGAAATTTCAGTCTTTAAAACATCATAAACCTCTTCATGATATTTTTGAGACTCAACATTCTCCCCCTTTTTAATGATGACAAATTTAACTTAAATCTGCAAAGTTGAGAGATTAAGATTTAGCTCCCCCCGGGACAAATATATTCTTTTAGATGCTTTTATATAGAATTTTCTCAGAAGTTCAGACAACTTTGGACTGTTTCATGTACTCCCTCTGAATCCTGTAATCACTTCAGATTTTGTTAGATTTAATACTCCCCCTTTTGTCATCAATCAAAAGGAAAATATAGAGCAATAACAATAACCTAGCAATAAAACAAACAGGATTGTGAAGAACAGATAAATTAAAAACAAGTATCAGAGCAAAGACCTCATGAGATGGATTGAAGGCACTGATTGTATTAAAAATAATGTAAGGATTAAACAGACAATCAGCACTTAAAAAAAATATGAACATAAGGCAAAGGCAATAAATTAGTCATTCTTCTTCAGCAGGGCTTCAGACAGAAAGGAGATCAGTTCTTCCTTCGCCTTGTCAATGGCAGCTTCAATAGAAGATTTCAACTCTTGTTGCCCACTTCTTATCAGCTGCTGCTCATGAAGAATTTCTTGCTGATTCTGAATAACTTTTTGAGCCTTCTTTTCTGAGACAGCACATCTTCTTTCAGATTCTTCACATCTCTTCTCAAGTGCCTTGACCTTGGATTTCAGCTTCTGGTTTTCTTCAAACAGGTCAGGTTCAGACTCAACTAGGATGAGCTGAAGGTAGGGACAAACAAATCTCAAAACTCCAAAACCAGGCTGTAAGCCATATTCTGAAGGATTGTAGACTGGACAGAAAAAGGTCCCAACATACTTCAGAAGCACCCAAGCTTAGTTGAATGAATCTGCCTGTGGGGGAAAGTGATCTCTTAAGAAATGGTACTGAACATTTGTGAAGTGTCCAACACCCATTGCAGATTCAGTATCAGGACCACTACACCCAGAAGAAGACCCAGCAGCTTCTCTGATCTTCCAGTAAGATTCCCACATCCAGTTTTCAAACAGGTGATTCAAGCCTCCTCCTTCTGATATGATAAACTCAGGAAGACCTTCCCATTCTGAAGCAGTCATGGCTTCAGACAGGGGTGCTGATACAGAATAGACCTTAGGACCCTTCAATTTTTCATCTTGACCTTCTTTGAGGGGATACCTAGGAACAATCCTATTAGGTTTCACCAAGATTTTGGTTGAAGGCCTGATTGAACTGGTTCTAGGAGGCCTGTAGCCTATCATTCCAACTCCTCTAGCCAAGTCTCTTTGGAACAACTCAGCTTCAGTGTTCAGCATTCTTACCATTAGCCATTCTTCATTGTTCAGCTTCCATGAGTCTTCAGAGAATGGATTGATAAGATCCCATGTATGATTAGGAGGGACAACACCCTTCCTTATCTTCTCCAAACCATCAGCATTGTTGGAGTACAAAGCCCTTTCATCAGACACAGTCTTCTTAGTGAGACCCTAATGAAGTGAGACAGCAGGGGCTGTTCTAAAGTGATGCAGCTCTTCAGACAGATGCTGGAATTTTGGCAAAGGACAAGAGCCAAAGGAGGTTCTTGTCAGTCTCTTGCATAAGGCTGCAATCTCAGCTGAAAGGTTGAATTGATGAACAGATGAAGGTGGTGATGGAGGTAAAGGTGTGTGAGGTGGAGATGATGATGGTGAGAAAGGTGATGAAGGTGAAGGTAATCAGCTATCAGATAGCTGTATGTACAGAGGTGAGGGGGGTTTGGATGGTGAAGATGTGGGTTCAAGAACTTGGTTTTCTTGAGGTGCAGGGGGTTCAGACAACAGGTTGTCTGATGGTATGATGGGTGTAGGTGATGATGGTTCAGATGGTATGAAAGGTTCAGAGGGTAATGTAATTAGCTGTAAGGTTGGGAGGTAGGTGGAGAAGGTTGCTTTTCTGGTGAGGTGGGTTTAGATGAGGATTGAGGTTGCTTTTCAGGTGATGAAGGAGGTGAAGGAGTTACATTATCAAATCTCACCTTGATCCTTTTGTAAGGTTTGGGAGCAGCAACATCTTGAGCTTTAGCAGCTCTTTCTTTTGCTTCCTTATCCTTGGATTCCTTATCCTCCTTTTCTCTTTCTTCAGAGGAAAGAGCCCTTCTTCTCTTGAAGTATTGATTAGCCTTTACAAACTTTTGATACCTTCCAGCAATGTCTGCTTCTTCTAGGTGAGAAGCAGTACTTCTGGTAATCCTAACTTCAGGCACTGTCTGAAGTAGTTTACCCTTCTTCTTTTTCCTTTGAAGTGCACTTGACCTCTTTCTTTTCTTTGAGGCTTCAGCAATGGCTGCTTGCTTGTCATCCTCAGCATAAGAAAGTTGTGAGGCTATTGCAAGAGCTCTGTCAGTTCTCTCTTGCTCTTCTTTCAGTTCTAACTCTTCTTGTTCAATGGCAGTAGCCAAACCAGCAACCTGAATCAGTTCAGGGTCAGAGGAGCATGCAACAAGAGGTTGAGCAGCAACTGCATCAATATCCACATCCTGTCCTTCCATTATAGAAGTAGGCTTTGAAGATTGTGCAGGTTCAGACACTTGACCCACAATTTCAGACAACCTTTGAGAAGGTTTCTGAACAGGTTCAGATGCTTGAATCTGTACAGATGCAGAAGCTATCTTAGCTTAGCTTCTTACAGGTAGCTTCTTCAGCTTAGGTTGAGGTGACGCCTTTGAGGGCTTGAACTCATGTCTTCTGATATCTCCTTTTAGTTCATTTTCCAGAATCTGCACAGTGGAACTTCTCCTCTGAGCTTTCTCCATCAGCAAACTTTCTTTCATGGTTGGCGAGGGAGGCCTTGGAGTCAGCTTAATCTTCATGCTCTTCAGATTTGATTCACCAAACATAGGAATTGAGTGGTGATCAAAGAACTGGTGAACTGGAACTTTAAAATGCAACAACACCTTGGTGATGATGGTGTTGTGAGGAAAACTTCCAGCAGAGTCTCTCAGCCTCTTCTGAAGGTGGTACATGATGATATTTGGAAGATTTATCTTCTGCTTCTTCAGAAGGTGAATGAGGCAGAATCTCTCCAGTTCAGACACATGGTTTCTGCTGCCACTTTTAGGGATTACAGAGTTCCCCAAGATAGCATGCAGAACCCTAGCCTTATCTAACATATTCTTAGCATCCAGACTAGCAGGAGAGGGAGTTCCATACAAAAACTCAGTAAAATGTTTTTGACCTCCATTTCTTGATTCCCAGCCAGGAGAGAAGACAGCACCTTCAGTCTTGACACCACAGACAATGGCCAAGATGTCTTCATCAATAAAGATAGATGTACCAAGCACATTAGTCTTGATGGTGGTGTAGGTGCCTTGAGGGTTAGGGATTCCTCTGGCTGTGGCCCAGAAATTAAGTATACTCTGCTCATGCCAATGTGAACGATTTTTGTTGAAGTATTCAAGCCACCCAGCTGCTTGAAATTCTGCATGAAGATCCATTCCTAGTGCTTCAAGCTCTTCCAGAAAGACACCCTTGGTCTTCACAATATTATCAGCTCCAGACTTCTTTGGTGCCATTGTTGAAGGATGGAAAGAAATTGAGAGAGAAAATGCTTTCTTGAAAATGAAGAATAGCAAAGGTTCTGAGAGGGTAGAGAGCTGTAACGTACCAAGGACTCACTGCCTTACAGTACTTATAGACTTCTGAGGCAATGATGGCAGAAACTGGCTGCGCAGACATAGGGTAACGTGCAAAGTGGATTTAAACCGTCCCTTTATTGCCACGTCATTTGTTCATTTCAGACAAGTGCAAGATTTCAGACATCCAGTTAATTTCAGACGACCAAAACTTCAGACAGGTCACTTGTTTCAGACAGGCTGAAGTTTCAGACACATCATTTTTCATACACACTCACAATGCATGAATGTTCAGTTTATCTCTGATGAACTTAAACCTATCTTCAGTTAGAGGTTTTGTGAATATATCAGCTCATTGATGCTCTGTATCAATGAACTGAATATCAAAAACACCTTTCTGAACATAGTCTCTAATGAAATGATGTTTGATTTCTATATGTTTAGCCCTAGAATGTTGAATGGGATTTTTAGATAAATTAATGGCACTGGTATTATCACATAACACAGGTATAACAGATATTGCAATATTAAAATCTTCAAGTTGATACTTCACCCATAATAGTTGTGAGCAACAGCTGGCTGCTGAGATGTATTCTGCTTCAGCTGTTGATAATGCAATTGTGCTTTGCCTTTTGCTTGACCAGCTGATCATATTTTCTCCAAAGAAGTGACATCCACCACTGGTGCTTTTTCTTTCAACTCTGTCTCCAGCAAAATCAGCATCACAGTATCCTACTAACCTGCAATCCTTACTTTTCTTATAGCACAGACCAAGATTAGTAGTACCTTTAAGATATCTGAAAATTCTTTTTACAACTTTGTAGTGAGTGATTCTTGGATCAGATTGAAATCTAGCACACAGGCACACACTGAACATGATGTCAGGCCTGCTTGCTGTTAGATACAATAATGAACCAATCATTCCTCTATACAGAGTTTGATTCACTGGTTCTTCATTCTCATCTTTATTTAGAGATGCAGAAGGGTGCATTGGAGTTGTCATGGGTTTGCAATCACTTAGGTTGAACTTTTTAAGCATTTCCTTTGTATATTTCTCTTGATGGATCCATATACAATCAGAATCTTGCTTAATCTGAAGTCCAAGGAAAAACTTTAGTTCACCCATTAGGCTCATTTCAAATTCAGAATGCATTAACTCATAAAACTCTTTGCACAATGAAGAATTAGTTGAACCAAAAATAAAGTCATCAACATATATTTGGACAAGTATAAGATCCTTGTTAGACTGTTTTCTAAAAAGAGTTGTGTCAACTTTTCCTCTTTCAAAACCATTAGTTGCAAGAAAACTGCTCAGTCTTTCATACCAAGCTCTTGGGGCTTGTTTCAGACCATAAAGAGCTTTCTTGAGTTTAAAAACATGTTCAGGAAAAGTTACATCTTCAAAACCAGGGGGTTGTCTAACAAAAACCTCTTCTTCAATGAAACCATTGAGGAAGGCACTTTTGACATCCATTTGATATAGTTTGATGCCATTATTTACAGCATAAGATAAAAGAATTCTAATTGCTTCTAACCTGGCCACTGGGGCAAAGGTTTCAGTGAAGTCAATACCTTCCTGTTGGTTATAACCTTGAGCTACTAGCCTTGCCTTATTTCTGATAACTTTGCCTTCTTCAAACAGCTTGTTTCTGAACACCCATTTGGTTCCAATAATTGTTTTCCCATGGGGTTTAGGAACAAGGGTCCAGACATCACTCCTAGCAAATTGATTTAGCTCCTCTTGCATGGCTAGGATCCACCCTTCATCATGCAGAGCTTCATCAATGCTCTTTGGCTCAATTTCAGACAGGAGAGCAAGAGAATTCAAATGTCTGAATTTTGATCTTGTCTTAACTCCTTCTGAAGTGCTGCCAATGATTTGCTCTTTAGGATGATGTGACTTGTATCTCCAATCAGATTTATGAGGAGGTATCACATCTGTCTGAGACTCAACATTTGTCTGAAGAGGTTCAGAAACAGCAGGAGCTTCAGACAGGTGCTCATCCTTCAAATTGCTGTGATCATTCAGCTCCATTCCTGCAAAATCATCCTCTAGATCTGATAGTTCCCTATCAGTCTCTTTGTTATCATTGAATTTTACATGTATGGTTTCTTCAACAGTTAAAGTTCTAGAGTTATACACTCTATATGCTCTAGATGTTTCAGAATATCCAATGAAAAATCCATTATCAGACTTTGCATCAAATTTTCCAAGATCATCTTTGGTGTTTAGTATAAAACATTCACATCCAAAGATGTGGAAATATGATATGTTGGGTTTTCTTCCTTTCCACAACTCATATGGAGTCTTTTTCAGAATTGGTCTTATCAATATTCTGTTTTGAAGGTAACAAGCCGTGTTAACAGCTTCTGCCCAGAAGGTTCTAGGTAAGTTGCTTGAGTTGAGCATGGTCCTTGCCATCTCTTGCAAACTTCTGTTCTTTCTCTCAACAACCCCATTCTGTTGAGGTGTTCTTGCCACAGAGAAATTGTGTGAGATCCCATTCTCATCACAGAACAATTTGAAATTTGCATTCTCAAACTCCCCACCATGATCACTTCTTATGACAGAAATACAGAATCCCTTTTCATTCTGTACCTTCTTGCAAAATATTGTGAAATTCTTAAAAGTCTCATCCTTGTTTCTAAGGAATATCACCCATGTGAATCTAGAATAGTCATCAACAATGACCAAACCATATTTCTTTCCACTAAGACTTTCTGTTCTAATGGGACCAAACAAGTCAATGTGTAAAAGTTCTAGTGGTCTGCTAGTTGAAACAACATCTTTACTCTTGAAGGAGTGTCTTGTTTGTTTCCCTTTCAGACAGCTATCACATAAAATGTCAGATTTGTATGAGAGCTTGGGCAATCCTTTAACAAGGTTGTGTTTTGCTAATCTTGAGATTAATCTCAAGCTGGCATGCCCAAGTCTTTGATGCCAAATCTATTTTTCATCTTCAACAGAAACGAAGCATTTTAAAACATGGCAGGCCAGGCTTACAAAATTGGCCTTTGACAGGTAATAGGCCAGGCTTAGGCTGCAAAATTATCAAGTAGGCCAGGCTCAGGCCTTACAAAGCCTGGCCTACTTCCACCCCTACCTCCAACCTATCCCAAAGATTCCTACGCTGTTGAGGTCTCGGGTTGCTGTAAATAAAGGTAGTCCTCCAATGTTTATGCTCCACTTTACTTTTGACCCAAGTATTTATGAAATTGGGACAATGTTCCTCCACCTCAATCTCCAGACTCTTATCCCACAATAAACACAGCCCCCGGAAGTGTCATTCGGATTTACCCAGAACACATTTTGAAAGTGAAATTTCATTTTAATCTCATCTATCTTCGCTCCCTGAGCTCTTGTTTTGGATGAAAATACAAGTGTTGGCTTGTAGACCTTAGACAGGTCCTGGAGATCTCGAATTATCGAGGGAGCCGCCAACCCTCGACAATTCCAGCAGAGCCAACTCATGATTGTGGGTGGGGCAAGTTTAGGCTCGCCACCCCAGCCATTAATCGTTTAGTTCGCAGTGCAACAATCAAACTCCTATCTTCACCTTTGTCTCTGCCATGATCCTCAGTAACATAAGACATTATTTTCCATCTTTTAAACAATTTGGCCCCAGATACTTTAACATGATTGACTTTACACATGGTTTCTTCAGTTTTAGGGTGAGATCTTTTGAGTGCAAGAGATTTGTTCCATCCTACTATTAATTGATTCTCCTCCATCTCTTACATGGCTGACTTGCCTTCAGTAAGATGTGGATCATCATGGTCCTCATCTGGGAACTCCACATAATAACCCAAAGATTCCACCTTTTCCTGAGGGGTGGTTTTTATACCTTTAACATGCTTCCTGCAAGATATGATCTCTTGTTCAGTTAAAGCCACCCCAAAGTATCTTATGTGTGGAGGGGTTGGAACATCCGGGGCCACTAAATCATTTTTCAGCCCAATAAACTCAGGAATAATATCAACTCTCCCAGCCCAAGGTCAGCTTCTGGGTATTGGTTACACCATTCAGGTATAGTAGCAATATTGGTTGGGTTCAAAGAAACATTAGACCCAATTTATTCATGAGGCTCATGAGATTGGCCCGTTGGAGAGGAAAAATCCATATTCTGGGTGGGGCCCTCATTGTTTTCTGTAGTTGATCCCCCCTCCTGTATGCTTTTGCCAGCATGGCTCTGCTCTTCATTTTTTGTGATCCACAGTTGCTTTTTTGTCCCCTCCCCTCCTTCTGACACAATAGTAATTGCAGAGGTAATCACCTCATTGTGCACTAGGGGTGAGCAAAACTCGGCCCGTCCCACTGACCCGTCCCAACCCAAGCTATTCGGGTCGGGTTACACCCTGTCCCACATGAAAGATTAGGATTAAATTGAGTTTCATTCAATAACCCGATATCGGGTTGAGGACGGGTTCAAGTTAATCATCAGATTACCCAACCCGTCCCATATATATATATATATATAGATAATATTTAAAATTTTATATTGCTTAAAGTCTTAACATCATTTTAACTTTCTGGAGATATTTTAATTTAACTTTTCTCTATGATAGAGGCTCTATCTATTTTGAAAACACATTCCATACATAAAGTTGTATAATGATACAATGATATTTTTCTCTTAACAATATTTGAAAGTTAATAAGAAAGTAAAAAAAATTAGGATTTAGGGTTTGTGGACGGGTTTCTTCGGGTTGTGGACGGGTTAGGGTTTTAATTAGTCTTGTACATTGTCTGGTTTTCTCGGGTTTGAGGACGAGTTCGGGTCTGAAAATTTGGTCTGATAAAAGTTAGGGTCGGGTACGGGACGGACAAAACCCGTCCCACACTCACACCTAGTTTGCGCACTTGTACCAGGATGCTTATTTGTCCCCTCTCCAACGTTTCTCCATTGGCATGTCTCTACTGTCTCCACTATCGTGGGACCCATTGGTTTGTCTCTCCTCTGAGTCTGTTCGCCTCTAGCTTTCTCCCACTGTTGGTCCCTCTTACCTCCATGTTTGTTGGAACGAAAATTACAAGCTTTCTACTCTTTGATAATGGTTGTGATGGGTTTTGCTGGTGGAACTCCAATATTGGGCCCATATCTGGGTTTTGAGATATCCACTGGGGACATAGATTTGGCTTCTTTATAGACTCGTTGTTCATGACCTATTATTCCGCAGTTGTAGCATAAAGCTTGTAGTTTTTCAAAAAGAAAGATGATCTATACCTTTGGTAAATCCTTCCTGGGGATCCAACAACCTGTGCGGATGGTCTTCTTGATGTTGATTAGAGCTTTGACCCGCATGAATGTTCGTAGTAACCTTCCTTCCACAACTGGATTTTCAACTTCTAGAACTTCTCCAAATCTCCCAACAAATTTTGCTGCATTTGAGACATTTATAACATTTAGAGGGAGTCCATGGAGTTGTATCTAGAAGGAAGTAAAATCAAAGTTAATCTCATAAATAGAGGCTTGAGGTATCCAGAATTGGATGCTGACAAGTAGAGGTGGGAACAGGTCAGGTCGCTCGTCAAGGGCCTACAACCTGGTCTACATCAGGCTCAGGCCCAAGCTAGGCCAGACCAATTTATTAAATAGATCAGGCCAAGACTTTTTCAAAATCATATATAGCAAAACAGGTCAGGCCTCAGGCCATCAAAAAAGCCTTTTGAGCCTATCAGGCCAACCTATTTAACTAAATATAAATGAAATACTAATATTTTATATATAGTTATTATTATAAAGATTTTTATTATATTACCTTATAATTATATACTTATTAGCTTGTTTAAATATATAAGTATGTTGTCTTCCATAAAACATTTGAGCTTATAAGTCTATTCAAATACATGCTTATGATATATTCAAGCACCTTACTATAAAACAGGCGTTTAAGCAGGCTTTCAGGCCAAGTTAGGCCTTAAATAGGCCAGACTTAGGCCATGGATTTAAGGTGCAGGTCAGGCTCAAGCCTCGGAAATCCTAGCTCGGCCTATTCCCATCCCTACTGACAAGGTAACCCATAACATATCATGGGCCTCTCCTGACTATGTCTACAACATGGTCTTTCTCATTAAAGGAAAATAGGAACATATTAGTCCCCATATCTATGACTTGACTGTTTTCCTCTACTCCCCATGCTTTGAGTAGAATAGAATTTGCTGAATTCTTATTCAAACTCTTGGTAGAAAGGATTTTACAAACTAGGGACTTTTTGGCTAGCAAGAAACTATTAAATTCCTCACTTTCTAACTCCATTGTAATGTCTTCTATGTTTGCAGGGCTATTATGAATGGAAAGTTGGCTGGGTCCTTCCATTGGGGATTGTCCCCAAAGAAGGGGGAGATGGGTAGGAAGGTTAGGTGTAAGCGAATATGGTAAGAAGGGGGAGTTGAAGGTATGATGGAATGGGCATCAAGGAAGAAAGAAAAGGGATTTGAGACGAAAAAGGATAAGGATAAGATTAGAAGAAAAAGGATGGGAAGGTGAAAACTATTGGTTCAAATTGATGGGAATGGGTGGTGATGGTGATGAACCTGTAAGACTCTAACAGTCCCCCACGGGGAAGAAAAAACTCTGGCTATTCCAGAGAGAAAAACTCGTCCTAAAGCATGTACCACTTGAACTAACTCCCGTTGGTAATTGACCCTACATATATTGTTTATTTTTACCTTATATATATACAAACTTTGTCTGACTAATTGGGGGTTCAAAGTCAAATTAAAAAAAGGGAGACTTATATTTTTTTTTAAGAATATTATGTTATTATTTTCGTACATGGAAATATAATTTTTGAAAACATTAAATTTATGTTTATATCGTGATAAATAATTTTAAACAAGTATGTTCCAGTTTTTATCCACTCCTTGTCTTTTTTTAGTTTCCACATTATCATAGTATGATTCATTAATTATAATTTTTCAGATCATTAAATTTATGTTCATATCGTGATAAATAATTTTAAACAAGTATTTTCCAATTTTTATCCACTCATTGTCTTTTTAATTTTAAGTTTCCACATTATCATAGTGTAATTCGTTATTTTAGCCAAGGGTGTTCACTGAAACCAAACTGTACTGAACTGTATCAAATTGCTCTGAACGGGAAATGAGTTTGTAAAACTGAATTGTACTGGTTTTCTTTTATCATGAACCAAACCGAACTGGTTCTCTAGGTTCAGTTAACCGGTTTTACAATAAAAACTGAACTGGTTCTTAAGTTCTGCATTGGTTTCCGAACCAATTTCTGAACTAGTTTTGTGAAGGGTGTCGGAGATAAGGGAGCCACATAAAATGAAGTGCATTTGGCTCGGCACCTATGCCACAACTAAAATGGCTGCTGCTGCCTATGATGTACCGTGAACTGCTTCTCTCGCCTTGACCGGACCTGACACGCAGCTTATAAACTTCCCTAATTCCGTTCTCTCTTACCCCATTCCAGCTTCATTTTCCGCAACAGATATCCGTGTTGCTGCAGAAGCTGTTGCACAGGTGAGGCTGCTGAGGAGAACGCCACAAGCACAAGCATAGAGTGGAGAATCACAAAACAACCACCCTTTGGAGGGTTTTACGACTGCGAGCAATATTACTAGTACTGGAGAACAAGGTTTGATGATGAGTCATCAGGAATCTATTGACGAGGATGAGCTTTTGAATATTCCGAATTTGCTGGATGATATGGCTCGTGGAATGCAAGTTAGTCCCCCGAGGATCGCTTCCTTTTCTTCGGATGAATCTGAGTTACCAAGAGAATTCGCAGTTCACAGTTTTTACCGATTCATGCAATGAACTGCTAAAAGAATTTGAGTTATTGAACTGGGATTTAAAAACTGCAACCAGTTATCGAACTGTTTTGGATGGTTCGATTTTTTTGGTTTAATTTGGAACAGTTCTACAGTACAGTACAATTCACATATTGAACAACCCTAATTTTAGTGGAGTTTGAACATTAAACTTCTCTCCATTGATAGTTTGACATTTTTTATTTCATGTGTTGAAATGCTTTCCTTTTCATTTTTTTTGTGAAAAACTAAATAATTAGATTCAAGTGAACATATGAGCTAGGCGTAGATTTAGATATTGATAAATACATCTTTTACTCATTAATAATTCCTTAAATTTAACATTTCAATATTTCCTTTATGTTTAATTAATAAGTTATAAATTAATATATTTTGTTAATTTAGTTCATATTGTGCTTAATTGCATTTTTTAGTAAAATTGTAAAATTGCACTATTTTGGTATTTCAAGAATAACTTGAGTTCTAGACATCTAAAAATTATGAAATTCATGTGTAGGAAAGCTGGAAGGAAGCCCTACAACTTTATTATTGAATCTATAAGTTTAATCCGATGTCTAGTGGGTCGAAACGAGTTTGAAAGTCAGAACAATTATCTTGTCATGAAAACCTGAATAGTACCGAGATTGGATCATAACTTGGGCTACATAAATCCCTTTGGACAACCAATGACAATGGAAAGTTAAAATCTAGAGTTTTAACTCTTTTGAAGACAAATTCCTTAGATTCGATCATCTAAATGATGAAATTCTTTGTGTAAGTGGGAGACAAGTTGTTAAATAATAGACATGAAAATAAATTCTGGATAAATAATTCAAAGTAATGGGCAATGATGGATAATTCATCAACAATTTCATTTATGGACAAACCATGTTGAATCATGGCTGAATGATCAATGTAAAAAAGATATCTTTTCACTTCCTATAAATATATAGGAGGGTTTGCAAGATAAGAAATCATCGAATTGTAGAATTATTAAGTCTTTCATTTACTTTTATCCATCTATTTGTTGTAAAGTCTTCACAGAAGATTAAGTTTGTATTTAACTCAAGGATTCAAGATTATTTTCATCTTGATTTTTTATGTTTGATCTTCATTTATTTATATACATATTGAATTATACTTACTTTGCTTTTCTACTCTACTTGCTTCAATTTCATATTTCTTTAATCAAAACTTGATTGGTTATAACATGTTTTGGTTGTGATTGAAGTTTGTATTATTGATTTATTAATTATCATGCAACAATTGAAGAACATATAATAAGTAATTGAATGAATGTTTTCATTTAGTTATTTACTTCACTGGGTTTTGACGATAAAATTGATTAGGATCGAACAAATGTAGTTATTTAATCTTGTTAATCTCAATAAATTGAATTCTAGGAATTATTTCAATAGAGAATCTAAATATCATTGTATGAGTTTCATATGATCTATAAGCTAATAAATTTAATCATCAGTATGCATGTTTTTAATAATCAATTATTAATCATGAAAATAACCTATGAATTTCTTGGATTGATCTTATCTTTAATTTATTTAGTCTTTGCTATTATTTTGATCTTTGTTTTCTTTTATTTATTACAATCAACCAAATCTCCTAGAAAGAATTAAATTGAGTAAATCTTCAAATTTTGACCCGATTTGTACCATTCCACAATAAATAATTCACAAATCGATTAATTATAATGTTAATTTTGTACAGATTCAACAATAGTCAATTTTTTTTCTAAAAGATGTGTTATTAATACAACCGACATATATAATAACTTGTACAATATTTTTTTTCTATAAGATCTCACACACTCTTTTTTCTCTCATTATTATTTGAGATTATTATAAAAGCAAGTAATATAAATACAATTTCTCTCTTCCTAAGTGTGGTAGTTCTAACCCACGCTAGGCCTAGTATACAACTGCACGTTACGAGTTGGTAAACTTACAAATCAATCATCAATATCCAGATTTTCTTTATTTATCAAGATTCAACAAGGTTGCGTTCTAATAAGGAATTGGCAATAAGCTTCGTATTTCAAGCTGTCCTTGTGGGTTGGTAAAATGAATTGAATGGTTGTTCCATGCTCCCTTTAACTATTACAAATTAACATATACAGATAGACAAAAAAAAAAAAAAAAACAAATTAACATATACAGTGTGTTTGACAATGTATAGATATACTTTATTTTGTTTAACCACAGGTCTCCTCCACCGGAGGCAATCCTGTTCAAGACCTTGCTTAAGGGGAATTAAACATGTACCACTTGAACCAACCCTCGTTGGTATATAGATATACTAATTTATAGTGTATTTGTCGAGCTTATAAATATGGTCAGTCCAATATATATGTAACTCTAAATTAAGCAATTAGAAAATGAGAGTCCATTTAAAGGGACAAGGAGTCTTAAATGACATATTTATTATTTTAATAAAAATGAGAGTGTATTTAATTTTAACAAAAGAAAGTTATATTAAATTAAAAAATATATATTTTATAAAAAATAATTTTAATTATTATTTATCAACTAATAATTCGTAATATTTTTATATTTAATATAAAAATTTTATTAGTTTTAATATATACAATATATATCTACAGGAAATTAATTTTGGGCCTTGTAATTAGGCATGACAATTAATCTCGAACCCGCAGGTACTGATTTGTTCCCTTCTGATTTTGACAGAGAAAGCCCGCTTTGACTGGATTTATGGAAAGCCCGACCTCGACTCCAACCCGACTCTAACGGGGCGAGTTTGGGGGGTGTAAGTAGGGATGAGAATAGGTCGAGCCGAGCTAGGCTTTTTAAGGCCTGAGCCTGACCTGCACCTTAAATCCATGGCCTGAGTCTGGCCTGTTCACTTGACATAGGCTTTATTTTATGGTCTTAGCCTGACCTATTTAAAGCCTGACATGACTTGAAAACCTGTTTGAAAGCCTGTTTTATAGTAAGGTACTTGAATATATCATAAGCATATATATGAATAAACTTATAGGCTCAAATTTTTAACATACGTAAATGTTTATACAAGCTAATAAGTATATAATTATAAGGAAAAGTAATAAAAAATCTTTATAATAATAATAGCAATATAAAAAATATTAGTATTTTATTTAAATTTAGTTAAATAGATCGGTCTGATAGGCTCAAAAGGCTTTTTCGATGGCCTGAAACCTGACTTGTTTTGCTATATAGGCTTTTGAAAAAGCCTTGGCCAGATATATTTAGAGTGTGTTTGGCTTGCCATTTCAGCTAGCTGAAAGTTGAAAATAGTAGCTGAAACCATTTCAGCGGTGTTTGAGAAGGTAGCTTTTTTGGGTAACTACAAGCTTTTCTTAAAAAGCTACCCCAAGTAGCCCTCAACCACCCTTTACTTATCATTATTTAATAATTAATGTTGTCCTTAAATGTCATTTTACCATTTTCAACTAGTTTTACCAAACACATTTAATAGCCTTTTAGCTTTCAGTTAGCTTTAAGCTTTCAGCTTTCAACTGGCTTTAAACTTCCAGCTAGCTTTTCAGCTAGTTTTACCAAACACACTTTTAATAAATTGATCTGGCCTGGCCTGATGTAGGCCGGGTAGTAAGCCCCTGACGAGCGACCTGGCCTGTTCCCACCCCTAGGTGCAAGTATTCGCCTCGAAATCCGACCCTAATTTCATCTCGATATAATAATTAAATCTTTTTAATTATAATTATAGTTAAATAATAAAGGTAGGCTTACATATTTTCTTTAGAATATGATAGAATTCTTAAGTTTCTAATTTTTTAAGATTCTCAATATCTATTTTTATATATTATTTAAATTAGGATGTATTATAAACATATGACTCATTTAAAAGTGTGTATTTAAATTACTAAAAATAAAGAAAAAAGTAAAAAAAAATAGAGTATGTGGGATACATGTAGATTTCCCCAAACTCGACAGGGACCAATGGAGATGGAGTTTGATTTCATAAACTCGTTCTCTATAAACTCGAACCAGAACCTCAGGGTCGGCTACATGTTGGGAGGCCTCAAACAAACCTTTATATTGGGGTCTTTTGAAAAATATGAAGTGAAAAAAAGGGGTCTTAAAAGGTAAAATGTAATTAGTAAGGAGTAAACTAGCACTTAGGTCCTTGACTTTGTGGGCCTCGTGCAATTAGGTCCCTGACTTTGCTAAATTGATCACGTAGTCCCTGACTTTAACCTCCGTCATGCACTTTAGTCCAAACGTTAAGTTTCAGTTAAATCCTTGCTGAGGTGTCACTCAATAAGGACTAAAGTGCAATTTTTTTGACAATGTCAGGGACCAAACTGCATGGTGGTCCCTTATCTTCTTCTTCCCTCTTCTCTGCAGAATTCTCATTCTTCGCTTTTCTCTTCTTCTTCGCTCTTTTCCTTCTTTATGCAAATTAGAGGGTTTGAAACAGAAGCCTTCAAGTTCTCCCATATGATTTTCCTTTGCTTCAATCTCAGAGTTTCATAATTGTGTGGTTTTAACCTCACGCAAGTCCGCAAATATTTATGTTGGATCATAACATTAAGCCTGGACATTTGAACAACGACTTTTGATATTTATGTTTTAAGTCTTTCACCTCTGCAAAGGGCATTATAATTTGTTATTATGAACCAAGTATGACTGTTAGGATAAAAATTTGATCTTCCATTATGTGACTTCTGTCTAGTCTCTTCCTTACAATTTTGGAGGTAAGCTAGCAGTGCCCACTTGTTTGTACTGCTAATTGTGCTCTGAGCTTCTTAAAAAATTGAACAATAATGAAAACATTCATTGTCATCAAAAGAAATATAATAACAAGGAATCAGAGTTGCACAACTATCTTAAATTTCATAACCAGTATGGAGAGGATTGCTCCTACGTCAAATGCTTTAGTTGGATCACCTTGATGGCATATATCCCTTTATTGGTTTCACGAGCAACCTTACACATAAGCTAGAGAAAATTTCAAAATTATTGTTTGACCTGGCAGGAAGAAATGTGATTAAAAAGGGGATGAAAAAAAGCCAACAATACTCACTGTGACTATTAAGTCAAAGGATGGTTTATCACACTATTAAGCTGCTTATCCGAAGTAGCAGCATGGATGGTTTATACCACATGAAAACCGTGTATTAAACTCGAGTCTAATATGCTATTTTCCGGGTTCAAAGACTCTGGCATCTAACTATTGCAAAAGAAAAAATAATGTAGTGTCCATAATCATTTCATTTACTTGGAAAGGTTGATCATTTGCACACTTGTCAAGCTTAGCTATATCATTAGAACTTGTGTTACTATTTTTTTAAATATCAAAAGCTGTTGTTCAAATGTTCAGGCTTAATGTTATGATCCAACATAAATATTTGCAGATTTGCGTGAGGTTAAAATCACACAATTATGAAACTCCGAGATTGAAGCAAAGAAAAACCATATGGGAGAACTTGAAGGCTTCTATTTCAAACCCTCTAATTTGCATAAAGAAGCAAAAGAGCGAAGAAGAAGAGAAAAGCGAAGAAGAAGAATGGGAATTCTGTAGAGAAGAGGGAAGAAGAAGATAAGGGACCACCATGCAGTTTGGTCCCTGACATTGTCAAAAATCTTGCACTTTAGTCCTTATTGAGTGACACCTCAGCAATGATTTAACAGAAACTTAACGTTTGGACTAAAGTGCATGACGGAGGTTAAAGTCAGGGACTACGAGATCAATTTAGCAAAGTCAGGGACCTAATTGCACGACGCCCACAAAAGTCAAGGACCTAAGTGCTAGTTTGTTGAACCCCCCAATCTTAAGGTAGAACAACAATTTATAAACCAATGTGCTAAGCCTAATAACAATAATATATGCTTATAATTTTTTTTATAAAAGATGTTACTAGCAATTGGGGGCCTAAAGTAGACCTGCCAAAATGAGTTACCCAACCTGAGCCGACCTGAAGCAGGTAGCGGGTTTTTGCGGGCCGGGTGAAAATATCCGAAACAAATTCGGTCTTGTGAAGTTAGAGCCCGAGCCCGGCCCTATGCGAGTAGCGGGCTTGTGCAGGCCGACCCGGTTAAAACATAATTTATTAAAAATTATGGACAATTATATTTTTATAAAACTAAAAAAATTACATTATAGTTAAAAAAAATCATGTACAGATCAATAAATGTATCGACACCAGAATGAAAGAAATTGAGATGTCAATCAGATCATATACTTTTTAATTCATGCAACCACATTTGAATAAGTTTTGATATTCAAGTTAATTTAAATGGGCTGTGATGTAGCTCCATTAGTTGACAAAGTAATTGTGCGCTATATATTTGAAGCCAAGTGGTACTGTCACATATGAACCTAGCTACTCCAAGCGGTACTTTAAAGCATATGAAACCTAATATTTGTCTACACATCACGTGTGAGAAAGAGGCAGATAACACAATAGCCACATACCATCTTTTTTTTAAATTAATTCGGGCTGCCCGTTAGCCCATCTGGGCGACCTGACCGAACGTACCCGAACCCGTTTTTTAGTGCACTTTTTTTTCGGGCTAAAAAAATCAACAAAAATATGGGCCTATAATTTAAGAGCCCAAGCCCTCCTATTTTGTGAGTTCGGACTGGCCGGCCTGATTGGACTGACCCATTTTACCGGCTCTACCCTAAAGTAAGGGCTTGGATCACCTGTCCCGACTTTTATGGGCACGGGGACGAGGAGAGCAAAACTCGTCCCCTTGCCATGCCTATTTGTAATAGAGGAGGTCTAAAGCAATTGCTTTGCTTTAGTAGCTTCCCTTGTGGATGTGCCGTGCTTATAAGTTCATTTGACCAAGTTATAGATGTTTGGTAAAAAAGTTTTAGACTTTACTAGTTCATAACATTTTTCATATAGTACTTTAAGTAGTGTGTAAACTTACCCCCGTTTGATTGATATAATATGATAAGATATAGCTTATTATTTTCCCTTTTATTTTTACCCTTGAACATGTTAATAAGTTCTCATTTTTATCTCTCTTATTTTTTAAAAACTCTCCTAAATCTTTTCTAAATTAAACACACTTTATGAAAAAAAATTAAATAATTGAAATTAAATTCATTTAGCTTAGATTATTTTAGTCTATAAAATAAAATAATTGTAAATAAAAAATAGTGTAATTAAAATAATTCATCTTTAAAAAATCTAAAATTATAATTACTGAGAAAAATATTTTATCTATTAAATAAAATTATAATTTATATAAAAAATATCATATAAAAATGTTTTTTTTATGTTATTTTACAGTTATCAACTATTTTTAATAACTAATTTTACCGAACACTTTTAATTCAAGAAGTTAACTTATCAACTTTCAGTTCAACTAAAAATAAAGTTTTCAATTATCAGTTAACATTTTAACTTTCAACTAATTTAAAAAAATAGCCATAGACATCACTTTTATCTAAATAGTTGTTTAAATGACTGAATTAATATAGATGTTATAATTTTGTAGTTCAATGATGTACCTAATTTCTAGTTTCAATGACATACAAGAAATCAGATATAATGTAATAACCACATCTTAAAATTAAATCTTCTTTGCAATATATATATTATAATAAAAGTTTATTGTTTAATTTATATTTTTAGATCACATGTATCCTCCATGGAAATAATCTTGCTTGAGCCGGAAACATCCACATCATGTGGAGGAAACAATCCTGCTCGAGTCAGAAATATCCACATCATGATGTGGGGTTAGCGAGATTTTTTTAATTCATAAGACTACAAACAGAGACTTTGCTTAAGAGAAGAGAAATTAAATATAGACCATCTAATCAATTTTCGTTGAATATATTTAGTAATTGCATTAATACATGTCCCAGACAAACAATACATAGCAAATATTAATTCACTATTAATTTGAATAACTTCCATTTATCCACCAGCATTGTCCTCTCACCAAGTACCCTATGTCCCGGAAATTTAATTATTTAAGTACCTCTGCTTGATATGAGCAAGTTTCAGGAGCAATTTTAACTAAATATTTACATAACATAACAATGAGACTTTATATAGTGGTAGTTGCTACTATCGGATTGACAAGACAAATCAAAATGTCCTTATCTCCTTATTGTATATTTCAGTCTTGTAACATAGCTCAAATACGTGAACCTATAGTATTAAGTCTTGAAATTAATTGTTTATCTTCTTTATGAAAATCACAACCAAACCCATCTGTAATCATTAGCTTTTAGTCACTCATCTTTTTTCTAGATCTCATGAATATGCTTGCCATGCATGACATTGGCAAGTTCCTAAACTTACAAGTAAGGATTATTGCACATTTTTTGTATCATACTTTATATCATGATTTAGCATAAATAATGAATTTACTATGTTGTATCAATTCTCTACTAATCAACATAACATAATAGTAGGCTTTGAATTGGTAACATCAAAACTACAAGACACAAATTCTCTATTAAGACCTGAACACTTTTTTTCTTTAGAAGGGGCTGCAATATTCTTTCTAATTTCCTTATGCTAGTTGGATGTTCCCTACCTTGTTAATTTAAGATGGAAATAGTGAAATCTTACAACCTGACTCTTACCTGTTATCTTTTGATGGTCCCAAAATCTTACTTAAAATCAGGCACACACTGGTGAAGGCCATTCAGGACCTTGGTGCAAATCACAATAATATTGTCATTGTGATCAATAATTAAGTAGAGGAAATAGGAGGTTCACATGATGAAGGCAGGGGAAGTTGATTGCAATCTCAAGCTTTCATGTGATAATTCGGGGGATTTAGCCATTTAAGAAGCCTAGATTAGAAACTGAGGTTCCTCTTCCTAACATGATGACATTCCTCGTTCAAAAATAAAAAATCTCATATTTCATATCTTCGAACTCTCAATTATCCCTTTGAGGTGAGGTAAATATATTTGAACTCGGAAATTTCCCTATCTTAAACTTTCCCTAAACTTTCCCTGTCTTAAACTGAAACATCATATCCCCACCCTAAATTTTCTTTACCGGAAAAAGAAAAAAAATAAAAAGGGTCAACACCCGTTAAGGCAAAAATCAAAACCCTAATTGTACCTTCCCCTTTAAATCTTCTTTGTCCAAAATGAACTACCTCAGGAGAGAAGCCATAAGAAGGTAAGATTTAGGAATTAAAGAATAATGTTAGATAAGAGAAAGGGAAAGGATAAGGATAAATGTGTAAATTGGCTTCGATATTATGCATTGTTGCATTCTGTCATTTATAGCTAAGATCACAAACCATATATACAAAAATAAGGGGGAAAATAATTGATTTTACAAATGGAGGAAAATAACTAGATATGTTAGCAATTAACTTTCAACTAATAAAAACAAACTCAAGTTCCTAATCTTATCTTATAATTTAATTATAAGTGGTATAGCTAGGATTAAGGATTCCCATCTTGGTCATCAAGGACTTGAACACTGTTGTAGATATTTGTATTGGTAGGTAAATCAACAAGTTAATATGTTGACTTTATTTACACCAATCATATAGATCAACCATCCTTAACCTTTTCCATGAAGTAGTAGTCAATTTCAATTTGGATGCCAGGTGAATGGAAGACTCAATTTGAGACTGATTATCGCAGAAGATCAAGGCGAGTGAGACAACTTCACTAGTGATAACTTGCTAATTTTAGGCTTAGAAAAGGTAAGAGGCACTTCACTTATAACACTTTTCACTAATTAGTCATCCTTGCATGCTTTTATATATTAAGAGTAATTTGAGAAAAAATTAAGTATTTTTTCCCTTTAAACTTTTTTTATTTTACTTAATGAATTCTATCTTTGAAAAAAATATTTCATGTGAACTTTTGAACATCAAATTCCTTATTCACATTTCATAATCATTGTATGAGAAAAAAAATACTTCAAATAATTTTTTTATCAATTCTTGCAAATAGTATATTTTATAATGGTAGAAATCCCTCATCATTATGGTATAAAGCCATAGTCATAATGTTTTTGGTTGGCCAATTCATCAATTAGTGTTGAACATTTCTTAATATAAAAAAAGTATTGAACATTTTTTCTCTGGTGAAATAGTAGTGATTATAGTTGATCGCACGTTCCACTTATATTCGCTATAATGACTTTTTTGGACTAACAAATGTAGAGCCTGTTTGGGTGCAACTTCTCCAGAAGTACTTCTAGGTGAAAAAAATAGCATGAATCAAAGAGGTCAAATGGATTTAACTTCTCCATAAGTTAAAATTAGCCTTTGTAGACCCCCTCCTCCAAAAGCTCTCCCATTTAACTTCTCTAAAAGTAACTAATTTTAACTTATGGAGAAGTTGAATGCATTTGACCTCCTTGATTCATGCTATTTTTTTCACCTAGAAGTACTTCTGCAGAAGTTTTACCCAAACAGGCCCATAGCTTTTACTTAATTATTTTATCCCATGTGTCCACGGGTATATATAGTTCTTATGCACTCGTGCCACATCCATTGGAAAATCACTTGTACCAAACTTTTGATAGGTTACTTTTTTACTGTATGAGAAATTGTTATATGTTTTCAGCGTTATATAAAATTGCATTCACTTCATCATATGTCAATTTTTTTTAATTAATGATGAAATCATGACTTAAGTATATATTTGATTTTTGAAAATAAAAATAAGATTAAAATAATAAATATACAAGTTAGTAATAAATCTATCATTAATTAAAATTAAAAGTTTTACTCAAAGGAAGAGTGCATTCAAAGGAAAAATGGAGAATTATAGTAATTGTTAAATTAAAAATAGTAACTAATATTTTAACTACTTTATAATTATAGACTTTAAAGAAATTTTACACATACATCTAATAATGTGTTGCCACATTATTTATTGAATTTAATAACACATGAGGCGTTACATTATTAAATGATGTGGCGGCACGCCATTGGATATCTATATAAATAATTAAATTCATAATTATATGTGTGTTTTATAATATTTCAATTGTTAAACTTCATTGTTTATCTCTAAAATATATTACATTACATATTTTAAAAGAGTCAGATTCAAAAAAGTGTCAATGTTTATTTTTTTTTGGTGTATATATATGTGTGTGTGAATAGAGTGTATACAATCATAAGTGGAATTTTAAGAATATATACTAATTCTCTCTCCCACTACATTTCATAAATTATGCTAAAAATTAGCATAAATCTTACATGTTATTGATTTTATTTGTTCTATATGATAAATGTATATATACTTAAGGGGCTGGTTATATAACTATGGCATGTATTCTTTACTTTGATAATTTAAAATTAGAGCATTGAGCATTAGTATTTTAGAAAAATTCTCGCACTCATTTTTTTAATCATAATAAGAAGTAAATTCTTAAAGTTGTTTAATAAATAATAATTTTACTGGCATGGCAATTGATAATACTTATAAAATAAAAATATAAATAAATTAATGTTTTCATAAATTTATTTTAAATTAATTTTTTTAAGAACTTGATAATTTTTTTAAAATAGTTATTTTTAAAAATAAAATTATTATCAAGCATGTACTTTAGTATAAAAGAAATAAGGGTCGCAATTTGGTACCCTCTCGCTACAGAGGGTTTTGGTACCTTGTCATTTTTTTTATTGAATAGATCAAAACTACATAGGAATAAGTCGTGTACTCCGTTTTGAATTATTTCAAAGACATAAAGTAGATTTTAAATGAGACACATGTGTATTGCAAATTATAATGTGAAAAAAAATGAGGAATACAATAAAAAATACATGATAATGATTATAGGGGTCAAAAAGTCTTTTAAAAAATTAAAAATACAAATTGTAATAGTTAAATATTGTCCTATAAGTATAAAAATACTAAGATCATTTAAAAAAGTGAAGAAAAATTAATTAAATAATTAAAGAAGGTACTAAAACCTTGTCTCACCGGAGGGTACCTAGAATTTTCCAAGAAATAAAAACAATAGCTAAATAAAAGGAGCAACAAAATATGTACAAAATAGAAAGAAAATAAAAGTAATAAAAAAGAAAGAAAAGAAAAGAAGAGAAGAGAAGCAGTTTGACAGAGAAGGTATCGGTTAACCCCTCGTCTTGTCACATTCTTCAAATTTTGTCATATTCTTCAAATTTTCATTTCTGAAAACAGTTCCATGGAAAGAAAAAAATGCAGATAAAAAAGTAAAGAATAATTTAAATAAAATATTAATTTAAAATACAACCAAAACACACCAACCATTACTATAATCCCCTGCCAGCTTTTCCCTTCTTCTCATTCTTCTCTCTCTCCTTCTCTTTCTCTCTCTCCAAAGTCCAAATTTTTGATTTGTGGGATTACTCTTGTTCCTACCTGGTTCAGCATACGCTCCTGAGTCTCTCCCTCTTGTTCTCTTTATATATATTTTTTGTTTTTTAATAAAAAGGTTCGTTTTTTTTTGTTTTGTTGGTGAGACCCATTAGCCTTTTGTTTTCTGGGGTCAATGCGGTCATGTTATCTGAAATTTAGGGCTTCAATCCGTGGTCTGGGGTGATTGATTTGGGTCTTGTTTGACAAAGGAATGTAGCTGGAGAAGGTGTATTTCTGAATAATAAAAATTTCATCTTCATTGCTGGGGATGTTACAATATTTTTTGTAAATTTGCCTCCTTTTTTATTTGCCCTTATCCTTGATTTACACCGTATTACCCTTTCGTGACTAATCGGAGGAATAAGTTGGGAAATCTCATTGGATTTGAGTGGATTCTCCAATAAAGCTTGGAATTTTTTACCTGTATGCACAATTAGGTGCTGAATTGGGAACGAATCTAAGCAGAAAAGGCTCGTTATAGTTACTGGGTATAGGTGTATTCAAGGTAATTTTACGATGGATCATGTGATTGCTGGGAAGTTTAAACTGGGAAGGAAAATCGGGAGTGGGTCTTTTGGGGAGCTTTATATAGGTATGCTCATGTTTCTTCCACTTTCTTTTTTGGGAATATTAATTGTAATCCTCATTTTGCACCAATGTCTTATATTGTTATATTGTTGTTAACATATTCCTTCTATTTTTTTTGTGTCAGCTGTTAATATACAAACTGGAGAGGAGGTGGCTGTCAAACTGGTATGTTCAGTTCTCTTCAAGTTTTTAGTCCTCTTTTATGTCTGGAAGGGAGTAAATGATTGATTATTGAATTCTTTTACTAATTTCTAGAGATAGATTGATGTTTTCTTGCTTCTGATTGCATTTTTAGCATCTTAGATGTGCGTGTATGATCAAACAACGTTGATTTACTTTGTGAAACATGCTTTTTAGACTATATAAATGTTCGTGCCCATTGGGTGTTTTAGAATTTCATGCTGTAGACACTGTCACTTCAGAAAATGAAGTGTCCTATATTTTTTTTTTATCAATGCTATGGAAGTTCAGATAAGGATGCATGCTCTTACTCTCTTATGTCAACTTTGGGACAATAGTGGGAGCAGTACTTGAGGTTTGCAAGAGATCAATAACATCACTTTATAGATTGCAGTGACATGTAAAATACCAAATTATCTTTATGGATGCATGCTTTGGTTAAAACTTAAAAATTATTATTGCTGTTTATCTTAGATTGTTCATCATATTGACATTAATGGGCTTGTGATATTCTATTTTTTTAATTCTTAACCATCACGTCGTGACCCTGAAAAATTTCCAGGAACCTGTGAAGACCAAGCATCCACAGCTTCACTATGAGTCAAAATTGTATATGCTTCTTCAGGGAGGAAGTAAGTCTATATCTCTATTTCTACTTAGCATTTTCAGTACTAAATGAATTAGCTAATACCTAATGCTAAAGTTTCACATTGAAATTATTTCTCCATCACACACGCACACGTTCTGTTTTCTTGAGTCTGGAGGATAGACTGATGGATGCATTGATGCCCAGAGAGTCTTCTGTTAATGAATGAAGAACCATTAGTCTTAAGCCATGCTCTTGAAGTAAAGTTAAGACTGAAAAAGTGTCAGAAAACAATTGAAATGTTTCCTTTTGAATAATCCAACTTTGGTTCCTTATTGAAGCGGGGATTCCCCACCTCAAGTGGTTTGGAGTTGAGGGAGACTACAATGTCATGGCAATTGACCTTCTTGGACCAAGTCTGGAAGATTTGTTCAATTATTGCAACCGGAAGTTAACATTGAAGACAGTGTTAATGCTTGCTGATCAATTAGTAAGTCAATGTGGTTGCTATTTATCAAATAAATTACCTTATAGTGATACTAATGTTTTACTTGCTTCATATCATTGTTCAGATTAACAGAGTTGAATATATGCATTCAAGAGGTTTCCTTCACCGTGACATAAAGCCAGACAACTTTTTAATGGGCCTAGGGCGCAAAGCAAACCAGGTATATTATGTTGTTCAAGATGCTTTCTTTCAATTTTTTCTGCTTCTCCTTTTTCTTCTTTTTCTTTCTATTCCTCTCATTTATTTTGGAAGATTTTGGTTGTTATTTCATTGTTTCTTTCATATGAATTGAAAGGAATTACATATTTTAGTAATACTCATAAAGTCAAAACACATTTTGGAATTTAAATAGTGCAAGACCGCTAAAGTCCATACCTCCAAGAGAATGAAATTCTTCTTGAAAATGTCAAGAGATGCCATAAAACGATGATATTATTCGGAAGCTAAGTTGCATGAGTTTCCTTCTGGTTTAACAAGTAATAAAAAGAGCAGGATATGTATCTTCACTAAGACGAGAGAAGAACCAAACAAAAATACAATAGTCAATTACAAAACTGTGAGAAACCACCTCAATTGTTTATTATATCTTGTTCTGTTTGATACTCAATTGGTTAGGACTTTAGAGTGATTAAGTGAAGGTTTATGAGTCATTTTCTACATGAAACTATGAAGTGGCACCTCACACCTCATCCTGCCTTGGGTTTTGGCTTGTCATGGCTACTTTTCCTCCTTGAAACTCACAGGGGATTTATACTAAAGTGATTGGGCAGCATTTTGAGTCAACACACTTCCTCTTGCTTTTTTTTTTCTGACTTCTGGGTGGATGTGCTAGGAGCATCTCTTGTTTCCCAATCTTTTACTTCTATCCTATTTCAATGGAATCCTCTTTGCTGCTACTAAAATAAATGATTGATAGATTCTGATAAGAAATATTCTAGTTGAATGTGCAATTCCAGTTCTTCTAACTGTATTTATATCATGTTGAATACTCAATTTCAGGTGTATATCATTGACTATGGCCTTGCAAAAAAATATAGGGATCTTCAGACTCATAGGCACATACCATACAGGTAAATTTTGTCACCATTATTTCAGGATATTATGAGGTAGTATAAACAACATTTTGGGGCAAACCCAAACTTCTGTTGCCTTATTAATTTCATATGCCTTCCTTGGAGTTAAGCATTTACATTACTTTAATAGGCATTGTGCCATTTTTTCAAGTGGATAGTCTTTATCTAAATTCAGGTAGTGTTAGTATCATTCAGTCATGATGATGATTGAGGTCACTGTAAATTTGTGTTTTCAAGCATGCATGTTTATCACAAATTTGGATTGTATCTAGTACAATATGCACCATAGCATAAGTACTGTAATGGAACAAAAACAATTTAATACCTGTCATCTATTAACTTGGTTTCAGCTCTCTATTGCATCCTGTCAGTTTCCTGATTCTGATATCAAATACTCAATGAAGACATTCTTTTAGTTTAATTTCATTATAGTTCTATTTCTTAGTTTTTATAAAATTCATGTTTCTTTTGTTCTGATAAGCTTTCTTTCTTGCATAGGGAAAACAAGAACCTTACAGGCACAGCTCGGTATGCAAGTGTCAACACTCATCTTGGAATTGGTGAGTGATATGTTGTGGTAGTTCATTCTTTTTGTGTTGACAACTAATAATGAAATTAAAATGCTTTCTTTGTTAATTTTACTTTATTTTGCTGGCAGAACAAAGCAGAAGGGATGATCTTGAATCTCTTGGTTATGTGCTCATGTACTTCTTAAGAGGAAGGTGGGATACTTGACAGAAACATCTACCTCCCTCCCCTAGATTTGGATATGCTCTTACTACCTCTTTTTTGTATTTTTATTTTCAGTCTTCCTTGGCAGGGACTGAAGGCTGGCACAAAAAAACAAAAATATGATAAAATCAGTGAGAAGAAGATGTCAACTCCCATAGAGGTATTATGACTAGTTGGATTGATGAGGCTTTTGATGAAATTTGATATTCCCTCCTCTGGAGCTAGAATTTGATGCTTTGAATTTGGTTAAATGTTGACTGGCCTGATCTGTAGTTGGACCTGGACGAATGATGCCATTAAAGGCTTAGAAGACAGGCCAGTCCTGAGAGCCAGTCCTATAATTGTTTGTGCCTTTTAATGTGAATACTTATACCAATAGAAGTGCATGTTTATCTTGTTTGTGAGAACTAGGCTTACTTATTCTACTAATATTGGATGCTATGATCAAACAAATGTTCTTAGGTTGACTTTCACATTTTAAGTCTTAAAGCGAATATTCTTTGCATTCAACAGTTGCCATAACTTGTACATTTTGCCACCTTCCTTCCCTTTTCTGCTTGTATAACAGGTGCTCTGCAAATCATATCCCTCCGAGTTTGTATCATACTTCCATTACTGTCGATCATTGCGGTTTGAGGACAAGCCTGACTATTCATATTTAAAGAGGCTTTTTCGAGATTTATTTATTCGAGAAGGTCTGATACCCTAGATGTCTATTTTGTGCATCAGCATTCTGCATATTTTTTCGGAGACCTAGTGTTTCGAATGATTGCAAATTGATCTCGACATTGTTAGTGCAGGCTATCAATTTGACTATGTTTTTGACTGGACTATATTGAAGTATCCACAGATTGGTGGCAGCTCTAGAGGGCGGGTTAGTACTTTTATATTTTGCTTGTTCAAATTTTGCTTTCTAGTAGTGGTCACTTACTATAGTTGTTTCAATGACAGCATCATGACAGTGGCAAGGCAGCTATGAATGCAGGACCATCTGTACAAAAGCCAGAAAAGATCTCAGGTCTACTCTCTTTTGGCCAAATAAGATAATGACAATTGTTATCCTAATAATTCTTAATGAGTCTGACCTTAGATGGTCAAGGATTTTGAATTTCTGAATTTCAGAAAATAGAGTCTGAAAGCATTCAACTAAAATTGTCATTTTCATTGCTCACATAAATAGTGATCAGAATACTGTGCTTTCCCAAATTTATTTTTGTATATTCATTGGTTATGCAATTGCTTCTTTCAGTTGGGAAAGAGATTCGAGAGAAATTCTCTGGTGCTGTTGAGGCATTCTCGCGGAGGAACCCAACAAGTTCTAGTCCTCGTGGTGATCACTCCAAACATAGGAGTTTTGAGGATGTAGCAGTGCACAAGGATGTGGTAAAAATTGTTTTCTAACAATACTATAAGATTCCCTACCAGAAGAGTAGTATTTATCAAAATATCTGGATATGAAGATGCTGCATGCTATAAATTGTCTGGTTATATTTTCTACTTAATGATGATTCTTGTGTCTTACCTTGTCTATTCAGTATCATGATCAAGAGAAGGGACGCAACTCGTCTCGATATGGAAGCAGTTCAAGAAGAGCCATAATCTCATCAACCAGGCCAAGTTCCTCAGCTGATCACACTGACAGCCGTACTGGCCGGCTAACATCAAGTGGTAGCCGTCCATCTACTGCACATAGAATTCAACCCATGTATGACACCAAACAGCCATCTTTCACACGCTCTGGATCTACTAGAGGCAATCGCGATGATCCTTTGCGGAGTTTTGAGCTCCTCTCTATCAGGAAGTAACAAGTATAATCCAGTTTCATTTTGTCAGAAGACATTTTCTAAATTCTAACGCACCTGTTGTTGCTGTTTATTCAACAATGATCTCAAGCATGATGGAGTTGGAGTCATGTTTCATGTATATTACTGAATTAACATGATGAGGTCATAATCAACTTCACTTCCTGGTATCATTTTCTGGACCCCAGATAGTCTTTGTGAAGAAGATTTCTCATCTGCTGTAACGTGGTCCCAAAACATGCTCCAAAGAACTCAAAACCAGGGTTCTTTTTTTCATTTGAATTTTTCACTAGATAAATGTGTTTACTTTTTTAAAAACAAGAAAAAAAAAAAGATGAAACTAAGAGTTGTAGCTTATGATACAATTGTGTTATTGTTTCTTTCAACACTGCCTCTATGTTACCCTTGTTGTGAGAGTGGAATATTGACAAGTTAGAATTTGGTCTCAAGCTACGTGAGCAGCTTGAGATCTTCCATTATTGCTTACATGGCTGATATTGCTTCCATTATTGGAAAGTATAATTTAGAAAAGCTAAAACCCCTAGAGGACTGTTCACTTTCAGAAAACATTTTCTATTTCCATTTCATGTTTTTAATTTTAATCACAAGAAATGTCAAATTATTTTTTTTTTCTTTTTATTTCATGTTTGAAAGTTTTTTTTATAGGAAATAGAGAAATTAATATAAAGTTTTAACTGCTTCTTGCAGAAAATTTTGAAGATAGGAAATAAAATAAAAACAGAAAGCATTTATAACAAAAATTAAAAGTATTTTTTGTAATAAAATAGAAAATGTTTTTAAAAGCAGGTTTTATTGTATTTTTTTTATTTTTTTATTAATCGTTTCTATGTTCTCCTATTTTTTTTTTATATTATCCCGTTGCTTTCTCTTTATATTTAAATTAAATTTCCATGTTCATGCTTTGTTTCTCTCCATTGAAATTTTAAGTTTACTTCATTATATTTGATTTTCTTGTTAAATATATTTGAGTTTATTTTCACAAACATTTTGACGATAGTGAATATGAATGAGTCTTAAAAATCTATTTTACTTAGATTTTCTATGTCATTGACTAGTAATTCTAAACACTATTATTGGTGTTAGAGCTTTAGAAGGTAAAATAAAATTCTAAACACCTATTTTATCTATATTCAAACTTTACTTAAATTTTTATTTTATTTTTTTAGGTTTTATAATATTAGATATTGATGATGTCAAAAATCACATAGAGAAAATGAAATTTAGAAAAAGAGTTATTTATATCAAACTGAATTAAAGTTTAATATGTATTCACCTCTCAAAAAAAGAAAGTGTAATTTTTAAAATAAGAGAAAAAGACAATATAATTTAAACTTCTTGAAAGAAAGGGAATTAACTTCTTTAACGAAAGGGAAATTTGATATAAATTTAGAGGATGTCTGATTGCACCTTGGATTCTCTTTTGGTTAGAAGTCATAAGAGTACTCAAAATGAACAAGCTAAGTCTAGCGGTAAGTAAAACATGTCAAATATTTCCTCTACTCATTTTTTAAGTGTCATTTCTTTAGAAACTTCTGATTTTAATTTATCTATTATTTTTCAAGACAATACTAATTACTATTTTGTTAATTATATTTTTA
Source organism: Sesbania bispinosa (assembly GCA_026901365.1). NCBI lineage: Eukaryota > Viridiplantae > Streptophyta > Magnoliopsida > Fabales > Fabaceae > Sesbania > Sesbania bispinosa. Next base: position 762,048 of record QLOH01000151.1, read on the forward strand.
TCTCCATCTAATTAATTAACAAGAAAGATAAAGAATTTAATAACTATACACTGTCAGTGTAAAGTTATTTTACACTGTCATCCAATGATGTATTGACACATCATTTAATGAGTTTAAAATGCATGAGGTGTTATATTCATTAAATGACGTGACAATACATCATTGGATGTCTGTGACAGTGTATATTAATTAAAAAAATAAAGAATACATTAAAAACAAGTCATTTCAAGAAAATTATTATATTTCTTGACGTTATCTTAAAGGATACTTAAAAAAGAATAAAAAAGAGTAATGCTTTATGAGTAAATTAAGGACCAGATTGGCACAAGAGGAATAAAATAATTAATGATAATTCAATTTATTTTGGTCCTTGTTTAACCAAACAACACCTTTTAAGTTAATTGGACACTTTTAATGCTTAATAGTATAGCACGTATCAAATTTAAACGAAAGACACTAGAGGAGGCTTGTATTTCATTTTCATGTCACAAATGGCACTTCCAAATTTTGCTTAATTTAACTACGAGCAAACCTAGTTAGTCTCTAAAAACAGCATATAGCATATCCCTTCCATAGAACCAATGGATCTTATCTCATTTACAAATGATCATTTTGAAGTACCGCATGTGTTGTCGAAAAGTATTAAAACCTCATTAATCTAAAGTTCCACATGTATTCTCGTGGACTATTGAAACATTAGAATTTAGAAGGCCTAGTTTCAAGTACTCAGGTGGAGACACGCAAAATAGTGATATATGTAGACATTGTTCAATCTCCCTATCATTCTCCATTTGCATAAGCTACCAAGCACCCACTGGTAAAGGCTTCTTCAGTCCACAGCATAAATCCACTTGGCACTCATTTACAAATAGCATAGCATGAAACTACATATATTGTTCCAAGTTATGATATTCTTTTCACCCCCAACTACATCTTTAACACGGGATTTGCCCATCTCAGAAAATTTAATATACTATTATTCATACATAATTTCAGGGATGTATATTATATATACACACTAGACATGAAATCCCTAGAAAACATAGCTTAGGAAAGAATTTTAGTTTGTAACTTTGAGATTGAGAATCACATAATCTCAGGCAAAAATTATGGGTTTCTAAGAGCTGCCAAACGCTTCTCAAGGTCATCAATGCCCGAGCTGCAATGGCATCAAAATTCCGAGGTCAAACAAACTTATAAAGAAAGCTAACAGCTATAGAAACTTTGACTGATTAATGTAAAAATATAATGAGTCAAATTCTTTATGACTTACAAATAAATCAAAATTTCATATATTCCTTTCTCTTAACTTTCTTTTGTTTTTAGGGGGGGAAAAGAGTTAGATAGAAGATACCTGCTGGCATTTTCAGTATTCTTTGTTGCAACTCTCCCTTTGGGAGCTGCTGATAACTGCCAAACAGTTCAAACATAATACAAATTAGTTTGAGCAAAAGCATTATGACAGATGATGGGAGTGCAGAGATTAATAACAGCTTATTCCTACCTGTGAGACAACATCCACACCAATTTCATCGAGCACCTGCCAAGAAAACATTAGTGAAATTGCCGTCAGTTTCTTTTTGTAAGTTCAAAAGCTAATGTGATCCCCAAACAAGAAGACCCTGAATTTCTGCTCATCTAAACTTGTTACATTGTGTTGTGTGAATCAGAAACCATTCCTTGTAAACTAAGCGACAAGAAATCATAACATTCATTCAGAATTTTAAAAGTAGTTTCAGGTCTTGAGAAGGAAATGTGATGGTAAAAAGCCATGCCCTTCTCTTTTTATATGTGTGTGTGTGTGTGTACACATTAATTTAGGGGCTATGATGAAATCCTAAGCTTAGCACTGACTAGTCCCTTAATTATTTCCACCAGATTAGGGATTATAGCAGATTCCATGGGATAAGGCTTGGTGGTTGTTATTGGTGATTCTGAATTGCCTCAAGGGTGTCATTACTGAGATTAGGATCCAAAATTGGACCTATGATTCCAAGCACTGCTTATCCTTAGGGGCTATGATACAAGATAAACACGTTTATTCTTCTAGTAAATTGCTTTATGTGAAATAAATTGGCCACGTTAAATACAGTAGAGGTCTTTAATTATTTGAAAAATTAATCAAGTAAAAAGCCCTGCAAACATTGCAGCATAAATTTTTTGGGAAAAAAAGTTGCAATATAAGGTAATTAAAATAGTACCTGATTTGTCAGCTCTTCAGTCTCCTCCTCAGCTTCATCATCATCCAAGGCATCATCTATGGCATCTGACATCATTTCAGTCTGCACAGAAAATTATATACCCTTTTAAGTCCAAAAGCTGTTGAAACAAAAATAAACGTTCCCTGCTTTTTCCAACTAGCAAAATTAATAAAGCCAAAGCATCATCTTACAGTCATATCCATCTGTGCTGACTGTTTCTGGAACTCCTGTATAACTTTGGCTTGCTTTGCTGGTGCCATTTGCTGCAATGAATCATGTAATTTAGCAAAAGGGAAAAAAATATTTAAAAAGGTGTAGAAATTAGTTCATGCACTCCAATGTTAATGTTTTGTTTAACTCAGAGGAAGCTAGAAGAACTGCTATACTATTGCTGCTTTTCTGATACAGCATTTCCTTTTAGTTTCTCCTCAAGATTGGACATATCCAAACCATCCACTTTTTCCAAGTCTCACTTCCTTTCTGTGTGCATGTGATGAGAGGGGGAAGGAGGGAAGCAATATCTTCCACAATATTTAGCAAAGGAACAATCTCTGTTGAATATTCTGTGGAAACTTCATAACCTCACAAACCCCACAGAAACCCCTAAATATGAACTTTATGCCCCCACCCCGTCAACCTTGTACAAACTAGCACACTGCTCCATGAATAAAAATCCAATGCATACATGCACATCATGCACTCAGTAACAATGTAAGAAAAATCATCAAAACTCTGTCCCCAAAAAATATTCTTCCTTTTTGTATTTTGTTTTCAATAAAACCAAACAAAATGTTGCTCTATCATGGTCCAATCTTAAAAATTGGAACAAGTATTATTATGTATGGACATGAAATACATTTGAAATATAAGACTGTATGTAGTACTACCTTATTCATAGCTGCCATTGCCTTGGTAGCACCTTTCATACCAACAGCAACAGAGGAATGGGCATGCATTGCCTGCATGAAAAGACAAGCACACATAGCTAAGACAAGGAACATAAAGCAAGTACCAAATAAACACATCACGAGTAACAAAGGCTTAAAGAAATCCACCTGTGTGTGAGTTGCTATGCCTCTCATCTGAGCTCGACTACCTTGAAGATTAGCAATCTGTTGCCTAAGCCTGACCAACTGGCGAGCTAGAATTTTAGTTGCTGCCTGACAAACAGGGGCAAAGAAAACATCCAGTCAATTCATAAACACCAGTTCAGCCAGCAAGCAGATCAAGGTGACAGCTTCTCAATCTGCATAATATCAGCAGAAAATAAACCTATGAATATGAGCAAATGCAGATGATCACACCTCATTTCCCGTTTTAGCAGTTCTCTTTATCTCAGCAACTAACTTTTTTTCCTAGTAACATAAACAACCCATATTAGAATTTAGATATATATGTAACACCAAATGTTGAGGAAGAGGATAATCAGTTTTAAGTAACTGTTTGACATACTTCCAATTGCAATGCTCCAATTTCCCTCTCTATACCTGAAGAGTACATCAGAAAAACAAGGAAATAAATAAATAAATAAATAAATAAATAAACATTGGTTCATATCATACATCTAATTCATTCTAACAATAAACCACACGAAATTCAGAGGTGATTGATTCATTTGATTTTGAAAATCTCCATACCCTATTGTTGTTCCATTTACACTAAGAAAAAAAAAAAATTTACGATCTGTGGATTTTTTAAGGTTAATTGAAATATTATTACCTCTAGTAGCGGTTGCCATTTCCCGTTTACTCTCCCGAAGAGCCTCTGCAGAAAATTAAAACATACATGGCTTTTTAATCAAAAATAGAAAAGAGTTTGAAGATCAAACCAAATATGGAATCACATCCAGAAGGATGAGAAGAAGAAGAAGAATTAACCTTTGGCGGTGGGTTTCTTGGTGAAGATGTTCATGGCGACGATGGGTGTGTGTGTGTGTCACTGTGAAAGGTTCAATCCCAAGTCTTCGTCGAACGCAAAGGCAATTACCCAAAGGAAAGGAGATTAATTAATGTGATTCCTGCTCAGAACTTATATACCTTCGTTACTTCCTCCCACCTTCACTTTTCTGATTTCTCATCCAACTCCAATATGATTTTTGGTTTTTTTTTTAATAGAAACCGCGTTGTTACTTACTTGTTGAACGTATTTTTTAAGCATAAAAAATAACTGTTTTTACCGGAAAAAAAAAAACATAATTGAGCATCAAATTTTAATCACCTAAATCATTTTGCCTTTTTTTTTTTCCATTTTATCATTTTAGTTTTGATTTTTTTCACATATATTTATTTTATATAAAAAATTTTAATATATATACACGTTCAATGTAAAGAATTTTTACATGGACATCTAATGATGTGCTGTTACATCATTTATTGAATTTAATAACATGTGAGGTGTCACATTCATTAAATGATGTGGCGACACACCATTGAATGTATGTGTAAAACTTTTTTACACTGACGATATATATTAATTAAATCCAAAAATAATTGATAGATATGATGAGAGAATACATGTGGAGGGACACACATATAATATTAAATGTACATCTAGCTTGTTTGGTTGGTTTGGTTTTTAGTTGGTAACAATAATGATTAGTGTCCGTTTGTTTTACTTTTCCGTAAAAAAAAGTGTCCGTTTGTTTTAATGTTGGCATAGTATAAAATCATAGTTTTGAGGAATTGAATTTAAATAACTTCCGTCCAACGTGCTTCGTAAGACGTACATCACTAATCTCAACCATTAATTTCTAAAATTAATTCTACTTAACTGTAAATCAAATAAATATTTAATCTTTTTAGAATTAATTCTAAACCACTTCCATCCAATACGTGTATTTAATAAATTATATCATTCATTTTTAACCATTAATTAATCATGTAATTCTATCAAAATCAATTATGCCAAATTATAAATTTTTTTAACCATACATGATTTCTAACAAAAAAAGATCATCATAGGCGGGCCACTTTTCTACAATTTTTTTAACAAAATATTTTGTGCCAAATAGTATATTGTTATTATATATCACATTTTGTGTCTTCTCTTTTTTTTCATCTTATTACACATCACATTTTTTAAATTTTGTTTTTCCAATTTGTATGTATATGTTTGGGAACACAATAGAATAATCTATATTGGTGTTCCTAAAAAGCTACTCTATGTAGTGTGTGTGTTCATTTATGAAATATGTGATTTCAAACATGTTAGATAATCTCTAACCTAATACCTCTCTATTTTATTATTTATAGATCTTAAATGGGTTTCACCAGTACACACATAACTTTTTTTTCTACTTTTTACAACTTAAACACCCCTTATATTCACTACAACACTTCTAAAAATTCAATTAAATAAGCCTCACAAGTGACCCCATATATACAACCTGCAAATTTTTCAACTATGATATTCAACTTCTGTCATGGACATTTTAATTGCATTGCTTCCCTCACTTGTAAACCACTACAATACTTATTGTAATTATCTTTAATTCCTAACTAAAAGGAATATGCTTTTTGGTTATTCCCTCAACCTTTGAAACATTTAGTTGTGCTTTAATGATAAGTTTATTTTCCTACATGGTGAATCTCCTTTGAGTTGGTTGTTCTTCTTTTTCATTTAGGGTGTGTTTGTGAGTTTGAAAGAAGGGGAAAGGAAGGGAAATGGAAAGATTGGGAGGAGGGGAGAAAGTTTTCTAATCTAACCACACTCACAAATACAAAAGAGGGAAGGATTTCCTATAAACCCTTCCCTTCCCTCCATTTCCCTTCATTTTCTAACTCGCAAACATACCTTATGTGTAATATTATCCAAATCGATTTGAGTGAAAAATATTAGAGCTTGAGATTCTAACATGAACTAAGGTATTATTTCAAGGTCTTTGTCACTAAATTTCCCACCACTTATACCTATTGTAGCCTCATGAACTATGATGGGGTTAGTTGATGGTGATTGAGAAACATGGGAAGTTAATATGGAAATAATGGGAAGTTAATATGGAAATATTGAGAATGGGAGAAAATTTGAATTTTGTGGATTAGTTGGAAGAAATTGAGAATTCGTGGGTTTTGAAAATTTGGATTACTGACAGGTTAATAATTTTGTATGAAATTTAAGAAGGAATTTCTATTGAATTAGTTTGGATTTTGGATGGATTTGGTGGAAATTAAATAAATAAAAGTGGAACTTGAGAATTTATTATTATGTGAATAAAAAATTGGATGAGAGTAATTTGTGAGACTATAGGAGAAAAAAAGGAGAGATTTATGAGAGTCAATGTAAGAAAATGTGAGAATGATTTATGAATAGTTATAATGAAGATACGTAAAGAATTTTATTTGTACATATAACATCATACTATAAGATATTAAATAATTTTGGTCTTTAATCCGGAATTTCGATGAACATATATAGTTGAGGGATTAATTTTTAAGTAATATTCAACTTTCTAATGATACATATAAATTTCGTTTCACCAACAAAGCCTAGCACAGTTGACAGAAGCCGAGTCCCTTAAATATCTTGACGGTGATTTCTACGTCTCGAAGAAATTAGTCTCTAACTATCAGTTGGGAATACCTTTGACTTGCACAAAAAAAAAAGAAAGATAAACTTCGCTTGAAGTTACATCCCACTATACTGTGACTAAACATTATTTGGCAATTAGAGTTAAATGTTACTAGTTTACTATGACTACAAAAGGATTAATTAAGGGTAAACTGAAGTGGAAGGGGCTTTGACAGCAATTGAAAAAATGTTTGCTGAGGAAAAACATGTAATTGCTTTATTGATTCTCGAGACATTAGTAGTTTAGTATACATATCTGTACAATAATAATCAAAGTAGAGCACTAAGATATATTACAATTCTTTTGTGGGGTGGGGGTGGGGAGTGTTCTATTTTCAATTATTAACTGCACAACACTCTAACTAACAGTATAAAATTACTCTTAATTGTTAGAATAATTTCTCAATAAGTCTTCATTGCTAGATTCTCTCCCAAATTGTCCATCTTCTCCACAGGGTCTAAGTTTGTTCTTCGGTTTGGAACTTGATCTAGCATGGGGTCCTTCTCCTTCATTGGAGTTGGGGTCCTTAGGATGACTGGCTTTTGTTCTCAATTTAGAGTTGCTCACAGCATTGGAAGAATCTTTGGTCTTCTTGGAGTTGGAGTGAGTCCTTTTAGGAATGTCTTGTAGGCCCTTAGGTGGCAAATCACCTCCATGGAGTTGGAGAGAATCTGAATCCATGTGCATGGATTGCTCTGTGGTGTTAGTTCCATTGAATGAATCATTTGAATGTGAATGTTTGGATGACCTCTTTGAGTGCCTTGGCCTGTCTGATTTTTCCTTTGCATGAGACTCTCTCATGTTTCCTGATGAATTTGAATGCCTTTTAGATGATCTTGGCATCTCAGATAAGTCCCTCTCATGACCTTCACAAGTCACAGACCTTGAATCTCTTCTAGTTGGATCTGTGTAACAACATTTTTCAACCAAAAAAATAGTTCAAAATTAAGACAAATTAAACCAACTTGTTAGATTGGTAAAGAATTAGGGTATGTTTGGTTTGCATTTTCATTTCCTATTTTCTGAAATTTTACAAAGGAAAAACTGGAAATGCTGGAAACAAAATTTTTCTGTTTTCAGCATTTCTAGTTTTTCCTTTGTAAAATTTCAGAAAACGGACAACAAAATAAAAAATAGGAAATGAAAATGCAAACCAATTACTTATCAAATATCAATCACTCATTTTATCTAAATTAAACAAGTGGGGTTAGTTTGGCTTGTAAATCAGCATGAAAACATAATAATATGTACCTGCAGGGACCCTGGCTGAATTCTCTTGTCCTTTGCATTGAATGTCACCATTAACATTTGGAGGTGTAGATGAAATTCCTGGGACAGATTTAAACTCGTGCATCTGAAAAAAGTGAAATAATGCTCCAAAGGCTGTTTTTAATGATGCAAAATTTACATAGATACATAGAATGAGACAAGTATTTATATTTTTACAGAGCATTGAAGTTAAACAAGGAGTAATTAATTAAGTAGTTAATTAACCTTTAACAACATTGAATATGTTAATTAACAATTGAAAAGTTTTGAGCAAAGAGAGAATTACCCAGCTGGGAGAATTTTCAGAGGGACCATCCCATCCTATATGAGCCACATGCCTTACATCTGTGGGATGTCCAATCTGAATTTCTGGCTCTTTGTCACTATTATCTGCAAAGTGTTAAATGGTATTCCTTTAATTAATCACAATGGTGCTTTATATGAGAATAGAAAATGATACAATAACTGGTTAGGATTTAGGAATACAAGAAGGGGAAGTTTACATACCAAATATCTGAGAAATGAATCTTAGGCCTTTAAGGAGGCCCTTCACCTTATGATCATTGGACATGTTAAACAAATCAATCTTATGCGTTTGAGTTCTCTTTACACAAGTAATGCAAAACGTTGCTTAGCCTTTAGTAAAATCTGGAAGATAGGAATTCAACATTAGATTTAGACCCAAAATAGAAAAAAAAAAAAGAAATTTCAGCTATAATCAACATGAGCAGGGGAAAACAAAAAAAAAAAACCAAAGAACTTTCTATGTTGATGAGGGGCATTACCCACAATCTCCCCTGAAAGGCTAGCAGCATTCAAGAATCCATTCATTGTTGAATTGAACAAATGTTCCATAGAGAATAGATCAATGAGGATAAGACATATAATATATTAATACTATTTTTTTTTTCTGCCTCCTTAGGACATGCAAACATGGTCTTATGATTTTTATGTCATTTGAAGAAATAGAAGAAATTGTTTAAAGACTTTTCAGGCAGTTTTTGACAAATGTGTAATGAAAATGAGAAAAGGGACGAATGTAGCAAGCAAAACTAGTCTGTTTACAAGCACACCCTTTTTTAATGTTGTTATTCTACGGCAACGGTTTGCTAGTTGATTTTCCCCTTCAATCAAAACCAGAAGCTGATCGAAATTTCAGGTGTGACAATGAGAATAATTGAGAGGAAAAATGAAACAATATTAAAGGTGCTAAATTTGGAAAGGCCTTAACAGGTTATGTCTCTAGAATGAAATCAATGGATGATGTCCAATATAAATGGGGTTATCCACAAGGTGTGGCTATGTCTATGTGGGCGAAGCTTAACTAAAAAAGAAACATATATAGTAAGTGCTTGGATGTTGGTAATCTCAATTTTCCTGATATATATTAAATTGAGGGTTAAATATGTTTTTTTCCTACTGAATTTTAGTGTTAGTTCCTAAAGTTTTAAACAGTTGGTTTGGATCCCTTATATTCAGAAATCAAGTAAGTTTAGTCTTTCCCCTTATCATCGTTAACTTTGATACTAACGTAACAAACGAATTTATGTCAGCGTGTCTGGTGACCTTTAGTGAAAATAATTTGACAATTGAATAACATCCCAACTCATTTAGTTAGATTTCATTTAGAGTTTTATTATATGCAATGAAATTATTAATTTAAAATATAAATTACAATTACCATTTACTTTGTTGAAATTGTAAAAAAGAAACCATAGTATGTGTCTATCAATTGCCAAATCATTTTCATTAAAAGTGATTGGATAAACTGACACATAAATTCGTTTGTTACGTTAGTATCAAAGTTAACGGAGTTGAGAGGGGGACTAAACTTACATGATTTCAGAATATAAGGGACTCAAACTAACGGTTTAAAACTTTAGGGACTAAAACCAAATTCGAATCAAACTTCAGGGACTAAAAACATATTTTACCCTTAAATTTAAACCCTCTAGTAATACCACTTTTCTTCTCATCAAATTACATCATATTCTCTTCTCATAATTTAATTAATATTTAAATTTATTCAATCAATATTACATATAATAGAATGTTAACAAATTATCATTAAAATGTATTTTATCAATTAAACCACTTTATGAATTTTTTTATTAAATTAGAACGTTTTTAAATATTTATATTTTATTACCATTGAAATAATATTTTATATATCAACAAAATTGATATTTTTTAAAGTATTTTTTCCATTTAATTTTTTAGATTACAGAAAAGTACCCTACAATACTAATTTATTATCTAATATCTATATTATATATCCATTGTCTATTATAATCTAGTCTATCTAGTATCTAGTATAATCTATTAAAATTAAGCCACGAGTTTATTTTTATCATGTTAGGATTTTATCTTAATTGGCACCATTTCAATCTTCTCATCTTTTAATTTCTTAATCTTCTAATATTCACAATATATCCGATGGATCATCCACTTATACTCATTTTACCATCATTACCTTGTGTTTGGTTAGAGTAATTCTAAATTATAACTAGATTTCATGTGTTAAGATAGTTAAAAAAGAATTTTAAATGACAAATAGGAGAGATTTTATTACAATCTAGTATAATATATTAAGAGTGTGTTTGGTAATTAAGACATTTTAGCTAGATGAAAATTGAAATTAGTAACTCAAACCATTTTAATCAATTTCGGTAAGGTAGTATTGTTAGGTAGCTACTAACTTTTCTTGAAAAGCTACTTGAAGTAATTTTTTTTTAAAAAAAACTCACATTTTTAGCTACTAGCTAAGAATTTATTACAAGTTTATCCCCCAACCACCACAACTTATCATTATTTAATAATTAATGATGTCTTTGTATGTCATTACCATTTTTCAGTTAATTTTATGAAACGCCTTCAATAAAATCGGCTAGCCTTTAGCTTTCAACTACATTTTCAGCTAGTTTTACCAGACACACTAACATTTCAGCTAATTAAAAGCTAAAATTAGTAGTTGAAACCATTTTATCAGTGTTTAGTAAAATATATTTTTTAAATAGCTACTAGCTTTTTTTAGAAGCTAGTTTTTCAGCTACGTACTAGCTGAAATTTTATTACAATTTTATTGTTCGATGACCCTCACTTATCATTATTTAATAATTAATAATATCATTAAATGAAATTTTACCTTTTTTTAACTAATTTTCTTTCAACTAGTAAACGACTATATAGCACTTTCTGAAAAAATTAAAGCATGAGGTTGGATAATGGATAACTTGAATCTATTGAAAAATAAACAAAAATTTAATATATTATGGTATATTAAAACTAAGTCAGTGAGTTATAGCATTGCTACTTTTATACTATTTTTGTCATGTCAGGATTTTATTTTAGTTAGCACCATTTCAATCTCTTTCAACTTCTGGGTTATCCACTCCTACTCGTATTACCATCATTAAAATACTTTTAATGTTTTGAAATTGTTAATTCAAAAGACCCACTCTTCCTTCAATTTCTATAATTAAAATTCAAGTATAATATTTCAAATTTTAATTAAAGAAATTTATAAAATCATTTCTTCGTCTGTTCCGTGAATCCACGTCTAGTCCGGATAAAACATGAGGTTGGATATCTTGAATCTATTAAAAAATAAATTAAAAAAATTAAAATTAAAATTAAAAACACACCAGGAAAGTTATTTCAGAAAAAAAAAGTTAAAGCATAAAATAGTGATGGATGAACAGTTTGAGTTGGATACAAAATGAAACGCCTAATATAGTCATTACAGTTGTTTCAATATCAATGTTTAACTACTACAGGAATGAAATTTTAGAATTTATAGAGTTGTATCAGCATTTTTCAAATATACAATCACTTGGAAGTTTATAGCAAACTGTAACACCTTTTAGATATATGTTATGTATTCTATACAATAATCTTACAATATCTATCAGGACAAATAACAAATTGTAATGAAGAAGAGAAAACCGCTTCAGATATCCAGAATGTACATCAAGATTTCAAATTATCCATTCCAACACTAGCCTGCATATGCAATAAGATAAAATCACAGCATTAAATGAGATCTAATTTATATTTTTTCAAAACCTGGTTCATTTGCTGCAAATTTAGAATGGTACTAAACAATTTTCTATGGTAATCTTCAATTTAACATAATTTTTGGATCATAGTATACATATAGTATGGTAAAAAATGATACCAGGAATTTATGATTCTCTGCAAGCACTGAAGAGAAACCGGTACAGAATTTTTCCATATCAGAATCTAGGTTCCCTCCACTGATTATCTCCATGAATTTTTTCCTATCTGGAGCCAGCTTCATTGCAACCCTGAACTCAATTGAATAGTTTAAGCATACTCAATAGATTAGACTATCCTCTTATGAGCTTTATCTTGCAATTTATTCTTTTCCAAATTGCAAAAAAATTTACAAGATTTTAAAGCATGAAAGCAAGCATTCTGTGTATTTAATTTGAAGGTTAAGCTAAATGAAGAAATCTCATCAATGAATAAGAGAATTATCATCTTGAAGCAATAAATTCTCTCCCTTTATGTATTTGACAAAGCTCATTCAAACATAAATTCAAGCAACCAAACAGTGGTTGGTCACAGTGGAAGTGGACTGGGTCAGGGGTTCGAATCCTAGAGTCGCCACTCTTGGGAGGGTTTTTACCTAATCACCACCCCGGCCGAGTGTTAAACTCATAACTATGTCTGTGGGGATTTCCGGTAAGAACAAAAAAGCAGAAATTCAAGCAGTGTTTATTTGTTAATCAAAGGATGATTAATTTTTTTTTTGTCCTAAAAATATTAGTTGTTATCTTTTGATAACTCTATTAAATTAAGCAGGTGGAATTTACATTGAAACTCGAACTAGCTAGCCAGCCATGCCACATTTTCAATGTTTTGTTGTAAGAATCAGTACAAGCATGCTGCATGGTCCAATCCTGATGTTCATGTAAGTTGCTGAACAGTTGTACAGTGTAATCCATGCTCCTATGAAGTTGTAAACAATATATTAAGGTTAATTGAGCAAAACTAATACAAGTATTAATTAAGCTCAAACAGTACATACCTTGACAGCCATAGCAGGCCATTTGTGCAGCTAGATGATGCTTTTTCCTGTTTTAGCTTCAACCTCTTTTTGCACTATACTGAATAAGAATTTGTATTCGGAAGGGTTAGACTGATACTTAGACTCCAACCTCTGCAAGGATCAAAGATGAGATATATAAGTGACCAAAGAATATTTACAAGAACATATGTGCACAAAAGCTGACAAATAAGGAGCATCATTCAAGCAACAAACTATTTGTCAACTTACCGATATGTTACCACCAATATCAGATTTTACAAAGGACAATGCTCCTCCAAACTTATCTGAAATCACATAAAATTTACATTTAGTGTTATGATATTGCTTTTGAAAATTGAAATTTGAAACTCTGAGAAACTGTGACCAGAATTATGTCTCTCATATTAAGTATCAAATACAAATTGTGTGTATGTAATGTACTATTTGGCAATGGTTATTGAGGCTATCCAGGGAAAGAGGCTTGTGTTGTAAACCACCTAGAGAAAGTCATGAACTGTCTCCTACTCCACTTGGAGAAGGAAGTATACCTTAGCACTGGCTCCCTCTACACACACTAGTGTAGGTGAGAACTCCTAATGATACAAATAATATGGGCAGAGATCAAAACAGAATATGTTATGATCTGAGTAAGGTTAAGCATCTTTCTTAGCAGTTGATGGATGTGTGTATCTGTTAGAATAAAACCTTTTGCGATAGTTGGTTCATAATATGGTATCAGTCTCTATAATCAAGTGGTCAAGAATTTGATCCTTGGTGTGCTTACTATCCTCATTATTTCAATAAAAAATATGTTTATTTTCAGCACAAGGTATGTGGGTATATGCATTGTACACGCTACAATCCCAATGGACAATTGCATCAGTGGTACTATACCATATATGGGTTGAAATCAAGCCTCAACAGTCAACAGCTACAGACAAAAAAACTGGTAAAGTGCATAAATCGCCCCTGAATTTTGAATTCAACTGTGAATTCAACCTGGTTAAGGATATTAATTTCAAGTTTCAAGCAGAAGACTTTGACATACCTAAAACAGGTAATACACTTTTGCATATATCCAAGAAAGGTTGTGTTTGTATCTTTCCCTCTTCAGACCTAACTTGCTTCAACCCCTCCAAAGCAGAATTGAATACAGATCCTTCCATTCTTCTGCTATAAATATCAATATCTGTGCAATCATATGCAGGGAACATAAATTGATACCAACAATAACACACACACAAAAAAGGTCCTAATTATGCAATGTGCAGTTTCTTAAGCCTCTCAATCTAATTCCAATGTCTATACTATCCCACAATCTGCAATATTTTCATAGGCCACTCTATAAATTAAATTAATTAATTAAATAAATGAGGTCAATGTGTTTGAAGATTGATATTAAGCTCCAATAGGACATCACAATGTTTGCATTGTGATTTATTTTCAATTTGAAGACTTGAACATAATTTTATTCATGCATGGCGAAACCAACCGATCATTAAGTTAAAATTTTACAGAAAATAAAAGAGGGAATTGTGTTCATAAAGAAGAACCTGTACAATACCGATTCTGTTTGCGACTTTTCAGAGACAGATACCGTTAATTCTGGTACTTTGTTTCATTGTTGATCAAAGCTATGTTATCTCTAATTAATGTGTCAAACTTATCCTTAACTCAGAATTCCAAAAAGAGAAAAAAAAAGCCTGTCATTCTACGTAGATTAATTAACCAACTAATCATGGTTAGGAAATTGATAATCTAAATGACTGTTAGACACGGAAGGTTAAAACTTCTCTTAATATTGAATTTTTTTTCATAACATTTGATAGGTTGTTTATAATGTTTAAATTATAATTAATTATTTAAAATTTTTTAGTAAAACATATTAATTTTCAACTTTGTGATTATAGGTAACCAATATTAAAGCTTTATGATTTTTATAATTTAAAATAAATATAATTATATCAAACCGTAAAATAGTTATATAAATTTAGCGATGGAGGTGAGTAATGTCCTCATATGTTATTTTCTTAAAATGTCTACTTAGTAAAATTAAGAAATAATTAGGTACATCACATATCATTCTACCTTTTATTTTATACTTATTTTGCCTCAAAACAATTTAAAATATAGTTACAGAGTGGACTATTGAATTAGGATTTAGCTCCTCTAAAACAAATCTTTCATTTTAGAAAATTAAATAAAGAGTAATAATGATTAATTATATTTTTTATTGGAGATATGATTCTAAAAGCTCCATTGATTAATCATAATTAATCATACTTGTTTCTATAAGACAATTATATATATATATATATAGAGGACTCAAGTTACACTGATGTAAGTTACACCAAATATTACACTATTGATAACGATCTGAGCTGGATTCTACAACGGTGGTTGGCGGAGGAGCATGGCGGTGGTGTACCTGCAAGCTAAGGACTCCGACGCTCAAATCAGTAAAAATTACAGCAGAGTTTCGGTAATGAGAGTGAAAAGCGTACCTATTTCTCTACTGAAGGTATGTCATAGATAAAAATGGGCAGGAAATCCGGTTAGTTTGTTATGACAAAATTTGCGAGATATCCTCATGCGCCCATTCGAGGTGTATGCCACGCGCGCGCCTAGTATTGATCAATTCTTGTGATCCGCGCGGTTATAATCGTCCTGGATAGGAACTCAGTGACTGGATATATTGGTTGACAACCAATCCCCGAGACTTGTATGCATACTCATGCTATGTCAAGTCGAATCAAGGTTTAGATAACGTCGGAGCATACTCCTTGATGTCGGACATGTCAACTCTGAAATCAACAAAGATATACTAATCAAGATGGCTCGAGTCATACTCGAAGTCGATCAGTCAGAACAATAACTTTAAATTGAATGTGAATTATTGATCCAGTCGTTGAATTATATATAACTACTCATTATTGAGATTATTTGTGTCAAATTTTGTAAAACTTTAACATTAATAATTTGATAATCAAGTCGTTCATATTTTCATATATTTCAAAAATATATATCTAAATTTTATATTATTTTATGTATATAATTCAAAAACGTAATTTGCCACCAACTTAACGATCATGCACGGTCCGATGCAAGTTATAAGTAAGTTGAAATTTTGTAGGGTTGTCACTAATTAAAAAAGCTACAAAAGAATCCCATAATTCATGATTATTCTCATAAATAAATTTGAATGAAGACACATTTTTTCCCATGAATAAATGAAAGTACAAGAAAACTTAACTGTAATTCATGGTTTAGGGGTGTAGTGAGAATTTTATTATTGAGATAAAACACTCCCTCTAGTATTTTTTTTATAAGACTTTTTGATAATTTTATTTAGTCATTTTTCTAAGGTCCTTTATAAAGGTTTTGACGCATTTTTTTTCATCTTTATCTCCTATAAATATTAACTTTTATAATTTTTAAGATGGTTAATATGGGGAATTAAATAATGTTTGACTTAAAATAGAAGTAATCTTGGAAGGCTTTTTTAAAAATTAATACATTAAAATATCTTTCCTTAATATTTTTAGAAACATTATAATAAAAATATTAGATAATTTTAAATAAAAAATAATTTTTGTTTAAATAAAATTCTTGGTTCTTTCATAGTAGAAATTTTTTCTATACATTAATAATTAATGTATAGATACTGAACTTTTCTATAATTTTTCTTTAAATAATTGACATTATTATTCAATATATTAAATCAACATCTTAATTAAATATATATTGGTAGCACTTAAAAAGAGAATATTATATTATAATAATTTAAATGAAATTGTTGATATGAATTTTTTTTATCACATAATCCTTTTTTCTTCATTGTGTATAATCTCTTATCACATAAATGCCTAATGCTTAAAATAAAACCGAAGTCAAGATAAAAAAAATATTTTTGATAATTCAAATCAAATCAAAGAAAATATTTTTTATTTTTTATCATGTAGTTCTCATAAAAAATAATTAATATAAAGAATATAAAAAAATAAAAGATATTTTTAAAATATTATAAATATATAAGTAACAAATGAGTCGTAAAGAGATATTACAAATTTACAAAATATTTAGACAATCGGATTAGTAATTAATAAAATATAGATTTTATATAAAATTCATATAATTAAAAAGGGATTGAAAATTTTGACGGTCGTGGCCCTGCCAACCACACTACACCCTGTCCAGTCTCTTCACTCAGTTTTTTTTTGTTACAAAAGAGAAAAATAAAATAATTCTGACAAAAAAAGAGAAAAAAAAACAAAGCTACTCAGTTGTTTTACTTTCTTAGGACCAGAAAGAAAGATAAAAAAAAAAAGCTATTTTACTTTCTTGATGGGCGATGGCAATAAATTCTAATAGATAAGATAGGTATAAAACCTTTTTCTTTTTATTTTACAAAATATAAAACTCCTTTCAAATAACACAAAACCACCTCTAAGTTAATTACTTATCTCTTTATAGAGGTTACTTTATTGTCCTTATATTTTTTGAAATCCCATAGATTCTAACTTTATTTCACACACGAGTTATATTTTATTGTTTTCTAACATATGACCCATTTGCTGATTTGAATATAGTTGGAAAGCATTTTATTTGTTTTATTAATAAATAAAATCACTCTAATTAAGAAGATGTGATTTGAGAAATCATCGTCATATATTTCCTCTTTTATATCATATTCTCTGTCAATGATATTCTGAAAATATATATAAAATTGACACTGTAAAGTGATTTCAATAAAAAAAAAACCAATTCAACACAACTAATATTTTATTTTCACTTCTCTCTTATCTATACCTTCTAACAACAAAGCACGTAAAATAAAATGAATGGGTTTTACAAGCGCCCCCTTCCATCACCTCCGGCAGTTGATTTCACTTCGGATGAAGGCAAGGTGAGTGCATGATTTAAACTTTTTTAGTGTGGCCTTTAAAATTTTCTCTTATTATTATCATATTCACACTATTGTTATTGCTAGGACTTATGTATTTATGCTAAAGTTGGTTGTTTTAGTAATTATTTAATTGAGATGATGACATTCATAACAATCTGAACATATATACATTATGAAATTAAGACTAATTGATTATAAGTTGTCACTTCCCTCTTTGTAGTATATATCCTAGCCATAGAAGTGTCTTAACTATCATCACCAAACAGTCTAGTAACTTCTAAAGGAATGACAATTTATGCAAAGTAACTTCTACGTGTTAGCTAGAATTCATACATATGCAACAGTCATAGAAAATTGGACATGTGGTCATGTAAATCTGATGAATATGGATATATAGGTCTGAAAGCAAAATAACACATTATCAATTTAATTTTTATTTTGATCTAAGTGAAAACGTCTACAAAGAAAATCAAAATCGCTCAATAATATGTAAAGTAACAATCATATCATATTTTATAAGACCATCAATCAACTTTATTAGAAATCGGATGAAAATACAAGTAAGTCATATCTCTTTCTGTAGGTATGAGGATATAGATTGATGTATATATTCAATAAATCAAATTAAGATTTTATTTTTAAAAAAATATTTAGCAATAGGAATGTGTATATTAAATCTATTAAATCAACTCATTTAAATAAGTATAACAAATTTAAGTTAGTTACTATAATTTGAAGTATATCACTGTAATTTATTAAAAATTTAAAACAAATAATTTGTTATGTATATATTTTAAAGACAATATATTGTGATAGAATTTTAAAGACAACCAACTTTTATCCAAAGGAAACTTGTGAGATTAACTCTGATAAAACTTGCATATGGAATACTAAGGCCTTCTCTCGTTTACATTTTCATTTCCTGTTTCCATTTTCCATTTTCTGTTTCCTGAAATTTTACAAAGGAAAAACTGGAAATGCTGGAAAAAAAATTTGCTGTTTCCAGCATTTCTAGTTTTTCCTTTGTAAAATTTCAGAAAACAGGAAAACAGTGTGAAAACAGGAAATGGAAACAGTAAATGTTTTCGTAAATCAAACATGCCCTAAACAATAGGAATGTTATTATTTACCAGTGTTCTGAGTTAAAAAAATGTTATTTACTTAGGTTTCATCATTTTTTTTTATAAATCAAAGGTATCCCCCTATTACCAGGGACAATCCTATTCGGGCACAGTTAAGGCTCTATCGAACTTTCCACCACTCTTTGTTTTTCATCATTTAGAAAAACAAATATCTATGTAAAAATACACCCGGAAATTCAGTGCAAGCGAAAATTCAGCAATCCAGGAAATTAGAGAAAGTTTGACCCAAAAATTAAAGAAAATAAAATATAAAAGTAAGGAAAAGAGATGAGACGCGAATACAAGAAAGTGTTGCTGTTTGAGCTTTGAAGACGCGACGCGGTGTTGGGTTTCCGTTCTAATCAGTAGTAGCGTCGAGTTGAGTTTGTTCCGTCACTATCGTTAGGTTTTTGTTGATTTTGGAAAGGTTAATAATTGCGTTAAGAGAAAATGGCGATGGCGGGGTTGTACCGACGCCTTCTTCCTTGTCCCCCTGCCGTCGATTTTGCTTCCTCTCAAGGCAAGGTCCGTCTCCTCCCTCTCCCTCTCTCTCTCTGTTGGTAAAGTGACCAATGAGGGAGGAACCATAGCGTATTTATTTCGTTACAGCTTAAACACAAATTTAATTGTCAAATTAGTCCTAAAAATTACAAATTGCATGTTTTTGTACCTCTCATGCTTAAGGTCTTAAATGTCCATTTCTGTACTTCTCTTATCCACAAATCTTTATCCAAATGTAATTTTCATCATATTACTGTATTTTTTATTGACACTATATACTTTCTTCCTATCCTTCTCTTCTATCTCATATTACTGTGTATGTAATGTGCAACTTAGGACTTGCTCTCATTTCACTTTTTTTTTTAAAAAAAAAATATTTGTGTGTATTTTACCCGCTTTTGGTTCAATTTCAGCAACTTTTTCTTGAATCCATTCAAAATGGAACCATGGAAGGTTTTTATAGGTTGGTTTCTTATTTTCAAACACAATCCGAGCCTGCCTTTTGTGGCCTTGCAAGCTTGTCCATGGTCCTCAATGCTCTTGCCATTGATCCTGGCAGGAAATGGAAAGGTATGGTCACATTTCACTATTTGCTTATGTTATGTATATATTATAACCTAATATGGAAATGGAGATGCAAATGTATGGTTACAAACTCCATTTATATTCTTAGTTTCCCCTATTTCCTTTCTCATATTCATCCTAAATTCTCTATTGCTAATTTTCTTATTGAATTGCTTAGTATAATATCTAGCCTGCAGCAAAAATGTTTTTTTTATATTATTTGCTTTAAAAATGTCATAGATTGCAAATTTATAATTACAGTTTAAATGATTGAATCAAGTTCATATAGTTTTCTGCTTCTGTTGTGACAATGTATTTGCCTTTGGATGATTTATCTACAGGACCTTGGAGATGGTTTGATGAATCTATGTTGGACTGTTGCGAACCTCTGGAAAAGATCAAGGCGAGAGGCATCTCTTTTGGGAAACTTGTGTGTTTGGCTCATTGTGCTGGAGCAAAAGTGGAAGCCTTTCATGCAAGCCATAGCAGCATTGATGATTTTCGTAAATATGTCATGAAATGTTCAACTTCTGATGATTGTCATGTAATCTCATCATACCACAGAGGTGCTCTCAAACAAGTATGTGTTATGGTTTATGGAACTTTGACCATTATTTTTTACCACCTTGGGTGCTAATTAGTTCATAACTTCATATAATTCTTCATTATTGAATTCACTTCTTCCTATAAAATTTATTTTCGTAGATAATATTGGTGCATATATTTCATTCTAGAAGAATTGGTGAGAATATTTAGTTTTTTTTATTTTCGTGACAGACAGGAACTGGTCACTTTTCTCCCATTGGAGGCTATCACGTTGGAAAGGACATGGCTCTTATTTTAGATGTTGCACGTTATTAAGTACCCTCCCCATTGGGTCCCACTTACACTTCTTTGGGAAGGCATGAATTATGTAGATGAATCCACTGGACAATCAAGGGGGTAAACTTTCTTGTAAAAATTTTATACTATTTTCCAATGACCTTGAGATAATGAGTGCAAATCCTTTTGCACAAAGGTTGGTGCAATGAACAAAATGAATTATTTTTTTACACCAGAAATTATATATCTATGAATGGACCTGGCCAATTTAAGCAATGAGAAGATTTCATGGCTTATCTCTTCATTACGTAGTTTAAACATTGTTTGGTCATTTTTTATGTTAATTATTTTTGTTATATGTAATTGGTTTATTATCCTCTTCAGGTTCATGCTTATAACAAGGCCGCACAGGGAACCTGGCATGCTTTATACTCTGGTATTTTTCATTCATTTCATAGTGTGTCAGAATTTCACCCTTCAGCATACAGTATGTGTTAAATTGTTGGATAATTTCTTTACGTATGCACATGTGTAGGTGCAAGGATCGCTTCTATGTTATTTTGCATTATACTTCTCTGTTTTTGTAATATGAACTTTTTCCTAGGAGCATGTTGGTTTATTTCTAGTTTGTGTGTCTTCTGGCAAGTAATTATCTTTCTTGTGAAGTGAACCACAATGTCTTATTTCTGAACAGAGGATTAAATGTTATCCTTTTTGGTAAGAGAGATGGATTTGTTAGTTTGTTTCTTTCAAAATATATTGGAAAATTGTGGTCAGAAGATACCTTGTTTGTCATCATATTCCTATGATTACAGTGTTTTATTTGCAAACATCCATTCAGATACTTTCCCTTGTGACATTATTTCACTGTCAATTGAAACGGAGATGCTAACAAACAAGGATTCTAGAAAAAGTTGAGTGAGGTTTGAACATGTATCTTATTCATGCAATCCCCTTCTTAGTTTGACTATGAATTCTGGAATTATGTGAAGGTAAAACTTTTGTGTGTGTTTATGTTGGTGGTTGCAGTATACCTGTGTTTCTTTTTTATTCTTTATGTTGGTGTGGGTTGGACGTATTACTTACTTCTGCTGATCTTGCAGAGCTGCAAACATGAGAGTTGGATTAATATTGCAAAATTCCTAATGGATGATGTCCCTTTTCTATTAAAATCAGAGAATGTGAAGACATTCATAAGGTTCTTTCAGTTATAGTCACATCACTGCCATCTAATTTTGAAGAATTCATCAAATGGGTTGCAGAGATCAGGAGGATAGAGGATGCTGGCTCAAGTTTAAGTGTAGAGGAGAAAGCAAGGCTTGCTGTCAAGGTTTGATATGTTTCATCTCAACTAGTCATAATTCTCTCCAGCATTGTATAAACCTACTGCGGTCTATTCATTTTACTCTTTTTAGTCATATCATGTGTTTTTTATGCAGGAAGAGGTATTGAAACAGGTGCAGGAGACAAGGCTCTTCAATCACGTGGCCTCCTTTTTGTCCAATTCTTGCAGCAGACAGATAGCAACTTCAGGTGATGGAGATACCTTACCTGTCATTGCTGCAAGTGTTTGTTGCCAAGGAGCAGAGATTTTAGGTGGAAAACTTAGCTCACCGGCAGGGTATTGCTGTCAAGAAACATGTACGAAATGCTGGAAAGCTGAAGATGACAAGCCAATAACGATGGTTTGTGGGACTGTGGTAAATGGGAATACTGAGCAAAGGGTCGATGTACTGATTCCTTCATCATCTGGGAAATTATGTTGCTCTTGCTCTAGCACAAGTGAGTACATTAGGATGCACCCAGCTAGCACTGATGTGCTGACAGTGCTTCTACTGTCCTTACCATCTACAACATGGGCTGGCATCACAGATGAGCAGCTTTTGAGGGAAATACATGGCCTGGTTTCAACTGAAAATCTTCCTACTTTGCTTCAAGAAGAGGTAGTTATCTTTCACTTAATTGTTTATAAATTTTTTTAAAAAAAAAAGAAAATCCCCCGTCTCCTGGGGTTTCCCTCGGGAATATAATCTTGTGATACGTCTAAGGGGTAGTAATTGTTCCTATTATATATATAATATAGTCTGTTTGTTTTACAATTGACTCGCTTCTAACCGAACGTTTGGCCAAAAATAATAACTGACTTCAGTTGGTCAAATGCACGTTTGGAACTTTCTAATTGTAAAACAAACATACCCTTAATCATCATGCTCAGGAATATATGCCTCAGCTTTTATATTATGCAGTGATGTAGAACAATCCAAGTCAAAGTGTTACTTTTGGCAGGGGGGACAAATCAAACCAAGAGTCTTCCCCTGATAAAGCTAAGAGTACTATTCTAGGATGGAATGCTCATCCGATCCAAGTTTCAGATACTTTTTGAAAAAGTCAATAACAAAACTATTAATTATGCTGAAAGTTAGAAACTGCTTCAGACACCTAAAAATTATTTATAACCAAAATATAATAAAAGTCCTATATAAATCCTAATTAAATTTAAAGTTCTGATCAAATATTGATTTTCCTAAAATATGATATGTTAATCAAATAAGAAATCTTAACATAATATATTTCTTGAAAACATAGAGTCAGTTTAGATAAATTTCTCAACAAGCAGTTATAGGAGAAGAAAATAAAATGAATTAGGAAGGAAAAATGAATTTAACTTCTTTCATAAGTTGAAATAGTCTTTCTCCTCAACTTTTCCAAAAGCTCTTTTATCTAACTTCTTCATAAACACCTCTAAAAGCTAATATAAATTGGTCCATATTCCTAAAATTTATAAATAACACAATAATCCATAAATTTATTTTTTTCACATTGCATTATAAGGTCTTCTTTGAACCCTTTTTATTGATTTTCAATGTAGTTTAGAAAAGGGAAAAATATGTTTTTCGTCCCCGTAGTTTCGGTCAATTTGGGTTTTTGTCCCTATACTTTAAATCCTTGGTTTTTTGTCCCTGTACTTTCTAAACCCCTCAACATTAGTCCCTGCCGTTAGTTTGGACCGTTAAACCTGTGACGTGTCAATTTCCTAGCATGCCACGTGTCAATTTCCTAGCATGCCACGTCACAGGTTTAACGGTTCAAACTAACGGCAGGGACTAATGTTTAGGGGTTTAGAAAGTACAGGGACAAAAAACCAAGGATTTAAAGTATAGGGACGAAAACCCAAGTTGACCGAAACTACAGGGACGAAAAACATATTTTTCCCTTTAGAAAATATGGAGGGCATTTGACTCTGGAAATGCTTGTGAAATGATAAATGCAAATTATATATCTGAATGTTGTGCCTCAGATTGGCGTATGAGTTATAATGCGTTACAAACTGCTCTTTTTGTCATGCATAGCAACACACTGATTCTGATTTCTGCTAGTTGTACTCCATCTTCATTCTTCAGCTTCAGCTTATTATAAAAAATTGCATTTCAGGTTCTGCACTTAAGACGTCAGCTACACATTCTCAAGAGATGTCAAGAGGGTAAGATAGATGAGGATCTTGGTGTACCCTTTTCTTAGCATCTCCCTCATTTTAATCATCCATATAGAGGCTGAGTTTGTAAGCCAGGGTCTCGGACAGTAGGATAGAGTCACTTAAATTCGATTGAGGATTTTGATTTTTTTTCCTGGGGATAACATGCTAGTTAAGAATTTATTTGGTACATAATTGATTTTATTCTCCCCTCTTCATTAGATTTTATTCTCCCCTCTTCATTAGTCCTTTGCAGTCAAATTACCATCGCATTCTATTCATCTGTAATTTATAGTTACCTCTATTTTTTATTTTTATACATTGGTGATCACGAATTGGATTGAATTAGATTAATTTTTAAGAAAAAAAATTCAATCTAACTCTTATTGATTTCTTTATTTTACCATTCAATCGATTTAATTTTAAATTATTTTAAATTCAAATGTGATTGAATTCAAATCTAAGTCTATATTCAATCTCTGTTCTTTTATTTTGTTTTTCAAGAGGTAATAAATAAACTCTAAAATAAACAATAAATATTTAAAAATTAATTTAAAACATTAAAAGATCGAACTTAACATAGTTTGTTTCAAATTTAGACTATTGAAAGAATACTTAAATAATATCGTAACTGGTATTTTTAAGTTACAAATTAACTTGTTCCTTTTTTTTTTGGTCAACAATTAACTTGTTCCTTCATGTTCTTATTTATTTAATGGTTTTGTTAGGAGAGTATTTTTTAGATAGACAACCAAACACTTCATATATATGGGCACAATTAATTAAAATACGATAAGTCATTAAAATAGAAATTGAAAAAATCTCTAGAAATTCTGGGGAAAAAAAAAGACACCTCACTTGACCATCTGTTTTTCTTTTCTGGAATACTTTATTTCTCTAATTGCTCCTAATACTAATTATAACCTTTGAAAGTAACACCATCACCAATATTGGTTGTAGTTTTCCCAGTATGAAATATGAAGAAAGATGATAAACTAAATGCAAGGTTTTTTTGGGTGGTTATTTTGTAAAAAAAAAATGGGAACAACTAGGCTTAACAAATCTGCCCAAACAATAAATAAAAAAAAAAAACTAACTAAAAAACGGAATGGAGGGCATCTTCTTCCCTGTACAACGGCTATTAAATTTATTTATGTCAAAAGTGTGCAATTAAGCCTAATTCACTTATGCTTAATTCTTAATATTTCTAATAGTTCTATTTTTATTATTGAATTCCAAAACTTAGTTTGTTTTGACAATTATTACTAGTTTGGTTTTCAAAACTTAGGGTGTGTTTCATTCAATTTTATTTTTTAGTTTTTTAAATTATTTTTAAAACAATTTTTAAGAACAATTTTTACAAGTGAAATGATTCATTTACAACATTTTTAATAGACGAGAATCATCCTCTAAGAAGGTGATAATGGTGGGTCTAGTGCTAGTGGCAATAATGACTCATCTTGTGCTTCACAAATTACTGTAAGTGAATTTGATGAAATCATGAGCATGGTGCGAGAAAAGGAAGCAATTCCTACAATGAAATCAGAACTGCATGCTTATCTTGATGAATGTGTTCATATTCCCGATGATAATACTTCTTTTAGTTCTTTGGAGTGGTGGAGGAACAATAGCTTGAAATATAAGATCTTATCTAAGATGGCTGCTAATGTACTAGCTATTCCGATCTCAACTGTGGCTTCAGAGTATACATTTAGTGCTGGTGGGAGGGTAATTGATGAATATCGTTCAAGATTAACTAAAGATTCAATTGAAGCGCTCATTTGTGGAGGCGATTGACTTCGTTATAAATATAACTTGAAGAAAAAATCAAAGGTTTGTTATTTATACTTTTAAATTGTAATTTCTTATACATGTTAGAATTATTATTCTTAAATTACTTTTAATTATAAAAACAATTTCTTCTATATTTTGTAGGTGGATGAACAACTTGAGGAGATCATCTTGAAGATTTGATGTCGTGCTCATTGTTTTTAGTTTGTAATTTTATCTTTGTTATGGACTTATGATCTTGGTACTTTGTTTAGCTCTTTAGACAATTTCTGTTATTTTTAATATTGTTGGGATTTGTGATTGTGACCCTTTGTGGGCTTTGAAGTGCTTTGAATGTGTTGCTGCCATTGTGACCCTTTATGTTAATTTTATTGTTGTTGCCATATTGATATTGATGTATGTATCTTATTGTTGTCATATTGCTTTCACATGGTGATTGAGACCCTTTATAACAGTTTGATCATATTGTTGTATGTATCTTATTATAGTTTGATAGAATAATAGGTACAATCATTACAAATTTGCAATAGTTGCATGTATCTTATTGTAGTTTGATAGAATGTCAGGTATAATCATTGTAAATTTGCAATAGGTCGACTCAATAGACCAAGTATTATGATTTGGATATTATAGAAGTGAAA
The DNA here is from genome assembly GCA_026901365.1 of Sesbania bispinosa. Taxonomy (NCBI): domain Eukaryota; kingdom Viridiplantae; phylum Streptophyta; class Magnoliopsida; order Fabales; family Fabaceae; genus Sesbania; species Sesbania bispinosa. The sequence continues at coordinate 788,956 of QLOH01000151.1, forward strand.
TTGCTGCAGCCAAGCCATTATCTTAAATTTTACATTGTGTTGGAGCTTTTTATTTATTCACTCTATTCTTGTTTTTAGTATGGTCATTTTTAGAGTAATGTGTTTAAAATTGATGAAATTCAGAAAATTAAATCCTATATTTTTTCTGCTATGAAACTGTACAATAATTGTTGGAAGTTGGAACAAGTAGGAAATTTACAAGGCTGAAAATAGGATTTTAGGTCTACTTGTTTATTAGCCAAGAATAAAAATAGGCTTTAGACCTTTCTACTGGCCTTCATTATATGTAGGCTTTTAAATAGGTCCATATGCTTAACAGACCTTGTAATGAACCAGACCTAGGTACTAATTAAAAGGTCAGACTCATGCTTTAAAATTTTGAAACGGGCCAGACCTGTTTATGTAAAGCCCGACTCGACCTACCTGATTCCTGTAAAATCCTAATTTTATTAGGATAAATATTAATTAAATGAAATAGATTAATTAAATAAATAATTAATTTAATGGGAAATAAATAATAGGGTTATTATTATTATTAGTTTTATTTCGTAAAGATAGTTTTATTTGAAAATAAAATAAAGGGGGGAGAATGGGCCCCAAGCCCAATTAGTTATTCTGTAAGGAGGGGTAACAGAGCACCCTAATCCTTATTCGTATCATTCGTCAGTAAGCGAAAGGCTAAGGAGGAGAGAACCTGAGTCTCAAGAGAGAGCTACTGAGGAGTGAAAGTCAAGATCCAAGAAAAGACTTCCTTGCTGTGATCAAAGCTTCGCTTAAGGTACGGTGGGGGAGAGAGTATTGCCTGTATATGCATGTAGGGATGTTTGGGTAGTAACCTAAGAGTATAATTTCGAATTGATGAATGTATGACTTGGAATGATGATATAATCTGTTGATTAATGATTAATTTTATGTAAATCGATGAGTATTGGATGAGATTAAACATGATATTGAGAATAATGGAAAAAATGGGTGATTAGGGATTGAGAAATTGGGGATGTTGATGAATTGATGGTAAAATCTGTAATTGATTGATGATTTACTGTGTATTGGATGTTATTAATGAGTATGGATGATGTTTAGACGAAAAAGATTGATTAGGGATTGATTGGATGAGATTAGAGATGTTTGAAATCGTGAAATCTGCGATCTGCGTCGCGGGTAATCGATTACCAGGTGTGGTAATCGACTACTAGAGTGTCTGGGCAACCCAGAACTACCTTTTGATGGCTGGTAATCGATTACAGGGGTGCTGTAATCGATTACCAAAGAGTCTGTCTGTGGGTAATCGATTACAGGGGTGCTGTAATCGATTACCAGAGAGCTTTTCTGTGGGTAATCGATTACCAGAGGTTGGTAATCGATTACCAGAGTGGATTTTGAGATCCTGAGTGTTTGATATTGATGATTAATGATGTTTAATGATGTTTGTGATGATTATGACGATGTATAATGATGATGATTGATGTTAATAGTGTTTATCACTTATAATGATGTTTGATGATGAGCATATTGATGCATGATGATGGTGACAAGTGTTTATCACTTATAATGATGTTTGATGATGAGTGTATTGATGCACGATGATGGTGACAAGTGTTTATCACTTATAATGATGTTTGATGATGAGTGTATTGATGCATGATGATGGTGATAATGATGTCGGTGTATATCACCTTATTATGATGTTGTTTAATGATGAGCGTATCGATGCATGATGATGATGATGATAATGATGTCGGTGTATATCACCTTATTATGATGATGTTTAATGATGAGTATATTGACGTATGATGATGTTGATGATAACGATGTTGGTGTATATCACTTTTTGACGATGATGTTGATGATATTGATGATGATGTATATCACCTTTTTTATGACGATGTTACCTAAGTTGTGCGGGCCCATAGAGGGGGTACAACTTGGGAGAGGTGCCATGAGCATATGTGATGAGACCTGAATTGTACGGGCCCATAGAGGGGGTACAATTCGAGAGGTGAACTGAGTTGTGCGGGCCCATAGAGGGGGTACAACTCAGGGGATCAAGATGGGGCGTTCGATGCACGGACCCATAGAGGGGGTGCAACCTAGGAGTGATTGTACGGGCCCATAGAGGGGGGTACAACCTAGGGTCGAATGTCGTTGTGCGGGCCCATAGAGGGGGTACAACCTATCGGATAGTGTATGGTAACACCGATAGACTGTCTTGGTACTAACTAGAGTGACTGACGAGGTGCACCCATTGTGTGGAGTTCCAAGTCAGGATCTTTGGGCAGACGATGATAGATGAATGATGTAATGATGATAATGAAGACGATGATAGATGAATGATGTAATGATGATAGATGAATGATGCAATGATGATAATGAATATGATGATAATGAATATGATGATAGATTAATAATGTAATGATGATAATGAATATGATGATAGATGCATGATGTATGACGATAATGAGTATGATGCTATATGCATGATGTAATGATGAGAATGAGTATGATGATAGATGAATGATGCATGATGATAATGAGTATGATGTTATATAATGATGTTATAATGTTAGTAAATATGATGGTATATGAAAGATGCTATGATGATGAGTTTGGGCTAATGTGTGACATATCTACATGTCGATATAGATGATCAATTATATGTTGAGTTTTAGATGAATGTTATTATTGGTGATTGATGTATTGATGGCATGATGTAATGATGTTGTGGGTGAGGACGAGTATTCTCTATGTGTATGTATATGTAGTATTCCTTTTCCTCACCGTATTCTGTGGATATATTTTACAGGTGTTGATGAGGACACGACTGGTGTCGATTATGATTAAAAGGGTATGCTCTGATAGATGTGACATCAGGGTGTATTTGGGAGTTTATCATGTTTCTAGACTAGGAGTATGTTTATGAACCTTTTGGGATGCCTTGTATGGTAGTAGGTTATTAATGGTTTTATGTATTGGTGATTCCGCTGCTTTATGTTTGACTTATATCTGAGAGTTTAATTTCTTTTAATAAAGTCGTTTTCGAACTATGAGATTTTATAAGAACGATTGTGAACCTTTTTACCTATCGTGGGTCTTTCCCCTTATCTAAGCTTCGATTTCTTAAACACATAGGAGTATGGGGTAGAAGAGTGTCACAATTCCCACCCCTAATTTCCATCACGAAAACAGAATAACTAAAACAATTTTTTAAAAACATCTCAAAATAGCTTTAGAATTTTAGTTTTTAAAAATAAAAAATAGTCACACTTTTTAAAATTATTTTTAAAAGTTGTTTGTCAAATAGATTTTTCAGTTTTTTTTTTAAAAAAACAAAATACAATTTTATAAATGGTAAAAAAACAACCCTACTTTGTTTTGATTATTAATTTTCATAACCTTAAATTGACTATATAACTTATATTTGGGCTTTTAATTAACATAGGTTAAATTATATTGTAAATCTTTTAAAATCCTACACATTCTATTTATTTTTTTTACAAAATATCACTTTTTAATATTAAATACCTAAATCTATTTCATTTTTCCTCACCTCGACGCCACCCCTCCTCTCTCTCAATTAATAAATATATTTAAAACTTCTAAATTGCTTACTCTATTTAAAGTGCTTACTATTTTCCTCTCTCCCTTTTCAATTTAACATGATTTCCTAAACCCTAAACTTGAGTAATGTTAAATTTGGTGTTAAATTCGTTAATCCTTAAATAATAAAAATTCGGTATTAAATCAATCATTTGTCCTCATATATTTAAACTTTTTATTCCGTTTCGAAGAAGATGACCGGAAATTGATTTCCGCCACTTTCAAGAAATTAATTTTCGGAATCATGGTAGGACTAGTTCTCTCCGCGAGCATAAACAACCACTTATTTTCTCATCAGCCAGTCACAACATCATTAATATCTTGCAGAATGACACTGGTGACTTTTTTTTTGGTATACAAGAAAAGCAATAAGGTTTGAATCTAGAACCTCATGTTAAACTACCCAAACCCCCAACCACTAGACCGACCCTAGTGGGTTGACACTAGCGACTCTAAACAACCAGTATTATTTCCATGGCATTGTTGAAAACATTTTAGGGCAAAGGGCTCCCATGTCCACTTAATATCTTTAACAAAGTTTGAACTGCCCAATTATGAAAGGGCAGTAAAGTAAACAAACCTTCTAGCATATATTGAGTTCAAAGATCCACTGTAACCACTACTATTACTGCTAAAATAAAATTTCCAACCATTGCAAAAAGTTCACAAATCTTTCAAAACATTCTGTTATTAAATTAAGCACATCTACATTGTTGTTTTTGTTTTATTCTGTTTGGATTTTGGCTTATTTTTAGTAATTTTTATTGCATTTAAAAGGATTTTATGGTTGTCATTTTAGTTCAAGTTTAAGTTAATTTGGTGAAACAAAGAATCTAGTACTTCTCCAACCAAAAACTTCCTTTATACAATACATTTGGTTCTGTACATCAATGCATCAATTTAAAACCTCATTGTTCCACTCACTTCCAAGAATGCTCAATGTTTTGTCGTGAAACCTTTAATAAAAAGACAAATGACATCAGAGTGGAGAGGGAGAATTGCCACAAACAAATTGCAGATTCTCCAAGATTTTATCACCACCTTATCCTAACTGTTAAACCTTTTATGTTAATATATATCAACAGTTATATTACCTTTTTACCATGCATGTTTCTTGGCCTCATCTATCTTAGACATAGATAGTTGCAATAGTTTGAATTGATTCACAATTAACCTTTGAAGTTGACTTTGGCAATGTTCTATTTTAGATTGTGGCATATTTCTTGCTTGAAATGTTTAGAGGATTGAATAAAAGGAAACAAGTTGACTTTGACATTTTCTATTTTTTTTATTCTTTACTCACATAATTTTGGCTTAAAATGAGGATTGATGAAGGGAAGCGTACTTGTGACAAAGTGCCAACCCTACTAGAATGGCCAACGCCAAACTCAAATAAATTTGTAACTTGCCATTACACTAGTGGTGGTAAGATTTGAGAACAAAAGCCCCAACCCAAAGGTAAACATATTTCACCATAACTAAAGTTATACAAAAATATTTACAATATCTCTATCATATTAGACTCTTCTAATGTAATGGGTGAAGGATAAAGTGTGAAATTTTAATTATTGATTAGAAAATTAATGGTTGAGATTTTAATTACTTTATAGTTTATTATACATATGTATATATTTTATCATAATCTTAACAAGTAATTTTCCAATTATTGACATCTCACACTTTATTGGCTAAAGTTTACTGTGTTATTTTAGAGTCAATCTATCTTTAGATTACTCTCAATCTCTCTATGTCTTGGACAAATAAAATTAACCTCGTCATTTGTACTAGTTTCACCCTCGATAAATAAGGGGATTGATCACACATGTATGGTTATGATACATTCTTTAAAATCATAAAATTGAGATATTTATAAGAAAGTTTTTTCACAGAGAAGTCTACATTATTCTACACCTAAGATATTTTCTAAGAACTCTCCAACACTTACATTTTATATTTTTACAAATAGCTAGTGTTTGCTCCATCATTCTAGAGAAATGTAAGAGAGATTATAAAAACTTCATGTAGTTTAAGTGTGACAACATGCATAAGTTGTGAGTGAAGCAATTGAATAACTAAAAATTATTGATAATAAATTTTATGATATTCGAAACTTTTAACTCGTGATTTTTATTCTCTTTTAATAATATCTTTTAGGTGTGGCAATATGCATAAGTTGTGATAATAGGCGTAGCTAATGGGAGTTAGTAGGAACCACACCCACACCTAAAATTTTCAATCTTTTTCATTGATACGTAGGTCACACATAAAATATTTTGTCAGCTCTTTATTTGATACCCCAAATATTTTGTAAACTTTTTTAGTATTACCTCTTTATTGATTGTTTCACATAATAATAATAATAATAATATTATTATTATTATTATTATTATTATTATTATTATTATTATTATTATTATTATTATTATTATTATTATTGATATACTACTGCTACTACTACTAATACGACGGAATTTATAATTAAAGAGAAAAACCATGATAAGAACTAATAATTCAAGCAAGAACTCAAATACATAAAAATTTAGGAATATAGTAATTAAAATTAAATTGTGCATTTAGGAAATTTAAAAATTAGTACTTACAGAATCAAATCATATGAAATTAAAAAAAACATTTATATCCTCAAATAAAAAACTAACAAAACACAAATTTAAATTCCTTATAATAGGCAATGTCATTTTATTGATAAAAAATATTTTCACTAATATTAAAATATAAATCAATTACGTCTAATAAAGGCACGATGAATATAATTTACATATGGATTTATGAATTTCTTTGAGCCTATACCTTGATACCTTCCCAATAACAAAGAAAAGAACTAACCAAAATTCTTTACATATTGTCACCAACCGGCTACAAATTAAATGATGCATTTCATTTCATCTATTAACACTTCTAAATAATCTGCTTGTCTCCGGCAGCCTAAACTCTCACTCGCATGCACATGGAGAACTGACATAAAGGTTGCTATATATAATGGTACACAAAATTAAGTATCTTTAATACGAAATCCTTAAATCATCTGTGAAGCTGAAGATAAACAATAAATAATAATAATGAATCATTATTTTTTATGAAAACAATCCCAAAAAGTAGATTAGTAGATTCAACAATATAACCAACAACTGTAACTGAGAGAATAGTACATCAAATATCATATTAGCAATTGTACAAAGTATCTGTAGATTATATTTTCAGCTGCGCTTATGAAACCATACCATAAAGTACTTTTGTGTCTTTGTGAAACTCTTCCGTGTTGGTTGCCTCGTGGAAGTACAAATACTAATTAAAGATCTCAACAGATCCTTCTCTTGAAATTAGCCATTTAACACCAAGTGATTTAATCTTCCAAGACATAAGAAACATAGATCACATCATAAATTGAAGGGCTCCAAACTGTGAATTGAAAAGAACCTTATATTTAACATTTTCGCAACAATCAAACAGCCCCTTAGGGTGTGTTTGTGAGTTTAGAGAGGAGGGAAAGGAAAGGATTGGAGGGAGAAGGGAGGGGGAGAAGAGGAGGGAAAGACTTTGTAAAATACTCAAACTCACAAACATAAAGGGGGGAAGGGCTTCCCATAAACTCTTACCTTCCCTCCCTTCCCCTCCAAAATTGAACTCACAAACATACCCTAAAGTAAAACTTAATACATGTCCCCCAAAAAAAGAAAGAAAAAACTCCTTTTAAGATACTATTTGCAAGAAGTTTAAATATCTGTTATCTATGCTTTTAAAGGATTGGAAAATCTTGCAATTTTATTTTTCTCAGATATGAAGAAAAGTAAAAGACTCTATTTACCGAGCCCTCCGATCACTGCAAATTACGAGCTCATCACCCTGGCTCCGCAGGACTTGAGCTCGAGGGGTTGTGTTCTATACCGAGCACTGAGCCCTCTAGGCACAAGTGGTCCTTAATGCTCGGTGATAAGTGGTATTCCACTTATCACTTTGCAGAGTACTCAATGATAAGCTTATCAGGCCCATTAAGCCCAATAATGTGTCCTATAAAAGACTAAGATAAACCTATAATAGGGCATCTGATACTCTGACTCTGACGGCTAGGTCTAATCCTTACGGGAGGAGAGCTCGGTCATCAGGGATTTTTGAGAACAGATTGGCGCCCACCGTGGGGCGGCGGTAAAACTTATCCCGCCGACCACTGATTGAGAGCCTTGCGATGACAAGAGTGACGCATAGCAACGGAATGGGTAGCGAAGGCGGAGGAGATGGTGATGAAGCACCACTACAACATTTGGTAGAGGAGATACGAGAGTTTAGTTGGCAGAACGAGGAATTACAGGCGACAATGCCGATCTATACCGAGAAAGTAGAGATGGGGAATTCGACGAATCACCGGCACATCGACCACCGACTATGGACGATCTATACCGAGAAAGAAGAGATGAGGACTTCGAAGAACCGTTGATCTATACTGAGAAAGAAGAGATGAGGGCTTCGACGAATCGTGGCACAACAACTATGGCCGATCTATACCGAGAAAGTAGAGATGGGGAATTCGACGAATCGTTGCACGACGACCACTGACTATGGCCGATCTCAACTGAGAAAGAAGAGACGAGGACTTCGATGAAACGTCAGCACATCGACCACCCAATATGGCCGATCTCAAAGCTCAGATTTGGGACACAATTGGCCAGGAAAGGTCTCATTCTTTCTTCTCTTTCTTGTTAATTTCAATAAAATTCGAATTTTTTTCCTACTGTCATGTATGATAATTTCTTCCTGGGCTTTTATCTTTATTTTAATATTAAGCATATTATTTAGAATGAATAATTAGTCAGAATAGAAATTTTAAGAAAAAATCCTGAGAAATAGAAATTGTCAATGAAATTGTGTCATTTAAATAATCTTAAATTAGTTGTTGAATGTGTAATTTATCCAAATTAGTTACTAAAATGTGGATAGTTACTGAAAAACTTATTAAAAAAATTTAATTGGATATCCATTTACAAATAGCAAATTAGTCGACTTGATTACTTAAGTATGGGCTAAAGGTTATTTCATTGTCACAAGGATTTTCTTTTATAAATATTAAATTGATATTTTCATTTGAAATGAAGGGTTTTACTATACTATGAATCTATGATGCGAGTTTGGCAAATATGTTCCTGTCCATATATTAAGGATATAATAGAATTTGTGATTATGATTAACGTGGTGCGAAAGCACTTTTGCTCCCAAAGAATATTAAGAATCCTTATTTTAAACAACGAGTCTTTTCCTATTTTTATTATCATTAGTGATCATGTATTTATCAAACAATGTTATTTTATATGATTTCTTTAATTACCATATTAGGGAGCATAAATGTTAATATGACAACATTAATTATAATTTAAATCTTAATTACTAATAGAAATTCTTTTTGTTTGCAAATTACTCCCTCACGACCAATATACTGACGTGGTGGAGGACTGACCAAGTTTAAAAGTCTTGTCTTTCGTCAAGTTTCTAAGGAAGAATGAAATATGGAAGAAAGAGAAGCCGCAGATAAATTTGATTGAGAATAAAATGAACCTTGAGCAAGAACTTGGATGTTATTCCCGAGCAAGAACTCGGATGCCTGAGGTAGAACTCGGATGCCTGAGCAAGAGCTCAGATGCCCAAGGTGCAGCCTGGATGTTATCCCCGAGCAAGAACTCGGATGCCTGAGGTAGAACTCGGATGCCTGAGCAACAGCTCGGATGCCCAAGGTGCAGCCTGGATGTTATTCCCGAGCAAGAACTCGGATGCCTGAGGTAGAACTCGGATGCCTGAGCAAAGCTCGGATGCCCAAGGTGCAACCTGGATGTTATTCCCGAGAGAGAACTCGGATGCCTGAGGTAGAACTCGGATGCCTGAGCAACAGCTCGGATGCCCAAGTCACAATGCTTAACATAGAGGTCATTCCCGAGTAAGAACTCGGATGCCTCGGGTAGAACTCGGATGCCTGAGCAACAGCTCGAATGTCCAAGGCACAATGTGTAACTTGGAGGAATTCCTGAGATAAAGCTCGAGGTGTATTTGGAAGTGATAAGATAAATGATAGTGATAAAAGGTCCAAGTTTCAAGGGACGAAATGGTAATTGTATGATAATTGTATCACATGTTTGGAAAATTCTGACACATACAGGGCCACACGCAAATTCGTTTCCAGCAGTACTGATTTGAAATACTGCAATGTGTGTCGGATTAAAATGAAAATGGCTATTGAGCATTCGATATGGAAGATCACCCCAGTTAGGAACTCCATCTGCAAGCCCTTCAGCCTAGCTTTGCAGGTTTTGGGCTTGAGGGGCTATGTTCTATACTGAAAGTAACGAGCTCGGCAATAAGACCAACACTTACGAGCTCGGCACCCTGGCTTCGCAGAATCGGAAGATTCCCGAGCTAGAACTCGGAAGAGTCTCAAGCGAGTACTCGGAGGATTACTGAGCATAGAACTTGGGAGGAACATAATCCCAAGCATAGTGCTCGGATGGGGGTGACTATAATTCTTGAGCTTTTGCATTTGAATGAATGCACTTCCGAATGTTGTGTTTGGACTGATCTCCCTTTATTTAACTGGCCGAGTAGTAGAGCAAGAAGGTCATCATTTTAGTTACGTAAGGTTCTGCCGATGCGATACTTACGAGCTCGGCACCCTGGCCACGCAGGGGCTTGAGCTCGGAGGTTGTGTTCCGCATCGGTTACAAACCTACGAGCTCGGCAACCTAACTGCATAAGACCAACACTTCCGATCACTACAGACTATGAGCTCATCACCCTGGCTCCGCAGGACTTGAGCTCGAGGGGCTGTGTTCTATACCGAGCACCGAGCCCTCCGATTATCGCAGACTACGAGCTCATCATCCTTGCTCTGCAGGACTTGAGCTCGAGGGGTTGTGTACTATACTGAGTACCGAGCCCTCCGATCACTGCAAATTACGAGCTCATCACCCTGGCTCCGTAGGACTTGAGCTCGAGGGGCTGTGTTCTATACCGAGCACCGAGCCCTCTAGGCACAAGTGGTCCTTAATGCTCGGTGATAAGTGGTATTCCACTTATCACTTTGCAGAGTACTCGATGATAAGCTTATCAGGCCCATTAAGCCCAATAATGTGTCCTATAAAAGACTAAGATAAACCTATAATAGGGCATCTGATACTCTGACTCTGACGGCTAGGTCTAATCCTTACGGGAGGAGAGCTCGGTCGTCAGGGATTTTTGAGAACACCAGCAAAATGACTAATTGATTATACCATATTGCAGACTTCAATGCATAATTAATGAGGAAAACTGGTTTTTAAATAATACTCAAGTGAAATGAAATCCTATGATAAATTTCACTTGCCTTGTCAATAGATAAATCATACACACTTGAAAATAACTTTAACAGGAAAAGAAGGATTAACATCTTTTGCAGATACAAATTTCATGTCAGAAATATAATTAGGTGCACAATCCATAAAATGTATTACTTTGCATGTCCACAACTTTGGCATCACATTCAGATGGAAACTCATCAAGTTCAAGTATATATAAGATTATGAAAATGTCTGCAATTATGCAGACGGAACACCACCTATGAAAAATATGAAAGACAAAGACTATGAAAATAAAACCTAAAGGTGGTTGCTTCATGGATTATGCTATCGAAGTATAGATATACATAAGTATTTCTCTTTTTTATTAGAATTCTTCCAGTTTTAGGAGTTGATTGGGTTGGAAATGTTAATATATGCTGCCTTGAGACAGACCTGGTGGCTGAGTTATCCTAGAAATCAAGGCATTCTTTTTCTATATGGATTATAAGTTGCTTCGATCTAATGCCTATCATTATTGACATCCCTACAAATTATTCCATTGTATTATACAAACTAAAGAGTTGAAAAAGTACTTAAAACAAAAGCTTTGAGAGTAGATGCTAAAACAAATTAACTCAAGAAAAAGTACAATGGAATTAAATTTAAAGCTTATGAATCCAAATGATTAAAGCCAGAAGCTTCATTAATTTTTTTTAACTTGTGCAAAATAAAAAACTGTGAAGGCAATATTAAGCTACACTCCATATTCAAATCAGTTAATTAACTCTTGATTCATCAATTCCAAAAAAGGTTCAAAGGTTACATTTGGGTGCATTTGGCTAAAGCTCTCAACGAAAGCATCAATGGCGTAGAACTAAAATTTCCATATTTAATTTATTCAGAAAGTAATGAAACTTTCAACATTTCTACATAGATATACAATATAGGTGAACAAAAAATATTCTGCAATGTGCAAACATAATTGTAACATACAAAGGAAAAAAACAGAAAAATGAAAAATAAAAAGAAAATAGGCATATTACTGAAAATTTAAAGAAGGTGACCACTATCCTGCCCCCATTGCCTCTTTCTGCAAAATCCACAACCACCTTATTTTTGCATAGCCATGGCTATACCCAGTTAGGTCCCAATCTGGCCGTTGCACTCTCTATTAGAAAGTCTGAAAAAAAAAGTTAAGCGGTGAGAAAAAGGAAATAAAAAAATTACTGTGCCATAACAAACCCATCGGTGTGTTTGTATATATTTTGGTAACAGGAAAGAGACATTAAAAACCACAAGCAAAGAGACGATCAGACGTATGCACTATGTTACAACTGGCTGCTACAGAATGTTAACAGACTTTGCATCCAATTTTATAACTAAGTTCACTAACATACATATGCAGTTAATGTTAAAGAGGAGTAAGACAATGAATTCCTATCATCAAACTTTCTACATATTTGGTCATAGTAAGCTTTAATTGCGGAGTTTCTGATACTACATTTCTCTATTTCAACAATCCCTAGATCTCTCTCAATGCATAACCAGCATGTGGCAAAACCCCGATCAAGGATCAAGGGATACGAGGAAAAATTTGAGAGACACTAAAGAGTGTTAACTTTTGTTGATGGCTTAACACACAATAACTATTGTGTAGCGTGGGTAGTGGATTAACACATGTGTATTAACAGTTATGGAGTGGATAATGGGTGGGTTAACTTTTGTTTGTGTTATTTTACTTCTGTTTACCCTCATCTATTATTTTATTGTGTGTTTTTTTAAATAAATTTTAAAATAAATTAGGGGTATAATTGTAAACACAAAAGTGAAAACAAAAAAAGGTATTCTATTTATATTATTATATAAGTTAAGTTTTAACTTTTTCAACCTAGCTATATGTTTTTAAAAGATAATACTAAATAGTAATAATGTTTCCCTTTTATAATACCATGCATATACTTATCCGAATGGTTTCCAACCTATATTCTTTAAGCATTTCTAGCAGATGATCTTTATAAATTAACTGCTAGTGCCCTCAATAATGGTCATTTTGTTACCTTAACATCCCGGAAATTAGAATCTAGAAATACTATGGAAGCCTCAGGCTATGAATCAAGCCAAGGAAAGGGAGGTTAGAAGTAGTATGACAACTTAGGGGCTTGAGTGTGAATTTTGATAGGAAGTAGGAAATGTATTAAGAGCTGTGAGTTTTAAAAGAATTTAGAAGGGAAACCAGTTGTTAAGCCAAACACAACTGTAAAACTAACATAGAAGAAATCAACCTTAAGACGGAGAAGATTATAGGTATAAAGATGAGATCGAAGGTAGGGATATTGAACGGGGGAATTAGATATAGGAGGAAGGGATTAGTTAGAAGGAAGGGAGTAAGAGTGAAGAAAGGAAGGATTTGAGTTCAGGTAGGCTCGCTCAAGAGAGCAAGGGCTCGCTCAAGCAAGGGAATAGGGCAGAGAGGAGGGGAGTCTCTGAGTTGAGGCTCGCTCGAGCGAGAACCCCTGCAGCATCAGGGGTGCTCTCTGAGTTGGGGCTCGCTCAAGCGAGTGGATCCTTGCTTGAGCGAGGGAGCGTTTTTAGCAATGTTTTTATGTTGCTCACTCAAGCGAGCGTATCCTCGCTTGAGCGAGGACGCCCGGTTTCAGTTTTTAAAAATAGAGAGCTAGTGCTTTTAGCCCTCATTTCTTTCATGTTCTCTCTTTCTAGAGAGAGAAGGGGGAGATGGAAGGGAGAAGCTTAGTTTGAAGCCACCCATACCGTTCAAGGAGCTTGGATCTTCATCCCCATCCCTCCATTCTTCCTATTTCCTCTATTAGAGGTGAGTGGAGCTCACACACTTCACATCCCCTTGTGTGAAATCCTCTTATGTTCCCTAATCTGTATTCCCCTTTCTATTTGCTTGTGTTTGTGTTGGTTTGTAGGAAAGATACTTTTCGATGGTGGTATTCTTAGGGATTGTTCTTGATTAGGCCCCATTTGGGGAAGGAACCCTAGGTTAGGCGATTTACTATAATGGCTCATGCTCATGATATTGTTAAGAGATTGTATTTCTATGATCTATGTGTGATTCAAGTGAGATTATCCTTTGTTTAGGTTTCCTTGTAAGATTGGAAACTTAGGTTGTGACTTATTGTGCAAATAGCTCATGTTCATGTTCATTGTTAAGTAAAAATATTCTCATGAATCATGTTCAAATCAAGTGAAAACTACTCATGTATTCATGTTATCAAATAACTCAAATGAAAAGAAAATCATGTTAGGCTTTGGCCATCAAGGGTCTTCGGACCATCATGTTCAAGTAATTAAGATCATATCTCATAGGAATCCAAGACCGAGTCCCAATAGGTCTTGGGTGTGGGCCGTGAAAGGTTACCTTTGGGGAATAACCCACCTTAGGAGGGTGGAGAAGCTCAATTGGTTAACGCTCCAGACACAGTCATGGGCCAAGAGTTAAGGGCCGTAGTCGGGACTGGGGCGTTACACTTAAAGGCGCCTTTTAGAACCATCATGTTAATTGTCTTAAAACGTGACTTCGGCCTTCAGGTAATGGTGGCGACTATTTGTCCCCAAGGCAGATATCCTTTGTAGTCCGAGCTTAGGTCTAACTTCAGAAAAGTGATAAGACCCTTGCTGCTGGGTTAGCGGTTCATGTCAAGTCATGTTTTAAATATCGTTGTTTTATGTTTACATGTACATGTTTACAGTTCAGAGCATGGTTAAACGGTCGCATCTCATTTGCTTGGACCCTACACATGCATTCTTAAGCTTTGCTCATTGAGGCATTAGTCTCACCCCGTTGTGGGTTTATATTTTAGATTCCCAGGCAGGCCGTGGAGGGCATTGATGCAAAGGAGCATGGAGTTCATCTGGCTGTGGAGCCACCCTTTTTTTATTGTATTTCACTACGTTTTGGATGTATGCCATTTTGGAGGGATATTTAGCACATGTGTGTCTCTTTATGCTTCTGCTCTGATAGGACACATGTATTGTAATATCCATACATGGTTGTAGGTATTAATTCATAGATCGTGTTTAATTAAAACGTTGGATTTAGTTAAGCAAGTCTGTATTTTGTTTTAGATATCATTAATGTCACGAAAAATAATTCCCTAAATTCAGGACTTATGCTTCCAACGAGCATAATTTTTGGGTTCCGGGAATTAAGACGTTACAGTTACTACCTGGTTGATGCGCTCATTATTTTTAAAGTTAATCAACCCATAACGTTGAGAGAAATGTGGTTGATGCGCTCATTATCATAACTTGATTTTATTGTTATATGATATCGAATAATAACAACTTTTTCATAAAATAATTATTTTTAAAAATTCTCTTAATTTAGATTTTACAAATTAATTTTGTTGCTATACACATGTTTATCTATATTGATATTTGAATTTAAATTAAGAGAGAGCCCAACATATAAAAGATCAATCAAATAGAAGGTTCATAGAGAGGGTCCAACGCATAAAGCATTGGGAAAAATAGAAAGTCCGACCATTAATTTAATTTAATTTAATTTAGTGTAATTATATATAGTATAATATATTATTTTATTTTATTTTAATTTAGCCCAACCATAAATTGTTCTAGATTTACATTTTGTATTGTGATTAATATAGGTATGTTGTATATAATTCATAGATCGTGTTTAATTAAAACGTTGGATTTAGTTAAGCAAGTCTGTATTTTGTTTTAGATATCATTAATGTCACGAAAAATAATTCCCTAAATTCAAGACTTATGCTTCCAACGAGCATAATTTTTGGGTTCCGGGAATTAAGACGTTACAGTTACTACCTGGTTGATGCGCTCATTATTTTTAAAGTTGATCAACCCATAACGTTGAGAGAAATGTGGTTGATGCGCTCATTATCATAACTTGATTTTATTGTTATATGATATCGAATAATAACAACTTTTTCATAAAATAATTATTTTTAAAAATTCTCTTAATTTAGATTTTACAAATTAATTTTGTTGCTATACACATGTTTATCTATATTGATATTTGAATTTAAATTAAGAGAGAGCCCAACATATAAAAGATCAATCAAATAGAAGGTTCATAGAGAGGGTCCAACGCATAAAGCATTGGGAAAAATAGAAAGTCCGACCATTAATTTAATTTAATTTAGTGTAATTATATATAGTATAATATATTATTTTATTTTATTTTAATTTAGCCCAACCATAAATTGTTCTAGATTTACATTTTGTATTGTGATTAATATAGGTATGTTGTATATAATTCATACAAATTAATTATGTTTGCATTTAAATGCATATAAACAAATTTTATGTCTTATCCCAGAAATAAAAAATGTGAATAGACAATCACTCTCGTGCCTGTCTTTCCGCTAGTTATAATAAAATACATAAATATAAATACGTAAATGACAAATATTACATCGTTGAACATATATAAAGATACTAACTTCTCTGTTGCGTGCATCAAGTATTAGATTTTATTACATCATCAAAACATATTATAACTATATTAATAAATATTTTTATTTATATTTCTATTTTATTATAATAATTGTTTACAATCTTGATTTATGTATCTTGCATTTAAATTATATCAATGGGATAAAAAAATCACTCAAACTTATTTTATCATGTTATGATAATATTTATTGTAATTACTTATTAACTATACATTTAGTTGGAAGGAAATACGAAAATAAGAGGGGAGTGATATTTGAAGTAAGTTCTATCATCTGGTTTAAAAAAACAAGGGATCAAAATTATAAGGGATATTTGAAGTAAGTTGAAAGATATTTTAATCAAGTTCAACATCAAACATTTGTAAGGGAATGTGAGGCAAATTAAGGGATCAAAAACTCATTCTAAAAATTTGCCCCACTTTCGAAAGTGAAGATCTTCACTTTTGAGGGGATAACAAAAATTATAATCCTCTTGGTTTAGAGTAGTGTGTTACTGTGGATTTTCAATTTATTCTTTTTTTAAAAAATAAAAGATAAAATTTATCAAATTGAGATAATTATTATCACTAAGTACATTGATTAGCTGCCTCATATCAATCTAACATAGAGCATGCTTGCTTGTTCGTTTGGAAGACTAAACATAAATTAGGCAAAAGGAGGCTTGTAGTTCCTTTGCCGAAACTTACATTAAAAATTAAATTTAATCTTTTTTGGGAGTAAACCATCAATTTGGTCCTCAAAAGCGTTAATGTCAGTCATATTAGTCCTTGTAATAAATCCATGAAAGCGTATATCGTTAATCAATCCAGTCCCTGGTCTGTAACATTAATATAAGTGCTTATATGACATGTTAAGTGCCAAATATGATACCTATGTGACACCTATGTGTCTACTGCACACACGATAAAGTCCCATAGAATAAAATAAAAGATTAAACCTAGTTTACATCTATTAATTTTTTTTACCCTAATTATGTTGGGGTTTTTCTGTAATTATGAGTGAGGATATGAACCCTAAGTGTTGTAGAGAAAGGATGGGTGGAGAAGCACAATTCCAATATGGAGAAGTTAAAAAAATGGATCAAATGTGAGCTGAAGCAAGAGAATTTCAACGAGTTTAAGAGCAAATTATGCTTACCACAATTGGAAACAAATTTCACTAATATGGTTTTAGGGTAGTCATGCACACATAAAAAATTCAAAAAATCCTGGCAAAGCCTTCCATACATGCTCATTGCCAAAGGTAATGTAATGTATGGTTATAATGCATCTTAGTATTTTACACTTGAAAATGAGCTTTTGTAACTTGATTTTTTTTCCTTCTAAAATTGGCATTAGTGTTTTTGTCCTTCCATTGCTTAGTAAAAATTCCTCCACAAATTCATAGCACAAAACCTTGATCAACACCAAACATCACTTCCTGGAACGCACGAATTATTCCATGTGTACCAAAAAAAATTCAAATTAGTCTTTCTATCTTGTCACTTATTGTCATTATAGTTAAGGTAAATATTATTTTAGTTAAGTCCCTACCTACTCATAATGTGCTTATTAAATGAATGCAAAACAATTATTATGCAAAACATTTATTACTCATAAGAAGTTCATGAGCATATTGTTCTCACTCTCCCTTCAACCACTTTTCTTACCTACCTAATTACTCTAGAAACCTTGTGTCATTTAAATTCACCCCAATGTCTATCTTCACGTAGTCAAAAGCTTCTGCGTGAGTAAGCTTAGATTGAGTTCTTAGATGCACTTTCTTAATTATTACTTTAACCATATTGTTATTAGACGAATAGTTAGGTTTATGTGCATTTTCATCAATAGTTGGATCTTTATTAACCTCTTTAAGATATGCTCCATCAGATTTTGTTTTGGGCACTTGATCAACACTCACTTAGATTTGGTTATTCTGAACGCCTATCAAAATCAACATTAGGGAATGTTGAACCAATTTATTTAGTAGGGATTTCACTCCATGCTACAAGAACTACTCCAACATCAATTTTTATTTCATTTCCTTCATTATCTTCATGTTGTTGAACATGCATTTCAATGATTTGTAGATCTTCAACAATTGGTGTTGGGTTTTGGAAGGTCAAACACAACGGAAGATCTAAACTTTTAAAATTTAAATATATCCAAAACCCTCCAAGGATTCATGCAAAAGCCATAATCGTGTTATAGAGTATTCCTTTTAGTGTTTTCCTTTTTGTCAAACCACAAGCATACAAGAGTAGCTATGCCTCCACTGGTATCCACATGAACGCAGTACTAGGAATCTCTTTTTCGTAGTGCTATTGGCGACGAAGGGATGATCGTATCTTCTCTCACTATAAGGGGTGGTGATTTGATTTAGAGAAAACATTTTTCTCCTTTTTAGGGTTTTTGAATATTAGAGTAATCACTTATTAGCAACCATCAATACATTCCATATATTGCGATGGCTAACGCTAATAGTGAGCATTAGGCTTAAGTGATACCTACCCATGTGTAGGCCCAAACTAATGGGTTGACCCATTTAGTCTTTAATTAAGCTTCACATCACATAGGCCTTTGATCTAATTAAAATCTCAATTAAAACATCTAATGGCTTCAGAGTCTAAGTCATCCCGTTCTAAGTGTCCAACCCTATAGGTTCCCATTATGTTGGCAGTAACATTAAAAACTTATTTTAATATTACAAGTAACCAATGATATCTAGCAAAACATCGCTACCACCTAAATAACAAGAATGTCAATGTGATTTGACATATAACCAACCTGTGACTAATGTTACCATGTATGTATAGTCCCTTTGTCCATATATCTAGATTGAATACAAGGTATGGAACGTGTCATCCTTGTATAGTTCAAACTCAGTTTCTTGATTTCCCGAGTAGAGTTATAACAAATAATATTAATATTGCATACTAATATTATTTGGGCATGACCATGCACTTTGTAGTCTCACTCAATCAAGAGGCTCAAGATATAACTCCCATTATGTGGGAGGGGCAAATCCCATATAGTCATTCACATCCCTCCACATGATTTGTGGCATACTCGGTAACCACCTTTATAGTCACCGGGTTAGGCATAACGTTTGATGACACCAAAACATACGACTCTTCTTGTTGGGAACCATAGTGACATCATGTCAAAGGACCACATACACCATTGTCATTATGAGAATTGCTAATGAAACATAATAATCCATGTAGCATTCCCATGATGGGTCAATCCAGTACACCATTAAAACCCTATAATGTGTACCCATGTGAAATATTTGTTATCACATATCCATGACTAGTGAGACATGGTCATCAATCTACTCATATATTAGTCTTAACGTATTATTGTTGTCCTTTTTCATAATAATACTTGACTAGGGATGATTTGAGAATGACGTTCTGAAGTAGCCTATATAATCTCACTATCAAGTACCAAACTTGATGTCTTACATCCACGAATAAGTCATTCTAAGAACTTTATCATATTAATTAATATAATAAAAAATGTCTTTTATAATTAACATGTCATATATTGTATGTAAAAAGGGTTAATATACCATTGGCCTTTAGGGCATACACCAACAATTGGGTGCTTAACAAACGTGTGAATTTACCCATCATTACGTCTCAAAACAACGCACGTGTCTAATACATCATCATCACAGTTTATGCCTATGTTTTGCCACCAAAACAGAGACACGTGGAACACAATGGACATGGAAAGAACTTCCTAAAATGATTCATAGAATAAACCTCAAAACAGGGACCACTCATAAAGGCAAAATAAAAAAAAAAGTGTCTATGGAATTGTAACTCCACATACATGGAGGATACATTCGCAATAAAAAAATACGCACTATAAATAACATTAGTCAAGAAGAAAATAGAGAAGAAGACATACTTTCTCAAGATAAACTTTCTGCAACCCAAACTTGTTCTAGAGAAAGCTTCTCTTCGTTAATGGTGGAATCACTTTCTAACTATCTCAAATCACTCTTGCAAAGAAGATTATCACTAGTCTTGGAGGTTGTTTGCACTTAGGATTTTTACCATAATTGAGCGAGTATAAAAGGGGAGGTAAAAAGAGGGGATTTTAACATATACAAACTAAGTTTAAACTTTCATGTTAGCCTATGGGCACTTGAATGTGTATGCAATGGACACGTAGGTGCCACATGAGCATCCTCTTTGGCATTTAGTGTGTCACATAAGCACTTCTATTAAAGTTACTTAATTGCAACCAATAGAGAGACCGAATTGACTGATAAAATAAATTTTAAGAGATTTATTAATAATTTCACACCATTCAGGGATCAATATGACGGACCCCGACACATTCAAGGACCAAATTGATGGTTTACTGTGTTCTTTTTATATATAATAGTTTTAAACCTAGAAACTTAGACCATCTCCAATAGAACAAGTTGCAAGAGTTACTTTAGTTTTATTTTAATAATTTCTAAGTGGGTCTCACACATACACATCACTTCTTTTTTACTTTTTACAAAATAACTCCAACAAAGTAATTCAATAAGAACTCTTAAATGGATGCATAAGTTACCCCCACATTCATTAGTTTTAATATTATTTCATATTTAAAAATTATTTTATATTTTAATTTTAACTTGGCCCCACTTTTTTTCATATGAACTAGTCGTTTATTTAAGTAACTCAATTTTTCAATTTAAACAATCCTTTGTCACGTCACTATTCTCTAATGGTTACCAAATTTCTTAAGTGAGTTCTTAATTCTAAGAACACACTAAGCATCTCCCGTTGGAGACAATCTTATACAAACTATCAAGACCCCGACCTAGTTTGAAGAGAACTAAAAAAGATTTTAAAATATATAAAAAAAATTAGATTAACCTCTCCTCTCTACCACTTTAAACCAAGCAAACTAAGGTAATTTCTTTAACCAGTAGGGGTTGGTAGGTAACCATCAAACACATTTTGAGAGAAAAGAACCATTATGCAAACGTGTTAATAGGGGTTTTCATGGGTCGGGTTAGGTTGGACTTATGGGTATTCCTCATCGTTAGCAAATAGAGGAGTAGCTTAAGATATCCAGAGTTTAACCCCCACTTATAAGTTATAAATTGGTGTCATCTCTTTGTACATATGCATTAGTAAAATAACTTTTTCATCCCTATATAATATCTGATTTTTGTCATTGGAAATTTTTTTATTTATCTCATCCTTATGAAATAATTATTTGAGGAGTGCTAGCAACACACTCTCTAACACACTTTTTTCAACACACTCCATGCGATTGGTTAAAATTCACATGAGTCCCACCAAATTATGTGGGCCCCACTACCAATGTTGTGGGACCCATGTGAATTTTAACCAATCACAAGGAGTGTGTTGGAAAAAGTGTGTACCTAGCACTTTTCTAATTATTTTTTAGCCTCGTGTGTTAATTCCACTAGTAACTGTGGATAAAACTTGCAAAATGAGCTAGTTGGCCCGGTTTGGGCCTGCCCAATGCGGATTGCGGACTAAAACGGACTGGGCCAGAAAGCCCGAATTTAATTAGGACTCAAAAAATGGTGCATAAGCCCTACAAAATGTGGATTAAGTCTGATATTTTTAGTGGGCTTTGTGGGCTAAGCCCACCATTTTAATAAAACGGGTTAGGCTAAAAAAGTACAATATTAATTCAGGCTCAATTTTAAAAATTAAACCCTACACTTTAACGGGGGGTTCGAGCTGGATTGATGGGCTTGGCCCATTTTGTTGCCTCTAACTGTGGATGTGACTAGGGGTGGTAACAGGCCAGGCTTTGACAAGTCTGAGCCTGGCCTGACTCCTAATTCTTAAGCCTAAGTTTGGGCCTGTTACCTGTTACAGGCCTTTTTGTAAGGCCTGGCCTGACCTGCGAAAAAGCCTGGCCTGATCTGTAAGCCTGTTTTATAACAAGGCCTACAAACATGCCTATAAGCCTATGTAGGCCAGCAGACCTTTTAAGCATGATTTTTTATATAATTAATTTAATATATTCTAATTTTTTACTATATTATAGATTTTTTAATTATATTTATAGTTATTTATATAATTAATTTAATATATTATATATTATTATATTAAACAGGGCGGTCTGTTAAGCCTAATAGGCTTTTTCATAGGCTTGAAGTCTGACCTATTTAACTAAATAGGTCTTTTAACAAGCCTTAACCTGACCTTTTTAATAAACGATCCAGGTCAGGCCAGACCATAAACAGGCTAGGCCGCAGGCCCCTGACAGGCCGACTGGCCTATTCCCACCCCTAGATGTGACAGACGTTTATCACAACCAACAATCCTATGTGCAATACCTTGACACATTATATATAGTGTCAAGGTACTACTTAAGTGTGATAGATGTTTGCCTTGTCCACAGTTAATAGTTAATATTTAACAGTTAATGGTGAAATTAACAAAGAGATTAAAAAATAGTTAAAAGTTTTATAAGAATGAAATAAATAAAAATAATTTTTAATAATGAAAATAAAAATTCGAGTATTTTATAAAAATGAAAAAGTTATTTTACCTAAGAAATGGCTAGAAATTCCTATAAATATTTTCTTAAACCCAAATTCTGGTCTCTAAAAGTTTAGGGTCGATAATATTGATTTTTAAATAATAAAATTTGAATTTTGATATTAAAAGATGAAAAAAAAACCATTGAATTTAGTCCATTTCAACCCTCTTTTTAACCACTTAAAAAAACCATCTTTTTACACTAAAATGATCAAATTAGTTAATGGAATGAATTGAATTGAATATATTTTTTTTGGCTTAATTGCATTTTTGGTCTCCTTATTAACATCAATCTGTGATTTTGGTCTTTTTTGCGATTTTGTTCCCCCTATTATTCCAAATCCGCGATTTTGGTCCCTCTAACACATACTTAGGAGGTATAGAGGGACCAAAATTTTGAACTACATTCAGGATTAGGAATAATAGGGGGACCAAAATCGCGAAAAAAAATAGGGGGACCAAAATCGCGGATTAATGATAATAAGGGGATCAAAAGTGCAATTAAGCCTATTTTTTTACTTGAGATGAAGAAAGCACTTTCGATTAGGGGTGTTCAAATCTAATCCAATATAATTGGAACCGCAATAACCGATCCAAAAAACCGCAAACCGAAATAACCGAAAAAATCGCAAACCGCAAAAAATTGAAATTTTTAATTGGATTGAATTGGATTTCGGATTTGCCTATGAGAACCAATTCAATCCAAACCGATCCAAAGTTTTCTGAACATTTTGATATATTATCATTATTGATACTATTTTTACGTGACGATGTAAAAAAATTATTATTGTTCAACTATATTTAACGAAAACATTAAACTATGGGATTAGAAGTCATCAAGTAATTTGTATGTCATAAGATAAGATAAGAAAATTGTAAGTTTTTAGCATATTGGATTTACTATAAGTGGATACTTTTACATGGGCTATGGAATTGAGATCGACTCTCATCTCATGTCTAATTTAAGTATTTAAAGTTACAACTTATTTGTTTTCGCTAACAATTTAGCAAAGCATAACTTTTCGATTTTAAATTTATAAATGATTAACGATTTCGGAAATTAGTAATGATGTCATAATTTTACTTTCATAACTTCATTTTTATTTTATTTGAAAAATCGAAATCCAATTCAATCCAAACCGAATAAAATTGAATTGAATTGGATTGAATTTGGAGAAAAATCAAAACTGATTGGATAATTAAATGAGAAAACTGAAATGATTGAATTTGATGATTTTTCCCTTAAAACCGATCCAATCCAATCCAATCCACTGACTTTCCATTGCGGAACTAGTATGATTGACTCTTTCAGCATCAAAATAAGAGCTTAGATTTAAATTTTCTAAATTTAATGGCTTCACTCTAACTTCATTTTTTTTTTCTGATCCAACCAAGAAGTTGACCAAAGTTGCGTGGTTCGAAGGCAAATCTTCAGAAATCAACAAGTAGAACAAAAGTCAAGAAGGTCTTCATGCGAATCTAAACACTGTCACACTAGCACAGTTGCTTTTGCATGTCATGGCAAGCGCAGGTCTATACCGTAGAGTCCTCCCTTCTCCTCCTGCGATCGATTTCGCTTCGCCTGAAGGCAAGGTCAGGTCAACAACAACAACACTCTTCTCATCACTCTCCAAATCCCTAATTTTTTGCTTCTCATGTGTGTGAATGCAATGCTAACGAATGAATTGAATCGCTTTTTGCAGAAGATCTTTTCTGAAGCTCTACGCCAAGGAACCATGGAAGGCTTCTTCAAGCTAATATCATACTATCAGACACAATCGGAGCCTGCTTACTGTGGTCTCGCCACACTTACTGTTGTCCTCAATGCCCTTTCTATAGACCCTGGCAGGAAATGGAAAGGTATGTTCTTTTTTTCTACCCCCTTAATTTTTTTTTATGTTTTTCATAAAAGGGTAAAAGAAAATTATGTTTTTCATAAAAGGGTAAAAGAAAAAAAATGAACTTGCTGAATAGGTCCTTGGAGATGGTTTGATGATTCCATGTTGGATTGCTGTGAGCCTTTGGAGAAAATTAAAGTACAAGGCATTACATTTGGAAAAGTTGCATGCTTGGCTCGATGTAATGGAGCTAAAGTTGAACCCTTTCGATGGAATGAAAGCACTGTCCATGATTTTCGCAACCGTGTGATTTCGTGTTGTACTTCGGAGGATCGTCATGTGATTGTGTCTTACTACAGAAAAACGTTCAATCAGGTGGGGTAAAGGTCATTCCTGTTCTGCTTATCTATTCATAACGAATGTAATGTTATTCTTTTAGTTAGACTTCAGTTCACAATTAAGTCCATGTCAAGGTCTGTTCCACTTTTAACAGGGTTGGTGAATTCAAGAGATCTTTTATCTACAGATGCACAATTTGTTGTTGTTTGTGTAGATGGAAAGCTAAGTAAGTTTATAGAAATGATGGAATTTTGTCTTATTGTTGGGTAACAGACTGGAGAAGGTCATTTTTCACCTCTTGGAGGATATCATGCTGAAAGGGATATGGTCCTCATATTGGATGTCACTCGTTACAAATATCCTCCTCATTGGGTTCCCCTTACCCTTCTCTGGAATGCCATGAATACCATTGATCCATCTACTGGACTTCATAGGGGGTTAGTTCTCATACATTGTTAATTAAAGTGTGATAGTTAATACTTAATAGTGTCTCTCGTAGAATGTTATGTTGTCAAGACTATGTAGCCTTTACTGTTTATTTATTTCAAATATGTTGCATGTTTCCTTTCATCAAAACTAAACTAAACATTGTTATACCTTGTGTGAGTGTTGAAAAATGGCAATATTTTACTATTCATGGAATTTAATCTTATGTGATGTTCTTTCTTTTGATTCAAGTTTATAAACTTTTCAAGATGGTACTATTTCTTGGCATGTATGCTATGCCCTAGTCTATTCACATTAAACAAAAGAAATCAGCAAATAAAACTCTTGAGAATTACAGTTGTTTAAAATTATCACAGATAATATTCAATGATTTTCTGGTGAATAGTTTGATTCATCTATAAATGTACATCTTCTGAGTCCTTTTGTGGATCTTTTTGCGGGTAGGGGGGCAAGGGCAATAAGTTTTGTTACAATCATGTTGTAGAACATGTGAGGGGAAAGGGTGGAAGTCAAATATCTTTACCTCATATCATAGGCATAACGATTGCATGCACTAAACCCTTGGTTATCTTTATTCTATCCACCATATTTGTCTGATTAGTAGTTATCTGCTGATGTAATTTGGCTTATCTTTAATTGGCATTTAAAAATTGTACAATTTGAATGTATCAATATCATTAAAGTTTGCTAATTGCTGGGATCAAAAGGTTATGATTTTGTAAACTCTTTTGCTTTTTAAAGCCTGACCAACTAATCTCATTGCCCTCCATTTATATTTGGACACTGGTATTTCAGGTACATGGTTCTTTCAAGGCTTAACAGGGCACCATCAATACTTTATACTGTGGTACTGTACTGTTGGTTGATTCTTGTCAAACCATTGGACAACATAAATAAAGTTTCTAAATTCATGAATTTTAAATAGAGGGAATAGTAATCTGACTCACTATAAAACTATTGTGGTAAAGTCAGCTAGAAGATAGTTTTTTCTCCTGAAATTATATTGGACAATGAAAATTCTTAGCCCTCCATAGACCATGTTAAAGGTATGAAGTGTCATTGGGAGGTCTGGGATCCTTCCCTCTATTCCCTCTTTTCCCCCCTTGTAGGAACTGTAATGGCTGAACCTATGTATTATTCTCAGTTAATCAGAACTTTTATATTTTGATTGTTTATTCTGTTTTTTCTTCATGCAAATCTTTGACCTTCTAGATTACAGTAAATACTTACTTTAAGAATATCTGCAGAGTTGTAGACATGAAGGTTGGAGCATTGTTGCCAAATTTCTAACTGAAGATGTCCCTCTCCTTCTAAAGTCAGAGGATCTAAAAGACATTCAGGAAGTACTCTCTGTTGTATTTAAATCTCCTCCTAGTGAATTGAGAAATTTCATCACGTGGGTTGCTGAAGTTCGCAGGCAAGAAGATGGGAATCTCACATTGAGTGAGGAGGAGAGAGGAAGGCTAGCTATCAAGGTTACCACTTCCTTTTCCATTTTGGGAAAAATAATTTCACTCCTGAATTTGATAAATGTGTCATTTGCTAATCAGAGACTTCATCTCATTGAAGAAAATCCAACAAATGAACAATCATAATGTTTGAGAGCTTTGAAATTTCAGGCAGACTTACTGGAACAGATTCGTACAACTGCACTCTTCAAACACGTGACCAGATGGTTGGATTCAGAAAAGTCGTGTTGTAATAATATTGCAAACCTTCGTGATAAAGATATGCTACCAGCACTTGCTGCAGGTGTTTGTTGTCAAGGGGCAGATCTTTTGACTGGTTGTCGTTCATCAGGCGGAAAATGCTGTAGTCAAATAGATGTGAAACATCTGAATGTTGACAGTGAAAATCCAGTAACATTGGTGTCTGGAACTGTTACAAATGGTAGCAGTAGTGAACAAGGAGTTGATGTGTTGGTCCCTTCGTGTCAAAAGCCAAATAGGTTGTGTCTTTCTAATGAAGGTCACTGCATTGGAATGCACCCGTCTACTGCTGATGTCTTAACGGTGCTTTTATTGGCCTTGCCCTTGCGTACATGGTCAGGCATTAAGGAAGAAAAGCTGCGTGAGGAAGTTACAAGCCTTCTAACAACTGAAGATCTCCCTCCCTTACTTCAGGAAGAGGTAATGCCCTCTTTAGAACCATATTTCCAGTTTTTTTTAATCCAAAATTTGAAAAACAACTAAAAAAGCTCTTGATAAAAATATGGACAGCGAATGAACAATATGTGGTGATTTTGTGCTTAAAAAACATAGGTTTTGGGGACTACTAAGTGTTGGATTGTAAAGAGTCAACAGGAAAGTAAACTTAATGTTGTAGAGATGAGAATGTTAATGAGTGGTTACACAAAAGAAGATATGATTAGAAATACAATCATTAGAGAGAAAGTTGTGGTAACTCCTATGGTAGAAATGATAGTCTCATCTTAGATAGTTTGAGCATGTGTGGAGAAGACCCATAAAAGAACCAATAAAGAGGGTTGACCAAATGGAGGATAGCCCAACAGATTGAGCCGTACTGGAAGACCCGAGGAGAATTATAAGCCAAGTCATTAAGAGAGACTTAGAGGTAAATGGTTCATCTTTGAACTTAATATGTGACAAAACATTATGGCACTGTATGATCCATACAGCTGACCTCACCTAGTGGAAAAGGCGTAGTTATTGTTGACATTGATCATTTTTAGTAATCTTCCCTATAAAATTCTCATGTCTTAAATTAAAGGGTAAATTACACTCTACATCTTTGAAATATTCATCCAAATTAATTTTAGGACACTAAGTTTAAAACTACATTTTTATTCCTCAATTTCAAAAGCATATACTTCACCTTCACTTGAACCCCTTGAAATTCAGAAATGCTGGAATTGTTCATAATTTAGTTAATATTGACAATAGAAAGGTCATTTACCAATATTTGGCCAAGAATTCTGCAAGGGTGCTTAGCTTTTTTTCATTACTCTATTTTCTACTGTTACAACCAGAATCCATAATATATTTTCTTTCTTTTTTTTAAAATTTACAGTTTATGCTAAATTTGCCGTTAAACAAGAGAACTTACTTTACATGGTTTTAGTGAAAATTTATTGAAAATTTAGTTTTGATAGAGTATAATGGAGTTTATTGATCCCTTCCAACCCATCAGTTGGGATAATGCTTGATGGTGATTTAGTGTTACTAATGCCTAATATACACTAAAGTTGATTTGGGAACAAAATTCAAGGGGTAAAATGTAGTTTACACTTGGTTAAATCTGCATGCCTAAGGCACTTTATATGAAACAGAATAGTTCTTGTTCCTTTTATTATTATGTGTTTATAGCCAAGAACTCTCCAAGAGTACTTACCTTTTCTACTGTTACAACCAGAATTCATAATATATTTCACCTTTTCTTAATTTACAGTTTATGCCAAAATTGCCACTAAGCAAAGAACTTTACATGGTTTAATTGAAAAAGTTTTTGATGGAGTATATAATGGAGTTGATTGATCCCTTCTGACCCATCCATTGGGATAAGGCTTGATGGTGATTTATTGCTGCTGATGCCTATTATTTTTATACACTAAAGTTGATTACAAATTTCAAGGGGTAAAATGTATTTTACACTTAATTAAATCTGCATACCTAATGCACTTAATATGAAACCAATTAGTATTTTCTTTCCAATGATCCACTTTGCAATAAATATCAAGAATGATAGTTTAGTAAATGTTCACTTTTTATGTGAGATTGAGAAAATTTAATGAACTCAACTAATATTCTTAATTAGCGTGATTTAGTTAACTTTTGCTTATATTCGAGACCTGAGTAGTATTGGCTAAGCTCATATCATAAGTTGGTGATACTAATTCTCCGTGAA
Source organism: Sesbania bispinosa (assembly GCA_026901365.1). Classification (NCBI taxonomy): domain Eukaryota; kingdom Viridiplantae; phylum Streptophyta; class Magnoliopsida; order Fabales; family Fabaceae; genus Sesbania; species Sesbania bispinosa. The sequence continues at coordinate 818,330 of QLOH01000151.1, forward strand.
ACAGGTTTTGTTCTTGCGAGAGCAACTCCATTTTCTCATGACTGATATTGGAGGTCCTTCTCACTGATGATACTCTTGGTTTTGGTTAATGTAACGGGTTCATACAATACAATCACATTTGACCCTGTTTTATCATCAGGGTATGTAATTGAACTTGGGACCAATAATTTTGTGCATTGCTATGGTGTCATGTTGAACACATCAAAAACCAACTATAGTTTTACCTCTGTTCAAGGAATTTGGACTATATAAAGTAATTGCATACAGGTGGAAAGAACAGCATGCGGATTGGATAACACATTGGAAGATCAAAATGGGAATTAGTGAAAGGGTTGAAGGACATGGGAATCCTGGGTCTTTTATGGGACTTGGATTCTGTCAAATGAAAATCATCTCAGCTGAAAATTTTGTGTATATCTCTCTCCTTATAAATATTATGAGGAGAGAGATGAATCCTGATGTGTTTCTCATTTGGATAATTAATCATGAGATTAATAAAATAAAGTGAAAATCTGCTTGGTTTCCTTGTATCATTCTGCTTTTTTCCAACACCATATTCTTGGTCATATTCATATTCGTGATTGCGGATTGGATTGGATTGGATTGATTTTGAGTTAAAAATTATTATTTGTTTTTGTATTTGATTGTATAATTGAGTTGGTTCTAAATTTACATTTAATTCAATTCAATGATGTTTTTGTTTCACTTTTTTACCAGACAACAATGAAATATACAACAAATATTTAAAAAAGCTCATTTAAAATATAAAATATTTTATATACAAGAAAAATTGTAAAGTATTGGCTTAATTACACTTTTGGTCCCTCTAGTTTTGATTTTGTGTAGTTTTAGTCCCTTAGGTTTTTTTTTGAACAAATTAAGTCCCCGTACTTTTAAAATTAAGTAAATTTGGTCTTCCTGTCAATTGTCTGCTACTTAAAACCCTCAAATTTCAATTTTCAATCCAAATATTTGGGAGTATATGATGAATTTGAGATATGAAATAATTTAAAATGTTCAAAAGTAAAAAAATCAAATAGTAAATTGATAAACTTTAAAGGATTTTGTATGATATGAAATTAGGGTTTAAAGATGACACAAATTTGGGGTTTTTCGATATTAGGTTAAATTTGATATTTTGATTGGTGAGTTTCCATATTAAGAAGATTTAAAATGAATTAATCCATTAAATTTATAAATATATTGAATAGAAAGTGAGAATTTTAGGGTTTTAGGTATAAGACAATTGAGGGATGGACCAAATTTGTTTAATTTTAAAAGTATGGGAACTTAATTTACTCGAAAAATACTTGATGGACCAAAATTGCACAAAATCCAAATTAAAAGGACAAAAATGCACTTAAACCTAAAGTAATAAATTACTAGTGTATTATTATTGGGTTGTATTTTGTGATTTTGTTAATAATATCTTGTTTAATAAAAAATACAGCGACTATATAATAAGGGAAAATAACATGGAAGTAAATTTCAAACTAATTCAATAGTAATGTACTTAAACGTATATTAAAATCCTAAAATGCAATTTAAATAATAGAATCATAAAGAAAATAAATTAGTGTGGTGATTTTATAAATATATGCTTATACAAATTTAAGTGATGTGATTTTTTTATAAACAAAATTATATATCCGTGTTAATTTGATTTGGATTTAATTGTATGAGTTTTTAAAACATAGATCCAAAAATCAGTCCAATTCAATGGAAAAGTTTTGGTATTTTTTATTTTTGATTTACATAATTTTTTACTTTTTAGTTTAGTTGTTATTGTTTATATTGGATTGAATCAATTTATAAAACTATTCTTAATAATAACCAGTTTTTTACAACGGGTATTATAATTTAATTATTGTTTTGTGAATAAATCCTCAAATTCGTCCCTGAACTAATTAATCACTTCTTTCCTAATTAGTTCTCAAACTAAATTAATTATATAAATAGTCCTCAAACTTTTAAATATTCATCACATTGGTCCTCCAACTTTCATATTATTTCGTTATATTGGTCCCTGTTAAAAGATTAATATGATGGATGTTGAAAGTTCAAGGATTAATTTTTATTTTTATTTACTTCAAGAACTAAGTGAGAGAGAGAGTAATACTTGGAGGACGAGAGTGGTGGTTTATTCATTTTGTACATGAACAACTTATCCAAACCAAGATACCTTTTGCTTTGACCGTGATACCCCTATTCAGATCCTCCACCTCATGATAGTGGTCACAACTTACGTAGGGATGATACCATCTCGGCGAAGGACACACTACAGACGAATTAACATTCACCATTCATGCAACTCATGATCATGAACTAGCTCTCACCCTGTTACCTAGCTATCTATGCCTACAGGGACTCAAGCATTAAATGCACTTTCCATCATCCACGTTGAATAGCTTAGTCAATACAAGTTATTAACCTAGATTTATATATATTGGATTATAAAGAGTGGGTAAGACTAACGTCATACAAAACTTCCCCCACCTTTGTTGGACCTCCTATAAATACCCTACACCACAAAAGGATTAAGATACACTTTTCCTTGCGTACACTCTGCAAGAGGATCAAGAACCTTAGGTCTTTTAGTTTATAGTTGAGTTGAGTAGAATATATTCTAGAAATGAATGGTTGAGATAGATGATACACGTTTTACGAAGTACATTGGACGGAAGTGATTTAGAATTAATTCTGCAGAATTAATTCTGAATGATTGAGAATTTTAACCAAACGGACACTTAATCTCACTCTAATTGGGCATTGGTCCACCCTTATCTCCCCACTAGAGTTACTGTACGTTTAGACAAAGGAATCTATTGGGAGAAAGTGTGATTTATTGCATATCATCATCCCGGACCACTTCGCGGTGTATCTCCGCCCGATCATTATCGTTGCATTCAATTCTATGGTATCTTAAAATATAGAATTATCTTTCGACCAAAACAAACGTAGAATTATCTGGCTATCATATTTAGTTCCTTTCAACGGCTATTATAATTACATTATTGTTGCGTGTTATTTCATCTCAAAATATAGAATTCCCTGGCCAGCAATTTTTCTTCATAGAAGAAACATTGGTAGTAGCAATCTGCACTAAAGGTTGACAATTGAAGACACGGGATGATTCCTTGACATGAATTAAAACGTGCGTTTGTTTCGAACTATGTGTGTTTTTAGTCTAGTGTTAAAAAGTGCTAAACTCAAGTTTGGACCTCTCAACGCAACTATTTGTAACGTTCTAACTTCTACCGCTAAACTAAACACATTGTGAATTTAGAAGGGAAAATAAAAGGATCTATAAATTAATTTTTATTATTTTAATTTTTTTGGACAAGATTAAAAACAATATGTAAAAACATTATTTTTAATTAATGCACACACTTCATATATAAAAATCAGAAATGAAATAATAAAATTGTAATATTTTAAGTATATTAAATTTAAACCCTTATTCTAAGAGCGTTTCTCCTAATATACTCACAATTTAAAGGCATCATGTGATTTGTTCTATACTTACTGTTCACTTCGAATTAACTTTTAACCTGTAGGATTTTTTCAATTGAGAATTAGTTGTGAATTCCAACTTATAAAAAGTAATTATAAGTTTATGGATCAGAATCTTCTATTGTTGCTAACCAATATATAGGAACGAGTTCTTGTTAAGAGAACCAACGAATTTTTTTTTTAAAAAGAAATCTATAATTTAAAGTATATAAAAAAAATTCTAACTCTTTCTTACACCAACAGGAACTCTGTTACAGGAGAGGATCCATTCCCAAAGTTTATATGTATTCATGAAAAAGTTAGATAAAAGAGTTTCTCATAAAATTGAGTTGCAGATCGATCAAGACTAATTTGAATTAATTTATAAAAGAAGTTAAATTTATTTTATTTTTTATTTATTTTATTTCTTTATAATATAGGTATTTATAGAAAAGTTTATTAAAATTGACTTTTAGCATCTTTTATCATCTTTTTATATTTTTTATTTGTTTTAAATATTATTATTTATATTTATTCCTCAACAAATTTTTAGATTATTAAAGTTAAAATTTTCTATAACTATAATTTATAATTTATATATTTAAATTTTGAAATATCATTAGATCAAATTATCAATAATACTAAAACAAATAATAATATTGTGTCTTAATTCAGGCATGTGTTTATAATCTTCTTCACCATTTAAAAACTGTTATTTCTACAATTTATACATATTTTGTTTTTCTAATTTTAAATTTTTAATATTATTTTTGAAATTTTAAAAGTACCATATAATATATGAGATATTTATTCAGTTTAAATCTATTTTTCTTAAACTTTATTTGCATGCTAGGTTGTTTTTTTATTACTTTTCGCTTCATGAATCACAACCACAATTTATACAATAGCATAGGAGAATCTATTGTTGTCGGCAACTTTTGTTTTTTTAGGTGTAGGCAACTTTTGTTTTTTAATCTTATTGATCCGTCACACTCTGTATTGTAGGGTCTTTTATCAAAATCACAAAGCCAAAGGGCTGGTTAATTAGAGGGTGTGGATAAGAAAATAAAGGCGGTGAGGAGGTACGTTTTGCCGGTTTTGGAGAGGAATGACCATTTTTTAAGGTAATGTATGCAATGTGAGAAGTAAATGATGACATGAAATATAAGATGTTATTAAGAAAATAATATGAACATTTCAAAATAGTAGGTGTCACATTTTTATTAGACATGCATTTATGAGATATTTTATAACACTTCAAATATATTTTTTAGTCATGTTTTAATTTGTAATTTTTTATTTTTATATGTTTATACCAATATATAAAAAAATACCACAATAAATAAACAAATTATAGCATTTTTATCTACAATGAATATAAGTTAATTTTAAAATAATCATTCCCTTTTTTATTTCAGTAAAAATTTTAACAATGGTTCAAGTATTTTTTATTAATCGACCTATTTAAAATTAGGCAAAGCTACAAGAATTTATAGTGATTCATTTAGTATATGTTTTCTAGGTTGTCATTATTTGAATTTTAATTAAAAAGGCAAAAGTACTTGATGATAATTATTTATTTTATTTCATCTAATACCTCTATTTTTTTCCTTTTAATTTTAAGAGTATAAAATAGAATCAAACTAACTATTTATTAAAATTTATTGAGTTTAATATTTATACGTAAATTACATAGACTAATCATATTTCACAATCTTGCTACATCATAATTATAATTATATATATGTGTGTGTATATATATATAAAGTATATAGTTGTGATCTTATTTTTATTATTTCTTTTTCTTGTAAATAATGGAATAAAATATTCTTTATTCTATCATAAAATTAAAATACTCAAATGATAATATGATAATTTTATTATATTGTATATCATTCATGCATTTTTATCCAATTCTTTTTAATTCCACTTATATTTAAAAATAATTTAAGTACAAACTTAACTTTAAAAAGAAAATAGATTCCATTAATGAAAATTAAGCAGAGGAAGAGTGCCAATAAGAAAGAGAGCATTCTGGAACAGTACCAAGTATCAACAAAAGAAAAGGTCATTTTATTAGGAGTTCTAGTGATATATATGGAATACCGAATCAAAGGAAGGAGCCAAATCTTGGATAATGTCAGCAAATGGAGATAAATACAAACTTAGCTTAGAACTGTTTGGTATTAGTTTCACTATTGGCCATCCCCCACATGTGACACGCCTAGCTTTATGGCACAAAATTAATTTATGCTTTCCTTTTTCTGCTGCGCTTAATTGTTAAATTTTTCAATGCATAATGTGTATGTTCTTAATTTGTATTTAAAGCTCTCATGACGTGTCTGAGAACACTGATGGTTATCGTATTAATTAATTATTAGTCCTGTTTCACTAAACTTTTGGCAGCTTAATTTGGTAAAAATTATATATCAATAGTCTGTAAAGTTCACCATAGGTAAGTGAAAAATTTTAACCATTAGTTTTAGATATGCATGTGGTTTATAATATTTTTAAAAAATTATTAAGAAATAAAATTAATTCTTTTAAATTTGAGTTATTTTTTTATTTTCAAATATAATTTAATTTTAAATTTAGATGTTATCCTTTTTTAAAATAATAAGAATATGATATATATATATATATTAAATAAAAATTAAAATATACAATTCTTACCGTATAAGGATCAATCATAACTAATTTCGGGGTTCTTTAATTATATTAAAAAAAATTGTGACTTTTCATCCTTAAGAAGATCTTATCTTTTTAAAAAACATAAAAGACCCAAATCTATTAAGTTTCTAATATTATTTAAAAAAAAGTAATTCTTTTAATACATGTTTTTAAAATTAATTTTACTAAGATTTTAAAAGAAATCGCACTTCATGGCGATATATTGAATAAATATCTGTTTAATTCTCCGTCATTATTTACCTATCCAATTTTTTTCTAGAAAAGAATAGATCAACCTAGCTAATTAATCACAAGTTCACAATAATGTATACTTTGGATTTTATGAAAAATGAATGATGTATATATTAGCACTAGCATGTAAATAAAATCTTTTAAAATTGAACAATTTTTGTGTAATTTCTAAAATGAAAGATGTTATAGTTTAAATCAGTGATATTGGGTTTGATTCTTAAATACTTAATGTCTATTTGGTTTGGTTTACCGTTGAGTAGAATTGATTTTGAAAATCAATGGTTGTGATGAGTAAGGCACGTTTCACGAAACACGTTGGACAAAAATAATTTAAAATAAATTTCAAAAAACCATGGTTTTGATTTTCTTAACGCCCAACCAAACCGCTATTAGAGTGAGAATTTTGCTTCACATCAAGATTTTATTACCTCTACCTATAAACTATGTACATGTGATCTTGTACTAAAATATGAAATTTACATTTAAAATTTGGGTTTTACTAATGAGCACTCTAAAAATACCGGTTAAAAAATCATTAAATCAAATTAAATGTTTTTATTACAAACCACAACATCAATTATATTGATAACATTAAGTACTACAAATTTTGGAAGAGCATTGCTAATTATATCAACAAAATTTTGGACGAAAGATTACCAATATTTGAATCAACCAATGGGATTTTCTCTCTCTCTCTCGTTTTTGCATGAGCTAATCCTAGTCGACCTTGAAAATAGTCATATAGCTAGTAGGTGTGGCAATTAATTAAGACCCAATAGATATTCGATAATAAAAATTATTTGCAATGGGTAGAATAATTATTCATATTTTTTAATGGATACGAGTGCATGTACGAATATTACCCTACTCATAGTTTAATTTTTATATATATTTATGTTAATTAATTAATATTTTTTAAAATATTAATAAATATTAATATATATTATAGTCATAAAAAGTTAATATGTTACTAATTTAATTAATTTTAATGTTATAATTATGAAAATATTATAATTCTATAATCCTAAATATTAAAGTAACAAAACTCGTGAATTTATAGTTGGGAATTAGTTTATTACAATATTTCATCTTTAAACATATGCATTGTTTTTACCAACATTATTGTGTTGTACTTTAATATAGTAAACTAATTATGTTTTATGATTAAATTTGGATTATTTATGAATTAGTTTTTATTTGTGTTTGAGTTATTTTTTATTTAATATTTTTTTAGTTAACAATAGTGTGGATAAAGGGAGCAAGTAAAAGTACTTAAATACTCACAAATAATAATATGTGTATCACCCCCATGATATAAATCCGGGTACAAGTATTTTATTTTTAAAACACATATACGTGGACACTTACTATAGTACCTAAACCCTACACATTATAATCCCTAATATCTAATTTTTCTAGTAGGTTTTTTCTCCTTATAAACGATTTGTATCCGACATTTTATTTAAGAGAATTAGATACATATTTCAATCTCATCTAACCATTTATTGATCAACAATGAGATTTGACAGAATGGTGGCCGGGTAGTTGATAATAATAAAATAAAAAATTATTGTTCAATCACAAACTGACAGCAAGGTGGGCACAAAATTTGTTTGATTGTTCTCACCATTTCTGTTTAGGGAGCTCCTTCTTTGTTTTTATAGAAAATGGTGAGAATTTTAGAATAAACTCCTTATATTTTGGGTTATAATTTTTAATAAATAGTATAAATTTAATATTAAAATTTTTAATAATAAATAATTTATTAATTTAATTAAATATATTTCTTATAGTAATAATGTATGAGGTTTATATGTTCCCCCTTATTATGAGGTTTTGATTTTGAAGGAGTTTAATTTTATATATAGTAAATCCAATTTAAAGGGTCTATTCTAACATTTTTCATTATGATTCCCTCTCCCACTTTCCTACATAGAAAGAGATTAAATAGATCCTGGTCCAAAGGGTTTTGTCTTCATGAACGTAACTACTTATCATTATTAACCACATTTTCCTGCATTCTCAAATTCAGTCCTCATGTTGTAGTATAACCAGTTTTATGTTTGGACAAGTATCTAGTACTTCCTTCTTTTCTCTTCACCTCATTTTCCTACCTTGAAAGGTGGGGAGTAACGACAACGTACATCTCACTCTCTACTTCTTAATTACATTTTTATACAATTATTAAGTGTGTATTTAGTTTATTCTAAAATCATGTTTCAAACGTGGATTTAGGAAAACGTTATATACTTGCTGAATCCACATTTGAAACGTGATTTTGGATAAATCAAACACACTATAGTAATGGGATGGCAATGGGTATCCTTTGGGCAGGGTACGACGGTGTCCGTCCTCGTACCCGCGTTTTAAAAAAAACCCGTACCCGCGCTCATTACCCGCACTTTTATTAAGTAATAAATTAATAACTTATTAAAAAATTATTAATTTAAGAAAACTATATCTTAATTGAAAAATTATTCAAAGATCGTCCAAATATAATTTTTAAACATCAGTGACAATAATTTAATTACATTAAAACACAATATGTTAATGTTCTAAAACACAATATATGATCTAAAGTTCAATTTTTTATTAAATATTACAATATACTTTCACGTCACACTATTTTATAAATTTGGATATCATGTGTTAGAATTGTCAAAGATCTGTTAAAAATAATTATTAACATTAATTAGTCATATATTATAAAATAAAAAAACACAAATAAATAGTTTTAATAATATATTTTTAATTTGTAATAATCATATATATCAATTTTAAAAATATGTATAAATATATTAGATATTTTAATAAAATTAATATATTCCTATATAATTATATATAGTATTATTTATTAAATAGTTATATATATAAGTGTGGGTATGGGGCGGGCTGGGCATCATAGTGCCAGTACCCGCTCCCGTCCCCATGAAAAAATGTGGGCTATTACCCTGCCCATTGCGGGTAATTTTTGCAGGTACCCATAGGGCTTGAACTCAATTGCCATCCCTAAGTCCAATGTAATTAAATCACAAAAACTGATAAAAATATTAAAAATCGAATCGAAGCGAAAATTAAAAAACTAAAATTAAAAAAAAATCAAAAAATTCTTTTTGAATTTGATTAGTTTTTGGATCCTATATTGAAAATCAATCTGATTCAATCCAAATCGAACACACACACATATATAAATGCATATATTATTTTATTTATAAAATAATCACATATTTTTGAAATTACTTATACTAATATATTTTTTTTATAATTTTATCATCCAATATCATTTTAATATCTCTAAAATTATATCAATTTTTTTGGTGCAATACCACAGGTATCCTCCATGGGAGGCAATCCTGTTCGAGCCGGGTAGCACCTCTATGGGCGGCAAAGCTCTCCCTCCGAGTATTTAACACAGTTGCATACCCAGGGCTCGAACTCGAGACCACTGGTTAAGCTGGAACAACCCCTTTAAAACTAGTTTTAAATTGGTTTTCATGTCTCATATTCTCCTTTTTATATAATTTTGTATTTATATTGATAAATATAAGTTCTAATAAAAATGTTTATTATTATTGTAGAATTTTATCACTTTTATCCATTATTTATTGCATCTTTATAAAACCAAAAATAGATTCCATCCAATTCAGTTTAAATTGAATCAGATTTGAAAAAATAAAATCGATCTGACGATGAAATGATAAACCGTAATGATTGATCGGATTAATTATTTTTACCTTAAAACAATCTAATCAAAGCAAGAACACCATTGTTTATCGTAGTTGAAAAAATTAGATCGGGCTGGCCAGTTTGATCGAGAACCAGTCTGGTGTCCAATCTGTTTTGTTGAGTCTCAAAAATATCATTAAGTATTTAATAATGATTGAGTCTCATTTTCCTAAATTTTAATGAGTAACAAATTATGTTAAAATTACATTTGCAAGAAGTGTTTATGCTCTTAATGCGTTTTTCATGTTTCGGAAAGATGACCATCTGAATTGATCTACTGTCTGAAGAAGTGGGATCATCTGAAGTGGTTTGTTCGTCTGAAGCATGGGATCATCTGAAGACTAGAAGACCATCTGAAGACGTGTGACATGGCAAATTGTCTGAGATTAGAAACCATCTGAAGAGTAAAGCCCTCTAAAGATCTCTGATAAAGACTCAAGTCAGTTCAACGCCTTCTGAAACAAGTCTTTGGTCTAACCTTTAAGGCAAGCTACTCAGATACTTTCCTGCACATTTGAAATTCATGCACCAAAAAGGAAATGTTTGCAACTCAGTCTTTGTAGTGCTCAGAGCAGAGACACACTGCACCATCTACCTTGTACTGTGTCAGAAGCTATCAGAAGCTGTTTCACAACGGGATTAATAGCATTAAATGCTATCTCTCAATGGTAATCTCAACGGACTTCATCTCAAGAATAGCTTCATGCACATCCTTGCAAAGCAAAGAACAACCTAAGAAAGAATGAGCCAACATGCTGCTAGTTTTACTCTGTAAAACAAACTTTGATATATTCATTCTTGTACAATAACTTCTATATCATGAGTCTTACTGAGTTTATTTGTACATCATTTCAGTTTAAGCTCTGAACTGTTTGTAGTTCTTTAGCTTGAACATTCTTTCTTCTTAAACACTTGGGTGTTCAGTCTGGAGAGTCTTGTCTGTTAAACAATACTTGGTTGTGTGCCTGAAGAGGTTTGTTGGGAAAGAATACTTGTTTTTGTAGAGCCTGAAGAGGCTTAACAGAAAAGAATACTTGTAATCTTCTGATCAGGATCAAGTGAAAATCCAACTGCTGTGTTTTGCTCTGGGACTGGACGTAGCTCACTGTGGTTGTGAGTGAATCAGGATAAATCTCTGGTTAAGTTCTCTCTTTTATAAACTCTTTAAATTCAGTTTAAAGCTAACAAAAAAGGATTTGAATTGGTAGATATAAAAGCTTCTAACGCAAACTCAGTTTTCACTAAAACAAGTTTTTCAGTCTGAAGGTGCTTCAAACGAAACGATAAACCTTCAGATTATTAGTATTCATCTGAAAGCTTTTGCTCAAACTTCCTGTTTACGAAAATGTTTCCAAAAACGTTAAAGTTTTATTGAAACAATATTCAACCCCTCTTCTAGTGTTTCCCTGTTTGTTTCTACACGTTTAACTAAAAAAACTCGGCTAGTTTTAGAATCGTTGAAAACTGGATTGAACCGATCAATTTCAAAATTTTCAATTTTTTATTTTTTATTTGATCTTTTTTTAGATAAATAAAGATAAAATTTTAAGAATTATACATGAATTTCTATTACTTAGTGCTTTTTTGGATACCAGTTTGCAACAGTGAGAATCAATTTTTTTGGAATTTATTTTAAATCACTTCTGTCCTACGTGTTTTGTAAATCGTCCATCATTTATTTACCAAAAACGTTTTATTTTAACTAGCTAGCTTATAAACTTTCATTTTTAGTTAACTTTGCATTTTGTAACGTCCTAATTTCTAAATTTAAGAATTTAACTCGTTGGAAGCAAAATTCCCAAATTACTCGCGCCATTTTAAATATCGCATTACCAACCATATAGCATCAAGCGCTCAATGAATGCTCAAGCAATATATGGTAACATAAAATAAATACATACTGTCTCGAGGGCTCAAATAAACATAATTTGTATACATCCACTAGGATACCCCCATACACGTGTCATAAGCAAAATAGAAGGCCCGAAGGCAGCACATGTACAATCATATCCCCAAAATAAAACAAATACAATTCTAGTCATCAGAATGATCCACTGAATACATAATGTAGAAACCACAGGAAACACTAGAAGGGGGGTTGAATAGTGTTTTATAAATTCAAATAGATTTTCTTGGAAACCTTTTCACAAACAGAGTTTAACAAAAGTTTTGAGCAACTTGCTGAAACTAAAGTTTTCAGAGACTTGCTGAAGTGCTTCGGCAGGTCCAAAAGACAGTGTTGAAAGCTTGTTTTAAAAAGTGTTTTAAGATTGATTTAAGTTCAAGTTTATAAAACTGATTATTCAGAACCCTCCTGTTAGTTCAAATAACAAATATAATGAGATAAGGGTTGAGAAAAACTTAGCCAAGAAATTATCCTGGTTCACTCATATCCACCGTGAGCTATGTCCAGTCCCAATGCCAAACCAGCAAAGGATTTCCACTAACTGATCACAGTTACAAGTATTATTTTATCCACAGCCTCTTAAGGCTAAAACCCAAGTATTGTTTTATATACAAGCCTCTCCAGGATCAAACCCAAGTATTGTGACACCCTTCTACCCCAAACTCTTATACAATCAATAAATCGAAATATAGGAAAAGTAGTGTCCCACAACGGTTAAAAAGGTTCACATTTCTTATCGTATAAAACATCATTTATTTCAAAGTCAACTTAATTGATATAGAAATAGAAGTCAACGGTTTTCAAAATACTTACAGCAGCGGAATCTCAAGTATCAACATCAAAATATCCTACTGGCCATGTGAGGCACTTAAAACAGTTTACAAAAATCTCTTCCTAAATAGAAACATAAAGTAAAACCCCAATAATATGCCCTGATGTCACATGTATCAGAGCGACACTCCCTTTAATCAATATCCTACTGGCCAGTTGTGTCATCATCATCACCTGTAAAATTAACCACAGTGTAACGGTGAGGAAAAGAATACCAACTCATACATACATATAGAAGGCTACTCTATCCTCACCCACATATAAACATCATTTTCATCAATTAACATCATACTCATATCATTTTACACTCTTTTATCAATTATATTATCGCATCTTCAATCATATAAATCACACTTGCAAATCATCAAAGCACATTCTCTACACACAACACATAATACTCATATCGTCATAATATAACTCATCTTCATTATTAAATGCAATGCATGTTCATCAATCATCATACACACCAAACCTCATCAACCTCATCCCAAGGATCATGACTTGGAACTCCGCACAATGGGCGCACCTCATCAATCACCCTAGTCGTTACCAATGATGGCCTTACCGTTAATCACCACACAGACCGGTAGGTTGCACATCGCCCCACTCTAGGCTTGTACAGAGACATTCGCCCCCCCCCGTCATCATCACCCCCGCTCTAGGGCTAGATGACTCGTCATCATCACCCTCACTCTAGGGCTAGATGACTCGCATTGTAAAAACTCCCTATTTAGAGTAAATGCATCGAATGTCCCCCATCATGGTCTCTGCACTTCCCTCTAATAGGTCCGCGCAGTTCACCTCCCTGAGTTGCACTCCGCCCCACTCTAGGCTTGTGCATCTCAAGTACCACACCTCCCTGAGTTGCACTTCACCCCACTCTAGGCTTGTGCATCTCAAGTACAACACCTCCCTGAGTTGCACTTCGCCCCACTCTAGGCTTGTGCATCTCAGGTACCACATCTCATATGCTCAAGGCATAGTCAACATCATAAGGTTATATACATCATCATCACCAAATCATCATCAGTCATCCTCATCATAAATCATCATAAGCCTCATCAACAATCATCATCATCATAATCACCATAAATATCATCAATCAATCATCATCATCATAATCATCATAAAGCACTATATTAAGGCATCATCACAATCAATCATCATAAGCATCATCATCATAAATCATCTTAAGCTCAATGCATCAATATATAATCATCATACACCCCATTCCTCATATGCTCATAACATCAATATATTATCATCACACATCACATACCTCATACACTCAATACATCAATACATCGTCATCATACCTTTTAACAATATAAACATCTAACAACAAGGGAAATATTAATATCATCGTACTCAAACCACAATCAATACACTTTAAACATCCATTTAAATCTCTCAATTCCACAAAATAACACTTATATTAAATACATATCAATCTTAACTTCATGTGTTAAGGAAAACCATCCTCACTCTGAAAGGATCTCATCAAAATTACATCAAAAACAAAATCTGCGAGCTGCGCTTCAAGTTGCGCTGCAGCGCAAGTTGCAGCGCAAGTGTCGCAGAACGCGACTGTACTGCGTTTTGCCCCTTTTGACCCCCTTCTTCAATCCCTACTCAATCCTCATTGTTTATACATCAATCATACACGTTTATACTGAACAAAATCAATAAGAACACCATTCTTTACACAAATTTCATAGTTATTCCATCATAATCCCAAATCATCAAACCCTTATTTACCCTTTTTCGCTATTCTCGCTATCCCCTTCAATTTCATTCAAGATTCATCAAGATTCATAGAACTAATCAACAATCAACAGGTTTTCATCATACCATACTCAATATATACATATATCAATTCGAATTTAACGTCTTAGATCACTACCCAAGCACCCCCACATGCACATACAAGCAGCACCCTTTCCCCCACCGTACCTTGAAGGTGAAGATCGAACAGCAAAGATTGGCTCTTTCTTGATGATCACTCGGCAGCAACCTCCTCTTGAGACGTCGTTTCTCCCCTCCTTAGCGTTTCGCTCTCCGACGATTTGAAAAATAAGGATTAGGGTGAACTAAGAACCCCTCCTTAAATAAATACTTAATTGGGCTAGGCCCACTCTCAACCGACTTATCATTTTTTAATTAGTAATAACATTGTTAATAGAAATACTAATATTATTAATATTATTATTTATTTACTTCTCTTATTTTATTAATTTTATTTTATTTAATAAAATTTTGGATGTTATAAGTATTGTTTAAACACCAAGCCTCTTCAGGCTCACACACAACCAATATATAAAAGGAAAATGCTTAAGCTTTTAAACTACGCAAGTTTAAAGCCTAAACTGGGTAAGATGTACAAATAACTGAGTAAAAATCAGGATAAGAAAATGTTGTACAAATGAAACAAATGAATGAATATCAGAGAAAGTTTTCAAGCAGCGTTTTAGCAAATATCTTCGTTCTGTTCTTTTCTTTCTGCATGAGACTTCATATTTATAGGGTTAGAAAAGAGAGCTGTTTAGATTCAATATGATTCCTGTTGAGAGATGGCATTTAATGCAAATTCTCCCGTTGTGACACATAGCCTTGGTAGCTTGCAGTAGCAGGTGCAACAGGTAGTAGGTGTCAACAGCGCAGACTCCACTTTTTTCTGAGCACAATGTACTTCACAGCAGACTTTGCCTCTTTGGAGAATGAAGATTTAAAATATGCCAAAAAGCAATTGATCTGACTTTCTGGAAGAAGCACAAGCAACTGAGAAAGGCTACGAAAGACATTGAGTCTTCAAAGGGAATTAGCAGAGAAACACTTTCCCAAAAAAGGTACAAGTTTCAGTACGATGTCTCTCTCTCTTTCAGTAGGTTCTCTGGCTTTAGCGGGTCTTGAGCATTCAGCAGGTTCCTCTTCTTCAGCAGGTTACACCACATCAGAGGGTTGCTGTATCAGATACCTTCTGAAACACAGAAACTACCTTTAGCAGAAAATTGTTCTTTCTTATAGGAATATTAACCAAATTTGTTATCCATTAAAACTTAGGGTTATGAGACTTAAACATTATTAACCAATTAATAATATTTTGAGACTCAACATTCTCTCCCTTTTTAATGATGACAAATTTACTTAAACTATCAAATATCTGAAGGGAAAAAAAGGAAATAAGTTTAGAAATTCTCCCCCTTTCTCAGATATTGGAAAGAAAGTAAACAACTTGCTTTGCTTTGATTTGCTCCCCTTTGTTTTGATTTGATCCCTCTGAATAAGATATATCTTCTCTGAAAAGGGCTTAAACTTCAGATTTTGTTAGATTTTATTACTCCCCCTTTTGTCATCAATCAAAAGGGTGTTCAGAGCATACTAAAGTGATAAATAAGCATCAGAGCATAACATAATTTAGATTTCAGCAACTATCAGATAAAAACAGCAGGTAGAACAGAACATCAAATTCAGTTTTCAGACAATGCAAGAATGTGCAGATTATTTCTAATGAACTTAAACCTATCTTCAGTAAGAGGCGTTGTGAATATATCTGCCCATTGATGCTCTGTGTCAATGAAATGTATATCAAAAACACCTTTCTGAACATAGCCTCTAATGAAATGATGTTTTATTTCTATATGTTTAGCTCTAGAATGCTGAATGAGAGTTTTAGAAAGATTTATGGCACTTGTATTATCACAATACAGGAATTGATTTAACAGGAATGTTGAAATCTTCAAGTTGATATTTTACCCATAGCAGCTGTGAACAACAACATGCAGCAACAATGTACTCGACTTCAACAGTTGAGAGAGCTATTGTGCTTTACCTTTTGCTAGCCCAACTACTCATATTCTCTCCAATGAAGTGGCATCCACCACTTGTTGATTTTCTATCAACTCTATCTCCAGCAAAATCAATATCACAGTATCCTATTAATCTGCAGTCCTTACTCTTCTTATAACATAGATCAAGATTAGTAGTACCACTGAGATATCTGAAAATTCTTTTAACAACATTGTAATAAGTTATTCTTGGATCTGATTGAAATCTTGCACACAAGCACACACTGAACATAATGTCAGGCCTACTTGCTGTAAGATACAGTAGGGATCCAATCATGCCTCTATACATGGTTGGGTCAACACATTCTTCTCCTTCATCTTTACTTAATTAAGATAGTTGAAGGGTGCATGGGAGTTTACATAGGTTTGCAATCATGCATATTAAACTTTTTAAGCATTTCTTTTGTATATTTCTCCTGATAGATCCATATACAATCAGAGTCTTGCTTAATTTAAAGTCCTAAGAAAAATTTGAGTTCACCCATTAAACTTATTTCAAATTCAAATTGCATAAGCCTTGAAAACTCAGTGCACATAGAGGAATTTGTTGATCCAAAGATAATGTCATCAACATATATTTGGACTAGAATCAAGTCTTTGTTAGACATTTTTCTAAAAAGGGTTGTTTCAACGTTTCCTCTTTCAAAACCATTTTTGAGCAGAAAATTGCTCAGTCTGTCATACCAAGTTCTAGGAGCTTGTTTCAGACCATACAGAGCCTTTTTCAGTTTAAAAACATGCTCAAGAAAAGTCAGATTTTCAAAACCAGGTGGTTGTCTAACAAATACCTCTTCCTCAATGAATCCATTTAGGAAGACACTCTTTACATCCATTTGATATAGTTTGATGCCATTATTGGCTGCATAGGAAAGTAAAATCCTAATGGCTTCAAGCCTTGCTACTGGAGCAAAATTTTCAGTGAAATAAATACCTTCTTATTGGTTATACCCTTGAGAAACTAATCTGGCCTTGTTTCTGAAAACTTGACCATCTTCAGAGAGTTTGTTTCTAAACACCCATTTGGTTCCTATAATAGTTTTCCCATGGGGTTTAGGAACAAGAGTCCAAACATCACTCCTAGCAAACTGATTAAGCTCTTCTTGCATGGCTAGGATCCACCCTTCATCATTCAGAGCTTCCTCAATATTCCTTGGCTCAATTTCAAAGAGGAAGGCAAGATTATTGACTTCTCTAAGTCTTGATCTTGTTCTTACTCCTTCTGAGGTATCACCAATGATTTGCTCTCGAGGATAATGAGTTCTGTATCTCCACTCATGCCAGCGTGGAAATACTTGCTCATTCTGAGACTCAACATTGACTCTATGACGAGGTTTAGTTTCAGAAGGTTGACTGGAAGTCTGTTCATTAGGTACTTCAGAGGGTCCTTCAGCAGGTGCTTCATTCTTGACCTCTGGAGTCTTTGAAGTAGGATTCAACTCCATACCTGCAAAATCTTCTTCTAAATCTGATAGTTCCCTATTAGTCTCTTTAGCATCATTAAATCTATCACGAATAGATTCTTCAACTGCCAAGGTTCTAGAGTTGTAAATTCTATAGGCCTTGGATGTTTCTGAATAACCAATGAAGAATACTTTATCAGATTTAGAATCAAATTTACCCTGATCATCTTTGGTGTTGAGTATGAAACACTCACAACCAAAAATGTGAAAATAAGAAATGTTGGGTTTTCTTCCTCTCCACAATTCATAGGGAGTTCTTTTGAGAATTGGTCTTACCAAAATTCTGTTTTGAATATAGCAAACTGTGTGAACAGCCTCTGCCCAGAAGGATCTTGGTAGGATGCTTGAAATGAGCATGGTTCTACCCATCTCCTGCAAGCTTGTGTTCTTTCTCTCAACAACCCTATTTTGTTGAGGTGTTCTGGCCACTGAGAAATTGTGTGAGATCCCATTCTCATCCCAGAACATGTTGAAGCTTGAGTTTTCAAACTCACCACCATGGTCACTTCTGATTGCAGAAATGCAAAATCCTTTTTCATTTTGCACCTTCTTACAGAATTTTTTGAAATTCTCAAAAGTCTCATCCTTGCTTCTGAGGAATATCACCCATGTGAATCTAGAGTTGTAATCAACAATGACTAAGCCATACTTCTTACCAGCCAAACTTTCTGTTCTTGTAGGACCAAACAAATCCATGTGAAGTAGTTCTAAAGGTCTTGAGGTAGACACAACATTTTTACTCTTGAAAGAGCTTCTTGTTTATTTACCTTTAAGACACTTTTCACACAAAATATCATATTTGAAAGAAAGCTTGGGTAATCCTTTTACAAGGTTATGTTTTGTAAGCTTTGAGATTAATCTAAAGCTGGCATGCCCAAGTTTCTGATGCCAAATTTGTTTTTCATCTTTAACAGAAATCAAACAAGTCACATTTTGATATGCAAGTTCCTCAAGATCAATCTTATACACATTGTTGTGTCTTTTGGCAGTAAAAATGACTTGGTCAGAAGCATCTTTGACTACACAACCATCCTTGGTGAAGGATACAACATATCCACTGTCACATAATTGACTTATGCTCAGCAAGTTATGTTGAAGACCTTCAGCAAGGAGAACATTTTTAATAACAGAGAGAGGGGATATACCTACTGAACCTATACCGGTGATTTTGCCTTTCTGGTTTCCTCCAAAGGTCACCACCCCCTCCATCTTTAGGTCTAAGGTTTTGGAACAAAGACCTTTCTCCTATCATGTGTCGCGAGCACCCACTGTCCAGGTACCATTTGTGGTGTATCCTTTGTCCTATTAAACACATCTGCAACAGGAATAATCAGAGACTTAGGTACCCACAGCTTTTTAGGTCCTTTTTTGTTAGCAGCAGGTCTTCCCTTTCTCTTGTGTTTGCACTGAGACACACTGTGTCCAGGCTTTCCACAGTGAGAGCATCCCTTACCTTTCTTAGCTTTTACAGCAGGTTTAGAATTTGAACCATGTGATGATTCACTGTCTGAGTATCCCAGTCCTTCTTTATTTTTGGAGTTCCTTTGAGCACCCAACATTCTGTTGAGGTTCTTGGTTTCATTAACAAAGTTGGCTAGGTCTCTAATACGTTCAGCAACTTGTTTCTTTATAAATTCATTTTCTTTGATTAAACTTTCTGAACTACTAGTCCCAGAGTTCTTTAAGAGTTTTTCTTTAAGCAAAAGATTTTCAGTTTCTAGGCCTTCACTTTTGTTTGCAACTTCAGTGTATGCTATAGACAAATCTTTATACTCTTGGAAAATCTCTTTAGAACTTTCCAGCAAGTCATCATACATGTCTTGAAGAATTTGAGGGATTACCTCAGATTCAGAGTTGTCTGATGAGGGGAGACTTGCCATCAAGCATAGGTTGGCCTCTTCAGCAGATTCATCTTCCTCTTCTGAAGTTGAATCATCTAAGTCTTCCCAAGTTTCCATCAGACCCTTCTTCTTCTTATGATAGGGTTTCTTCAGCTTTGGGCAGTCTGCCTTCATGTGCCCTGACTGCTTGCATTCATAGCAAATTATTTTGTCAGTAGCAAAAGAATCTTTACCTGACTTACTTACTTTGGTTTTAGAGGATGAGCCTTTTCTGAACTTTCCTTTCCTCTGAAGCATCCTCTTGATCCTTCTGCTCAACAGAGCTAGATCATCAACATCATCAAAGCTACCTTCTAATTCTTCAGAACCTTCTGAAGATTCCTCAGCTTTCATGGCCTTCTGTGCTCCAGACCTTGGCAGTTTGGATTTGGCATTTAGGGCAAGTGAATTCTTTTTGGGAGCATCTTCTCCAAGTTCCAACTCATGGACTTTTAGGGATCCCAAGAGTTCCTCAATTCTTAAAGTATTGAGGTCCTTTGCCTCTTGAATGAAAGTCACTTTGGGCCTCCAAGCCTTTGGTAGACTCCTAAGGATTTTGCGATTATTATCACCTGAATCATAGGTTCTTCCAAGAGACTTGCGCCATTTGTGATGGTCCGAAATCTTCCAAACATCTTATCAATAGACTCAAACCCTACATCTTGAACATCTCATACTGATGAACAAGCATGTTGATTTTGGATTGTTTTACATTGTACGTCCCTTCATGGGCAACAACTAATGTATCCCAGGTTTCTTTGGCAGAAGAGCAGCCATGCACCTTCTCATATTCTGACTTACTCAAAGAGCAGAAAAGATAGAGTTTTGCTTTGGCATTAAGTTGTACACGCGCCTTCTGATCACCGGTCCATTCTGACTTAGGAATGGGCACACCATTGTTGGTGAGAGTGTAATCACCATCTGTGACTACATCCCAAAGATCTATATTACTGCTCTCAATGAACAGCTTCATACGGTCTCTCCAATAATGATAGTTTGTACCATTGAAAGCCGGGGGCCTTGAGACTGAGGCTCCTTCTGCAATGTAGTGAGGATTGCTTGTTGAGGTTTACATCTGGATCTTCTTCCCTCAGCACTTGTTAGATGCTCAACCCGAGGTTGAGCTCTGATATCAACTGTAGAAACCACAGGAAACGCTAGAAGGGGGGTTGAATAGTGTTTTATAAATTCAAACAAATTTTCTTGGAAACTTTTTGACAAACAGAGTTTAACAAAAGTTATGAGCAACTTTTTGAAACTGAAGTTTTTAGAGACTTGCTGAAATTCTTCAGCAGGTCCAAAAGACAGTGTTGAAAGCTTGTTTTAAAAAGTGTTTTGAGATTGATTTAAGTTCAAGCTTATAAAATTGATTATTCAAAACCCTCCTGTTAGTTCAAATAACAAATATAATGAGATAAGGGTTGAGAAAAACTTAGCCAAGAAATTATCCTAGTTCAGTCACATCCACCGTGAGCTACGTCCAGTCCCAATGCCTAACCAGCAAAGGTTTTCCACTAACTGATCACAGTTACAAGTATTATTTTATCCACAGCCTCTTCAGGCTAAAACCCAAGTATTGTTTTATAGACAAGCCTATCCAGGCTCAAACCCAAGTATTGTTTAAACACCAAGCCTCTTCAGGCTCACACACGACCAGTGTATAAAAGGAAAATGCTCAAGCTTTTAAACTACACAAGTTTAAATCCTAAACTGGGTAAGATGTACAAATAACTGAGTAAAACTCAGGATAAGAAAATGTTGTACAAATGAAACAAATGAATGAATATCAGAGAAAGTTTTCGAGCAGCGTTTCAGCAAGTATCTTCGTTCTTTTCTTTTCTTTCTGCATGAGACTTCATATTTATAGGGTTGGAAAAGAGATCTGTTTAGCTTCAATATGATTCCTGTTGAGAGATGGCATTTAATGCAAATGCTCCCGTTGTGACACATAGCCTTGGTAGCTTGCAGTAGCAGGTGCAACAGGTAGTAGGTGTCAACAGCGTAAACTCCACTTTTTCTGAGCACAATGTACTTCACACCAGACTTTGCCTCTTTGGAGAATGGAGATTTGAAATATGCCAAAAAGCAATTGATCTGACTTTCTAGAAGAAGCACAAGCACATGAGAAAGGCTACGAAAGACATTGAGTCTTCAAAGGGAATTAGTAGAGAAACACTTTCCCAAAAAAAGGTACAAGCTTCAGTACGATGTCTCTCTCTCTTTCAGTAGGTTCTCTGGCTTCAGCAGGTCTTGAGCATTCAGCAGGTTCCTCTTCTTCAGCAGGTTACACCACATCAGAGGGTTGTTGTATCAGATACCTTCTGAAACACAGAAACTACCTTTAGCAGAAAACTGTTCTTTCTTATAGGAATATTAACTAAATTTGTTATCCATTAAAAATTAGGGTTATGAGACTTAAACATTATTAACCAATTAATAATATTTTGAGACTCAACACATAAATATCTAAATACATCAAAAGACTAAAGCTCCTGCAAGCCTCCAGCTTACTACCCTGGCCGGGGTGGAACCTTGCATCTATAATATAACCACAAAATGTGTAGTGAGTAAAGCATGCAACAAGCAGTGTAGGTAAACAGGCAGATGCAATACAACAACACAAGATAATCATGTGTGTGTGTGTATCCAAGCTCTAGCATATTAACTCTCTATAGACTCTTATGAAATTATGCAAGTTCTGCATTTCCTAGGGGTCTTATCTCTATCTCTGGGGGCTAGACCTGAGCTCAGACCACAAAGAATGTCTCCCTTGGGGTTTTACCCGCCATTACTCCGGGGACCGAAGTCCAAGTTTTACTCTGGGGATCGAAGTCCAAGTCTTATTCTGGGGACCGGTGTCCGTTATCTCTTTCTTAATATTTGGGAGCTAAAGCCCAAGTGTTTTATGTATTCTCAGTATATGCACAACATAAGCCATAATATACATGAATATTACAATTAGGTCTATGATAAGGAAAACCCCCAAATCAAGCCCTAATGACAATCTTCTAAGCATATACCTAATCAAAATCTCATACATTAGATATAAACAAAATCAATCACATAGACAATTACATACAAGCTCTAGAAAGGGAAAACAAAAGAGGTAGGGTTCATCGGGGAGAGCATACACAAGTTGGAGTGAGGGTGTGTGAGCTTTACTTACCTCAAAGGAACTCCAAGAAAAGGAAAATGAGTTAAGGAAGAGTGGAGTTGAAGATCCTTAAGTGACTCAAGCTTTCTCTAGCTCCCAGGGTGCATTTCTCTCTCTCTGTAATCTCTCTTTCTCACTATATGATGAAAATGGAAGAAGAAAGAAATAAATGAGTTGGTGCCCTAATTAATGTTTTTAACCTGTTACGCGTATTCTCGCTTGAGCGAAAAGGCTGGGAAATTCCTCTCTTCGCGTTCTCGCTCAAGCGAGAATACTCCGGAGAGTATCCCCCTCTATGGAAGATTCTCGCTTGAGCGAGATCATGCTCGCTCAAGTGAAAAACGTCTAAAGAGCCCCTCCCAATTCTGGTTGAATTTCTCTTGAGCGAGACCATTCTCGCTCAAGCGAAATTCTTCCAGAGAGCACACTAAATGCTCCCCTCTTTCTCGCTTGAGCGAGAGCCTTCTTGCTCTAGCAAGAAAACCAGAAAAGGATTTTGCAACTTTTACTGATATACTTGCTCAAGCGAGCCATTCTCACCTGAGCGAGAATATCATAACTCAAATTTCTGGTTTTTTCTTTACTTATTCTAACTCAATCCTCCCCACCTAATCCTTATTACACACTTAATTTACGGAAATGGATTTAAATTCTTGGGATGTTACACATTCAACTAGTATTTTAACTTTCAATTAGCTTATCTGCTAGTTTTACTGAACACACTCTTAATATATTAACCCTTTGTTTCTTTATAGTGAAAATTATAGGAAGGAAAATGATAAACATGAAAACAGGGGAAAAGTTGTTTTATGCTATTTATTTGAGCAAGGAAAATAGAGAGGAAGGAAAACCAAAAGGAGGGACCTAAAATTTTTTTCCACTCCCAAAGTGGGGTGAAACTAGTTTTCTCTTATTCTCCCATTTTTTCATTCATTTTCACTCATTTTCTCTTCCAATCCAAACAATTTAAAAAGGGAAAATTGCACTCAGCTTCCCCGAGGTTAGTCTAAGTGACAAAGACCGATCCCCTCTTTTGTTTGAAATGTTGAAACCTCCCCTACTATTGACACCGTGAGATGTTATCTAGGAATATCAATGGGTCAGGGCGGGGGTATATAATACACCACTTGTATCAATACCCGCTAAAATTAACTGGTACCCATGCGGGTAATAGGTATTCACGAGTATCCATTAATATTTAAGAATTTAAAATTCATCGAAAGAAAGAGGAAAAAAAGTTATATAATATATTATATCATATCATATTAATATTATATAATAAAAATTAACATTACATAATATTATTACAAGTTAATATATTAAAATATTATTATAAAATAATAAAAATTAAATTTGATCTTTTCATAAAATAATAATTAAAAAATCTTAATATTTTCATATATTTAAATAAGTATGTTGGTGCCCACAAAGTGAGTAATATAATATTTATCCCTACTTATTTAATAAATCTATGCATGGTTATCCATTGCACACAGGTACAAATTTTTTTATCATATCGCTTTAGGTAAGACTAAGAGGTGAGTGCATTTCAAAAACTCGAGTGGAGGTCTTTATCATTTAAACAACCCTAAGAGGATAAGTGACATTTTCCCATTTAAAAATTCATTCATTTTTTTCTTTATTTACACTTACCTCTATTTTGATCATGCTCATTTTTATCATTTTTATACTTACTTCATAAGGTTCATTTGGTAATTAGGATATGATATGATGGGAAAAAAATAAGAGAGTTGGATAAAATCATGATAGATGAGTTGGGAGAAAGAGTGTTGAGTGATTATGATAAAAAGAGAAATAAAAAGTCTATCTTATTATGTGTCAATCTCTAACTCATTATCCCTAAAAAAAATATTAAATTGGAAAAAAGAATAAGATAATCTAGCGTAATAAACTTACCTTATATATGAAATAATTTATCTTATTTTATTACTTCATTAAACATTAAAAATAAAATAAGATATCATGCACCAGAAAATGAGTCTAAAAGTATGGAAAGCAATTAATTTAATATTTATTTTATTAAATAAGTAGAAGTATTTTAGGAAGAAAATTTTGGAGAATTTAAAATTTTTCATATAAAAATATTTATTACCATGAAAAGGACTGACACAGAACAGAAACTGGCCAGTGACATTAATTAGAACATTAATTGGGATATGTAGAGTAAGTCACTCACTCAGATGTTTCCCATCTATTTTGCCCACGGAAACTGTAAGTGTACATAAAACAATACCTCCACAAAATATACCACTGTTTCATGAGGAGTGTTGGTAAGCTCTCTCTTGAATACTCTCTCTTGAATACTCTCTCCAACGCACTCTATGTGATTGGTTAAAATTCATGTGGGTCCCACTAAATTTATGGGCCCCATTTCCCGAGGGTGAGATACATGTGAATTTTAAAACAATAGCTGCACAAAATATACCACTGTTTGATTCACGCATATAAAAAAAATAGAGAGAGAAAGTCAGTAAAAAAGAGAGGAAGAACCATGTGATAGGAGCATGAGATTCACTGTCCGACTGTACTCATTTTGCCTATAAAAAGGCGTTGTTTGTAACCACTTTGTGCAACTCATAAACATAAAAAAGAAAAATATTAAAAAAAGGGAAGTATATTTCTGATTGCACAGAGAAAAAAATGGATATGGAAGAAGAGAGATGTCATCCTCTGTTGACAGGAGGAAGAAAAGAGAAAGGTTACAACCATAGATTATCAACCAGTCAGATGCATGTGATGACTGCCATGTGTGAGACTCTCTTTCCTTCCCTGCCATTGGATTCCCTAAACAAACAAAATTCAGAACACCAAGCTCTCTCTGCCTTCTACAGAACCTCTGGTTCTCAATTCCCATTTCCTGATGAGGTAACTTCATATATTCTCCATCTCTTTCACTTCTTCATAGGTTATTGACATGCAAGTTTTCATCTTTATGTTCCCAAGTTCAGTCAAATAGGATTGACCGATTGAGAGAGATTGATCATTTTTATTTGATTCAATATTTTACTCTTCCATAACAAAACCAATCAATTCAATTTTTTTCTCATTCCATTCAAATGAAATCAGGCAGCAGAGCTCTTGTTTAATAGGAGTATTCCAGAAGCTTTGTCATTGGTGAGCTGGGTTCTGCTGATTCTATCGTTCAGATTGGGGACACTGTTGCTCTGTGGAACCCTTTGCTTAAGCTGGAAGTGGCCTTTCATTCACAAATTCTCTGAGATTTCCTTGGAGAAGAGAGAAGAAATTCTCAAGAATTGGTCAAGGGAAAACCGTTGGATACCTCTACGGATTGTGTTTGTGCTGATCAAACTTGTTTGCTTCTATACTCTGTTCTCAAGGGTAATGCTTCTTCTCCCCCATTTTAAGTTTCAATGATTACTTGAAAAACTGTCCGTAACATATTTGTCAATTTGACTATGAGAAATATAGATAGAGAAATTATAGCAACAAACAAACTCTGGAACACGCTTTCTGTTATTGAATGAATTTCATGTGAGTTTCATTAAAAAGAGAATACTACATGTGAGCTTTAATAGGACCCACGTAAAATTTATCTAAAAATATAAAGGGAAAAATATGTTTTTTGTCCCAGTAGTTTCGGTCAACTTGGGTTTCCGTCCCTATACTTTAAATCCTTGGTTTTTTGTCCATGTACCTTCTAAACCCCTAAACATTAGTCTATGTCGTTACTTTGATCCGTTAAACCTGTGACATGTCAATTACCTAGCATGCCACGTGTCAATTGCCTAGCATGCCACGTCACATGTTTAACAGTCCAAACTAACGGCAGAGACTAATATTTAGGGGTTTAGAAAGTACAGAGACAAAAAACTAAGGATTTAAAATATAGAGACGAAAACCTAAGTTGATCGAAACTACAAGGACGAAAAACATATTATATTCTTCCCAAATATAAAATATGTGAAGAAGTATATATAGAAGGTGTATTACTATTACTAGTATTGCTTTGTTCGTATTTAAAATTTATAATTCCCATATTGGTCTTAACCAATGATTAAAAACTTTGATTGGATTGATTCATTTAACTGAAAAATTGGCCAAATTAGTATAAAGCCTATAAAATTCAATCAAACTGGTTTGGCTCTTTTGTAATAAAGACACAGTTTTGTTAATACAATTCATTAAAAAATTCAGTTCTGTTACACCATATTGAGGTTTGTTTGTAGAAGCGGCAACGAAATAATTTTAAATACCATGTCATATTTAAATTTATTTTTGAAATGTAGTTCTTAATATTATAAACTTATGAATGTAGTGTTTATTATTGAAGTTGAAAGTGTTATCATATTACTTGATTATGAATGTATAATATTTTACCATTATGTATGTTATTTTATTATTTAATATATTTTATAAAATAACATATATATTATTTAAATCATCATTGACTACAGTTAGACTAATAAACTCTAAACTAATATCTTCACCATTTCAAATACTGGTGTGATTTTGAAAAAAAAAATAGTCTTAAGTTGTCATGATTTCATGAATCCATATTGAACTTCTTATATATCTATACCCTAATATCTTTATCAATAGGTTTCTTCATGATTGAGGGTGTTCACTTAGTTTCTGCCAATATAAGGAGGTCAACCATTTTTATATTTGTGTCTAATGTCCTTGCAAAAATTAGCTTTTGCCTTTCATCCTTTTTGGTCCCCTCTTCTTTTTCTGACTTTTCACCTTTCACCAATTGCTGCAGGCTGATGCAAATGGGCATAATCCCATATGGAAAGCAATAGGGTACCATGTGGACACTAGGGAAAAGTTGACACGTAAGGAGAGGCCCCTCCAAGAGGGAATAGTAGAGACTATGTACGAAACTGATTCTACTTTAATCCAATCCCTCACTGAAAAGGGCCTTGAAGTCACTGAAGATCCAGAACAGAACATATACAAGATCAAATGTGATGTTGTTATTGTTGGTTCTGGTTGTGGTGGAGGAGTTGCAGCTGCTGTTCTTGCAAACTCTGGTCAGAAAGTGATTGTCCTAGAGAAAGGAGAGTATTTTGTTTCCAATGATTATTCTTCCCTTGAAGGTCCATCCATGAATGAGCTATATGAATCAGGTGGACTCATGCCAAGTCTTGATGGGAAGATGATCATCTTAGCTGGCTCAACAGTTGGTGGAGGCTCTGCTATAAACTGGTCTGCATGCATCAGAACACCTGATTCTGTTCTAAAGGAGTGGTCTCAAAAATATAAAATCCCTTTTTTTGCAAGCCCTGAGTATCAATCTGCCATGGGCACAGTATGCAAAAGGATTGGTGTGACAGAGAAATGCAATCATGAAAGCTTTCAAAATCAAGTTCTTAGACAAGGGTGTGAGAAAATTGGCCTAAAAGTTGAGTCAGTGGCAATAAACTCTTCAGCAGATCACTATTGTGGCTCATGCTGTTATGGTTGTAGAACAGGAGATAAAAAGGGCACTGACACTACTTGGTTGGTTGATGCTGTGAGCAATGGTGCAGTGATCCTCACTGGATGTAAAGCTGAGAAATTCATACTGAAAGATGGAATGAAGAAAAAGACATGCTTAGGAGTGATTGCTGCTGCAACTAGGAGGAGTAAGGTAACAAAGAAACTCCAAATTGAATCCAAGGTAACCATTTCAGCATGTGGCTCTCTCTCCACACCTCCTTTAATGATTTCTAGTGGGCTGAAAAATCCAAACATTGGAAGGAACCTCCATCTCCACCCAGTTCAATTTGCTTGGGGGTACTTCCCTGAAGACATGACAAACTTGAGTGGTAATAACTATGAGGGAGGAATCATAACTTCAATCCACAAGGTATTTGCAGAGGATTCCACCCCAAGATTCATTATAGAAGCACCTGCTCTAGGACCTGGATCATTTTCAGCATTGGTTCCTTGGGTGTCAGGGCTTGATGCAAAAGACAGGATGGCAAAGTATGCAAGAACTGCTAACCTTTTTGCATTGATAAGAGACAAAGGATCAGGAGAAGTAAAGGCTGAAGGCAGGGTTTCTTACAGACTTGACCAAATGGACAAAGAAAGTCTTAAAATTGGACTAAGGAAAGCCTTGAGGATTTTGGTTGCAGCAGGAGCTGTAGAAGTGGGTACTTACAGGAGTGATGGCCAAAGAATCAAATGTAAAGGGATCAAGGAGGAAGATTTAGATGAGTTTCTAGACACTGTCACCATACCTGGGGGTCCAAGGTCAAGGAGTGAATTCTGGACTGTATTTACTACTGCACATCAGATGGCAAGTTGTAGAATGGGTGCTACTGAAGAAGAAGGTGCACTTGATGAGAATGGAGAGAGTTGGGAAGCAAAAGGCTTGTATGTGTGTGATGGAAGCGTTTTACCCTCTGCAGTTGGTGTCAACCCCATGGTAACCATCGAATCTACATCATACTATATTGCCAGTAAAATTGCAGAAACACTGAAGAGTGAAAAGCAGCATGGATGATTAAGTTATATTATTTCAATATAAGAATTTGGTAAAAAAATGTATATGTATTTTATTTTATGTCTTTTGTCTCATTTAAATGGTAATGTTAGTGGTAATAAAATAAAGTTTCATGGAATTGTGTTTATTACAGGGGACTTAATAATATAATGTAATTGTGTTCATTCCAAGTTCTGTCAAAACAGCTTTTGCACTACATCAGTGAGCATGTTTGATTTAGCGTTGAAATGTGATAAACTCATGTTTTCAACGCTAGAATTAGTTGCGTTGGAGAATTTAAACTTGAGTTTGACCAGTTTCAACGCCAAACCAAACACATGAGCCTGCTTGGGTGCAACTTCTTCAGAAGTACTTCTAGGTGAAAAATTAGCATGAATTAAAGGGGTCAAATGCATTTAACTTTTCCATAAGTTAAAATTAGTTACTTTTGAAGAATTTAAATGGGAGAGCTCTTGGAGTAGGTGGTCTACAAAGACTAATTTTAACTTATGGAGAAGTTAAATGCATTTGACCTCTTTGATTCATGTTGTTTAGAGTGTGTTTGGCAAGACCAATAAGCTAGCTACTAGCTTATAAGCTAGTTTGACCAACCCAAAAGTGTTTGGTAAGGTACTTCAAAGTAGCTTATTTTAGGAGCTTCTAGCTTATAAGCTACAAGCTACTTCACCTAGCTTCTAGCTTGTAACTTATAGCTTATTTAATTTTCTTCCACCACTATCCCTTATATTTTAATACATTTCATTTATTATCTTTAATTTCTTTTTACCTATTTTTAGTTTTAATGATAAAAACCTTTCAATTTTTTTTTTACCTATTACTATTACGAACATATATAATAAGTAATTTAAAAAATTATGAATTAATTAAATTACTATTTTCTTTTTATTATTTTATGAAATTGTTTTTATATTATACTATTTATTTTATCACTTTCACTATTTATTTTATTTTGTAATTAAATGTTTTATTATTAAAAGGTTTAATAAGAATTTAATTATTATTTTAAAAAATCTAAAAATATAATTATATAATAATATATTTCTGTCTAGAAAACACAAATGGAATTTATATAATAAAATTTATGTAGTTATGTCCTTTTATGTCATTTTACATTTACCAACTAGCTTATCAGCTAGTTTTACCAAACACTTCTAATTTAATAAGCTAGCTTATCAGCTCGGAGCTTATAAGCTAGGAGCTTATCAGCTAGGAGCTTATCAGCTAGCAGCTAGCTTATCAGCTAGAAGCTAGCTTATCAACTACCAGCTAGCTTATCAGCTAGTTTTGCCAAACACACCCTTATTCGCCTAAAAGTACTTCTGCAGAAGTTCTACCCAAACAGGCTCATATGACTAGCATACAAAGCAAGATTTCGAGTGTGTTTGGCAAGGCGAATAAGCTAGCTACTAGCTTATTTGACTAGCTTATAAGCTACTTTGACCAACACAAAAGTGTTTGGTAAGGTGCATCAAAGTAGCTTATTTTAGAAGCTTCTAGCTTATAAGCTACAAGCTAGTTCACCTAGCTTCTAGCTTGTAGCTTGTAGCTTATTTAATTTTCTTCCACCACTACCCCTTATATTTTAATACATTTCCCTTATTATTATTAATTTCTTTTTACCTATTATTATATATTTTCAATTTTAGTGACAAAAACCTTCCAATTTCTTTTTACCTATTATTACATATATAATAAGTAATTAAAAAAATTACAAATTAATTAAATTGTTATTTTCTTTTCACTATTTTATGAAATTATTTTTATATTATACTATTTATTTTATTAATTTCATTATTTATTTTAATTTTAATTAAATATTTTATTACTAAAATGTTTAATAAGAATTTAATTATTTTTTTGAAATATAAAATTATAATTACATAATAATATTTTTTTTCTAAAAACACAAATAGAATTTATATAATAAAATTTATGTAGTTATGCCCTTTTATGTCATTTTACATTTACTAACTAGTTTATCAGCTAGTTTTACCAAACACTTCTAATTCAATAAGCTAGCTTATCAGCTCGGAGCTTATCAGCTAGAAGCTAACTTATCAGCTACCAGCTAGTTTATCAGCTACCAGTTAGCTTATCAGCTAGTTTTGCCAAACACACACTTCCTCATAACTATTATGTGTTTAACGCAATTAGCAAATCAAAATATCTCATTTGATATTGTGACACATTAAACTTGTAACCTTATAGTATAAAACAAAACTTTTACTGCTTTCTCAGCGGCATCATCCAAATCCTCAGCTGTTATTAATGTCATACCACTTTCCCTGTTGAACCAACAAATGATCACCAACATATTAACCTTCAGAAAAATTCTTTCTTCCTTCTTCAATCAGATAGTTTGACAAATCTAGCGTTACCTTCAAATTTCTTTTTCCTTGTTCTACATTGGTGCCTTCAAGTCTAACTACTACCGATACTTTCAGTGCTACCTGAAGACACAGCAAACAGAAGTTGATGCCATTGTAACATCAGGATCAAATAGAAGCTGTCATGTTCAATCGCTATATTGGTGGAAATATACTTGTTCTAGGAAAAATATATTTACACACAAAATTTAAGTGTAAGAAGTATTGGGAAAAGAGAGATATAAAGATAAAAGGTGTTAGAGTCCCACATTGCCTAAAGATAAGGCCAAATTAAAGTATTTAAACCTTAGACAATCCTTAGCTAGATGATCCGTTAATATTGGGTCGCCACCCATATAGATGTCCACGCTATGTCACGCCTCCCACATTGCAAATTAGCTTTTTGGGGTTGAGCTAAGTCTTCTCAAACTTACTATCTTTAATTACTTTTATAAAGGTTTAATTTCATTTAAAAATTCTTATTATTAAGTAGATTATGATTATAAAATTTAATACAATTTAAAAATTAATAAATACTTCACGGAATAACTTTATTTTAACGTATATTATAATTTTAAAAATATTTATAAATATTTAATTTATTAAAAAAATGTTATACAAATTATCATGTTAAGCTCATCAGTGAGCTATTAAATTGAGTGAGTGTTGTACACCGAAAAAAAATTGAGTGAGTGTTTAAGAATGTTAGTTGAAGTTCAACATATCAACCTCTTCATGTCTACTTTTTTTTTAAAAAAAAAAAAAGCAATTGTCAAGAATTTAATTCCATGTCATAGACCAAAATCTTGCCAATTGATTAATTTAAATAGAAGGAAAAATATGTTTTTCATCTCTATAGTTTCGGTCAACTTTGGTCTTTGTCACTATACTTTAAATCTTGTTTTTTTTGTCTCTAAACTTTTTAAACCCCAAACCATGGTCCTCTGTGAGATTTGTTAACCTGATGAGCTGAGTAACAAAAGTTACATGTTATACTCAATAGTGAGCCACAAATAGCTTACTCATTTACTTAATCTTCTTTTATTAATTTGTTAATTATTAAAATAATCATAACTATGAAATTGAGTTTTTTATCGGATAAAAGTTGCTTAGGTGAAAACCCTAATTTAATAATTTGGGTTATTTTAATAATTAAAAATTAATAAAAAAAAGTTAATTAGATGATTAGTCAGTTATTTGTGACCCATTATTCAGGCTGATATGTAACTTTTGTTAACCAACTTATCATATTAACAGATCTCATTGACGGGCAGGGACCACGGTTTGGGGGGTTAGAAAGTTTAAGGACAAAAAACACATGATTCAAAGTACAGGAACGAAGACTAAAGTTGACTGAAACTATAGGGACGAAAAACATATTTATCCAAATCCTTTCCATTACACTAAATTGTTTTCCACAGCACTGTGTGCACTATTCATCAACGTTTTTTTTTGTTCATTCTCGGAATTGGGCCTACACCTCTGTACCCGTATTAGAGGCCCATGGTTTATTAGTTGCGCTGGACGGGTTGTCTCCCCAAAAAGACGTATGAGACCCTCACAGCTTGCGTTTGATGCTCTCCTGGGTGCGAGAATTCAGCGACAACGCATTGACCTTGGAAGTCGTGGCAATATGGGAATGTTCCATGTGTTCGCGTCATCTCAAATTCAGAGGAGCGGTGGCTGCCGTACAACAATTGTCAGGTTTTGTCGCTTCACACTCCGCTGTTTAGTTTTATAAATTAGGTTACGATTGTCTTTGATCTCTGGGTTAGGGTTTAGGTTAAATTTAATGGATTCATTTTGCAGCATTTGTGTTATAAGTATCGATTCATTTATAATGTGGATGGGTGTGATTTAAAGACTGGGTAGTTCGCTTCGGTTGTTATGATTCAAATGATTTTTAACTGTC
This sequence comes from Sesbania bispinosa, assembly GCA_026901365.1. NCBI lineage: Eukaryota > Viridiplantae > Streptophyta > Magnoliopsida > Fabales > Fabaceae > Sesbania > Sesbania bispinosa. The sequence continues at coordinate 852,299 of QLOH01000151.1, forward strand.
AATTGTTTAGGCTTTGTTTTGTTAGTTAGCCAATGGGATTAAATAACCGTGTTATAGCCATTGTTTAAGACAATTTTAGTTTGGAACTGTTAGTGACTTGGATTTCGAACTTTCTTGAGTACATTCCCCTTAAAGCGCTGACCTTAGAATGTTCATTAGTTGGTGTCATCTGTACTGTCCGGATTTTGTGCTGTTATGCCTGGAGCAGTATCTGTACTTGGACTGCAAGTGAATCTCATTTGAATTTGAATTTTGGCTCCAAAGTTCTTGTGCTTATGCATTGGGGGGGAGATCCCTGTGTTGCTCCAACCTCTATAAATATGAGGTGAATTTTGCTTTGCCTAACCGTGTGAGAAGGCTTTGTGATAATTTGTGAGTTGGTTGGGTTTTGTGAGTTGGTTGAGATTAGTGCGTAGTGTTCAGTGGAACCTATCCGGTTGTTCATAGGCTTGGGGAGTGAAATGGCTGGTCCTTTTGACATGATTAGTTCTATTCACCCAGGGAAAGACTCATGGAGGCTTAGGGTGAGGGTTGTCCGTCTGTGGGAGATGTGTTCTATTGCTGAACCAACAAAGCCATTTGCCATTGACATGTTGTTGGTTGACGTTGAGGTTATGTCCCTCCTCCTAATAATTGTCACTTAACCTTGGAAACTTTTAAGTAGCATTTACTATTAGCTAATACTCTTGCACCCATTGTTTTCATTAAAGTAAATTCTTTGTTGTGCATTTCAGGGTGGAAAGATCCAAGCCTCAATTCGGAAACCTATGATGAAGAAGTTTAAAAACCTCATTGCTGAGGGTGAGGTGTACACAATGTTGACCTTTGCGGTTATAAAAAATGTTGGAAATTACCCCTTTCAGTATGATGTTATTCCAGTTGTTGGATTATCTCTAATGAGTTCTGAGCAGATATCAAAGACCAACGGAGAATCCAACTTCCTAATTGGTTAATCATCTTATTCCTCTCTCAAACTGATGTTTTTTTTTACCATTCTGGTTTATTTAAAATTAACAATGATCTGTATAGTCCATAAAAAATCACATTAGTAGTTCGTTGGTTCATTTAGTTTGTTGGGTAATATTTGATTATCTTCTTCATTGTGTTCCAGATTTTATGGGTATATTAACTGCTGTTTTTGCTGAGAAAGAGGTTGAAACCGATGGGAGGAAGACCAGGATGATGGAAATGGAGCTTGCTGATGACAAGTACGTGACCTTTTTGTGATTGTAAACTATATTTTTCCTCCTGTGCGATTGTTTATCTTAGTTTGTTGTCTCAGTTTTAGTTTTAGTTTTAATTGTTGCATTACTATTCGTTTATCAAATTCCAATTTTTAAAATTGTACACGTAGGGGGAGGATGAGGTGCACAGTGTTTGGGAATTATGTGGACACATTGACAGAGTATGTGGCCTCCGGTGTTTATCCATTACCTGTTTTAGTTGTCCAGCTTTTTAAAGTTAGACTATACAGGGGTTAGTCCTTCTACCCTGACTTTTCAATTAGAAGCTCTTTCATTTTTATCAGGTTCCTAAATTCCTTAACTTTATAATTTGTAGGCAATGTAGTTTTACAGAATGTGAACAACACATCAAGGATCTTGTGGAATCCTGACATTCTTGAGGCTATTGATTTTAGGAATAGGTAAATGTTTATCCTGAATAATGTGTTGTTGTGGTGTGCATTTGGAATTTGGGAATTGCTCTCATGTTTTATGGGTTTTGTTCTTTTGTTTTGATAGTTTGGCTTGTCATGGCATTGACTCTGATGTTGAAATTGGTGTCATTGAGGGGGGGAATCGTGTTGTCCCTCTGTCTGATGAATTCCTTAGATTGTATCCAAGGAAATCTGTCAATGAATTGCGGATGACTGAGGAGGTGATTCATTTAGCTGCTCGTTGTAAATATACTTGCAGTGGTGTTTAAAAGAGTTGTGGTATTTACGTTGTATTTCATAGCATTTGATCATTCTTAATTGCAGGAAGGGATTTTCATAGTTGATGCCACCATTGTTTCGGTAATGAATGAAGAACAATGGTGGTATGGTGCTTGCAAGTGTCACAAGGCAGTTACACCTGACGGAGGTCTTTACTACTATTCGAATTGCGCAACTCATGTTGTTGAAGTTACCCCAAGGTTTTGTGAATTATTTGAACTATTTCCAAAATGCAATATAGTTTTCAGCATTGATTCACTGCTGACTTATGAGTCTAATGTGTGTGCTGTTTTTTATATTTGTCCATGTTGTAGATATAAGTTGAGGGTCGAAGTTTAACATTGGGATGACTCCGCTTCATTTATTCTCTTCGACTCAGACTGTGTTTATTTGATTGGGAAGACTTGCAAGGAACTACTTGCAGAGTCTAGGGTATTATCCACTTATTTCTATTTGAGTGCTAATCACTCAATCATATTTGGAAGTGTTAGTTTTTTGTTCAAGGGTATGTCAAAGTAAATTTAACTTGCTTTATTTATTACATGTTTAAGGGTTTGAAGGCAGGTGAGCATCCACCTGATTTCAGGTGCCTCATTGGCAAGGATTTGCTCTTCAAGGTAGAGAAAACAGCTGAATATGCTTTCAGCTATGATGACACTTTTAAAGTTAAAAAGGTGTGTGATGACAAGGAAATTATTCAGCAATTTAAGAAATCATCAACTGTTGAGACTCCTCTGAAGGTATTCATTTGTTGGCATGGCTTTTCAAAACAATTAATTTGAATATGTATCTTATGGATGTAACTTACTTTAGCTGCAGTCTAAATTTCAGCCCCCTTTTTCCGAGCTTGATACCAACGAAAATTCTCAGAGTCCAAATGAAGGCATGACTGGTAGTGTTGAAGCCATCGGTGAATTGTCTCTAAATTCAGCTGGCTTTAATGATGGATCAACCAGCTCCAGTGTCCATATGTCTCTTCCCAGCAGCTCAAGTGTTGAATGCTCCAACCCCGACCATGATGATGAAGAAGATGATGACATTCCTCTTACTTTCAAACGACGCAAGTTGAAGCCGATTAAGCTAGAGGAAGATTAGAAATGTCTGTTATGAATAAAAGTTATGTTGTTTGGATCTTTTTGTTTGTGTTGCGTTGTTGTTGTAATTGCCATTAGTTGTGGCCTACCCTCTATCCTTAAGTGATACCCACAGTAGTGGGAATGTAGTCTAAGAACGTACTTAAGCTTTATAAGCATATAAGTAGTCTCCTTTTGTTTGCACGTCTATGCCTGCACATGGTGGCTATTTAATATTAATAATAGTTATTTTAGTTTCGTATTACTCAAACGTGCAATCATTGTTTCCTTTCGTTTTTTGTTTTGATATATTAGCACTGCATTATTTATCCCTTGGATGATAACCAAGTAAGAATAGTAGTTATCCCCAATTTCATTTTGATATATCTATCATCAACTATTCTTTTTTACTATGTAGAAGTTGTCCAGATCTTATAATAGAATTGATTTTCCTTCTTTTGAACTGTGGGTTAAACATTAATTGAAATGTCTAACATATTATTAACGTCTCTGTGGTACGAATGAAACAATTGTTTATTGTGGCTATTTTGTTTTCTAAAGTTTGTTTTCTTTCCATATAATAGATAAATACTTCAATATTATTAAATTTTATTATTAACTGTTAAATTAGTTGTTTTATCATATAGGAACAAAAATATGCAATAATTGGAGTTTATTCACTAACTAATGTAATCAACCCCATAAGAAATCAGGTTTTTTTAACAAGTGTTTTATTTTATCTCAATTCTTTTCCAACACCATCAGGTAAATGATTTTTTCCTTTATTTAATGGTATTGAAAGTCCATAGTATTGATTATGTGATTCCATGAATGTCAATCCACATTACCCACCCATTTCTCTTTGATTGGTGGAAACAGAATTTGGGCTCATAACATGTTTTGAAAAACCCATCGTTTTTAAACACATGTATCATTGGGCCGATTGTGGGTCCGTGTTGGTTAGTTGATATCCTCACAATTCATTTGATAATTTTCTCAATTCGGGTCGTGGGTGAGGTTTGAGAGGGCACCGCGGGCAGTGCTCTGCACAACGTGGTAGGGTTTGGTTTAGGGCCTCCTTAGTTTTGATTTACATTAAATCCGAAAATAATCATGGTTACATGTCAATGATCTAAAGCTTCTTGGTTGTAGATACATGTGAAGCAACTTGGTGGTGACATGCAACTCAAATTTTACGATGTGGCACTCAATGGAAGCTGCAGGGGATGAATTGTGCGAGGATCTCCATGTACCCGACATTCCTGAAGCATAAGTTTCGCGTAATGGCATTTGCATGTCTGATAAATGCACCTCATTCTGTCATTTACCTTTTAGCCCTTAATTCCCCTATCAATTGTATCTGATTACTGAGATTTTGCATCTGTTTAGTCATTCTATGGGTCTCTTAGTTTTGATAAGGGCACTATTTATAACCCTAAATAACTTTGAAAGAGACCTATCCCTGTTTGTTTCTGACTCTGCCCTAGGGGTCATAATGTTCCTCTTGGTTCTGATCACACCCCGACACGTGCATCTGTAAGAACTTAAAAATACTATTATGATTAGTTTTGTTAGTATTGATAGCATTGCAACTCATCATAGATTTGTAAATGAATTTTTAATTCATCAACGTGTGTTTTTTTTGTATATATGTATCAATTTTAAGCAAGATTCTCTTTCTACAATGGAAATTTGTCTTACATGAACCTCATATAATTTGAAACGGGTAAGGCCTTTGCTCTGTTCATATGTCAGAGGGTAGGTCAAAAAACACTGTGTGACAACACAAGTCCCAAGGCTTCTAAACTACAGCAGGACAAGTCCCCTTAGTCCTGCCGAGCAATTATCCCTGTTTACTCAATCTCTTTGTGTACTATAACAACAAAATTTTATTTGTTTTTTTTTCACTTTTTATGAAATTTCATTTATATTTAATTCTATAAAGGTGAAAAATTAGTTGGTGTTGACAGATTTAATAGGATTCACCGAAGGAAGTTTTCATGGTTAACTCTGTTGAATTCCTATAAGTAGTTGTCTTTTTTAAAGTGGTAAGTCCTGTTGTTGTTTTGTTTGGGAGTAAGTATTGCTAAATAGTGGTCTTACGCAAACCAGTGAGTATGACTAGCTCCACGGCTGACATTCCATCTGTTGTCCACAATATTAAAGATATTACTATTGGTTCAGATTCTTGGAACCTTAAGGTTAAGGTTCTGCGTGTATGGAGTCTGCCTGATGCATATAACCTAGCGGATTTTGCTTGCCTTGAGATGATTTTTATAGATGGCGAGGTATGGATTTGGCTGGAAGGAGCTATATTATGAGGTTTACTTGAAATATGTAAATGTAATAGATATCTTAAGGAATCTACATTTCCATTGGCCTTTATCCAATTTTCAAAAAATCATATAGTTTAATATATTTTAGTCTGCAAATGTGTTTTGCAAGTAGTGCCTTCTTCTTTGGATAGTTTACGTTCCTAATAAAATTTTTTACATGTTCTATGTCTAAGGTACGAGGATTGAAGCCTCCCTTCCAACATATCTCATGAAGAGTTATAGCATCGACATAGTAGAGAAGAGGCTTTACCATTTTAATACTTTCTCTGTTGTTCCCAATACTGGTCCTTACAAGGCAACGACCCACAAGTACAAGTTGGTTTTTGTTAAGGAGACTAAGATATCACTGGCTGGGCCGTTCTTCATACCCGTGTCCACATTGAATGTGAAAACGGCTGAAGAGCTTCTAAGTAAAGGGGATGAAATAGACTACGCGTTTGGTAAGACTTTATTTATTGATGAGTAGTTTCACACCTCATTTATGTGGTTTATGAAAATGATGTCTGAGCATTTGCCCTCAAGTTTTTATTCATAAAGTTGTGCTCTTTTTTATTTAGATTTTGTTGGGCTCTTAACTGCTGCCTCAGATGAGCAGAAATTTTATAAGTTTGGTGCATTTAAGAGATACATTTGCCTAGAGGTTACAGACCATACGTAAGTTATTTGTTTGTCTCTTTTATTATTTGAGTTTTGTCATTTCCTATTATAGAATTTCTTGGTTCATGTTAGAAAACTGTCATTTCAATTGCTTATCATATCCAGGGCTAAGATGGAATGCGTGTTGTATGATGAGTATGTTGACCTAATCCAAAAGTATTTTACTGTTAATGGAAGGTCAAGGGCTATAGTACTTCTCCAATTTGTTAAGTTAAGCCCTGTTGGGGGTGTTTACTTTGGTAAATAATCTTACATAATTATGTTTTTTATTTGTCTTCAGCAGCTCATGCTTATGTTGTATGTTTTATTATTTTTCTATTTTGAACTCATCTATTTAATTCAATGCCTATCCCCTTGACAAGCATAATGGACTTTTCATACAGATGAGACTGTTATCCAAAATATGTTTAGTGCAACAAGGGTTTTTTTCAACCCTATGCTTGCAGAGGTCATGGACTTTATGAAGAGGTCAGTTTCCTTGAAATCGGTGTTCCTTATTTTTTTTACTGTCCATAAGTTGCTTCCACTCAAATCCTTAAGTTTTTTTATTTAAAGTTTACCTCAACCTTGCTTTCATTATGTAGTGCTGCATTGCTTGGGATTGATCTGGATGGCCGTATTGCCTTCCTTAATAGGATTGCACCAACTACTTCCATGCATGATGATTTCCTCATATTGCATCCGCCTAAAAAAATACATGATCTGCAAGTTGTTACTGAGGTATTACTGATTCTTACTGGTATTGGTTTTAAGACACAATTTTGTTCTTCAAGTATATGATCTAAGTAATGCATGTGTTTTCCTTAATAATTTTCAGTCCTTCATGTGCATAATATGGGCTAAGGTTGTCAAAGTTATTAATGAAGGAAGGTGGTGGTACCTTCAATGCAAGTGCAGAAAGCCCGTGGCTCCTAAAAATGGAATATACCACTGTACCCGTTGCTGCAGGAATGTTGTAAACGTTATTCCTAGGCAAGGACATTCCTTAGGAATTCATTATATTAAATGTTTTAGTTTAAAATTAGTTATTTTGTGAGTCATACAGTTGTATTTATATATATGTAGGGTCATAAATTTAAATAGCTATTAGGTTGTGAATTAAACTTTAAGCTATGCGTTCCACACGCAGGTATAGGGTCCAAGTTGAAGTTTATGACTTCAATGATTCTGCCTACCTTAATTTAGATGATAGCGACGTAGAACTAATTTTGAAGAAGTCGTGCAAGGAACTATTGCATGAAGTAGAGGTTTGTGTTCTCAGTTGGATTGTGTTATTTGCCTTATATACCATTGGTATATTAGCTCATGTTTTCAAATGCATTGTTTGTCAGTAATGGTTATTAACATTGTTTCTCAGGATCCCCTGAGTCGTGAGGTACCCACTCTGATTAAAAACTTAGTTGGCAAGCAGATGTTGTTCAAGGTTCTGAAGATATCAGCATCTGATGGGTATGGTGATGATGTTTTCAAGGTTGATAGAATATGTGATGATGTCAACATTGTTGGGAAGTTTTTCAAGGGGGAGGCTTTGTTAATTCCTCAGATGCTTGGTTCACACAATGTATGTGACACAACCATCATACATAAAGAACCTAATTTATTTTTTTCACTGTGTTCTAAATTTTTGTCGGTTCATTCATTGCATAGGGCCTGGTTGAATACAAGTTTAACCCTCTCCTCCGTAGTTGCAAAGCTGCTAAAAAGGCTGGAGACACACGTGCTTGCCCCATTAATGGTGATACTCAATCGTTATCTGGGGCTGGACAATCAGGTTTTGAAACTCACTTGGGACTGAAGAATGTGAGCAGGAGGTTGGATTGTGAGTTTCAGAAAGAACTTACAACTGGGAAGGGGAAGGGGCTGGATAAATGTGGAGTATGAAATAGATTAATGATTAACAGATTAGTAGGTGTTTTTTGGGTGGTTCAATGGTATGGTTATTACATTGACTTTGTTTAGGATGACATGAGGTTGTAGCCTATGCCTGTTGTCTAGGAATGTCAATAGGTAACCATTCTCATTGTGCTTGAAAAAATCTGAATGTATTAGGCTTCTAATTTTGGTCACCTATGTTGTGCCAATTGGTGTTAAATATGTATTTCACATGTATGGACTTATTGGAAGTTATGAGTAAAAGTATTCTACTTTTGTTAACTAAGACAAGCGTATCTAATTGTTTTGGTGTTCTGCACATCATTGTCACCCATTGAGTTTGTATATATGGAGATTTGTATCATGCATTATTAAGTTAATAAATAAGTAACTCTAAAAATACAATTGCCTTATGTAATTGCTTAATGGATCAATCCACAGAATTCATTGTGGAGCTCTGCTGACATAAAAATGCCATTTTGAAAGTACCTTGAAATCTATGTTTAAAGCCAATAGTTGGTTGTGTACCTTCTCAATGTATATTCATTAATAGAAAAGAACATAAATTGAAGATGTTCTAACTGTCTTTCTAATTACTGTCAAGTGAGTTGCATTACAATTTAGTTAAAATGGGGTGATTCAATATTCTCTTTCTCTAATAACCTCTTATGCTTCATCTTACATTTTGTTCCTGACTTAAATGATTGCTAATTCTGTTCCTTATTGCTGATTAATTGTTATTCTCCCTTATCCATTCTATGCTAATTCAGGAAGTCTTATTCTCTCTGATCAATGCTATACTAATTGATAGAATGCATGTTTTACCCCTAATGAACATGCACACTGTTATTTTTAATTAAGTTTTTTTCAGGGTGAGTTATTTTTTTTGTTTGTGCCATTCTTTTTAATTTTTAAAACTCTTCCCTGGATTGTAATCTGACTTCAGCATTCCTGTCAGTATTATATCTCAGTTAAGCATGGAAAAGTGATTAAAAGCATGTGTTCATTTGGTTCTACTTATATTGGGTCTCTACCACGGGGTGTTATAGTTCTATTGGATTATTATAGTTTATGTTTTCAATGTCCACTGTTTACATGATTGATTTTTCAGTAGGTTGTACACTTTGGTTTGGGACTTTGGTCGGCTTTCACGTGTTCCAGAATGCGTGGAACTCATCTATTGGTGGAGCTGGATCCTAGGCCTTCTCCTAAGGTATGGCAGCCCCTTATAGCATCCCTGTCTAAAATCTTTTATTATACTTTTTATTTATTTTACCTTCGGTGTGTGTTAGTCATTGTGAGTAATCAAACAATAATTTATTCCATTACCTTGCAAAAATCCAGAGCCGTTCATTGCAAGGCACTCATTTCTTTGGTATGTATCATTACAAGTTCTCTGTTGTTGTTCATATTGCATCTTTTTTTTCCTGCAGTTTAGGCAAGCAAACAAAAAATGGATTGCATGTATTATTTTTCATAATATACACACCGTGTGTTGGGGTATGAGGGCCTTCTAATTAGTATCTTCCTTTTTTTGTGCTGGTTTAACTGTCTGTGTAGGACCATATAAAAGATTATACCCAAGAAAACTCTTAAAATAGTGTTCATAGCTCATGCGTTTACTAAATCGAAGGAGGGTTCGCATTCCTGGGAGGAAGTTCTTTGGTGTCCTTCCTCAATATGAGGTAATAGCCATGGTTTCAGTTTGAGCTTTTAATTTCCTCAACAATTCTGTTTCTTATGTCCTATTTGTGATTTAACTTTTTTGGGCAGGGCCATATTGCTATTCCTAGGTGGTTTTTCCACTGGTGGGGAGATATGTTAGATGATATTGTTATGTTGAAGGATCCGGTTGGGAATCTTTTCCCAGTTTACATTTGCATTAGGAATGGTCGTGGCTACTTTTGCCTTGGCATTGAAACGCTCAGAGTTGCATATGGCATGGAGTCCATGTTCACAGTGGCCTTTTCGATGCGAAACAGTGGATCATTCAAGATTAGAGTGTTTGGGCCAGATTGCTTGGAGATTGATTATCCTGTTGTTGAAATTTAATTTTAATAGTATGTTAATGTAATTCATCCCAAAGGTAAAGCTAGGTGGTTATCATGAGGAGTGTAGTGTGGTTCGTGATTTGTGTCTTATGTGGACTATATATTAGTTTATGTTTCGATGTTTTCAATAACCTCAGTAATAGCTATTTGCTGGACTTTGTGGTGTAAAATAGTTTAGTTAGTTTAGCCTAAAATAAACTATTGGCACGCTGGGTGCTTTTGGCCAATGATCATTATGTGTTATTTATATATTTTTTTGTTATTACATATTTATTATTGATTGTGCACACTAATTTAGCGGGGATACTTTTGTATCAAACTTGCCTTCTTGAAAAGTTTTTTCTGGATATACTGTTTAATATTAAGATAATGTTAAAACCCCCAAAGTATAAATTCCCTATTAAATCCTTCATTGCATTCAAGTAGGGATAAACTTTTATTAGTAAAAATTGGCAGGCTTTGATAAATCCCTGGGTTGTTAAATATCCTTTGCCAGGTGGATGGGGCTTACAGGCTTGATGTTATCAATTTATTATTAATTTTTTATGTAATTAAGCATGTTTTTGAAGGTGCCAATGGGCCTGATAATTCACGCCTTATGGTTTAGGGGTCAAGTTGGTTAAGGTTATTTGCATTATTAACTTGGCCCAGGCATCAATGCATGGAATGCTTTTTTTTCTCTCACGACATCAAGCAGTAGACAATGGTCCATGTTTTACGGATTTAGGGCAGGAGATCTTTGTGGGCAGCAAATAGCTAAGCAAATAGCTTTAGATATGCCTGACACAACAATCATTAAGTCCCTTTTTGCTGTTGACTTTTCTAATGGGCTTAGTCTTATATACCGCTGACTTGAAACCCATATTTTGTTGGCTGGGTGTCTTTGCTACACTGGGTAGTTTACTGGTTTGGCAAGTGATTTAAAAATTGTTTCATTCCAACCAAGTGTTGAATCTAGGCATTGCATCTGTGTTCATGCAATCTGCCATTGCATGCAAAAATACAAGGTAAGAACCCAATTATATCTTTGAATGTGCTCTAACATTTACATGTCCAGTGAAATTCTATTTTAGAAATTAATTATCGGTTAAAGCAAGTCTTCATATGTGATGCACATCCATATAGCTTTCAAGTATCTCTATACATTTTAGTGTATGTTATTCAACATGTCAAGGATTATCAAATATTTCATTTATCAATTATATAGAATTGTTGAGTGATTTAAGGGATGGACTTAAACTTCCGGGTTGGACGTGTGCAAAAAAGGCCGGCTAGCGATAGCAGACAATGGGGATGTAGTAGACGCAGGGTTGATCATAGTTGAGTGGGCTATTTTATTCTATATTTCTAACATTATCTAATTTAGTAGTTTAGCTTAAATAATTTTTTGGGTATTATGAACCTGTCTGGGAGATTTTTCATACATCTAACTATTTTTGTCATTATTTTTCCATGTAAATAGTTAAACCATGGTCACTTCCTGTCACCAATAGTATAACTGAAGAAAAGTTACAGTCAATCAGTTGGTCGCAAGATACAGGTATGTGATTTTGTTCTTTCCATGATGAAAACCTTATATTGGCCCACATTTGTCTAATATAATAATCTGTTTTTTTATAGTGTCAGTTGGAAAATGAAATATTGTTAAATTTCTTGATGAGGTTTTGGTAGTCATTTAAAGAAATATATGTGCCCTTATTTATTCATGATGGTTAAATATGGTAGTAATTATTTTTAGGTACTGAAATTTTTTATTCTATAACATTGTTGATTTTTTCTGTTCAATATAATATTTATAATATTTAATCATTTTTTGTTGTTGTATTGGATTGTAATCCATAGTTATGGATAGGGTAGAGGGTTGGCTTGGAAGTTCTATAGAATAATCTCAGGACAACATGACTGATTGTGTTGCAGATCATGTTTTATTTGCAGAGAGTGAATGTATAGGTATATATTTGAGATCGGTGTTGGTTTATTTAGTGTATGTAAATCACAAATTGAAATTTTAGTGTTAATGACAGCGTACTGTGATGTTGGCGTAATGAAGATCAAGTGTAGGTTTTGCGATGCTCTTTTCTGGCATGAAGAACGTGCAGAGAAGTATTCGAGGTCTCTTACTCCTGACTTTTCATTGTGTTGTGTGAGGGGGAAGATTTTATTGCCAACTATGCAAAAAGCTTCGGCGTTGTTGTGGAATTTATTCAACAAACATGATCAACGAAGTAAACACTTTTGTGATAACATTCGCTCATATAACAGTATGTTTGCATTTACGTCAATTGGAGGAAGGATTGAAACTGGACTTAATGATGGTAATGCCCCCCCCAGTTTGTTATTAGTGGTCAAAACTATCATCGGATTGGAAGTCTACTACCTATTGAAGGAGACAAGCCAAAGTTTGCTCAACTGTACGTTTATGAAACACAGAATGAGGTTGAAAATAGAACCTCATTTATAAGGTTAGACTTTGTTGCTTGATTTTATCACGCAATGATTATTTTGATATACGTATACAATATTTGATAGTTGTTCCAATTTTTCATCTTTGGTTACCAGCTCAACGGGTAATAGATTGAAGATAGATACGGGGTTGGTGAAGGAATTGGTGGAAATGATTGATAAGCATAATGTCCTTGCTAAGTGTTTCAGGAGAGTCCGAGATGTTTTCAAGTGTGGGCAACAATTGGTTGTCTCCTTACGTTTATTTAAGAGTCGATCATCTGATCCCAGAACTTACAACTTGCCAACAATGGATGAAGTAGCTGGGTTGATTGTCGACGATTTTGATAGTGCTAATTGTGGTAGAGACATCATTGTTCAATCACACAATGGTATTTTACAGAGGATTCATGAAACACATACATCTTACATTCCTTTACAATATCCATTTTTATTCCCGTTTGGTGAGGATGGATACCAAGAGAATATATCTTTTCGTGGTGGTGGTACTAACTATGCAATTGGTTGTAGGAAACGTGTCTCACTTCGGGAGTTTGTTTCCTTTAGAATTCATGAGCGTCCAAGCGAAGACAGTGTTATTCTCATTAGTCGCAGGTTATTCCAACAATTTGTTGTGGATTGATACTCAATGATTGAAACACAAAGATTATCATTTATTAGGAATAGCCAAGATTCAATTCGCAAGGATTTCTTATCCGGTGTTCAAGAAGCTGTTGATCGTGGTGATGTGGATCCATCAAGGATTGGCTCAAGAATAGTGGTGCCCTCATCATTCACTGGTGGTAGGCAGTATATGTTTATCAATTGTCAGGATGCGATGGCCATATGCAGACATTTTGGATATCCAGATTTATTTTTTACTGTTACATGCAACCCTAAATGGCCAGAAATAGAGCGACATATAAGTGCAAGGGGTTTGAGTGCGTATTATCGGCCAGATATTACGTGTCGAGTTTTCCGAATCAAACTTGATCAACTAATGTTTGATTTCAAAAAAGGTGAATTTTTTGGAAAAGTCAATGCAGGTGTGTCAGAAAACAATTGCAATTTATTCAAATATGAGCTTTCTATCAATTGTTTTCATGTGCTACATTTCATGATGCATTTGCATTTGATTGTAATCTTGTCTTCAATGTTTTTTTGCATCGTAGGTATGTATACAATTGAGTTTCAGAAACGTGGTTTACCACATGCTCACATATTATTATGGTTAGATTCAGCTGATAAGTTAGATAGTGTTGATGTAATTGATTCCGTAATTTGTGCTGAGTTCCCAGACCCCCAAAGATATCCGAAACTATTTGACGTGGTATCTACTTTTACGGTTCATGAGCCATGTGGTTATACTCGAAAGGAATCCCCTTGTATGAAGAATGGAAGATGCTCAAAGTATTATCCCAAGAAATTTGTTGATCAAACATCATTTGACTCGGATGGGTATCCTATATACAGGCGAAGAGATTTTGGGACGTCTATTACAAGAAAAGGCATTAAACTTGATAACAGATTTGTTGTGCCTTATAATCCAAAGCTTTTGATGAAGTTCCAAGCTCATATCAATATTGAGTACTGTAACAAGTCAAACTCTATTAAGTATTTATTCAAGTATGTTAACAAAGGGGTTGATAGAGTGACTCTTTCGATGAGCGTTGGGGATAATGAAAGTTCAGATGTTGAATGTGTTGATGAGATCCAACAATATTATGATTGTAGGTATTTATCCCCTTGTGAATCTGTATGGAGGATTTTCAAGTTTGATATACACCACAGATGGCCCCCCGTGCAGAGATTGAATTTCCATCTCCCTCAACAACAGATGGTTCTATTTAATGATTGTGATCGCATTGATAATGTACTTACACGGTCAAAGGAGAAAAAAACGTCTTTTCTTGCTTGGATGGAAGCCAATTCTAAATTTGATATTGAGAAAAATCTAACCTACAGAGAGTTTCCTTCAAAGTTTATTTATGATGTTGGACTTCAAGAATGGAGACCACGCAAGAGAGGTTTCTCAATTGGAAGGGTTAATTTTGCACCTCCAGGCTCTGGGGAGGTGTACTACTTGCGGTTGTTGTTGAATGTCCAACGAGGAAGTACCGGCTATGAGAGTCTCCGGACTGTGGATGGCTTCATACACCCAACATTTCGCGATGCTTGCAATGCACTTGGGTTGTTAACAGATGATCAAGAATTTGTTGATGGTATCATTGAAACATCAGTTTTGGCATCAGGGACTTACTTGAGGCGATTGTTTGTGAATTTGTTATTATCTAATTCAATGTCAAAACCTGGTGATGTTTGGGAGAAGACTTGGAGTGTATTAGCAGATGGAATACTTTATGAGAAGAGGAAGGAAATGAATTGTCCAGGTATGATCTTATTTTTTTAATTTAGTTATATTTACATTAGTAGAAATGAGTTTTATTTTTTTCATGTCGAATCAGATCTACAGATAGACGACAAGACTTTGCAATCGATGTGTTTGCTTCAGATTGAGAAGTTGTTATTGACAAATGGGAAGTCATTTAAAGACTTCGACACAATGTCGTATCCTGCTTCTGATCAACTTAATGAGTTTGGTAATATCTTGATATTTAATGAATTATACCATGATGTTGTTGAGATGGCTGAGAAGCATGTAGAACATGTCCAGAGATTGAATTCTGACCAGAGGGTTGTGTATGATGAGGTCTTATCAGCTGTTAATGGTGGTGATGGTGGGTTCTTCTTTATATATGGTCATGGTGGAACTGGAAAAACGTTCCTATGGAATACATTGACATATCGATTGAGGTCTGAGAAAAGGATAGTTTTGAATGTGGCCAGTAGTGAGATTGCCTCTTTACTTCTCCCTGGTGGGCGAACAACACATTCACAGTTTGCTATCCCATTGTCTTTGAATGAAGACTCATGTTGTGGAATTAAGCAAGGTAGTCCCAAGGATGAATTGCTCTAAAATTGTAGTCTCATAATTTGGGACAAAGCTCCGATGGTTAGTAAATGGGCATTTGAAGCACTTGATAGGACAATGAAGGACATAATGAGATTCAAAGTTCCAGGAAGCATGGCTAAACCATTTGGTGGGAAAGTTGTAGTTCTTGGTGGTGATTTCCGACAAATTTTGCCTGTTATACCACGTGCTACTAGAGCTTATATTGTCATGGCAACATTAAATTCTTCAATACTTTGGCAATTCTGTAAGGTTTTGCGGTTGAATCAGAACATGCGTCTAAACAACAATCAGGATGTTAATTGTGATTTGGAGGTTAAAGAGTTTGCAGAATGGATACTTAACCTAGGTGATGGTAAGTTGGGTGAACACAATGATGGTGAGGCTAATGTTGAGATTCCGGATGATCTGTTGCTTTCTTCTTTAACTAATCCAGTTGCTGACATTGTGTCATTCATATATCCTGATATAGTAGCCAATTCCAGCTCTGTCGGATTCTTTCAGGATAGGGCTATTCTTGCTCCTACATTAGAAATTGTTGATGAAGTCAACCAATATGTGATGTTGTTATTCCCTGGTGAAGAGAGGGTGTACCTTAGTTCAGATACTGTATGGAAATTCGATGACGAAGTTGGGGTACAACCAGATTGGTTGACAACAGAATTCCTCAATGATATTAAATGCTCTGGTTTCCCAGATCATAGGTTGGTATTAAAGATTGGCATTCCTATCATGCTAATGCGCAACTTAGATATATCTGCAGGGTTGTGCAATGGGACTAGGCTGATTGTTGAGGATCTTGGTGTAAATGTTATTGGTGCAAGAGTTGTTACAGGTACCCACGTTGGAACCGAAGTTTATATTCCAAGAATGAATCTAATACCATCGGATGGGATGAATCCATTGCGATTTCAGAGACGTCAATTCCCTCTTTGTGTATCCTTTGCCATGACAATCAACAAAAGTCAAGGCCAGACATTGTCCCATGTTGGTGTGTTTCTTCCACGACCTGTTTTCTCACATGGAAAACTGTACGTTGCTGTGTCTCGGGTGAAGTTTAAAAGTGGGCTAAAGATATTGATATATGATGATAATAGTAAGTTGGGCAAGTGTACTAAGAATATAGTCTTCAAAGAGGTTTTCCAAAGGATATGACGATCCAAGATGTTGTATTGTTTAATTTTCCACTGTTGTCATGACTTTATTGCACAATGCTTATTCTAATGTTATTTTCATTGAATTTTGACGTTGTCTATATCTGCTTGCAAATAAGTTGATATGTTACAAGACATTGATAGCCTAATTTAAATCTTGATATTTTAACAAGCACCCGTGCATTTGCACGGGTTTTATATCCAAATAATACAACAAATATAAAGACTTTACATTCTCTTCATTGCACACAGAGTCTTTTAATATCAAGCAGTTTCAAATAAAATCATTATCCAAAATTTCATACTAGCTAGCATAAAAAATAAGTTACTACCAACGGGGGTTGGTTCAAGTGGTACATGCTTGATTCCCCTTAAGCAAGGTCTCGGGTTCGAGTCTTGTGGATGGAAAAAAATCCCCGCTGGGAGAGCTAGCCCCACCATGATGTGGATATTCCCGGCTCGAACAGGATTGCCTCTCGTGGAGGATACCTGTGGTTAAACCAAAAAAATAAAAAAACAAGTTACTGTTTTGCACGGAAAAAATGAAAACCTCTTTATTCTCAACCATTTGATGAGCCAGCTGAGGATAAAACTAAAAACTTTACAGGTATCGAATTCATATAACATAAAAACATACAACGACCCAGTTTGGATACATTTCTGCAGAAAAACTTTTAGAAGATAGAAATAGAATATATCAAATAGCTTAATTAATGAATTTAACTTCTTCATAAGTTGAAATTAGTTATTTATGGAGAAGTCAAAGGGGAGAGCTTTTGGAGTAGGTGAGTTGCAAAAACTAATTTCAACTTATGGAGAAGTTAAATGGATTTGACCTTTTTAATTCATTCTATTTTTCTCCAACTAGAAGTACTTATGCAGAAATTTCATCCAAACTAACCCAACATTTCATACAACACACTTTTTTCTTTATCTTTTTCCATCACATGTCCATCACATCCCACATTTCTCTCTTTCTCTCACATTGTTGTAAGGTTATACAATTTACATTTCTTATAGTTAATTAATAACCTGTTTTGCAGCATTAACAATTCAACCTGCTGTAACATTACATACTTCATTATACCACCAAATATTTTAAATGGCGTATAAAGACAGCAGTCAGTCAGTATTTAATTGTCCCAACAATCCGTTATATGTTATTGCATTAATAATAAATAATAACATCATATATAATAATATTATGGAGATTATTCAGCAACAATTAAATTAATGATGATTTGTAACATCATCTTTCTGGAGAAAAAGTCAGGTTGATGCTCCAGCAGATTACAAAATGATTTGATAAAGGATAATAGGAGCAATTAGCTTGATAATCATAGTGGAGCTAAGACCAAAAGCACAACAGGAGCCTGACTTTAAATCACTCATAGGACCTACATCTAGAAAATTATTAGCAGGAGTACCCCATATAACTTAATGATATCCATTGTGTCCATTGCTAACCCTGCTAACCCCATTAACCATAAAGCTAGCCAGAGCCGGCCCAACATATATGTAGGCCTAAAGTAAATTAAATTTGGAGGCCTAATTCTAAGAGATAGAGACTTGAAATGACATTTTTTTAGAAAAAATGAGTCTATTTTTAACAAAAGAAACTTATATTAAATTAAAACTTTTATTTTTTATAGGAAAAAACTTATTTTTAATTTGATATAAATATTTTATTAAATTTTGGGTAAAATATGTTTTTTAATCCTTATAAATTTAAGCATATTTGAATTTGGTTCTCATAATTTAAAACCATGTGTTGTGTTTATCTTTTCTTAAACACTACTCATTGAGGTAATTAATTGTCTTTATACTTATATATTTTTATTTGATGCCGGAAAAAATGCAAGAAGATAAACATAACAAAATGAACACCGAAAAAAATGCAAGATAAACATAGCAAGATAATTCTAACGAATAGAAAATCAACTAAATATACTTCACAATACCATAATATCCCAAGTATTAGACACATAAAGTAAACATGAAAATCTTCCTCATTGTTTGGAATCATAGACCATGAAAACAACAAACTTAAAAACCAACATCCTAAATACTTAAAACTGCAAATCTCCAACAAACAGCAAGTCAAATGCGATCTTCAACCGCAGACATAGTTTCGATATTATCATCTGAATAAAATCTAATCTTATCCACAGCCTTCAAATTCTTTCCCCGAATAAAGTTGTACCATCCACCGGATAGGTGCCGCTTAGTTGGTCGTTTTTTAGACTTTAGCAACTTGCATGGAATAAA
This sequence comes from Sesbania bispinosa, assembly GCA_026901365.1. Classification (NCBI taxonomy): domain Eukaryota; kingdom Viridiplantae; phylum Streptophyta; class Magnoliopsida; order Fabales; family Fabaceae; genus Sesbania; species Sesbania bispinosa. The sequence continues at coordinate 871,059 of QLOH01000151.1, forward strand.
TTGATGTTCCTCATCTATAACAGCCACAATTTCCTGATTCTTGTCCAACATGTCCCTCACAATCCTAGCAGGTATGAGCTGCAACATTTAAGTTTGAACATGTTCAGTTTTGGGCAATAATAAATCTATAACTTTCAAAACCAACCTTATAGTCTAAATAAAAAAATACTAACCAAAGGGTTTTTACCAGATGCAGCTGACTTTGTAAGAGTGACTTCCCACAAAAATATGGGCTCCTCAGGGTCCTCCTCATCCTCCACAGGTTGGACAACAACATCTTCATCCCTTTCCACCCTAGGATAATTAACCTCTAATGTTCCCCTCACTAATCTAATGTCAAACTCACTATTCCCTTTATATGTAAATAACACCCAATAACTCTCATCCAAGTTATAGTGCCTAATGATGTTTTCAACTCCATTAATAAATGCAGCCATATTATACGGAGGAAATGTTTAAAGGTTAGGTTGAAAATGGGAAACCAGAGAGTTTTTTCACATTTAGAAACTGATACTGATAGAGGAACATGAGAGATCGAGAGAAAGCATTTTCGGAGTAGATTATAACACAGATTCGGGAGAAGGCAGATGTATATACACACATTGAAAAGATATGGATTTCCATTGGAAACTGCAATTGATATCTAGGAAATAGGTGTTCATAACTTCTCTCAATGGAACACCAAGAGAGAGCAGTTCCACTGTAATAAATCAGAGTGGAAGTGGAACGGATTTCATATACGGTCAAAATGATACTATGAATCTTCAAATTTTATTATTAATAATATTTAATAATATTAAAAAAACAACCACGGACTCCACACAATTTGAAGTCCGGATGTGAAAAGCCAAAAAAGTATCGCAATTAATGATTACGAATTTTCAATTTTTTATTAATAATATTGAATAAAAATCACGGACTCAACATGTTTGAAGTCCGGATGTGAAAAGAAATAAAATTAAAATTGTGAATGTTTCTTGTGGTTTGAAGTACGGATTTGAAGTGATTAAAAGCTGAAAGTGTAATTGTTATAAGTGACACAGTAACCAAAGAGAGTTTTCAGACTATTCACAGAATTACCATGGTTAAACCGGAAATCAATTTAATATAATATATAACGTACCTCTACACATTAATAACTTCCCTCATATCGGCCGATTTTCCGCAAATAACGAAGTTGAAACAGAAGCGGAAAAAACGGTGAGACGTATGAATGTCATGGTTCCTCGAAATTTTTAATTCATTAATATTATTTTATATATTTAGTTGATAACCTTACCCTTTTTATTATTTTTTACTTATTTCCCATTTTAAATTTCTTGAAGGTATATATATATAACTTTATTATATATTCGATAATATTAATAGATATATTGAAATAATTTATATTACTTATATCTCAAATTTATTTCATATAATATTTTTGGTCTTTGACCAGGAATCTCCCAAAGACATAGTTGTGGGTTTAACCCTCGGGTCGGGTGGTGGTTAGGTAAAACCCTTCCAAAAGTGACGACTCTAGGATTGAAACCCCTGACCTTATTGCAGATAAAGTCCGTCTAGAATCACAGTTCACTTACACTGCGACCAACCGCTGTTTAGTTTTTCATATATATATATAGACATGTACACACAACAATTAATATTTATTTTTTTAAATGTTGTATTATTTAAGTTTAACCATCTTTTATCAATTAAACATGTGTTGATCATTCGAATGTAAACCCCATCCATCAAGGATGGAAAAATTATTCCCAAAAAAATTGCCTCATGTAAAAAAAACAAAAATCTTGTCATCATCCCTTAAAAAATACATTTAAAGGATAGATAATTGAGTATTTTAGGCACCCCTTGGCATTCATGTAATATCTATGAGCTTATAAGGGCATTTGATGACAACATCCAGTATAAATATGAGGCCTCCTTGGTTTTATGTTCATTGTCCTAGCTACTCCTACGTAGCCCAGTGAGTGAGAGAGGGTGGCTTCCCTTTCACACCTTTTCTCCTCACTCTAAAATAGGGTGATCACTAGACCACTCAAGACACATATTCCAGCAACAACCTTTATTTCATCGTCCTTCTCTCCAGCCCCTGCGTCAACCATTTCATTTTCAGCCATTTTGACTACGTACAGACCCATTTAGATAATTTTCCATTGCACGTTACTTTTTTTCGCTCAAATTTATTTTTTAAAAAAAAAACTTTAAATTTTTATCATAATTATTTTTATTTGTTTTACTAAAAATGACGGTGACATTGCATGCAGGTTAGAGAAGCATGAGTACCAAAACAATGCGCCCTCCTCCACCTCGCCGTGTGTCCACTTCCACTGGCAACAGTAGCGGCTCTAAGCGTAAGGAGAAAGTTGATGGCGGTTTCAAAAGGCCCACCGCAGTCCCAACGGCCGAATTGTTCCAGCCGGATAAGCAGAAAGCCGAGCCGGAGCCCAAAAAAAATGGGTCGAAGCCGGTGATGACGTGCACCAACAAGAAGTTGCTTGCGGGGTATCTGGCCCACGAATTCCTCACGAAAGGGACTCTGTTGGGCCAAAGGTGGGGCCGGTTACCGAGCCCAAGAGGGGAGCCGCTGCAGGACAAGTAAGAGAGGTACGCAGGGCTAACACAGGTGCTGAAGACGGATGAGGTCCAGATTTCGGGTATTGTGAACCTGACCCAATTGGCCCACTTCTTACGCTTGTCGTGATCTATAAAGTTTCTTTCGTAGACTCCCTGAGAACTACCGTGGGGCCTATCCCTTTTGTCCCATCGGAGAAAATTAAACCTTCTGTTACTTTAAAAAAAATCGACCAAAAAATAAAATAAAATAAGATTATTTTCTTTATTCTTTTTTTCTTGAGCGTTCTCAACTCTGCGTTTGTGTCTCTGCTTATTATGCAAGAGCTTGTACACATATTAATGTCTGTTTAGTTTAGTATTGAAACTGATCAAATACAAATTTGAATTTTTCGATGCAATTAATTTTAGGGATAAAAATGTGAGTTTACTAAATTTCAATACTAAACCAAACATACTCTTAGTGTATGATGAGATTAAAGTTTGCAGACATAAATTTAAACCTTACTTATGTTTGCAAACGTAATTTTGTAAAAACAACATGTAATTACGTTTGTTTAAAAGTGGATACAAACTTACACTTAATCTCATGGTGTTTCGTGACCATGTTTTTGACGCTTTTTAATTATTTATTTAATTAACATTAACATGTGATAAATAATTGGCATCGTTCCACCATTTTAACACAAAATAAATAATGCACGCGAGTTCATTTAATAAATTAAAAATATAACAAAAAAATTAAAACAATTAAAATTATATAATAGTCCTTAATAAGTGTTCTTCTTTTAGGTGATGTCAGAAACCATGAGTCATGAACTAGAAACTCATGTAATGAGGAGATGAGTCTCAGATTTCAAACTGGATTTAGTTGGCTTGACTGATATTCACCATAAAGTCAACATATGAGTTTGTTTCTCCGAAGACATGCTCTAGGTGCATCAATATATATGTGTGTGTAAGAGCTCATAAATTTTATCTATGTTTAGTTTACTTCAGAAGTAACCTAACTCAATTTTAAATCACTTAAAATTATCACATTTAAATTATATCAAAACTTGGATATATATTTGGAGGAGAAGTTGACATTTGACAACATTAATTATAAATGTTTGAGTCAACGTTGAAACCGCCTCCAATGTACATTGGGTTGAATTCAACTATATGTTATTTCTATTATCAAGATATTGCGACTCTATACGTTTGAAACAATAGATACGCTATTAATTGAGTAGCACACACAAATCAATCTCATAAATAACTTGACACTCCCATTATTAAGCGTGTTTAAGACAACTGTCCTAAGTTATTTAATAAAATATTTATCCTAATTAAATATCAAAATATATATTATATATGAAACCAAACAAAATGTTTAATCCAAAGAAGAAAATGCTCTCTGAAGTTTCTCATGTCTACCTTTGAATGCTCTGCTAGCCGCGTGGTTCCATCGGAGATTCCACCGGACAAACCACCTGACAAGCCTCCAACAAAGATATCATTTCGTGATAAAGTTTTGGGAGACAAAGTACCACCTATATATGCAACGTTCAAAATCAGATTTATTAGCTCAAAATTTGGTGAAGATATCATTGGAGGGATGCAATAGACTTCTCCCAATAATTCATGTAGATGACAAAGTTTTCAATGATTTATGTGCACCATGGTATGATGCTTTGATTATTAAAATTTTGGGCAAGTAAGTAGGGTACCGTACAATGCGTGATAGACTTCCTAAATTATGGAAATTAAATGGTGACTTTGAAATCATGGATGTGGATAATGGTTTTTTCATGGTCAAATTTGATCGCACAGAGGATAGAGAGAAGGTCATTGAGGGAGGTTCTTGGATGCTTTTCGATCACTATATGGTTGCATTCGCATGGACACCTGAATTCATTTCTTCTTAAACAAAGGTTCATAAAACTATGGTATGGGTACGTATTCCTTCCCTTAACTTACCTAGGTATGATGAAAGTTTTTTGCTGGCAATGGCTGCAACTATAGGTACTCCAATGAAGGTGGATACTAACACATTACAAGTTGAACGTGGAAGATTTGCACATGTGTGTGTGTGTGTGTGTGTGTGGAGATTGATCTTAATCAACCTGTTGTGGGGAAAGTAAAAATTCTAGATCACTGGTACAAATTAGAGTATGAGGGTTTGCATATCTTGTGCTCAAACTGTGGTTGCTATTGCCATCTGAACAAAGAATGTAGTAAACAACCCAAACAGAATAATGGTGTTAACCAACCAGTGCAACCACCATCAGCGATGGAGCATGGAGGCACGTCAACAGCTGTTCAAACTCCTGCTAATGGTAATAATTTTATTAGTGGTATTTAATTAATTATGATTCTGTAGCACATTCAGGTGAAGAATTTCACGGGGATTGGCTAATCGTTACACTCAAAAAAAGGCCAAACAATAATGGGAAGAAGAATCAGAATATTACTGTTATTCATAAACGGGATAACACCATAAAGAATTCATTTAATGCACTTTCTAATTCCTTGGATTATAATCAAATCAGCAGGGTCCCAGCAGTAATTCAAATCATAACATTAATACTCAGTGGATCAGGAAAAAGAGGCCTCGTGTGGCACCTCCCATCACAATAGACATTGCAAAATTAGTGGCAAATTCAAATAAGGGAAAGGCAAAATTTAAGGCTACCAACATCGGAGAAAAAGATCTCAAATCAGTGCCTAATTCAACACAAGATCAACATATATCCATTCCGGAAACACCTCAAGATAATTCAAAGGCAAACGTTACAAGTACCTGCAAAAACAACTCAAATATTCTTTTAGAGCAAGGATCTCTCCTAGGAAAACTCAAATTAAATTCTAACCTTCCTCATGATCGTATCATATTGGAAGGTGAAAATAAACCTCCAAATGATCTAATGATCATTCTGATGTTGATGATGAAATTGATATGGAGGAGAGCTCAGATGATGAGATAGATGCAGATTTTGTGCAGGAATCTCCTATAAATATGGAAATTTAAATTCCGATGTATCCTTTCGCATCTATTTTTTATTCCTATTAATATTATGCCTTCAATGTATTCTGAATTTCAGGATTTCTCATTGCTAGCTTGGAACATAAGGGGAGTTGGCAACAAAAATAGTCATTGGCATTTATAGGACCTTATGAGGAAGTATAATCCTGACATTATTTTTTGCATGGAAACTCATATCCAATTCTCTAAAACTAAAGCTTTCTGACTCAGGTGTGGGTACATCTCAGTCTCTATTGTTGAGGCTATTGGTCATTCTGGAGGTCTTTGGGCACTCAAGAAAAATAATTTAACCTGTTCTATTTATGCATTAGGCACTTCTCTTCATTCCATCACTCTTTCAATCTCTAAAGGCTCTCAACAGTGGGTCTGCATTGGTATTTATGCCAGCCCTACCCCTACTAATAGAACTACTTTTTTGGGAATATCTAAAAAACTTAAGAGATCTTATAAATCACCCTTGGCTTTTAATTAGTGATTTTAACGAAATCCTTTATGCTCTTGAACAAAATGGGGGAAATTTTATTCCCTCAAGGGTAGAAGCCTTTGCTGACTTGATTGATCATTGCAGGCTCATTAATATTCACACAACAGGTAATAAGTTCACTTGGCAAAGAAGATGTCAAGGAAATAAACTCATTTCTAGAAAGCTAGATCGGGCTATAGGGGATTTAGATTGGCATTTAGCTTTTCAAAATGTTGTTGTTCAGAACCTCTGTAGACTTCACTCAGATCACATCCCAATTCTTCTAGAGTGTAATGGTGGCACATGAATTAGAGGAATTAAACCATTTCATTTTGAGGCAGCTTGGGTTAGTCACCAGAATTACATGAATATTGTCAATCAAGCTTGGTCTCAATCTGATAATGTCATGCAGTCCCTTGATGAGGTAAAAAAGGGATTCAATTACGTTTAATACTAATGTTTTTGGTCATTTGAAAATCAGGAAAATTAAACTAGAAAGAAGAATTCAGGGAGTTCAGAGAAAGCTGGAAATAGTTGACATTGCAGCCTTGTGTTATCTTTAGGATGGTCTTAAAAAAGAATATAACAAAGTCTTGGAACAAGAAGAAATTCACTGGTACCAAAAGTCAAGGGAGGATAGAGTTAAACTTGGGGATAAAAATACCAAGTACTTCCACACCCAAACTATCATCAGAAGGAGAATGAAAAGAACTCAGAGAATTACCCTTCCTAATGGTGAAAGATGTGATGATCCAGAAATTCTTCAAGTGGAAGCTATTAAATTTTTAAAAAATTTATTTATAGCCCAACAACACACCGGGTTTCATATTCTTTTAATACTCTGAATTATCCTATTTAATCTATCGCTGGTGTGGATAAGCTTATGCTTCCCGTAACTAAAGAAGAAGTCTTTGCACCTATTAATTCTATGAAACCTTTAAAATCTCCTGGACTTGATGGTTTCCAAGCTCTTTTCTTTAAACAATATTGGCACATAGTGGGTGATGACCTTTGGAAGCTAATACAAGATGCCTTTAATCATGGGTATTTTGATCCCAAACTTACTGAAACCCTAATTGTTCTTATTCCTAAAGTTGACCCTCCTAATAGCTTTAAGGATTTTGGACCTATAAGCCTTTGCAATGTTGTTTATAAAATTTTAACTAAAGTCATTGTTCAAAGAATAAGACCTTTCATTGATGAACTTATTGGCCCTTTACAGAGTGCCTTTATTTCAGATAGAGGCACTTCTGAAAATGCTATTATTCTTCAAGAAATTCTACATTACATGTATAAATCTAAAAAGAAAAAAGGTGACCTTGTTTTTAAACTTTACCTAGAGAAAGTCTATGATAGGGTTGATTGGAACTTCCTATATCAAACCCTTATTCTTTTCGGATTTCCTCATACTATTGTCAATTTAATTATGTTTTGTGTCAAATCCCCTTCTTTGCCCTTACTTTTGAATGGGAACAAACTTCTTGCATTTACCCCTACAAGAGGTCTTAGACAAGGTGACCCTCTTTCACCTTATTTGTTAGTTATGATTAATGTAAAGACTTGCATTGAAAATCAATGAATCTATTGAGATGGGTAATTGGCATCATTTGAAAAATTCTAAAGATAGACCTACAATTTCTCACCTTTTCTTTGCAGATGACACTCCTTTTTGTCAAAGGTAAGTCTTCTCAGGTAAGGATCATGAATGATATTCTAACTTCCTTTCGTCAAGCTTCAGGTTTAAAAGTCAACATTCACAAATCTAGAGCTTTCACCTTTAAGGGAGTTTCAACTGTCAAAAAAGACAAATTCTCATCCATCTCTGACATCCATTTCACAAATGATCTAGGTAAATACTTGGGTTTTCTTGTCAAGCCTGGTAAGCGTGTTAACTATGATTATAATTTCATTATTGATAGCATTACTAATAAACTTGCTTTTTGGAAGAAAAGTATGCTCAATAAAGTTGGGAAATTAACCCTTGTTAAATTTGTTTTAACAACCATTCCATTATATCCTATGCAAATTCAATGGTTGCCTGGTATGATTTGTAATAGGATTGATAGTGTAGCTAGAAAATTTCTTTAGAGTAACAATGATAGTCGTGGGTTTCACCCCATCAGCTGGAATAAAGTTACTAGACCCAAAAATGAGGGTGGTTTAGCTATAAGATCAACTAGAAATCAAAATATTTCCATCATACGTAAATTAGTTTGGGACATGACCAATAATAAAGATAAACTTTGGGTTAAGATTTTACATGATAGGTATGATATCCGAAATTCTTTTCTCATTAGTCCTAATAGTACAGGGTCCCATGTTTGGCGATCTATGTCTAAAGCTAAAGATAAAATCAAGTCTGGGTATGAGTTTCGCATAGGAAACGGGTCAAGTTCCTTCTATGATGAACCTTGGCTGAATGGGGAAAGAATTTGCAATCTATTTGATTATGTTAACTTCCAAGACATTAATCTCAACATTAAAGATATATGTCAAGAAGATCATTGGAAATTTGATCAAATTGCAACTATAATTCCTTATCATGTCAAAACAAATACTCAGCAAAAAATGATTCATCTTAATGACAATATCAATGATAACTTAATTTGTCAATCATCTCCAAGTGGCAAATATACAGCAATAACAGGTTACAATTGGTTTAACAAGAATGACAACAACACAATTCAATAAGAAGCTAACTGGAATTGGATTTGGAAACTTACCATACCATGGAAGATTAAATTCTTCCTTTGGCAGTTCTGGCATCAAGCTTTACCTGTGAATGAATTTCGTGTAGCACGCAGGTTAAGTACATCCAATACTTGTGCTTGTTGTAATGAACATTCTGAGTCTCTCGTTCATTGTTTCAGGGACTACAGGCTGGTAGAGGCTTTCTGGAGAACACTTGGGGTGTAAATTACTCAATCAATTTCTACAGAGGTTTTTAGGCATTGGATCTATTCGAATTGTATCAGCAACCCTCTCCTGTTTCCAGCAATTTTGTGGTGTATTTGGCTCGTCCGTAATCAAACTGCAATTGGAGGGTCAGAGTATCCTTCAACCTCTCAAATGCTTCAAATTGTCCGCAATCAAACTTAGACATTCACTCTACCTTCTTCGTAAATCCTTCCATCCATTCCAGAGAGCGACTGGTCTCGTGAATTCCACCCAATGGCGACTTCATTTCGCTAAATAGCGATGGTAACAGCTTCGGGAGTCTTGGTCAATATGGTTTTGGTGGCATCTTTTGCGACACAGAGGGATATTGGATCCTGGGTTACCATGGAAACTTAGGGATTTCAGATAACATTATTGTTGAGCTTTAAGGGATTTTACAAGGTTTACGGATTGCTTGGGATAAACATTTTACAATTATTATTTGCCACACAGATTCCACTCATGCATGCAATTCATTTGATCAAGGAAGAAGACATTACCTTTCATAAGAGCGCTTCAATCATTTCCGAAATCACGGAGCTGCTTCACAGAGATTGGGATGTTTCTCTCCATCACATCCTTAGAGAAGGAAACATGTGCGCAGATCACCTAGCCAAGATGGAAGCTCACAACATTCAGCCACTCAAGCTGCTTCAAGAATCTATTCCAGATATGTCATTTTGATTCTGGGGGACGCTGTTGGAGTGCATCATATTAGGCGCTAATTCCCTTCTGTAGTTTAGTTTTTTTCCTTTTTTCTGCCTTTTCTTTTCCCTATGTATACCAAAAAAAACAAACAATGACTGGTATTGGAAGTGTACAATGACTCTAATCGGATTTTACATAAGGTTAGAAGTGTACTGTAAACCCACAATTATGTTTGAAATCGGTTGCGGTTTATAACGGGTAAAAATTTGGTTGAAATCGGTTTATAATGGTCGGTTTCGGATGAAGAAAAATTATTTCAGCGAAAACCGACCCGTCCGAAATACATTTGTGCTTCCACATTTTTTTTATAATTTTTATTTTGATGGGAAAATCATTCCACTTTTTTCAAAACGTGAGCACAATCAATAAATGATGTAAGCTTGTGTTAAAGCCTATTAGCCTAGGCATGATAACTCTGCACCCTTTCAAATTCCAAGAATCATACTTATTATCTCTTCTCTTTTAATTTAATCATTTTTCCTCTCTTCCCGTTCAGAGACTTTTTAACTCTCATCACTTCAACTTCTCATTTCTTCCTTCTTTAATTTATTTTCTTTTTCATATGCTTACAATTAGATTTTCACTCTTTACTCAGAAAGCTTCCACCTTTTTTCAGTTTCATTCTTTACTTTATCCTCACCTTAATTCCATCAATAGGATTTTGGGGTTCGCTGCTTCACATTAATCACAGAAAATGAAAGGTGATGGAGCCACCGTCGGACAGAGTTGCGTGATAGACAACGGCACAACAGCGGTGGCGTCATGGTTCTAATAGTGGTTTGTGGGTTAGTTGGGACTATTCATCTACTTCTTCCTTTCTTTTTTTCTTCCAAAATGTTTAAGACAAAACAATAGTGAGATTATGGGTTAGCTAGGACTCATTAGATTCTTCTTCCTCTCTATTTTTTATTTTCAATGTTTAAATGTGAAGATTTTGATGAAGAGGACAAAAATCCGAGACAACCCACCCGATCAAACCGATGACCCGCACTAACTCCGATCCGAACAAACCGAACAAAGATATGGACGGAATCAGTCCATATATTATACATGGTCGGCTTTTGGCGGTTTGGGTTTTTCTGGCCCGAACCCGACCAAAGCCGACCGACGCCCACCCCTAAATGAGTGAACATCCACCAATCAACTCCTCAATCCTCTGGTCAAGCACCCGGTTGAGATGTCGGTGCATACCCTAGAGATCAATGGTATATTGACCCTTTTTTAGCATACAATATATGTCATGTTAATTATAAAAGGCATTATTATATATATTAATTAATTAACATAATAAAGTCCTTAGAATGGCTTCTCCATGGCTGCAAGATATCAAGTTTGACTTGATAGTGAAATTCTATAGGCTACTTCAGAACGTCATTCTCAAATCATCCCCAGTCAAATATTATTGTGAAAAAGGACAACAATAATAAGTCGAAACTAGTATGTGAGTAGATTGATGACTATGTCTCACTAGTCATGGATATGTGATATCAAATCTTTCACATGGGTGCACATTAGAAGGTTTTAATGGTGTGCCGAATTGACCCACCATGGGAATGCTACATGGATTATTTTAGCGATTCTCATAGTGACAATGGTGTGTGTGGTCTTTTGACTTGATGTGACTACAGTTCCCAACATAAGGAGTTGTATACTTCGGTGCCATCAAATGCCATGCCTAACCCGATGACTATAAATGTGGTTACCGAGTATGCCACAAATCATGTGGAGAGATGTGAGTGACTATATGGGATTTGTCCCTCCCACATAACGGGAGTTATAGCTTGGGCCCCTTGATTGAGTGAGACTACAAAGTGCATGGCCGTGCCCAAATAATATTAGTATGCGATATTAATATTATTTGTTATAAGTCTACTCGGGAAATCAAGAAACCGAGATTGAACTATACAAGGATGACACATTTCATGCCTTGTGTTCAATCTAGATATATGGACAAAGGTACTATACATACATGGTAACATTGGTCACATGTTGGTTATATGTAAAATCATATTGACATTCCTGTTATTTGGGTATATGTCAAATCAGCTTCTCGCTCAAGCGAGAATCCTCTTGAAGATTAGCTGGCATGTAGCAGTCAACTGGGATATCGGGCGATGTAGTTCAATATTCCCAAGATGCTTCGAGCCTCCTTTTCTGTGTGAGGTGGTAACATCTCAAGAATTGGCCACACCTTGTTAGGGTCTACTTTGATTCCCTTTCGCTGACCATGAATCCCAACAACTCGCCAAAGTTAACACTAAATGTACATTTATCCAGATTTAACTTGAGTTTGAACTTTTTGAGTCGCTCAAATAACTTTTGCAAATGAATTACATGAGCTTCTTCATTCTTCGATTTTGCAATCATGTCATCGACATATACTTCAATTTTTCTATGTATCATATGAAGGGAATCAAACATGTGGTCAGGGTGCAGCGGAATAAATGGATTCTCTCCCTTGTTATGATCGTTAATGCGAAAACACGAATTAAGGCATGGAACATAATGACATACCTTTTAAGGATTGCAAACGAGGCAATAGCAGTCACGTCTCTAGAGGTGTCCACGTCAACAGCCGAACTAGGAAACCCTCCTCAACTCTGCTAGTAGTGTTTAGAGAGTAAGAGCGACTACTCGTGTGTCTAGGGGAGTGCATCTCATGCTATATTTACAGAGTCGTGGCTAGGGTTTTACCATCACTCAATTATCCCTAACACATATGTGGGTCTGGCCCATTATTTTATAATTTCTAATCAAATTATAATTCTTATCCTTTCCTAGCGGCTTGTTGTATGCGTGTGACCCAATATGCTTTTAATATTTGGTTATGATATTAAAATAAAACCCTTTTATATTTAATATTATAAATAGTGAGCGGTATCTAGCAATACATCACTACTACCCAAATATTGAGATTATCAACAACTTTGACGAATCCTATTTTATGACAATAATTTATATGATCTGTCCCTTTGTCCAAATATCTAATTGAACACAAGGGCATGGAATGTGTCAACCTTGTATAGTTCAATTTATGTTTTTCTTGATGCCCAAGTAGACTGTACACAAAATAAATATCTCATGTTTATCCTCCTGAGCATGGCCATGCATTTTGCAGTCTAACTTTATCAAGAGGCCTACATATATAACTCCTGTTACATAAGAGGGACAAATCCCATCTAGATCACTCACATTCCTCCACATAATTTATTATATGTCCAAATACCAACTTTATGATCACCTTGTTACGGGCAACGTTTGATGATATTTAAAACACATAATTCCTTATGTAGGAATCATAGTGATTTCAGGTCAAAGGATTTCATATAATATTTATTAATTTAAGAAACATTCATGACACTTATGTAACAATCCATGCAACGTTCTTAAGGTGGGTCGGTCCAGTACATCATTACTCTTAATGTGTACCTATGTGAGCACATGATATCTCATATCCATGATCCGTCAGATGTGATCATCAACGAACTCACGTACTAGTCTAAAGGCATCTTTTGTCCTAAGATGGTACTTGATCAGGGACTAATTTTAAGAATAGTTCTTCATAAGATCTCATGATCAAGTCATCTACTTGATTTCTTATGAAGTTTAAGCTTACTATTCTAAGGTCAATAAGTACATTCTAAAAGAATTAATAAATGAATTGCCTTTAAAAAATAATAATATGATATAAGTGATGGATGTTAAAAAAACATATAGGTCTCTAGTGCATACATGCACTATCATATCTTGGAAAAGAGTCACTGTCGCTCTTTGATATGTTGCCCCAACATTTTTCAACCTGAAAGGCATAACTTTGTAGCAAAAGGTGCCCTAGGGAGTGATAAATGTGGTTTTCTCTTGGTCTTCTTCAACCATCTTAATTTGGCTGTATCCTGAGAAACCATCTATAAATAAAAGAATGAATGTTGGGTGTCTATCAGCACATTGATATGAGGCGGTGGGAAATCATCTTTAGGGCTGGTTACTTGATGTGGTACAAACATTATCACTTTCAAGCGTGTTACTTTCAGATTTGACTTTTTTTATTTGGACAGGAAAAAGGATAAAATAAACAATAATTCAAAAATGGTCAAAGGTTTAGAGAAAGGTAAAGAAGAAAGAGAGATATTTACTGGAAAACTCAAAATGCATTTTATTAATGATAAATGATAAATTGAAAGGAAAAAAAATGTCAGCCCTTATTCAACAAGGAAATATAAAGCCTTGGGCAAAGCAATTGGATCAACGTTACAAAATTACTTGAAATTGGAATTAAAAATCACAAGTAGCTCGATGATTTCCCAATTGGCGAGCTTTACATCTAGTGGACCAACACGAACCCAATTGTCATGCACATCTTCATGAATATGCTCCTCTGCAACAACTATCAGGCTTGAGTACTCAAGTCTGACATTTCGAAAGCTCCCTTTAATATCACAGATATGGACCCCTTCCGTTATGGGCTCTCTATTTTCTAGCCTGGCCAACCTCTTCTCCTCTTTCTCATTAGAAAACCTTTTTATGTCAGCACTTGAGGGTTTGTGGCCTAAGCCAAAATTATCTTATTTACCTACAAAATTGGGCAATTGGCTCACACCCTACTCATATTTACCTAGCCCTTGACCGTACTGATACCCATTCTCCAGCATAACTTTCGCAACCATCATTAAAGCATCTGATGGTTGGGGTTCATCATTAGGCTTTTCATCCTTCACAAAAGTTGCATTTGAAATATAAAGATCTTGGAATGAAGTCTCAAAAGCCTCTTTAGCACCTTCAGTATATGGGTGGAAGAGGGTTTGCTGATTAGCAGATCGTCTTCAGCAGAATTGATAACCGTTTTATTATCGACAATGAATTTCAACTTCTGGTGAAGAGTAGAGGTCAAAACATTCGCCTTATTGATCTAAGATCTTCTCAGAAGGCAACTGTAATTCGGGGTGATATCCATCATTTGAGAGGCTATATCAAAGGTTATAAGGTCGATTTGGAGAGGTGGATTTATTTCCCCAATTACTTCTCTTCAGGAACCATCAAAAGCTCTAACCACCATGGAACTTGGCTTCATCTGTGACCCATTGGGTGGTAGATTTTCAAGTGTCTCTTTAGGATCACATTTAATAAGGATCCATTGTCAACCAACACCATTTCCAAAATGCAATCCATGTATTTCACCGAGATATGTAGAGCTTTGTTTTGATCATCCCCTTCTATTGGTATTTCTTCATCTGTAAAGGTGAGATAATTATTGGAGTAATGTTACCAACTATACCTTCAAATTTCTCGGTAGAAATATTGTGGACCACATGAGCCTCATTTAATATTTTCAACAAGACCTTCATGTGAGGTTCTGAGTGCATCATCAAGGGTAACAATGATATCATGGCTGGGGTTTTGTTCAGTTGGTCGACCACTCTATATTCACTTTGCTTGATAAGTTTTAAGAACTCATAAGTCTCTTCATGAGAAATTGCCTGTTTCAGTTTTTCCTTTTTTTCTTGTTTCTTGAACAGAAAGAGTAGAAGAGGTTTCCTTCCTTCTTCCTTCTTTCTTGTTTTGGCTTTTCCTTTTGACAAAAAGGCTTGTGTGTTCTTAAAACTTATCAAGCAAATTGAATATAGAGTGATCGACCAACTGAACAAAACCCCAGCCAAGATATCATTGCTATCCTTGATGATGCACTCAGAACCTCACAGGAAGGTAGAGAGGGAAGTTTACAGTTGAGTAAAATTGATTCTAGAAATCAATGGTTGAGATGGGTGATGCACATTTTACGAAGCACGTGGGACGGAAGTAATTTAAAATCAATTCTGCGAAACCATGGTTTTGTACGGTAGCAACGGTAAAACAAACATGCTACAAGAAAAACATAACCTTATTCCTTGCTTTTTATTTTTAGGTGCAATTTTGTCTTTCTATAAAAAATCATTTTTCTCTCCTCTCATTTTCTCTCCAACCAAACAAAGGAATGAGAGAAACCTCGTCTTTCTTTTAACCAAACAACACAAAATAATCCACTCTCATTCCCTCCTCTTTTTCTTTATTCTCACTTTCTCTCCTCGAAATAAGAGGATTTTTAGGCCATCTCCAATGGAGCAACTCACATGAGTTGCTACATTGAATAAAATATTTTTTACGTATTTCTATAATATTAAATCATGTTTATAATTTTAAGCAACACAATTAACTTTTTCCTTCAACCCAACAACTTTATAAAATTTCTTAAATAGACCCACTTCACTTTTTATTTTATACATTTTCTATGAATTAAAATAATAAATGACCCTACATTTTTTAAATAAACACGGTATGTGCAGTGAGCTACGGTTGCTTGCTAACCATTCTGCTCCAACGGAAGAAACTCACATATAATTTCTTTTTCTCTCACACATTGATCTCTAGCAACTCTGTTGGAGTTGCCCTTAGGGTGGACCCCTATATTTTGGGTTTATGGTAGACCTTTACTATAAATAGTGAAAATTTAATATTAATATATTTTATTAATTTAAATTTACATTTTATACTAATAAAATGTGAGATTTATGATAAATTCAAGAGAAATGCTATCATTGAGGAACTAAATATAATTTTTTTTATTAAAGTATAAAATTTAATGTTCCACGTATAATTAATATTGTTATTTTCAATAATGCCCTTATGGGCTAAGAGGCTAAGAGCACTCGATAGAGGATCTAAATCCAAAATCTAGGCCGTCCACCGTAAAATTTCCCTGCATACAAGGGCGTGGAGGAGTTTCTCTCCTTGTCTCTTGCCTGATATGGAAAGTGGAATTAATTAATTAATTAATTAATTAATTAATCAATTAATGAATTTAATTAGAGACGGTTGGTGGGTGTTAAGAGGCGGACAATGTAGTTAATGGTCGTTTCATTTCATTGCCAGCTCATGCAAGCCAGGTGGCAAGCAGTTAAGCCTCCCGCCTCCAGTAGGTTAAAAAACAAAAACAAATGCAGAGTGGGACCCGCCATAAAACAAAACGAACTTTCCTCATGCTATTCCGTTCCCTCGAACTCTCTTTGGAAACTGAACTCTTCTCGCTTACGCTTTCCCTTTCCATCCCCACTCACTCAGTTCTCATTCGCTTCCCACTGCAAAACATACCAGTTTCGATTCCCATAAATTATCACGCAGATAACTAAAGTAAAGTTGCTTAAAAAAAGGAAAGAAAACCAAAAAAAGGAAAAGCCGAAGAGGTTAAAGAAGCTTTCAAATACTTTGTTTGATTCAAAGGTGCCTTTGATTGCAGAAATTCCACAATGGCCGTCACTGTTCATGTCCCCTGGCCTTCAACTCTCTGCCTTTCTTTCTCCAAAAACAAAAGGTGATTGCTATTTTCTCTTTTCTCTTTCTTTCCTTTTTTTCTAATTTCAATTCTTCGTTCGTCTCTGTATTTCTGAGTTCCCTACCTAGGGCTCAATCTCAATCTCAATCTCAAACCGTTTCCTCAGCTGAATTCACCAGGAAATTATGTAGGAAAATTTTCTTATTATAATTATTATTTTTATTTAACACTTGCTGAGTCATCGCGTGTCAATGTCAATTTTGTGACGCTACTTCTTTTATTCCTTTTATTGTTTTGATTAATTCTGATAGCGTAATCAGTTATCACAGTCCATCTCCATCTTTATCAGGATTTATTAGTTTCCTATTATGATCAAATTCAAAATTTGAATCTAATAAAATAGGAACTATCCATAACTATCAGTCTATCAAATCAGAAATTTCGGTCAAATCATTTATGTGTATTGATTGCATAGGAAACGATTGTTTGAGGTGATGATTGTGGTTTAACTATGATGTATGGCAGTGCTGTGGCAGAGAGGTTTTTGAGTGAAGAAAGAGAGCATGGGGAGTAGGGTTAGGCACGGGAGAAGATTACAGAAGATAATGAAGTGCCTGTGCCCAGGGGAGCCGGTAGGAAGAGCAGATGAAAAGGCTGATTCGTCGGAATCGCTTGCAACCAAGGATTATTATTCCTCAACGGCAAGTGGGATTTCTGGCCTAGATGGACAAGTTGAGAGTAGGCCAGATTCTGGCAATATAGAAGAAGCCGAATCATCCTTGCGTGAAAGTGGTATCTTGAACTATGAGGTTGGCTTTTTTATTTATTTTTTATTTTTCCGGCATGATGGCATAGCTGAATAGTTGGACTTTAATATATGATTTGCTCTTTATTACTATAGGTTGTTTGAATTGATGGAAAAAGATGAAACAAGATGGAATCTTAACAGTTTCCATTTTTTACATTGTCTACAATAGGATGAAATGGAGTCGGACATGCTGGAAAGCATTCTATCCATCCAATATCCCACTTTTTGTTTCCCTCCAATTTGGGAGAACTGGAATGGAACTAGCCTTGTCTCCATTTCACTCCATCCCCTTCCATACCATCTCATTCCATTCCATTCCATTCTCTATTAGATATACATAATCATATGAATGCTTGTCATAACCAGGTAGTCATGTCAAAGTTTATTTTTTTAAGGGTATGTTTGCATGGAGGGTTTTGAAATTTGAAGAGAAAAGGAATGGATGGCGATTTTTTTATTTTGAAATTTAAGAGTTATATAATGTTTATAAAAGTAAACAAAAGACGAGGACAAAAAGTTTATGGTAATCTATCATTTTATTTCTTTCATTTAAAAATTATCAAATTAGAGAATATTAATTAGAAATGACAATTTCGCCTCCCCTTTTTCTCCAAAGCACTCCATATAAACATAACCTAAGTTTATACAAATCTTTCTGTCCCCACCTTTATTTGTGTAAACTTGAGACTTGAGACCCCAGCATCTGTCTATTACTTGCTTAACAGGACCATTCCTCTTACCTCATTGTATTATGGATATATAATCAATGCTGTGTTTTTTTTTTTGGATCATGGCTGATGTTAGAATTAGTCACATGTTATTTTTAATTAGTAACGGCTAAATAATAATTAGCCGTCAATCCCTAATTAGTTGCTAATTAGGATTAGATTTAGCAATCATGTTCTTATGTATTTATTGCATAAATATTATAAATATAGCATGTGTGGTCTGAGTAAGACACACAGAAACACACAGAATTTTTAAATTCAACAGCTGATGCATGTACTTGTATGATGATCTATTTATTAGACTTGATGCAATCTGCTACATGCATGTAATCTGCAGGAAGCTAGAGCTTTGTTAGGAAGATATGAATATCAAGAAGGAAATATAGAAGCCGCATTACATGTTTTTGAGGGAATAGACATAGGCGCTTTGACTCCCAAGATAAAAAAATTCATTGCCAAAAACAGAGAACGCAGTAAGAGACGTTCCCGGAATTATGCTACTCCACCAATGTCTATACACACGGCTGGATTACTGTTAGAAGCAGTTTTCCTGAAAGCAAAATGTTTGCAGGTTCTTGGAAGGTTTAAAGGTACCCTCACTGGTTGTTTGATTCATAGATTTTCTCTTTGCTTTATAACTTATAGGTACCTGTGGATTTTCATGCATATTTTCTTTTCGATCTGCATATTAACATGTCCTTCATCTCTAGTCCGCCTTATTTTCTAGTGATTAGTTTTTGTTACAGGCTTTTGACTTAACTTCTATGTTTCTTCTTCATAACTATCAGATTAAGTTTGCATTCGTTGTCAGTGTCAACTGTCATGGACTTGCTATTCAGGTTGTTCCCCTGGAATTTGTTCCCATCACAATGGGACATATAATGGCTGTCTAGATTATCTTGACATATTTTTTCCCTATATAACCCCATCAATTGAGTTGTGTGTTAAATAATCCACCTTCCTTATTTGAACATAGTGTTTGTTTGGCCTTACCGTGAACTTTTATGTTTTCCAATATTTTTTTGTATAACACCTACCTGTATATAAAAAAATTGACTTCAAATAATCTTTTTTGTTTCTGATTTTGCTTCAATGGAGAAGCACCGATTTCTTGTTTCTCTTTGACATCAGATTTTCTGCTTGCTTCACTGTGACATGGCACTTTTATACTTTTGATCAAACACCCAAAAATTAAAATGTATGCTTTTTTAAATAGCTAAATATAGCTATCTTGATTTCACAATACAACTAAAGAAGCTCTTGATTACTTAGAGGTCCTGGCACAAAATCAATCTTTTGACAATTTGACAGGATATATCTAATGTCAAGCAAGATGTGCATTTTTTGCATTCTGAGGTTTTAAAAAATTTGGAGGAAGTTTTGAGCTATGAGAATTGAAAATGTGATCTAATATATATTTCCAATCATTCTTGCAGAAGCAGCTCAAACATGCCAAGTTATTCTGGACATAATTGAGTCTTCATTACCTGAAGGCTTGCCTGAAAATTTTGGTGCTGAATGTAAGTTGCAGGAGACTTTGAGTAAGGCAGTTGAGCTACTTCCAGAACTATGGAAACTTGCTGATTGTCCACGCGAAGTTATTTTGTCTTACCGACATGCACTCCTTCATCAATGGAATCTTGATGCAGAGACCATAGCAAAAATTCAGAAAGAATTTGTTGCTTTTCTTCTGTATAGTGGAGGGGAAGAAATCCCCCCAAATCTTCGTTCCCATATGGACAGTTCATTTGTGCCCAGAAACAACATAGAAGAGGCTATACTTCTTTTAATGATTTTGCTAAGAAAAGTCTCTTTGAATAAAATTCAGTGGGATCCTTCAATTTTGGACCACCTTTCATTTGCTCTTTCTATTTCAGGAGATTTGACAGCTTTAGCCTATCAATGGGAAGAATTACTCCCTGGTACTATCAATCGAAGAGAAAGGTACCATGCCCTTGCTCTTTGTTATTATGGAGCAGGTAAGGACTTGGTAGCACTGGATCTTCTTAGAAAATTGTTGAGTAGCAGAGAGGACCCAAAACATGTTCCTGCTTTGTTAATAGCTTCTAAGATATGTTGTGAGAACCCTGATCTTGCAAATGATGGAGTAAGCTTTGCACGCAGATTGCTTGGGAATTTAGATGGAAGATGTGAGCAGTTGGAAAGTCTGGCCAATTGCTTACTTGGTGTTTCACTTTCAACTCACTCAAAAATAGCTATTTCTAATTCTGAGATGTTTGAGAGACAATCTGAGGCACTTCATTACCTGGAAACTGCCAGCAGAATGACCAGAATGAGTGACCCTCTTGTACTCTACTATTTCAGTTTAGAATGTGCAGAGCAAAGGAAGTTGGATGCTGCACATCAATATGCAAAACGCCTTTTAAACTTGGAAGCTGGGTCTAATATTAAAGGGTGGTTATTGTTAGCCCGGATATTATCAGCTCAAAAACAGTTTTTGGATGCTGAATCTATTGTTTGCGCTGCTTTGGATCAAACTGGAATATGGGATCAAGGAGATCTGTTGCGAACAAAAGCTAAACTGCAAATTGCACAGGGCCAGTTAAAAAGTGCCATTGAAACATATATTCAGCTTCTTGCTATTCTTCTAGTTCAGAGAAAAACTTTTGGTTCAAGAAAGAAGCTATATAAGGTTCGTTGATCGTTGTGCGTGGTGATTTATAATTCTGAATCATAGGCCTTTTTGTTTTTGTGATTGTGATTATCAGAATTGGCTGGATGTGGTCTACCATAAGCTTGTGAAATTTATTTGCTGCAGAAATTTATGATCATATTTTTGTAATTGTGTGTGAAAGGAAGTGTCCTGCTGGTCCATGCCTGATCACATTGATAGTAACGGTCATAGTGAGAGTAGTGAAGGCATGGTCATCATTTATTCAATTTGTCATGGATACATAATTTTAAAAGAAAAAACAGGATCCAAAGAGTTCCTTTGGATATATTAAGGAGAACCATGGAACTGTTTAAAGTATGGTGCACCTTTAAAGGCATATGCTGGGTTCACATATTGATGTGATTATCAGTATTTTTATGTGAAATTGTGATGATTTCCTGGAAATTTTTATCTGCATTGTTTTGAGTCTGTATGATTGGGTTGAGCTTTCTAATTCTCCTTTCAATTTTGAAGAGGAGCTGAGATTCTGATTCTGTGGTATTTTTATCTTCTTCTTTGTTTTCTTCTTTCTAAATCAAAGTTTACTTATTTATTGTTGTTCCTGCACACCAGATATCAACTCTTTGAACAAGAGATTACCTGGTTAAAGTATATTTATTTATAGAAGTATCATAGCAGAAGATTATAGGTTCAAATCTACTTCTGAATCTCGACTATACTAGCAAATTAGTCCCTGAGAGATTCCTGATCGTGCAGTTTAGTCCCTGAGAGATTCAAAATCCCAAAATAGTCCCTCTGTAGTGCAAAATGGTCCCGGTAAAACAAGCAAATTAGTCCCTGAGATATTAAAAATCATGCAAATTAGTCCTTGAAAAATGACGTTTCGGATCATTTTGCATGACAGAGCAATCTCTCGAGGATCATTTTGGGATTTTGAATCTCTCAGGGGCTATACTGCACGACCAGGAATCTCTCAGGGACTAATTTCCTAGTTTAGTCTCTGAACCTCTGTCTCCCTATTTTGAAACCAAACAGTTCCCATTTGTGCCTGATGAAGTATTCCATCCACATGGGATTAAAGGAAAGTATTAGGATATATAGATGATTAAAGCCCCACACTCTACAAAGTCAAGATTTTATATATTATAAGAGCTGGTACTTATTAGTTACTCGCGTTAGCTGGGCTGGGCTGAGATGTATTTGGTATAGGAACTTCTTTCTAATTTTTTATGCCACTTGAAAAATGCATATTTGTACGTATCCTTCAAGGAATCAAACCTAGTAATTTGGTGTACATTGATGGTTATTGATTTCATCTTGTACATATTTCTACAGATCTGTTAAACTATTTGGTGAAAGGATAGACTATGTAGTCAGATGGCTGACCCTTATAGGTGAATACTTAGAGTCCAGATGCAATCTGTTAGGCTGTGCCTATTTTATGTTTTGTTTGTTTCAAATGTTGAAACATGTTTCGTGAATGTATGTGCTCCACAGAGATATGATTGAAGTTTATATGGTTTATGTCTGCAATGCATATGCATTTGTCTTAAAGGTTGTATTTAAGCTAACTGCTTTTATGTGAAAATAAAAAACCTACTCTAAAGATAACACTACATAATCTGGACACATTTTCCTTCCCATTCTATGTTTCTTTTTTTGTTTTTTTATTTGTGTGCGTGTATCTGTGTCTGTGTAAGAAACGCATTTCAGAAGAGGCATTACTTCTAGCTCCTTACCTTTTCTTTTACTGTACTCTTTGTAACAGGACTACAGAGATCATGCTAGGAACTTGGAAGTGGAAATATGGCATGATCTTGCTTATGTATACATAAGTCTGTCACAGTGGCATGATGCAGAGATGTGTCTTTCCAAATCCAAAGCCATCAAACTCTACTCTGCTTCCAGATGTCATATAATAGGTAAATGTTCAATATGATTGATTTATTTATGTTGAGTTATATGATTTCTGGAAATGATGTTAACTGATTATTATCACTTGATGTCATGCATAGTATTTTATGTTTATACCTATGATGATAAACTAACCATGCCCATTTGTACAGCAAAAGCACAATTCACAAATTACTATTTAAGCTACCAGAAGAGACTTTGGAGCCCTTTTTGCATATCTTGCATTATAGTTTTTAAATTTTTAATCATTTTCTAGGGTGGGGATCAACTTACTCCAAGCGTAACTCTTGGCAAAATTACTCCACTTAATAACTCTTTATAAACATTGAATTTTATCAATCCAATCGTCATATTAAAAGTTTTCATTATCTAGATCAAACATACAAAATTTCACAAAATTTAAAAATTAGTTGATGTTTCATCAAATCACTTCAGTTTAATGTACAATATACTTTTTAAAATATAAGTAAATGTCTACTCTAACATTACACACCTATGAATGTCCAATTGATCTATAATTTAGTGTGCATAATCGTCATATTAATATCACATTATTCAACGGTTAAATTTATCAAATTTACATTTTATAAAAAGTTATTAATCAGAGTAAATTTTTCATTTTAGCTGCTTCACACTTCTATTTGCTCCATTTCACAGGCACAATATACGAAGCAAAGTGCCTTTATAAAGAGGCTCTAAAAGCTTTTCGTGATGCTTTGAACATTGATCCCGGACATGTCTCTAGCTTGATCTCCACTGCCGTGGTTCTTAGACGGTGCAGTAATCAATCAGATCCTGCTGTCAGAAGCTTTCTGATGGATGCACTGCGGCATGACAGATTTAATGCTTCTGCTTGGTATAATCTTGGCATTCTTCACAAGGCTGAAGGTAGAATGCTAGAAGCTGCAGAATGTTTTCAGGCAGCAAACTTTCTTGAAGAATCAGCACCAGTTGAACCTTTCAGATGACTGACTCTGCAAGCAATTTTGTGATGCTATCTCACCCTTGATTATTCATTTATAATTTAAATGTGTCGTTGACATCGGTATAGATCAATAAAGAAGGGATGCTTCATGATTTGGTTTGCTTTCCCTGGCCGTGGGCTGGTATCCTTTTTTGGGTTCTAGCTAAGGTTGAAACTATTCCAACTTCTTCATCTTCCTCTTTATATATATTTATATATATATATATATATATATATATCACATTTTACAAAATGTTTAGTGGTATAACTACATTTGACACTTAGGTCTCAATTGATCTTGTCCATATATATATATATATACGAGGAGGGTTCAACTTACACCCGTGTAAGTTACACAAAGTCTTACACCGCTAATAACTCTAGATCGAATGTGATTTTTATTAATCCAACTGTTATATTATATTTATTCATCATCTTGATTATCTGTGTGAAATTTCATAAAATTTGAACACTAATAAATCGATAATCAAATGGTCCTATTTTTCATATATTTCAAATGTATATATGACATTAATTTTGATACATCTCAATGACATATCAAATAATTTCATATTAATGTAAAATTTTATATGTATAATCTATATGATAGTAATTTTCAATCCAACGGTAGATTAGTTAATACGATGATCTGTTAAAAAGTTATTCGGCAGTGTAAGACTTGGTGTAACTTACACGGGTGTAAGTTGAACCCTCCTATATATATATATATATATATATATATATATATATAGAAGGAGCACATTAACATTCTACACCTTTTTATTTGGATAAAAATACTCATTTCACTCTTTTCTAAAACTACTTACATTAATGACTTTTACCTTGTGTTTGGATAAAGAAATTTGAAATTACTAGAATTCATGTGTTAAAATAGTAGAAGAAAGAATTCAAAATGACAAATAAGGGAATTTTTTATGATAAATAGGAGAATTTCAAATGACAAATATTGAGAGAGAATTTCAACATTTCTCTTTTATGTTCAAACTTTTTATATTGTCATTGTCATTTTTATATTGTCATTGTCAATTCCTCTCATTTTAACAATTCACTCGACATTGTCTATCATAATTTTGAGAATTCTAAAATTCTCCATCCAAACACAAGGTTATAGTAATTTAGTTATTCACTCTTGTGTTCATGGTTGCTTTTTTTATTTAACCACATGTATCCTTCACGGGAAGCAATCCTTGTGTTTATGGTTGCTGATCATTCAGTTTCTGGAAAAAAAAATTAATTCAACCTCTTCCTTCATTTTCCTATCATCTTGACCGCTCCCCCACAAGCTTGCCTTTGTCATTGCCCTTGTCCCTCTATTTTTTCTTCTTGCCGCTTCAACTTCTACGGTGCATCAGCCATCCCAACTTTTGCACCGCCTTGCTCTTCCGATTCCCATAAGTAAAACCTCCTCCACTGCCGCAATTTGTCTTCGTGATGACTCCCTTCATCTTTCCCCCCCTTTGAACCCAAATATATATTGAATGAAAAAATGTGAAAAAAGGAAGTAAAATGGAAATTGAGGAAGTGAATGAATTAACAAGTTAAATGGTTATGTGATGATTGCCAAAATTAAAATTTCTTCCCAGTTGGTGCACTGTGCAGTGTGCACGATGATAACTTCTACCATTCATGACGGCGTACATGCGATAGTGGCCAACGGTCCAAGGATTTTAGGTTTAGAAAAAACAAAATTAAACATTAAATTACTTAAATACCCACCATCTTAGAATTTTTTTTAAATAAATAAGGGTTGTTTTGTCCAAATAAAAAGGTGTAGTGTGCTAATATACTCCTTCTAAAAATTCAAGTGGGAGTATATTAGCAAACCCCATATATATATATATATATATATATATAGGAGGGTTCAACTTACACCAGTGTAAGTTACACCAAGTCTTACACTGCCGAATAACTTTTTAATAGATCATCGTATTAACTAATCTACCGTTGGATTGAAAGTTACTATCATATAGATTATACATATAAAATTTTACATTAATATGAAATTATTTGATATGTCATTGAGATGTATCAAAATTAACGCCATATATACATTTGAAATATATGAAAAATAGGACCATTTGATTATCGATTTATTAGTGTTCAAATTTTATGAAATTTCACACAGATAATCAAGATGATGAATAAACATAATACAACGGTTGGATTAATAAAAATCACATTCGATCTAGAGTTATTAGCGGTGTAAGACTTGGTGTAACTTACACGGGTGTAAGTTGAACCCTCCTCATATGTATATATATATATATATATATATAGAGGAGGGTTATAATTACACCGGTGTAAGTTACACCAAGTATTACACCGCTAATAACTACAAATCGAATATGTTTTTTAGTAATCCAACCGTTGAATTATGCTTGTTCATCATCATGATTATATGTGCCAAATTTCATAAAATTTTGACACTAATAACTTGATAATCAAATAGTTGGATTTTTCACGTATTTCAAATGTATATATAACGTTAATCTTGAGACATCTCAATGACATATCAAATAATTTCGGATCAATGTAAAATTTTATATGTATGATCTATATGATAGTATCTTTCAATCCAACGGTGAATTATTTAATACAATGATCCGTTAAAAAATTATTCAGCGGTGTAACACTTGGTGTAACTTACACCGGTGTAATTATAACCCTCCTCATATAGAGGAGGGTTATAATTACACCGGTGTAAGTTACACCAAGTATTACACCGCTAATAACTACAAATCGAATATGTTTTTTAGTAATCCAACCGTTGAATTATGCTTGTTCATCATCATGATTATATGTGCCAAATTTCATAAAATTTTGACACTAATAACTTGATAATCAAATAGTTGGATTTTTCACGTATTTCAAATGTATATATAACGTTAATCTTGAGACATCTCAATGACATATCAAATAATTTCGGATCAATGTAAAATTTTATATGTATGATCTATATGATAGTATCTTTCAATCCAACGGTGAATTATTTAATACAATGATCCGTTAAAAAATTATTCAGCGGTGTAACACTTGGTGTAACTTACACCGGTGTAATTATAACCCTCCTCATATAGAGGAGGGTTATAATTACACCGGTGTAAGTTACACCAAGTATTACACCGCTAATAACTACAAATCGAATATGTTTTTTAGTAATCCAACCGTTGAATTATGCTTGTTCATCATCATGATTATATGTGCCAAATTTCATAAAATTTTGACACTAATAACTTGATAATCAAATAGTTGGATTTTTCACGTATTTCAAATGTATATATAACGTTAATCTTGAGACATCTCAATGACATATCAAATAATTTCGGATCAATGTAAAATTTTATATGTATGATCTATATGATAGTATCTTTCAATCCAACGGTGAATTATTTAATACAATGATCCGTTAAAAAATTATTCAGCGGTGTAACACTTGGTGTAACTTACACCGGTGTAATTATAACCCTCCTCATATAGAGGAGGGTTATAATTACACCGGTGTAAGTTACACCAAGTATTACACCGCTAATAACTACAAATCGAATATGTTTTTTAGTAATCCAACCGTTGAATTATGCTTGTTCATCATCATGATTATATGTGCCAAATTTCATAAAATTTTGACACTAATAACTTGATAATCAAATAGTTGGATTTTTCACGTATTTCAAATGTATATATAACGTTAATCTTGAGACATCTCAATGACATATCAAATAATTTCGGATCAATGTAAAATTTTATATGTATGATCTATATGATAGTATCTTTCAATCCAACGGTGAATTATTTAATACAATGATCCGTTAAAAAATTATTCAGCGGTGTAACACTTGGTGTAACTTACACCGGTGTAATTATAACCCTCCTCATATAGAGAGAGAGAGAGAGGAGGGTTATAATTACACCGGTGTAAGTTACACCAAGTATTACACCGCTAATAACTACAAATCGAATATGTTTTTTAGTAATCCAACCGTTGAATTATGCTTGTTCATCATCATGATTATATGTGCCAAATTTCATAAAATTTTGACACTAATAACTTGATAATCAAATAGTTGGATTTTTCACGTATTTCAAATGTATATATAACGTTAATCTTGAGACATCTCAATGACATATCAAATAATTTCGGATCAATGTAAAATTTTATATGTATGATCTATATGATAGTATCTTTCAATCCAACGGTGAATTATTTAATACAATGATCCGTTAAAAAATTATTCAGCGGTGTAACACTTGGTGTAACTTACACCGGTGTAATTATAACCCTCCTCATATAGAGGAGGGTTATAATTACACCGGTGTAAGTTACACCAAGTATTACACCGCTAATAACTACAAATCGAATATGTTTTTTAGTAATCCAACCGTTGAATTATGCTTGTTCATCATCATGATTATATGTGCCAAATTTCATAAAATTTTGACACTAATAACTTGATAATCAAATAGTTGGATTTTTCACGTATTTCAAATGTATATATAACGTTAATCTTGAGACATCTCAATGACATATCAAATAATTTCGGATCAATGTAAAATTTTATATGTATGATCTATATGATAGTATCTTTCAATCCAACGGTGAATTATTTAATACAATGATCCGTTAAAAAATTATTCAGCGGTGTAACACTTGGTGTAACTTACACCGGTGTAATTATAACCCTCCTCATATAGAGAGAGAGAGAGAGGAGGGATTAAATTACACTGGTGTAAGTTACACCAAGTATTACACCGTTGAATAATTTTTTAACAAATCATTGTATTAAATAATCCACCGTTGGATTGAAAGTTACTATCATATAGATCATACATATAAAATTTGGCATTAATCCAAAATTATTTGATATGTCATTGAGATGTCTCAAGATTAACGTTTATATATACATTTGAAATATATGAAAACTCAATCATTTGATTACTAAGTTATTAGTGTCAAAATTTTATGAAATTTGACAAAAATAATCATGATGATGAATAAATAAAATTCAACGGTTGGATTACCAAAAAACATATTCGATTTATAGTTATCAGCGGTGTAATATTTGGTGTAACTTACATATTCGATATATATATATATATATATATATATAGGAGGGTTATAATATATATACATATATGAGGAGGGTTATAATTACACCGGTGTAAGTTACACCAAGTGTTACATCGCTGAATAATTTTTTAACGGATCATTGTGTTAAATAGTCTACCGTTGGATTGAAAGTTACTATCATATAGATCATGCATATAAAATTTTACATTAATCTGAATTTATTTGATATGCCATTGAGATGTCTCAAGATTAACGTTATATATACATTTGAAATATATGAAAAATCCAACCATTTGATTATCAAGTTATTAGTGTCAAAATTTTACGAATTTTGGCACATATAATCATGATGATGAACAAACATAATTCAACGGTTGGATTACTAAAAAACATATTCGATTTGTAGTTATTAACGGTGTAACACTTGGTGTAACTTACACCGGTGTAATTATAACCCTCCTCATATATATATATATATATATATATATATAGGAGGGATCAACTTACACCAGTATAAGTTACACCAAGTCTTACACCGCTGAATAACTTTTTATTAAATCATTGTATTAAGTAATCTACCGTTAGATTGAAAGTTACTATCATATGGATCATACATACAAAATTTTACTTTAATCCGAAATTATTTGACATGTCATTGAGATGTCTCAAGATTAACGTCATATATACATTTGAAATGTATGAAAAAAGGGAGCATTTGATTATCAATTTATTAGTGTTCAAATTTTATGAAATTTTACACAGATAATCAAGATGATGAATAAATATAATACAACGGTTGGATTAATAAAAATCGCATTCGATCTAGAGTTATTAGCGGTGTAAGACTTGGTGTAACTTACACTGGTGTAAGTTGATCCCTCCTCATATATATATATATATATGAGGAGGATTCAAATTACACCGGTGTAAGTTACATCATGTGTTACACCGCTGAATAATTTTTTAACGGATCATTGTATTAAATAATCCACCGTTGGATTGAAAGTTACTATCATATAGATCACACATATAAAATTTTACATTGATCCGAAATTATTTGATATGTCATTGAGATGTCTCAATATTAACGTTATATATACATTTGAAATATATGAAAAATCCAACCATTTGATTATCAAGTTATTAGTATCAAAATTTTACGAAATTTGGCACATATAATCTTGATGATGAACAAATACAATTCAACGGTTGGATTACTAAAAAACATATTTGATTTGTAGTTATTAGCGGTGTAATACTTGGTGTAACTTACATCGGTGTAATTATAACTCTCCTCATATATATATATTTGAGGAGGGATCAATTTACACCAGTGTAAGTTACACTAAGTCTTACACCGCTAATAACTCTAGATCGAATGTGATTTTTATTAATCCAATCGTTGTATTATATTTATTTATCATCTTGATTATCTATGTAAAATTTCATAAAATTTGAACACTAATAAACTGATAATCAAATGGTCTCTTTTTTCATATATTTCAAATGTATATATGACCTTAATCTTGAGACATCTCAATGACATATCAATAATTTCATATTAAAGTAAAACTTTATATGTATGATCTATATAATAGTAACTTTCAATCCAACGGTTGATTACTTAATACAATGATATGATAAAAAGTTATTTAACGGTGTATGACTTGGTGTAACTTATACTGGTGTAAGTTGATCCCTCGTATATTTCCTCTAAGTTATCAACCAAAAGTAACGGGTCTTGTTGATAAATTTATTAATTATTTAATCACTAGTAGAAAAGGTTAAATTAATTAGTAAATCCATATAATTTTATCAAAATTTTAAAGAAGTTCTTATAATCTAAATTGTTTTTTATTAAATTCTTGAAATTTTAAAATGTTATAATTAAATCTTTACAAACTAACAGCGATAAATCTATGTTAAATATTAGGGATATTAAATTATTTGTTTGGATGTTCATTACATGTTGTTCTGGACTGGTGGCCGGCATCCGGCATCGCTTGGGCACGTGGACGTCATGCAGAGCCAATAACCACATGAAAGTTACCTGAAGCGACGGAATAAGATACGGGCGTTATACCGGCATGGACACCGGATGACGGAACATGCCAACATGGAGGAATATCTTGCGTACTCAGATGTTCACGACAGTAACAGTTCACCACTATTTCCTCCATATAAATACTCACGATTTTGAATAATCAGGTATCATTCTCAACATATTCTGATACTTGCTACACGAACTGACTTGAGCGTCGGAGTGTCTGCAGGTACACCCCCCTCCTCTGTCCCAGGCGGAAACCACCGTGGACGACCAATCTTGCGACCGGAATCCTCCATCGGAGAACTTCCCCAGTTCATTGGCGCCGTCTGTGGGAAACGACTTTCGTTTCCAGTAACTCAAGCAAGAATGGTTGACACAAGGGCAAACTCCGCCACAGGTACGGGCCGCGGCCGCATCCAAGAGTCTCCAGTTGGCAATCTTGCCACTGCTCCACCAACTGCAGCCGTTGGCGTCCTTGCCACTACAGCACTTCCCGCCTCTGTTACGCTTCAGCGCCCGCCGGCGCCTGACCCAGGCTCCTCAGCCACTACTTCAGCCGCCGTCGCCGCGGCCAACCGGAAAGCACCACCTCAAAATAATCGTCCACCTACTCCGCCTCCTACTGGCTCTACGCCACCAGGACAGCCGTCGCGGCAAGAACTGCTTTCTTTTATCAGTAGACAAGACAGTATGCTGCAAGAATACGCCAGACGCCTCTCTAGGCTCGAGGAAGAACATATACGCTTGTCTGCACAGATCATCACCCAAGAAACACCGAATCAGGAAGGTCTAGAGCGTCAACAACCACTGAATCAACAGCCACCTCCTTCCCATCATACAGCGGAACCAAGAATGTCTCCAAGAAGAGACCAACCCCCTCATGGCCAGCCTGTGCCCTCCAGGGAGCGCCAGCCCTCGCCTGAAGCATCTTTTCAGCACTCAGTATCGCCGGCCCGCTCACAGCGTAGACGGCCTCCGGTATTCTCTCGGCATGACCGCCCTGAGGAATCCCAGCCAGACTTCAACGCTGACGATGAGGTTATTCAAGCCGTCGTTCCATTTTCCGAGAGAATCATGCTATTTCCAGTGAATCGCAGGTTTGAAAAGATGCCAGTGTCGGAGCAGTACGACGGAACAGGAGACCCTTTGGAGCACCTGGATGTGTATGAATCCGCCATGTCCATCAGGGGGCAACCGGCCCCATCATGTGTCAGGTTTTTCCCCTTTCTTTGAGAAAGACTGCTCTGCGTTGGTTCCAGTCTCTTCCTCCCAGATCTGTCAACACATGGGCGGAACTTCGGAGCAAGTTCGTTACTAGTTTCACCACTAGCAAGGTTCAGCCAAAAACAGAAGCCAGCTTGAAACAGATACGTCAGAACCCCACGGAATCACTTAGAGATTATATCAGCAGGTTTACTAAGGAAGCGCTATTAGTGCAAGGAATTCAACCCGGAGTACAATTGATGCTGGCCAAAGACGGCTTGATTCCACATTCACCTTTTTGGATTGATTTATCCAAGAAGAAGCCGCCTACTATGGAGGAATTTTTAACAAGAGCGGAGCAGTATATCAGCTTGGAAGATGAGGAGCTGGCATTAAAGTTGAAGGGCGTCACAGAACAAGCCGTTAAGCCAGACAAGCCTGCCGGTGAAAAGGGAAACAGACAGAACAGACCTCAGGGGCGATATAGTCTCTACACGTCGTTGACCACTTCGCCAGGCAGGATATTGAATGAAGTAATGCACGTCGAAATGTTTGAAGCCGGGATACCCCGCCCCAAACCATTGAAGATGAGGCCTGAGACTGATAAAAGCAAATATTGTCGTTTTCACAGATGCCAGGGGCACGACACAGATAAATGCATTCAGTTAAAGGACGCTATTGAAGACCTTATTCGTTTGGGGAAGCTTAATCGATTTGTGAAGCAAGATAGAGCCGACAGAGGTTTTAGGGGAGATTCTAATCCACGAAACGGGAGAGGCCGCTCGAGAAGTAGAAGCCCCCGCCGGCATCGTTCTAGGAGTCGGAGAGAAACATCTCACAGATCCCGACCACAGTCTCCCCACCATCAGGAAGACGAACCCCGGGCATCCCAGCGCAGGGAAACCCCGGCTAGGGAGCAACGTCCTGACGCAGACCGCCCCATCATTTATGTTATAGCTGGAGGATTCGCAGGGGGTGGAGAAAGCAGCAACTCTAGGAAAAGACATTTGAAAGAAATTATGAGCACAACATCTGACCCTCCGGCCCGTCGGCATCGTCAGAAGTATCCTCCTATGGCTTTCACCAGTGATGATTTCGGACCGGTGGTCCCAGGACATGATGATCCACTCCTTATCACGGCTTTCCTTGCCAACCACGAAGTGAGAAGAATATTCGTGGACCAGGGCAGCTCAGCGGATATACTTTTTGAAAAAACTTTCAGAAATCTGCACATTCCGGAGACAGATTTGCTGCCTTATACAGGAGGAGACCTTATTGGATTCACGGGAGACAAGACCAGGCCTTTAGGCTACGTAGAGCTACTATTGACTCTGGGAGTGCCTCCGGCTTCGAAGACGGTGAAAGCTCGTTTTTTGGTGGTAGACTGCCCCTCCACATATAACGCCATTCTGGGTAGGCCGGCCTTGAACGCCATAGGAGCAATTATCTCCACCAGCCATCTCATTATGAAGTTCTGGGGAGATGCGGGAGATGTCGTATCTTTGAGAGGGAACCAAGTGACGGCGAGATCTTGTTACAAGGAATCCCTCCGCATAGTGAAAGAGGAAAGGCCAATATCAGCGGAAGCCAGGAAGCCGGGAAAGGAGATTATGCTAACAGATCTTGATGTCCGGGATGACTTTGCCGCTGAACGTTTATTGCCAGCAGGAGACTCCCAGCCTCTTCAAGTTGGGAAACACCCAGACCAAACCGTACAGGTAGGAACGGGAATGGAGCCAGAAGTTAGAGGAGCCTTATGCAACCTGCTCCAGCAGAATGGAGATTTGTTCGCATGGACTTCAGCTGACATGCCCGGCATAGACCCGGAGTTCATGAGTCACCGCTTATCAGTAGACCCCAAACAGAAGCCGGTATCCCAGAAGAGGAGGAAGATGGGTTCAGAGAGTTTGGGGGTCATTGCTAAACAGGTGACGGAACTGTCTGAAGCCGGATTTGTACGAGAGGTTAAGTATACCACCTGGCTCTCCAACCCGGTGTTAGTAAAGAAGGCGTCAGGAAAATGGAGAATGTGCATTGATTACACAGATCTTAACAAGGCCTGCCCAAAGGACTGCTACCCACTTCCCAGCATCGATCGATTAGTGGACCAATCTGCTGGTTATCGTCTGCTATCCTTCATGGATGCCTACTCCGGCTACAATCAAATTCCAATGTATCCTCCAGATCAAGAAAAAACTGCGTTCATGATAGACCAAGCTAACTACTGTTATCGAATGATGCCGTTCGGCCTAAAAAATGCCGGGGCAACATACCAGAGGATGATGAATAAGGTTTTTGAGGGTCTAAGTGGTAAGGTTGTAGAGGTTTACATAGACGATATGATTGTCAAGAGCATAGAGGAAGGACTTCATGCTCAAGACCTTTCAGTAGTGTTTGATCGTTTACGCCGGTATAACATGCGCTTGAACCCAAAAAAATGCACCTTTGGAGTCCGGGCTGGGAAATTTCTGGGGTTCATGCTTACTGAAAGAGGGGTTGAGGCCAACCCGGAAAAATGCAATGCAATTTTGGAAATGAAGAGTCCCGCGTGCGTCAAAGAGGTTCAGCAGCTCACAGGCCGCCTGGCCGCCTTGACTCGTTTTATATCCAAATCCGCAGCAACGACGTTACCTTTCTTCCGGCTTCTAAAGAAGGGGTCCCAGTTTCAGTGGACCCCCAAGTGTGAGGAAGCCTTCCAACGGGTCAAAGAGATTTTGGCAACTCCTCCTATCCTAACAAAGCCAAGGCCAGGAGAGCCACTTTTTCTTTATCTGTCAATCACAGAGGAAGCGGTTAGCGCCGCCCTTGTCCGCGAGCAAGACGGCACTCAGAGGCCAGTCTTCTTCGTAAGCAAGGCGCTGCAGGGCCCAGAGTTGAGATACCCAAAGGTAGAAAAGGTGGCATTCGCCCTTCTAACGGCAGCAAGGCGTCTGAGACAGTACTTCCAAAGCCATCAAATAATAGTACGCACAGATCAGCCTATCCGTCAAATATTACACAGGCCGGACTTGGCAGGAAGAATGGTTTCGTGGGCTGTGGAACTATCAGAGTTTGGGATCATTTATGAGCCTCGGCAAGCCCTCAAGGCACAGGCTCTCGTGGATTTCATTGCCGAACTCACGCCGGCAACCCCTTCAGAGCCGATCCATTGGGAGATATTTGTAGACGGATCAACCAACCCTAAAGGATCTGGCGCCGGCATCCTGCTTGAGAATAATCAGGGAATCATCGTGGAGCATTCCCTCAGCTTCTCTTTCCCTACATCCAACAATCAGGCGGAGTATGAGGCATGCATCGCCGGCCTTCGTATGGCAGCAGAAATCGGCGCACAGGATAGCAGAATAAACAGTGATTCTCAGCTGGTGGTATCCCAGATCAAAGGCGATTACCAGGTGAAAGAGCCACTCCTGATGAAGTGCTTAGCTCGAGTCAAAGAATTAATGTCATCCTTCCGGCAAGTGGACATCCGGCATGTACCAAGGGAAAGGAATGGGCGCGCTGACATTTTATCCAAGCTGGCCAGCACCCGATCTTCCGGAAGCCATCGATCCGTCATTCAGGAAAGTATAAACTCTCCTACTGTAGTGCTCTCCGTCGACAACGAGATTCACTGGTATACCGCCATACAAAGATACCTGGAATCCGGAATCCTACCCGCTGAAGCCGGAGAAGCAAGGAAGGTACAACGCCAAGCAGCGCGTTACTGTATACATCAAGGGAAACTATACAGAAGAGGAATCTCACAACCACTATTAAAGTGTATCCCTCCATCTGATACCTCATATATTCTGGCTGAGGTGCATGAGGGATGTTGTGGCCAACACCTTGGAGCAAGGGCATTAGCGAAGAAGATTCTCCGGGCGGGTTATTATTGGCCAACTCTGGAGGTCGACGCCGCCGCACATGTCCAAAAATGTGATTCTTGCCAACGGCATGCCGACATCCACCGGGCACCCCCCCAGAAGCTATTCTCTCTCTCGGCGCCATGGCCTTTTGCATGGTGGGGAGTAGATATCCTGGGACCTTTCCCTCTAGCTCTAGGACAGGTAAAATATTTGGCCGTAGCAGTTGATTACTTTACTAAGTGGATTGAGGCAGAACCATTAGCTAAAATCACTGCCAAAAACCTGGAAAGGTTCGTTTTTCGGAGGATAATATGCCAGTTCGGGATCCCGGATACCATCGTTACGGACAATGGAACCCAGTTCACTGATAAAGGGTTCAGGGACCTGCTTCAGGGGCTTCATATCAAGCAGAACTTTACGTCAGTAGAGCACCCACAAACAAATGGGCAGGATGAAGCAGCTAACAAGGTAATTCTACGTGGTTTGAAGAGGAGACTGGAAGACGCAAAGGGGTTGTGGGCTGAACAATTATGGCATGTATTATGGGCATATCGCACCACCCCTCATTCCACAACTGGGGAATCCCCATTTAGGCTCACGTATGGCACCGATGCCGTCATCCCGGTGGAAATCGGGAACCCGTCTCTTAGAACCCTTGATTTCAGGCCTGGAATCAACGAATGCCGCTTGCGAGAAGACCTGGACTTAATTGAGGAAATCCGTGATAAATCGGCTATCCGCGAAGCCGCCATTAAAGCTCAATCAGCGGCTCAGTACAACTTCAAGGTGGTCCCTAGAGCCTTCGAGGTAGGGGATCTGGTCCTCCGCCGCGCCGATATTGGCGGTAAAAATGCCACCCAAGGAAAACTGGCGTGCAACTGGGAAGGACCATACCGGGTAACGGCGACGACTGATACTGGAGCATACGCCCTTGAGACTTTACAAGGGATTCCCATCCCAAGAACGTGGAACGCCGCCAAACTCAGGAAATATTTCAGTTAGATAATGACCCACTAGAATGGGAAATCTGAATGTTGTAAAAACCCAACAAATGGGATACCTCAAAATCTACAAGGCCTAGCGCCGTGGCTCGAATGCCAATTTGAAATGTAAAATCTACAAGGCTTAACGCCGTGGCCTAGAGCCAAATAAGAAGCATATTCATTACATTCATTACATTTCATGATAAAACGGCTTCGCGCCGTACGCTCACTCCCGAATTCAACATTGAGCAAAGGCATCAAAGATGATGTCCCCCTATGACGGCTTGCCACCTTCATAGCAGGGATACATCCAAAGCGCCCCCTAACTGAAACTTGATTTCAGTGCAAAGGGAAAGAAAGGATCCCGACACCAGCAATGTCCGGGGTCCTGATGTGCGTATATAAAATCAACCAAGGAAACAAAGAGCAGAAATCCGGAGTCACAAAATAGGTTATAACAAGCGTTTGATCGCTTACAAAAGGGCGTCACACCGCCAAAAAAGAAAATGAAATAATTACAAATTAAGCCGGCATTCCGGCCCTTCATCGTTGAACATCGGGAAGCACAGTCGCATCACCATCAGACTTGTTGTCTTCCAAACCAAGGATCTGGGCATCCACCATCTCGGATTCAGATGGGCCCTTCATGTCCCCGGAAGCGATGTCGGCCTCCAAAATCAGGGGGTGCATGGGAGGAGGAGCGATCTCTACTTCGCTGGGATCTTCCTCCACAAAAAATTTCCCGGTACCCCGGTACCACTTGCCATCCCAAACCACGCAGAGTGTGCTTATGCCTCTGGTCCGCAGGTCAACTCCGGGGTTCAAGAATTTGATCTGATCTATGGCATTGTGAAAGAATACCTCAGCCGATTCGTCCCAGAGATCCTCCACCCGCTGGATCTCCTTCTCGTACTCCGCCGCCTTAACCCTCCACTCCTCCCTAGCCCCCTCGAGATCCTCCGCCATCTTTTGTTTTTCCAGGACGGCTTGGATGGCTTCAGACCTCTTGGTGTCTAGATCTGACTTCAGTTTTTTGATTTCTTCCTCCAGCTCCTTGTTCTTATCAGTAAGTCGGATATTGTCATCAGAAAGCCCCTTCACCTTCTTGAGGGCATCTTGCATCACGACTTCATCGTCCTTCAGCTTCTTCGAGACGGCTTCGAAGTCCCTTTTGATCTGAGGGAGGGCGGCCACCTCATCTATGGTACTGTGGAAAAATTCCGCCATCATGGCACCCCGCAAACACCAGGTGCCCACCTGACCGAGGAAATCTTTCATCTCAGCAGCAGAAGAACCCGTGAAAACGCGCTGACCTTGTTGGC
Source organism: Sesbania bispinosa (assembly GCA_026901365.1). Classification (NCBI taxonomy): domain Eukaryota; kingdom Viridiplantae; phylum Streptophyta; class Magnoliopsida; order Fabales; family Fabaceae; genus Sesbania; species Sesbania bispinosa. Next base: position 909,607 of record QLOH01000151.1, read on the forward strand.
CCAGCAGTTTCATGGCGGCGTTCTCCTCGGGGTCCGGCGTGGCCCATGATATCCTTTGGGAAGAAGGGACACCGGAAGGTGTTTGAAGTGCGGAATGACTTGCACTGGAACCTACACCCTTCCCAGAACTAAGGGGACCCTTCAACGCCTCGGTCCGAACCTTCTTCAGAGGACGTTCACCCGGGACCTGGGTTACCGCTTTGGAGGATGTCAGAGCGGATGAACCGGCCCCGGTGGCCACCGCTCTTTCCGCATCAACGGCTGCTCTCTTAGCGGCCTCACGCTTGGCCCTTTTCTCCGCCAAAGCCAGCATGTTGTTTCCCGCCATGTCACCTGCAAAAGAAGGACAAGAGATATGAGAAAAATGCTCCAAAGAAGCAACACAAGGTAATCTGGGGAATACCTAAACGATCTTTTAAGCTCCGGCCACCGCCATTGAGGATTCGATGGCACCCCAAAATCCCGTGTTCCTCTCTAAAAGCTTGCAATGCCTTCACCACGGCAACCTCAGGGTCAGATAGCTCTTCAATACTGAAAACATAATCCCTGGACGCCCTGTTAAAATGATCTTGGGTCCAGTACAGCGGGAATTTGGGCTTGCCGTCTTCCTTAAGCAACCATTGCTTCCCGCTCTCCTTTGGGCGAAGAAAGACGAAGCGCTCCTTGAAGTTCTTGTATGAAGCCTGATAAACTTCAAAAAGTTTGCCGCCAGGACCGGCCCTAAAGGCCAGCCACGCCTTCCGCCCGTTCGCATCCACCACGGGGTACGGTTTAAACATGTGGAAAAAAATATCGAAGTTGTACATTAACCCCAAGGCGTCGCATACCTCCATGAAGCTGCGGATGAAACCCCAGGCATTCGGGTGCAGTTGCGAGGGGGCGACGCCCAAATAACGAAGAAGGCTAACTTCGAAATTTGAGAACGGAAGCCGGACCCCTAAATCCGTAAACAGACACTTGTACATGGGTAGAAATGGCTCTTCTAAGGTCCCTTGACTACAAACCCTATCGTCTTCCCCGGGGAGCTCCACTGACCAGTCATCTTCGTGGCCGGGAGTCGCGTAGGTCACATGCCGGAAGGCCAGTTCTAACTCCGGCTCTGAGCTGTACCAACATGGAGTACCCAACGCCTCCACATCTACCCATCTGAGGCTCTCACTGTTAGGCGGTTCCGGGAAGTCTGCCTCCGGGGAAGTGTGAATCTTCCTTTTTCCCATCTCAGGGAAGAATAACTCCTGGGACCTGTAAGAAAGACCCTGTAAGTCCTCGTCAGAATCTGAATCCGAAGACGACGGAATGCCCGAACCCAGCCGGACGGAGCCGGCATATTCCCTTACTTCATCCATCCCGACACTCCTCCCCAGGCGAGCAGATAGCTCGGCATAAAGGGCCCAAAACTCACTAGGAGTCAGGGAGTTCAAGGGCAAGGCTCCCCGGGGTAGCTTCCCAGAAACTGAATTGTTTAAACTCTCATATATGGAGCTAAAACCACTACGGGTCCGGCGAACTAGCGGCGCAACCCTACTTCCTTCCGCATTTTCATCTACTACAACCCGAAAACCACCCTCGGGATCCATTTTTTGATGACACACTGTCCCAAACACAGCCAACAAAAATGCAAAACCACCGCAAAGAATAAAGGGCGAGAGGTTAGGGAATACCTTGGAGGAACTCCGAGCAAAAGGCAGAAAGGAACTGAGCGAGACCCGACGGTTCGAATGGCATACACCACCGCAGCCACCTGAGCAGGGAAAGAGAACTGAGCTTCGCCGCACCGGAAAGGGAGTCGCGGAGAGGAAGAAGAAGAAGACAGCAGCGAAGCGGAATCCTCAAATTTTGAAAAAGGGGCCAATCATTCTCCTCCCTTGGATCGTTTATGCAACAGGAGAGATCGTGACACCTGGCGGAACGCCAAGCGACGTGCCCTTAAAAACGGGACACGTCGCGTCTCGAGATTTGAACCGTTGCAGCTGGGGGCAGATTAAACGGCACCGCCATCCGGTGTATACTGTCACCCGGGGTAAGAAATACACTCAAGCCGTACATTCAAATATGAAAGTTACGACTTCGGGGGCAACTGTTCTGGACTGGTGGCCGGCATCCGGCATCGCTTGGGCACGTGGACGTCATGCAGAGCCAATAACCACATGACAGTTACCTGAAGCGACGGAATAAGATACGGGCGCTATACCGGCATGGACACCGGATGGCGGAACATGCCAACATGGAGGAATATCTTGCGTACTCAGATGTTCACGATAGTAACAGTTCACCACTATTTCCTCCATATAAATACTCACGATTTTGAATAATCAGGTATCATTCTCAACATATTCTGATACTTGCTACACAAACTGACTTGAGCGTCGGAGTGTCTGCAGGTACACCCCCCTCCTCTGTCCCAGGCGGAAACCACCGTGGACGACCAATCTTGCGACCGGAATCCTCCATCGGAGAACTTCCCCAGTTCACATGTAAACCCATCATTTTTTGTAATGCCCCCGCTCGTGAAGGGATTTGGATTATGTGCTGTCCAAAATGGGTGTTGTTGGTGTTGTCCAAAAATCTGGGTCGTCCGATCTTAATCGGACGACTCAGATTCCGAGATGCTAAATCGGAATTAAAAAAGCATCTCGGCACCTGAGCCGTCCGATTAAGATCGGACGACCCAGATTTTTGGACAGCACCAACAACACCCATTTTGGACAGCACAGAATCTGAATTCCTCATCAAGCAAACGTGTGGTTTTGCTGCAGTTCACCAAACTAAGATGTGATTTCAATGAGAAAGAGAAAGGGAGATCCCAAGATATGTTGTTTATCTTCTCTTTAATTGGATTGTTCTACTATGTGGATTGATATGCTAATACCTAATCAACCTTAACATAACACTAGTTGGTTAATAGAAGATGGTTGTGCCAAAGTTAATGGATGGAGCTCATGAAGAATGATTGGGAATAGGATTATGAATGAACCCAGTTTGTAATTCTAATCTTTCAATCCAATTAATCGATGTAGAGATTGATTAGCTCCCTAGGACTTCAAAAGCAAATAGCTATCAAACCCTAAACCCTAGACTTTCAATTTTATTACAAATAAAAGTAAATTTAATTTTATTATATATATTATTAATTATTTTAAGATAATATTTATACTATTTATGATAAAGGTCTATCATAGACCACTTTTCTTGTGGTCCATCCTAAAATTTCCCAAAAAGGAGAACCGAAAAGGTATGGGGAAGAAGAAGAGGGGGCGTGAATGAAGATATTAATGAGGCGACATGAATGAGAAAGGGAAGTGATGAATGGAGAGAGAAAAATGGGAAAAGAGATGTAAATCAGATAATGGAAAAATAATGAGGGAGGAGACATGAAAGTAGAGAGAGAGAAAAAAGAGTCTCTGCGTGAATGAAAATGAATGAATGGGGAGAGGTTTCAGGAAATGAAAGAGAAAAATTAAAATATTAAATGTGAAATAATTAATGAAAACTATATTTTTTTAGGAGAAAAAATTAACCATTATGATTTTTTGGGAGAAAAATTTGCTAATATATTTTTTACACTCAATTAACTAATATTTAAAAAAATATTATTATTTTATTTTATATTTTTATATGTATTTCTTGTTTTAAAATAAGAATAATAAAATAATATTTTGTGTTTGAATTAATCATTTAAAATAATTAGTATGTTCAATTTTTTGATGCTACAATTCTTTGCATAAAACTTTTCTAAGAAATTAGATAATTTGTTGACTTTTCCCTATCTCTTCTCTGGGCTTTGATAGTGACTGATAAATAGATTAACAACCCACTCCCTATTGAAGGTTGAGTTAAACATAAGAGAAGAAGTTAGAAACAATTTTAACTTCTGAATTCCTTCTCACACTCTTGGTCCATTCGAACCGTGTAGGTTTATTTAGTACCTTGTAAAATGGAATGTGATTCACACACTTGTGATCAAATCTAAAGTTTCGAGTTTCACTTGCATTCTTATTTTCTTTTTAGTTAAAAAATATAGTTTTACCCTTAATTGCCAACCACCTTCTCTAGCTCTATGACTATGCACAGGGTCTTTGTTATAATTATAGCCTTGATACCTTATTGTTCTCCCTACTTGATCCATTGAACATGTCAATAAAAGCTTGCATTACATTTAAGGAAGTTAATTAACTTATGGGTCAATTTGGATACTAGAATATCATTTATAATCGGTCCTTTTATGATTTTGACATAATATGTTCTATTATTTCGTTAATCGATTTTGACATTATGACTAAGCAATCAATCATCAAATAGTATACTAAGAACAATTAGTTTCTATATAATAATAGAACAACGAAACAATACAAATTGAAGGGTAAAAAAAAACTAGCAAAGGTTCATAGTCAAATACAAATCGATCCTTATATGATTTTGTCATAATTCATAGTCAAATACAAATCGATCCTTATATGATTTTGTCATAATTTGTTCTATTGTTTCGTTAATTGATTTTGACATTATGACTAAGCAATCAATCATAAAATAGTATACTAAGAACAATTAGTTTCTATATAACAATAGAACAACGAAACAATACAAATTGAAGGGTAAAAACAAAAAAAAACTAGCAAAGGTTCATAGTCAAGTGTAAGATCCACTCCCGACATTAGCTAATAAGTTTAGTTACTAACAGAGATGTAAATAAACAATATATCCTATTACGATTTCCATAGACACAAGGGAATCAAAATGAATTACATAATCATGGATTGTGACAACCTTCTTGAATCTTGGTCTTGGTTCTTTTAAAAGTGCCTCCATTAAGAATATTTTTAAAACTCAACTCAAATGAGTCAATAGTCTTAAAAGGCATGTAATCTTGGTCTTTCCCCTTGTCTTTAAAGCCCTACCATGTTATAAGAAGTAAATTAAAAGTGAGATCCTTATAGGCATGCACAATCGGGCATGTTGATGCGCTCAATCATGCATATATACGACATCAAGTCTTGCAATAATGATGTTGGATCATGTCTATTTGTGATAAAGTATGTCAAGTCATACATAACTCATGTTAGGGTGTGCATATATTGCCAGCCTCGAGTCCTTTGCTCTCTTGTTCCAAAATGTTTCAAAATGGTTCCTTTTCACAAAGTCTGAGCTCTTATTAGCTAAATCTCCAATCTTGCAACCACTGTAGGAAATTAAATGAACATGACACACAAAATAGCTAAAACCTAACTAGAAATAGCCCAAATTCTTGTAAATAAATAGGTAAATGATGATTTATCAATTAAACCAATTGACTGACTAGGGTAAGAATCTTCATATAGAAGCAATGCGCCTTGGCAATCTACTAAACTTCTTTGACTAAAAATATGCTTTGCATTTCTACGACAATCGTACATTTGTTAGGGTCAAGTTCTAATCCATTGTGAATGGAAATGGATCATTTCCATTAACTGGACACTTCCCGTAAGAGAGAGATAGAAACATGCCCCATGTGGGCCTGTGTGGGGCCCACATGGGGCATGTTTCTATCTCTCTCCTACGGGAAGTGTCCAGTACCAGAGAGAAATGAAACCCCTTCTGAATGATCCTAAGAAAATGACCTCCATGAACTCCAAAGTGCCTTTTTTTTAATCAAGTCTCATGCTATACCTTTTAATTTCTCAAATATTTCTTCATAATATTCATTATGAAAGCTTATGTGCCACACAACAATTAAACCTTTAAAAAAAAAATCATGTACTAGGGTACAACCCTACCAAGGAGAAAAAAGATCTTGTAGTATCTGTTTCTATACTACGTACAAAGGAATGCAACATAATTGTATAACAAGTCATCCTATTGATAAGGCACGATGTCCCTTTTATGTAAACTCCCTGTAAAACGGGTATGGTATGCTTTTTTTATTATCACGTGAACTTCTGGAAAGTCCGGGAGTGAATCTTCTTCACTGCAAGCTTTGATCTCTTGAACGTTGAAGTTGGAGACGGTGGTGCAGGGGTACCTGCAAGGGACTCTGATGCCTAACGTAAGAGTGTGTATCAGAGAGATAGGAAACAGTAATGATTGTAATAGAAAATTCGTACCTTTTCTCTCAGAATCACCTGTATTTATAATGTGATTTGGGCGGGAAAGTTGGTTACGCGCGTGTAACCGTCCCCGTGATTTACGGGTTCACGCGCCACTTCCGTCATTCAAACACACGCGCTAGTGGAGTCCTTAATGTTGGTAGATCCTCGGATATAGATGTCGACACGGTATGTCGCGCCATCTCGTCAATGCTTCTCGAAAGTATAAGTGGGGTATCTGAGCTCATATCTCGACTGGTTTGGTCGACTGCTATATTTGACATTCCTCGTCAGAATGTCATCGTATTAGGACGACAGTGTGACTCGTAAAATGCCACCATGTCATGTCGAGTTGGAGTATAGTTTTACTCCAGAACAGTTGCCCCCGAAAGTCGATTTCCTCTGAGAGGCCTTCGACTTTCAGTATCGACTTGACTTTTGAATTTCTAATATCCGCGTAAATTTAATATATTCTGTCGCTTAATTTTCTATTTAAAATTTGATAATTAATTCCTTGCCAAGTGTCACAATCTTATCCATTTGGGCCTAGTGGGCTTCATAATTAGAGAAATCTGAACCGTTTCAGTTTCTCATAAGTAACCGTTCCCTTTCTCATAACTATCCTCAGTTAAAAACTTTTCATTTTCACTAAGATTTCAAAATCCTTTCTTTGAAGACAGAATTCTTCTTAATTTCGGAGGTTCGTTTGAAGTAAAAGCAGTTTCTGCATTGCTAAACCTTTATTGACTCCTTCGTGTATGAGCTTTGGAGTGGTAGAGCTTCTTGAATAATTCAAGGATTATTCAAAAAGAACTATCACAGGTAACTTTCGTCTCCCCTTTGAGTTTCTGAGATTATGGTTCTAACTAGGGCTAAATCTAGGGCTCTTAAGTTAGAAGCTAGGCGTCACTGTTTTGTTGTTCTAGATGATCCTGAGGATCCTAGTATTCCTGATCTCGTAGCCAGAAGGGGAATACGGGAAAGTTCAAATCTTTTCAATTTTAGTGAGTCAGTTGTTGGGACTGCTCATATTTTGGGGAAGTATGACTTCTCGGGATGTTCCGCGGAATCGTCCGTGATCAGCCTTGCTGACCGCGGAATTGATTCTTCATCTCAAATCAATTTTAACTTAGGACTTTTGGACATGTCCGAGATGGGAAGGCGGAAGATTTATACCTCTCCGGCTACAAACTATCCTGTGCCGGAGACGTTGTCGAGTTTAACATGGGTAGATAGAGAAGCGATTGGGACTCCCAGCATATACACCTCTGAGGGGTCTTTGGAGTCGGGGTTTCGCGATGTGGAATGGGTGGAACCAGGCAACGAGGATAAGTGGAGTTTAGTGCCCCCGAGAATAGACGACCGTATATGCACCCAAGGAGATTTGAAGGATAACCTCTTTATTCCGATGTATAAATCCGTCTTTGAAGACCTCGGATTTTGGTTACCCTTTCACTGGTTCGAGTTGGAGGTCCTTCATCATCTGGAGGTGGCGTCTTCTCAACTTCATCCTAACGCATGGGCTTTCGTACGAAGTTTTATGATTTTATGCCATGGGTTGAAGCTGGAGCTTAACTCGAATATCTTCTTTCACTTCTTTCGCCCCTTGGTAGTAATGGACGGTCCAACCCGGTATTCATGGTTGTCCCTTCGGGCTGGTAATGGTGGGAAAATCTTTGAAATATTTCAAGAGTCCTATCGAAACTTTAAAGATAAGTATGTATTTTGTAAGCCGATTGGCGAAGGTCGGCAAAATATCCTTGGCGAGGACGGTCGTGGGATGATTTATCCTTACTGGAGCCAAGCCCATTTTGAAAAATCTTCTTCGGAATACACTGTCAGTTATAAGGAATTGTCCGAAGATGAAAAGAAGGTCGTGGATAAAATTAAGAATTTTGTGAGGGACTTTGGAACTTTGCCGAGTAGCGAAGTTATTGAAGAGGGTGGTGACGCATCTCGACAGTCATTGGGTAAATATTTTCTGTAATTTGTACTTATCTCAAAAGTTCGTGTTGATGCTTAATCATTTATCTTCTTTTGCAGAAACTATGGCGGCAGCACAGAGGGCGAAACTTGCCGAGAAACTGTTAAAAAGGAAGGAGCAGGAAGCCCAGAAGAAAATTGCTAATGTCGAGATTATTGACCCGACAATAGTGAAGAAGCCAAAGTTAGGGGCTTCGAGCAGTGCTAAAATTGATGGTGTCTCTGTTTTCAAGACACCCGAAGAGAAGAAGAGTAACGAAGAAGTGAAGAGGGCTTCTTCTTGGTATTCCGAGGATGCTTCAAAGGAAGGGGAAGGGCCATCCTGCAGTAGCTTGCCTCCTTCGAACATGACTAAAGAGGAGGTTCAGCGCTACTTGGCAGTTCAGGCTCAAAATTTATTTGTTAACAAGTCTGAGGCAGAAATAACTGAGTTTATGAATCACGCGTCGAGTTGGGCAATGAGGTTTGCAATGATGTCGCAATACTTTGCCTGCTCGGTACGTGACTTAAATGCGCTCTTACCTTTGAAGGAAGAGTTAGAAAAAGTCAAGGGAAAGCTTGAAGCTGATGAGCTTCGGATGCAAGAAGCCATTAACGAGGTTCAACTCATGAGGGTGGAAAAGGATAAACTCTATGAAGAGAACCTCGCTCTGAGTAAACAAGTCGAAGTTTTAACTGCCGAGAAAGAGGATGCTGTGAAGAAGGCAGAATTGGCTTCTGCTGAGCTTACTTCAGCTCGCAGTGACGCGGCATCTGCTTCTGAAGCAGCATCTCTTGCCCAAAAAGAAAATATTGAGCTAAAAGAGAAGGTAAGAGAATTGGAAGTCAAGTTAGCTGAAGAGACTGCCGAGAGGGTACAGGCCGAGAAATTATGGATTGATGCTTCTGCTTTGTATTTTTACGAGGCCATAAAACAGATGAAGTTTCTTAACCCTGAAGTGAGCTTAAATACAAAGGGGATGTTGACAGTCTGTACCGTCAAAGATGGAAAATGGTACGATGTCCTTCCGACTGGTGACATTGAGGGGACCCCTGGGGATGTGATTCCGAGTACCCCAAAACTTCGAGCAGATGAAGAAACTGGGTAGGAAGATAAAGAGAGTCTCCTTTCGAGTGATATTGAAGCATGAAGGGCCAGTAGGCTAGCATTCTTTTTGTGTTCTAAGTACTTTGACTATGTTTATTTATGATAATGACGTTTTATGAATGTTTTGTTTTAAGATTTCTTGTTATGAACAAATTATATTAACAATTATCAAGGGTAACTTTTTGTATATACCTGAGTATTTCAAGGAACTTATCCTCGAATTTGGTAAAGTTTAAATATTTTCTTCGAGATATATTGAAAAATCGAGGGATGATGCTCGACTTTGCCCGAGGAGCGTATCCTCGACGCAAAGCGTTAAGTCGAGGGACTAAGCCCGAGATTGCTCGAGGAGCGTATCCTCGACGCGAAGCGTTAAGTCGAGGGACTAAGCCCGAGGAGCGTATCCTCGACGCGAAGCATTAAGTCGAGGGACTAAGCCCGAGATTGCCCGAGGAGCGTATCCTCGACGCGAAGCGTTAAGTCGAGGGACTAAGCCCGAGATTGCCCGAGGAGCGTATCCTCGGCGCGAAGCGTTAAGTTGAGGAACTAAGCCCGAGATTTGAATATGGAAACTGAATCTTTATTTATTCAAAAATGTTTACAGTTAGCTGAAGTATTTCCGGAGCTTGTCGATATTCCAAGTTCGTGGTAATGGAATTCCAAGTAAAGTTTCTATTCTATATGCCCCAGTTCCTGTTTTTGAGATGACACGGTATGGTCCCTCCCAATTCTCGGCTAACTTCCCTTGAGTTGCATTTCTATTGCCAACATCGGCTCTTCTTAAGACCAAATCCCCAACTTCAAAGGAACGCGGAATGAGGCTCTTTTGTCGACGTCTTGCAGACTGTAATTTAATTGCCGCTTCTCGGATTGAGGCTCTTTCGCGTACTTCCTCTATTAGATCCAATTCTTCTCGCATCCTTCCTTCATTACAATTCTTGTCATAGGCATGAAGTCGAAAGTTCTCTTCACCGATCTCTACTGGAATCACGGCATCAACTCCATAAGCCAATCTGAATGGCGTTTCTCCCGTAGTTGAATGTGGGGTTGTGTGATAAGCCCACAGAACATTGGGTAATTGTTCAGCCCAGAGTCCTTTTGCCGACTCGAGTCTTTTCTTAAGGCCTTTAAGGATTACCTTGTTGGCCGCTTCGGCCTGTCCATTTGTTTGGGGATGCTCCACTGAGGAAAATCTGTGCTATGTGAAAGTCCGCCATCAAACCTCGAAATCCTTTATCAGTGAATTGTGTGCCGTTGTCGGATACCACTGTGTTTGGGATTCCAAACCTGCAGATGATGAATCGGTAAAAGAACTTGGATAAGTTTTTTGCCGTGATCTTAGCTAAGGGTTGAGCCTCAATCCATTTGGTGAAGTAATCTACTGCCACGGCAAGATACTTTAATTGTCCTGGAGCTGTTGGGAATGGGCCCAATATATCAATTCCCCACCAAGAAAATGTCCAAGGGGCGGAGATGGACCATAAAGCTTCGGCTGGTGCTTTGTGGATGTCAGCATGTTTCTGGCAGGATGGGCATTTTTTGACATACAGAAAACAGTCGACTTCCATGGTGGGCCAGTAATATCCTGCCCTCAAGATTTTCCGAGATAATGAGTGACCTCCAGGGTGATGTCCACATATGCCTTCATGTACTTCGGCCATGACATATTCGATAATGTTTCCTAATATGCACTTCATGAGTGGTTGTGCTAAGCCTCTTCGATATAAGACTCCGTCTATCAGACAATACCTCGCCGCCTGCCTCAAAATACGCTTCGACTTGTCAGGGTCATCAGGTAAGGTTCCATCTTGAAGGTATTTCTGTATATCTTCATACCAACATATACCTTTTTCATCTATTGACATGACGACAGTTGGTGCCGAGATTACTTCTTGAATCACAGACTTGTTATTTCCTGACGACCTTGTACTGGCGAGTTTTGAAAGTATATCGACCCTGGCGTTTCTTTCTCTGGGGATGTGGTTTATCTCAACCTCGACAAATTTACTGCATAGATTTCTGACGACTTCAAGATATTTTTCCAGCATGGGATCTTTTACTTGGTAAGTGTCGTTGATCTGTGAGACTACTAGTTGTGAATCACTGTTGACACGAACTCGTTTCGCCCCGACCTCGGTCGCCATTCTCAATCCTGCTATCATTGCTTCGTGTTCGGCTTGATTATTGGATGTTGGGAACGATAGGCTCAAAGAATGTTCCAAGATGACACCCTCTGAGTTTTCTAAGAGTATTCCTGCTCCGCTTCCTTTTTTATTTGAGGATCCATCGACATGCATATCCCACCAATTATCAGGAGATTCAGATGTTGGAGTTAATTCGGCTATGAAGTCTGAAAGGACTTGGGCCTTGACTGCTTGCCGAGGCTGGTAAGTCACCCCAAATTCGGATAGCTCAACAGCCCATGATACCATCCTGCCGGCCAGATCTGGTCTGTGAAGGATTTGTCTAATCGGTTGATTGGTTCTCACAATGACTGGATGAGCTTGAAAATAATGTCGAAGTCGACGAGCTGCTGTGATAAGTGTTAATGCCATTTTTTCTACCCTTGGATACCTCAGTTCTGCTCCCTGCAGGGCCTTGCTGATGAAGAATACTGGAAGTTGAGTGGCTTCTTGTTCTCGGATCAATGCTGCGGCAATCGCTTCCTCCCCAAATGAAAGATATAAGTAAAGTGTTTCTCCTACATTTGGCCTCGACAAGACGGGTGGTGATGATAATATTACCTTTATTTGCTGAAAGGCTTCTTCACACTCATCGTTCCAATCAAAAGACTTTCCTTTCTTTAAGAGGTGAAAGAATGGGAGTGCCCGGGATGCGGACTTCGAAATGAACCTTGTTAATGCGGCGATCCTTCCTGTTAATTGTTGCACTTCTTTTACCGAGGTGGGGCTTTTCATGTCGAGGATGGCGCGACATTTATCAGGATTAGCTTTTACACCTCGCTGCGTAAGCATGAAACCGAGGAATTTCCCTGCGCGAACTCCAAAAGTGCATTTCTTGGGATTGAGTCTCATATTATATCGACGGAGTTGGTCAAAGACTTCGCCGAGATCCTGAGTATGAGTCTCGTCTGTCAGGCTTTTTGCTATCATATCATCTACATAAACCTCCACCACTCGACCAATTTGACGTTGAAACACCATATTCATCATCCTCTGGTAAGTTGCCCCCGCATTCTTAAGTCCAAATGGCATCATTCGATAACAATAGTTTGCTCCTTCAGTCATGAACGCCGTTTTTTCTTGGTCATGAGGGTACATTGGAATTTGGTTATATCCCGAATATGCATCCATAAAAGATAAGAGGCGAAAACCAGAAGATTTGTCGACCAATCGGTCGATATTAGGAAAGGGGTAAGAATCTTTAGGGCATGCTTTATTTAAATTGGTATAGTCGACGCACATTCGCCATTTTCCATTTGATTTTTTAACCAAAACTACATTAGACAACCAAGTCGTGTATTTGACTTCTCGGATAAAGGCGGCGTCGAGTAGTTCCACTACTTGCTGCTTTACTGCTTCTGCTCTATCCACCGACATGTTTCTTCGTCGTTGCTCGACTGGTTTGACTTTCGGATCCACGGAGAGCCGGTGACAAATGACCTCGGGGTCTAGACCTGGCATATCGGCGGCGGTCCAGGCAAATAAGTCGGCGTTTTGTCGGATGAGGGTGCAGAGTTCTTCTTCAACTTTCTCTGATAATCCACAACCAATTTGGACTGTTTGGTCGGGTTTGGATCCGATCTGTAATGTTTTAAACTCTCCGTCGGGAATAGGACGGGTTTCTTTGAAGTCTTCTCTGACATCCAAGTCTGTCAACATTACACCAACTGATGATGGATGTTCCTCGCGTTTCTCCGGTGGAATTGACTTCTCTGTCTTAGAAATTTTTAAAGATTCTTTATAACAAGAACATGCCATTACTTGGTCGCCGCGCAAGCTGATCACCTTCCCGTCATCGCTCCAAAATTTCATCATCAAATGGTTGGTCGAGATGATCGCCCCAATTGTGTTGAGAGTCGGCCTTCCTAAAATCGCGTTATAAGTCGTCGGGCAGTTGACCACCAAAAACCGTACTTTAGTGGTTTTGGTTAAAGGAGTTTCACCAAATGTCACGAGGAGTTCTACATATCCGACAGGCTGGATTTTATCTCCTGTGAACCCAATCAAATCGCCCCCTTTATATGGAATCATATCTGTTTTAGGAATGTTGAGGAGGTGGAAAGTCTTCATGAACAGAACGTCTGCCGAGCTTCCTTGATTGATAAAGACTCTCCTGACTTCATGATTTGCCATCATGACCTTTATGAGCATTGGATCATCGTGTCCTGGGATAACTGGGCCATAGTCATCTTCTGAAAAAGTTAATGGGGGAAGTTTTCGTCGCGTGCCACCTCGCGGATGGGGGGAAGATGATGCCGACATAACTTCTTTCAAATGCCTTTTCCTTGCATTGCTTGATTCTCCTCCTCCTGCGAATCCCCCTGCTATCACATAGATCACTGGATGTTTTGAAGAGGAAGGCTCTTCTCGAGATGGAGTGTGATGTCGAGAGACGCTTCTACGTTCTCGATGAGAGTCGTGAGGTGGAGATTTATCAGATGGCCTCTTAGATGTCGACCTTTCTGGACGTGGGGACCTCGTTCGAGATCTGCTTCTATCATGTCGGCTAGATTCGTGTCGTCTTTCATCCTTTCCTTCGTTATGTCCCCGACCCTGGGTGTTATCCCTTCTTGACTGATAATCAGCCTCCTTCTTGAATCTTCGAAGTTTCCCCCGTTGGATAAGTTCCTCGATAGAATCTTTCAAATTGAGGCATTGATCGGTATCATGACCATGAGATTTATGGAATCTGCAGTATTTGGTCTTGTCAGTATTTGGCCCCGTCCTCTGAGGTCTTGGTCTCCTCATGCCAGCTTCGTACATCTCGACATGGAGAATCTCGTTCATGATCTTCTCGCGAGATTGATTTAAGGGGGTATAGGATGTATATCGTCCGAAAGGCTCTCTGTTGCCTTTATTTTCTTTATTTTTACTCTTCTGCCCTTGCTCCTTCTGTGGTTGATCTGTCGATACCGTATCTTTCAATTTCAAAGCCATTTCTTCGTCTTCTAAACTGATGTAACTCTCCGCACGATTCAAAAACTCCTCCATATTATTTGGTTTTCTTTTGGATAAGTCTATCCAAAAAGGAGAATGTGGTATGAGCCCATCTTTTGCCAGCATAAGTTGGACTCCAGGTTGAAGACCTTGGACTAGCAACGCTTCTCTTGTGAACTTACTGATATAATCTCGCAGAGATTCTGAAGGTCCTTGACGGATTTGTTTTAAAGATGCCTCCGTCTTTGGTTGAACCTTACTTGTGGTAAAGCTTGTGATGATTTTACTACGTAACTCGGCCCAGGTGTTGATAGACCTCGCAGGTAGGGTCTGGAACCATCTCAGAGCGGTCTTCTTCAACGACAAAGGAAAAACTCTACACATGATTGGACCTGATGCGCTTCTTACCGACATAGCGGATTCATAAACATCCAAGTGTTCCAGCGGATCACCTGTTCCGTCATATAACTCTGGAACCGGAACCTTCTCGAACCTCTTGTCGATAGGGAAAAGCAAGATCCGTTCAGAGAAGGGAAGGACGACTTGAATCACCTCTTCGTCATGTATATGTCTAGACTCGTCGTTTACCGGAATGATTTTCCGCGGTGGTGGCGAGTTCGAGTGCACTGATTGGACTGAAATTCTCGGAGACCGCTGAGTCGGCATAGGAGTCGGAATTTTTTCTTATTTGGAAAGGTGTTCTTCTCTCTGGGAGGCCTGATGCTGAGTGGTTTTTTGTCTTCCAGTTACAAGATCTGCGACAGTACGTCAGTTGAGGAGCTCAATTTCACGCTCGTGTTCCAACCGATCGAGGCGTCGAGCATATTCGCCTAACATCTCTTCCTGACGTCTGATGAAGTCGATCAGTTCTCCTCTGGATGGTTGGTTTGGAGGTGGTGATGATGCTCTGAGGTTTTCTGGAATGAGCAATGGAACATTTCTTGCTCGCGATGGTCCCGTGCGAGAGGTTGGAATCGGGATTCCGGCAAGTGTCGAAACAATTCCGGCCACGGAAGAAGTCATGGCTGGAATGGTGGTTGAAGTTACGTGAGGAATGGTTCCTTCTCCGATTTGAGACTGTCCACTCCTGGTAGTCACCATTGTGCAAGGATGACGATCAAGGTTTAATTTGGAGATCGAAGGATTATCAAACTTGAGAACTAAAGTTAAGTCCCCACAGACGGTGCCAATGAACTTCTGGAAAGTCCGGGAGTGAATCTTATTCACTGCAAGCTTCGATCTCTTGAACGTTGAAGTTGGAGACGGTGGTGCAGGGGTACCTGCAAGGGACTCCGATGCCTAACGTAAGAGTGTGTATCAGAGAGATAGGAAACAGTAATGATTGTAATAGAAAATGCGTACCTTTTCTCTCAGAATCACCTGTATTTATAATGTGATTTGGGCGGGAAAGTTGGTTACGCGCATGTAACCGTCCCCGTGATTTACGGGTTCACGCGCCACTTCCGTCATTCAAACACACGCGCTAGTGGAGTCCTTAATGTTGGTAGATCCTCGGATATAGATGTCGACACAGTATGTCGCGCCATCTCGTCAATGCTTCTCAAAAGTATAAGTGGGGTATCTGAGCTCATATCTCGACTGGTCTGGTCGACTGCTATATTTGACATTCCTCGTCAGAATGTCATCGTATTAGGACGACAGTGTGACTCGTAAAATGCCACCATGTCATGTCGAGTTGGAGTATAGTTTTACTCGAGAACATCACGTCACTAACTTGAGTGTTAAAAAGGTTCATTAGTGTTCAACTTCATGAGTAGTATAGTGGATATTTTTCAAAAAAATTAATTTAAGGAAAGGTTAATAGAAAATCAAATTATAAACAAATTACTCGATCAAAGTCAAAATTTATTTATATTTTTATGTAAGTTAAATTTAAGCATGGTGATTTATTTAAGTGAATATTTTTCTTTTTCATAAAGTAAATTTTCAAATGCACAACTTCATTTCATTGGTTTAGGGGTATGGAAAAGACAAGGCACCGAAAAATGTTTGTGTCAGTCAACACTCCAAAGTGAGAAAGACGCGACAAAGTGAATGTGAATTTGAATGTGATATTTGTCATTCTGCTTTCCTTTGTCCGCCTCTTCTAACACTGTGCCAAAAACCCAGAGAGAGAGAGAGAGAGCATAAATAAACAGTAACACAAGAGGTTCTCTTTCCTTTTGTGATTGAGGTGGTGGGAGAGAACAAGAGATGGAGGGTGGGAATGTGAAGAGAGCACATGAAGAAGAAGCAGGCCCTTCTGCTTCTGGGATTGATGCAAGCAAACACGAAATCACTGAAAAACCCAGTCATGCTTTTGATGATGGTAGGGAAGAGGATGAAGAAGCAGAGGAAGAGGAAGATGAAGGCACAGGCAACAATAAAAATGGTGTCTTTGTTCCTGGTCCTCTTGTTTCTCTCAAGGAGCAGATCGAACGGGACAAGGTTTTTATGATCTTCACCACTTTTTGATTCTTCTTTTCCCACCCTAATATCTTTTGAAATCGTGGGTTTGTGGGAAGATTGAATTTTTCTGGTTTTTGAATGGGTTCTCACTTCTTAGTTTCATAGATTTAGTTGATAATCCTCTCTTGAAGTACAAGATTGAATTTTTCACTGTTTGAAGTATTTGAAATGGAATGTCCGAACAAAATGAAATGGTGTAGCTGTGACTTAATTGTTCACAATGTATCAAATGTTCTTTGAGTATATGATAATCAAGTGATATCTCATAGGTTGATTAGCTCATTGGTTGGTAAAAGTGACTTATACTAAAGTACCAAAAAAATAGTGATTTTTACTACTACTATTTTGCGTTTATTGTTCTATACAGGAGGATGAAAGCCTGAGGAGGTGGAAGGAGAAGCTGTTGGGTTGCTTGGAAAGTGATTTAGATGGTTTGTATGAGGAATTTGTTTATTATCCTTGTTTTGCTATATAGCACTTTTTGCAGAGTTTTAAGTTGTTTCTTTTTATAGGCCAATTGGATCCTGAAGTTAAATTCCACTCCATTGGAATTCTCTCTGAGGATTTTGGTGAAATTGTTACTCCTTTACCTGTGGATGAAAACCAGATTGGTCGCACTCTATTCACTCTCAAGGAGGGCTCTCGCTACCAGCTTAAGCTAAAATTTAGTGTTCTGCACAACATTGTGTCTGGCTTGACATACTCCAACACTGTGTGGAAAGGAGGGCTTCAAGGTAGATACTTAATATTTTTCTCTGTTGCTAGCTGTCCTTGAATATGTTGGTTTACTATGATCGACTTATAAAAACCTGAGGTTTGAAACTACTTGTATCTTGTTCTATGACTCAGTTTAGACCTGGCTCTTAAGTTTTATAGGACAATAATACAAATAATGATCAATGCAATAGTGAAAAAAAGGGGCACTGATTCAGTGACTTTCTGACTTTGAGTGAATCTGGATCATTTAATTTCAAATTCAATGATCAAGATTTTACCATTAAATTTATGATAGAAAAATTATTTTGAACACGTGATAAAAATCTTGACCATTGAATTTAAAATCAACGGTCCAGCTTCACCCAAAGTCACGGTTGCTTTCTCGCCACAAGGTTACCAAATCCAATTCCGAAAAAAAGTAGGGGAGGCTTATAGGAAACCCTCATCTCCTTTATGTTTGTGAGTGTGGTTTTCTCCTTGTATGACTTAGCAAAATCCTCCTCTCCTTCCTGTTATGAGTCCCACATTGAGTGGAATAAGACACTCATTGTGATACTTAAGCCATGAGGCTCTCCCACCTAATGGACTAGTCTTTTGGGTTGGGCTCTCCTCATGGGCTTAAGTCATAGGGCTACCTATAAGCTGGATTAAGGTGTAAAAAAAACCGAATACTGATAGGTGAGTGAAGCCGCCAAAAAAAGGTAGAGGGCTACCATCGGGTCAATGCCGATAGAGTGAAAGCCGCCATGGACGTCAGCTCTTAAAGGTGGCGGCAATGTTATGAGTCCCACATTGAGTGGAATAAGACACTCATTGTGGTACTTAAGCCATGAGGCTCTCCCACCTAATGGACTAGTCTTTTGGGTTGGGCTCTCCTCATGGGCTTAAGTCATAACACTTCCCTTCCCCTTCTTTCCCCCTCTAACCCTTCCCTTCCCTTTCCTCCTGAACTCCCGAACATACCCTTGGATAAATTCACAAGTTTGAGTCTGGCACCTTAAGTCCAAGATGTCCAGCTTCCAGATAAATTGTCTTAAGGCAATGTTTTTTTATGTTTAAGAAGCAGTTGGTAATAGTACTGACTGTTTGGTCTATTCATGCAGCATCCTTCAAGTCTAGGTTTGGTCTAGAAGGTTGAATTTTGAGTGATTGTCAAGGTCCTTTCTTGTTTTACCGGTGGGAAATAACTTTTAGGTTTTATTAACACCATAGGGTGGACAAGGGGAGCTCCACAGATGGCATCTGGCCTATAGAATAGTAAATGCTGTTTGGTAGGGCTTCATCTTCTAGTAGATATTACATTTTTGTTCAGCTTTACCAGGCCACCACTTTATGTTAAACACTGGGTTAACCCCAAAGAAAAGAAAGTCTCAAACTATGTTTAATGCTTATTAGTTGTCAAACAACAGCTTGTTTTCTTTTTTTGGTTACAACAGCTTGTTTTCTTGAGTAAGAAATTTTATGCCATCTGTATGGTACAGCATAGAAATGAGAACATAAATTGCACATGACAATTAAGTTGAATTACTTTGTTTATTCACATATATTGTTAGAAATTGGTCAAATTGTAACCATTTTGTGTATTAAATTATAATTTATTCTTGGGCTTTTTCAGTTGATCAGAGCAAAGGCATGTTGGGTACTTTTGCTCCTCAAAAGGAACCATATGTATATGCCTTGAAAGAGGACACCACTCCCTCTGGTGCACTTGCAAGGGGTGTTTACTCAGCCAAACTCAAGGTATGGGAAAGTTAAAATACATTTCCATTTGGATGTTTTGTTCATAATATCACTATATGTGTGGGTTTTACATGATATATTTCATAGTGAATTTTCTACATGGAAGGCTCTCATACATGGTTTACTCATCTATGATCTGAAACTTGTTTAATGTTGTCATAACACTTGGAAATTATGATCCATTTTTTCTTTCATCCTGTAACTTTGGGAATTCAATTTATGTGCATGTGTTTATGATGTTCTAGACTGCCCAAATGTAGGAAAACTCCTCCATGGTACCCAAAACTCTTAATAACTCAAATCCAATTCCTGTCTATTATGTTGTTCTTCATTATAGCTGTAATGTCATCAAAGAATAGAGACTGGGAGTTTTATCTTCATCAGAAATTTAGAGCTTGTTTGGATTGGCGTTTGTCAAACCCAAACTCACGTCCATAAGAGTAAACTCACGTTTCATATTTTTCATGTTGTTTGGCTCCACTGATCAAAACGCACGTTTGAGTTTTGAAACTTGAGTTTGCAAAACGCAGGTTTTTGTAACTTCTGCGTGTGAAACTTGAGTTTCCCCAATATTTACTTTCTTAAACTCACGTTTGCAGCAAAATATCCAAACATGAAATCATGTTTACTCATACTCAAATTTATCATAAATCATGTTTACTAAATCCACGTTTATTCAAACTCAAGTTTGCACACGCTAATCCAAACACACACTTACTCTAGTGTGTGTTTGGTTTACCTCAAAACCACGTTTCAAACGTGGATCCAGACAAACGCTATTGAGAATAGCTTCTGTTCGAATTCACGTTTGAAACGTGGATCCGGTGTAAACCAAACACACCATAAGACCAGCCAAAAAGTTTAGCATCAATGTTAGAATGTGCTTGGTTTAGCAGATAGAGAACTGAATGGTAGGAAGTTTGGAATAAAGATCATAGTTGTTAAGTTCAACATAAGCATGAGAAGGTGAAAAGTAGAAGGTACTACATTTTCACTCTCCACATGCTCAGCCAAGTACACCTAAAGGGATTGGTTATTTAATTTTCATAAATGTATTTTACAATCACTATATTACAACTTGCTAAAGGCTATTACAAATTTGAAATCCGAAATGTATGAAATTGTGGAGAGCTTTCATTAGTTGCCCGAGTTGTTAGACCGTATAATTTGTACAATTGATCGATATAGATGCATAAACTTGTTACTCTTTTGTTGCTTTCTTACAGTTTGAAGATGATGACAGAAGGTGTCACATGGAACTCAAATATTTGTTTGAGATAAAAAGGAGCAGCTAGCCCGGGTTTTCTGGCACATTGTATTTTTTATGCATCATTTTATTTATCTTTCTCCCAAAATCCTTAATTATATTTTGAACATATGATGAAACGCGTTTATATTTGTTTAGTATTACACAAAAGGGAAGTGGGTTCCGTTGTGAACTTTTGATGGCTTATTTTAAGAACCGGAAAATGACTATACTGAACATTAGCACACACTGCTAAGTATTATAATTATACATTTTGAGAAAATTGCAAAGTTTGGTGTGAAAAGTCTTGTGATAATTGATAAGGTAAGTAAACATAATACTGGCAACGTTGAATTCCAACTGGAATCCATTATTCGTGAAAAAATGTTATGAACCGCAAGTTGAGAAGAGGATTACGTGCCAAAGAGGGTAATGTTATGTTACTTTCAACCATTTTTAGGCCGAAGAGAAGAGGTATCCAATAGATTCTTTTTAAAATAGCCCTTAGACAACGATTTGCCAACTACTCTATCTTCGGTCCATTTAATTTAATTATACCTATCTATCTTCGGGTTCTCACTTTTATACCTTTAAATCACAAAAAAAAAAAAAATGAACAAAAGTTTACACAATCGAGCATCATTAGAATTATGAAAGTGTTGGTTCTAAAAATTAGCTAACAGGCGACCCTAAGATCAATTGATGACCCATTTAGGGTGTGTTTGACAAGACTAGCTGATAAGCTAGCTGCTAGCTGATACGCTCCTAGTTTATAAGCTCCAAGCTGATAAGCTAGCTTATTGAATTAGAAGTGTCTGGTAGAACTAGCTGATAAGCTAGTTGGTAAATGTAAAAGGACATAATTACATAAGTTTTATTATATAAATTCTATTTGTGTTTTCTAGACAAAAAAATATACTATTATGCAATCGAAAATGAAAAAATCAATTTAGTTCAATTATTAATAGGCAGACTCTCCAAGAATCTCTCCAAGATTTTGCAAGACTCTCTCCGTCAGTTTCAGCATGTCTTCCCCCTCAGATATTGACATGGAGCCCAAGCCTCCTGACAATGGACCACAACCTACGGTTAAGGCTTCCTTTCGGGATACTCTACTTGGAAACAAGGATACTGGTGCACCAAGAGAAAGGGTTGATCTCATCCGCAACAATCTATTCTGTATTGAGCATGAGGAAGGTAATAGACTCAAGCCTCGTTGCTTTGTAGCCAAGTCAGTGCTTGACAATCTGAGAAGATCTTGGAAAGATGTTGTGATCATCAAACTACCTGGCAAGAATATTGGGTATATCACAATGAACTTAAAACTCAAGAAATTATGGAATTTTGCTGGAGGGTTCGATCTCTTGGATGTTGGCAATGGATACTTTGTTGTAAGATTTGTGAATGATGACAACAGAAATAAAGTGATCAATGAAGGTCTCTGGATGATCTTTGATCATTACTTATCTGTGAGATCATGGATTCCAGACTTTGTCTCCTTTGAGGTGAGCATTGATAGCACAATGGTTTGGGTCCGTTTCCCTAACCTTGGTCTTGAATATTATGATGAAAATGTGTTGCTAGCAATGGCAGCTGCTGTGGGTAGGCCCATCAAAGTGGACAAGACCACTCTCAATGTAGCCAGGGGCAGATTTGCCCGTGTCTGTGTTGAAATTGATCTTGATGTTCCTGTTGTAGGCAAGATTTGGCTCCAAGATCATTGGTATAAAGTTGAGTATGAGAGCTTGCATATAATTTGCGGAACCTGTGGACATTATGGACATGTTACAAGGTCCTGCCCCAATAAGCCACAAGAAGAACAACCCCAAAATCACAATGCTGGGGAGGTTAAATTGTCTGCAGATTTGGACAAAATGAAGCTACCCTCAGAATCTATGGAATTAGCCAATTCTGATCATCCCCAGAAGGAACTTCATGGTGATTGGTTAGTCGTTTCTAGAGTCAAGAAGAGCAGAAACAAAACCTAGGGAAAGGGAACTTGAACAGCTGGAAATTTGGGAAACC
Organism: Sesbania bispinosa; assembly: GCA_026901365.1. Taxonomy (NCBI): domain Eukaryota; kingdom Viridiplantae; phylum Streptophyta; class Magnoliopsida; order Fabales; family Fabaceae; genus Sesbania; species Sesbania bispinosa. Next base: position 932,053 of record QLOH01000151.1, read on the forward strand.
AGAATAAGGATGCTAAACCTCCTCAGGCTCCTGTTAATTCTATGGAAAAGCAAGATGCTCATGGAAGTCAAATTTCTAATCAGATTGTTTTTCAAAGCAAGGCATTATCCCAATCTCAGTCACCCAATGCTAGGAAGAAGAGACACAGAACTGAACCTCCTGCCAAGGATGTGTCATCATCTGGATCACAACCTTTATTGACCTTACCAAAAGCCAAGAATCTTTCAGTGGAGGATGCAAACACCTTCTCCTTCCACCCACATGGAATTAAGACCATGATGAATGTTGAAGTGTTATCGAGTAACAGAATGAGATTTAGGGATGAAGATGATCCAGTGGGTTCTCCATCCTCCAAATCTATTATGGAAGGTCAAGCCATGGACAGCAAAGATCAAGGCATGGATCATAATCCAGATGTTGTGATGGAAGCAGCCAGTGTTCCTAATCAATGATCTCCTTCATCATGATTGATATGGCAGCTCTCCTAGGTGTTTTCTATCCCTACATTTTTATTTTATTATTAATGATAGGTTTTAAAGAATTTTCTGTTATTTCTTGGAATGTGAGAGGTGCAGGTAACAAAAGATGTCAAAGACATATCAGGAATGTTTTGAGGAAATATAAACCTGAGGTGGTGTCAATCCTGGAAACCTACACTTTATACCAGAATACTCATGCTTTCTGGACTGGTATTGGCTACTCCCCTATTGTTGTGGCTGAAGCAAATGGCAACATGGGAGGAATCTGGTTAATGGGAAGAACTGGTTCTTTGTACAGTTTTTCTGTTATTGATTCCAATTCTCAAGTCATCACTATAGAAGTATCTTCTGGCAACTCTATTTGGTGTTTGTCTGCTGTTTATGCTAGTCCAGCTCTTTCTAACAGAGTGGCTATGTGGAATCACCTGACTACTTTGAGAGGATCAATTTCAAAACCTTGGCTCTTGATTGGTGATTTTAATGATATTCTTCTCTCTAATGAACAAAGAGGGGGGAGCTTCTCAATTACCAGGGCCAACAATTTTGCAACTCAGATTGATGCTTGTAATCTCCTAGACATGGGCAACTTTGGATCAAAATTCACCTGGAGTAGGCATTGTAGAGGCGGCCAATGGGTCCATAGGAGACTTGACAGAGGTCTTGTTGACCCCTCCTGGAGGTTTGCTTTTCCTAATGGTTCAATTGAAAACATGAGTAGATTCAACTCAGATCATCACCCCATTATTCTTAGGTGTGGTGTGATAACCTATAGACAGGGGGAAAGACCTTTCAGATTCCAAGCTGCTTGGTCAACTCACCCTCTCTATTCTCCATTGGTTAGCTCAACCTGGAGCATCTCTGAGCATAACATTCTGCAGTGTCTTGATGATGTCAGGGAAGCTTCTATCAAATTCAACAAGGATGTCTTTGGATCTATTTTCACCAGAAAACAAACTTTGGAAAAGAGACTGAAAGGAATTGAAAAGTGTCTTGAGGAAGGCCCCTCTAGCAGCCTGATCCAACTCCAAGATAATCTTCTTCAGGAGTATAATCATGTTCTAACTCAGGAGGAATTACTTTGGTATCAGAAATCTAGGGAAAATTGGGTGAAGTTGGGAAATAGAAACACTGCATTTTTTCATGCTCAAACCAAAATAAGAAGGGCCAGGAATAAAATCAATGGTTTGTTCCTCCCAAATGGGGATTGGTGCACTGATGAAGAGGTTCTCCAAGGGGAAGTTGTATCCTTTTTTAAAGATTTATTTTGTAATATATCTGCAAATGGTGATTATATTTCATCCCTTAATTTGCCCAAACTTTCCTTGGATGATAAAACTTCCCTCATGGCCCCTGTAACCAAGGAGAAAGTTTTTAAAGCTCTGTCTTCTATGAAATCCTACAAAGCCCCTGGGCCTGATGGATTTCAAGCAATATTTTTCAAACTATATTGGGATAGAATTGCTGATGATGTGTGGACTTTTGTCAAAAATGCTTTTACTTCTGGTCAGATTCCTATGGCTGCTGTTGAAACATTAATTGTTCTCATCCCAAAAATTGATAAACCTAATTCGTTTAAAGAATTTAGACCTATTAGTCTTTGCAATTGTCTCTACAAACTAACTTCTAAAGTGTTGGTTAATAGGCTTAGACCCATTTTGCAGGATATTGTTAGACCCCTTCAGGCTAGCTTTATTCCTGGTAGGAGCACCACTGATAATGCTATCATTTTTCAAGAAATAGGTCATAGTATGAAGAAATCAAAAAGTAAGAAAGGTGATGTCATATTCAAATTAGACCTTGAGAAAGCTTATGATAGGGTGGATTGGAATTTTTTGAAGAAAGTTTTGCATGAGTTTCAGTTTCCTTCTAGTGTTATTTCTCTTATTATGAGTGCTATATCTTCCACTTCAATTTCCCTCCTTTGGAATGGTAAGAAATGCCCTCCCTTTTCCCCTAGGAGAGGCCTTAAGCAAGGGGATCCCCTCTCCCCTTACCTTTTTGTCCTTTGTATGGAGAAATTGGGGGAAATGATTCTGATTCTATATCTAATAACCCTCTAACCCCCATTAAGATCTCTCCTCAATGTCCTGGTATTTCTTACATGTTTTTTGCTGATGATGTTATTCTTTGTACTAAAGCAATTCCTGCACAGGTCAGAGCCATGTCCCAAATTGTTCAGCAATTTTGCAGCATTTCTGGCTTCAAAGTCAACATTGATAAATCCAGAGCCTTCTGCTCTCCAGCTACCCCTATGAGCAGACAGCAAGAAATTTCAAACATCACTGGAATCAGACTCACTGGCTCTTTGGAGAAGTACTTAGGTTTCAAGATATTTCATCTAGAGTTACTAGAAGTTACTTTCAAGGCACCATTGATAAAGTCAATCAAAGACTTGCATCTTGGAAAGGGAGGCTGCTTAACAAGGCTGGGAGGCTAACACTGGTGAATTCTGTTTTGAACTCTATACCAACATACATAGTGCAGATACATTGGCTTCCAGAATGCATCTGCAATGACCTAGACAAGACTGCCAGAAATTTTCTGTGGAAAGGCAACACTTCCAGAGGGGTGAATCTGGTCAATTGGGAAACTGTCTCTAGACCAAAAAGTGTGGGTGGCTTGGGAATCAGAAGAGCCAGAATTCAAAACACATCTCTACTGGGGAAGCTTGTGTGGCATGTCCTGTAGAAGGAGGAATCTAAGCTTTGGGTAAAAATCTTATGTGCTAAGTATGGCGGAGGACATCATGTTTTCAAGCATACCAAGAATTCTTCCTTCATTTGGAGATCAATACAAAAGTCTGCAGCTTCACTTAAAGATGGTTTCTCTGTGAGATTTGGAGAGGGTAATTCAAACTCCCTCTATGACCATTGGCTTCCATCTGGTCCTATATGTGGAGATATGGATTTTATCAACATTCATGATATTGATTTGAAGCTCAAAGATGTGTGGAATGGGATAGATTGGAACTTGCAGATGCTTTGGTCTGCTCTTCCTGATCAAGTCATTCAAAACTTGAGTAGTCTAAATCCTGTCTTTTCTCCTGGAATTCCAGAAGTTGTGGCTTGGGGAAATTCATCAACTGGTTTGTACACTGTCAAACATGGGTATAAGTGGCTGCTAAGAAATCAATCTACTACCATCTCAGATAAATCATGGTCTTGGATTTGGAGATTGGGGTGTAGTGAGCCTATAAAATTCCTAATCTGGTTAGCTGCAAATGATAGAGTTCCAACTAAAGCTCTCATCTATCATAGAAGCATTATTGATTCACCAACTTGCATAATCTGTCATCAAGAAGATGAAATTGTTCTTCATTGCTTTAGAAGCTATCCAGTAGCTCACAGATTGTGGATTCAGCTGGGATATAGCAACCATGTGGAATTTACATCTTTACATGATCCCTATGACTGAATATATTGGTCCTACAACAAATTTGGATCTAAGTTTCTTGCTGGAATTTGGGAAATTTGGACAACTAGAATAAGAAGATCTTTGATGGTTTGACAGCTTCTAGCATGCAGATTGCTTGGAAAGTGGAGAACCTTGCTAAAACCTTTCATTCAATTTTCAATACTATTAAGACATCAAACAGGGAGAAAATAGCTTGGATCAAATGGAGACCTCCTCCAATTGATGTTGTAGCCTTGAACAGAGATGGCAGCTGCACTACAGAACTTGGTCAGGCTGGGTTTGGTGGACTCATTTGTGACAGTATGGGACAGTGGCTATCTGGTTTTTATGGTTCTCTTGCTACCTCTAATGTGGTGCATAGTGAATTACAAGCCTTACTAGTGGGGCTTCAGCTTGCTTGGGACAATGGATTCAGGAGGGTGCAATGTTGGTCTAACTCAACCTTAGCCTGGTCTTTGATCAAGGATAGCCAGTCTAGATTTCATCCTCTTGCTGGTATCATCCATAACATAAAGTCCCTACTGGACAGAGATTGGGTAGTAGAAATCAATTTTATTCATAGAGAAGGGAATAGATGTGCTGATGCACTTGCCAAAAGGGGAGCCTATTATAACTCTCCTTCTACTGTATTTTTGAGCTCTGGTAGTGTTATTGATGATCTTCTGGCTGCTGATGCTAGAGGGGATTCTATCCCTAGGGGTAGGAATGTGTAACTTCTGTTGTTTTCCTTTGGTCTTTTAATTCCATTATCCTTTACCAAAAAAAATACTATTATGCAATTATAATTTTAGATTTTTTAAAAAATAATTAAATTCTTATTAAATATTTAATGATATAATATTTAATTAAAAATTAAAATAATTAGTGAAATTGATAAAATAAATAGTACAATATAAAAATAATTTTGTAAAATAGTGAAAAGAAAATAACAATTTAATTAATTCATATTTTTTTGAATTACTTATTATATAGATAATAATAGGTAAAAAAACTTGAAAGGGTTTTTGTCAATAAAGTTGAAAATAGATAATAATAGGTAAAAATAAATTAAAGATAATAAGGGAAATATATTAAAATATAAGGGATAGTAATGAAAGAAAATTAAATAAGCTACAAGCTACAAGCTATAAGCTAGGTGAAGTAGCTTGTAACTTATAAGTTAGGAGCTCCTAAAATAAGCTATTTTGAGGTACCTTACCAAACACTTTTGTGTTTGGTCAAACTAGTTTATAAGCTAGTCAAATAAGTTAGTAGCTAGCTTATTGACCTTGGCAAACACATTCTCAGTCGATTTTTTTTGTTAGACGATTATTTGAGAAAGGGACCGAGTTCCTCGATATAAATTCGTAGGATATTCCAGAAAGTACTAAGTGACTTTTCAGTGCTTTGTTTGGTTTACATGTTCGTTTAGTTTACATTTGATTTATTTGATTTAAATGTACGTTAAGTTTACATTTGACTAGAATTAATTTTAGAATTAATTATTAAAAATGAGTAATACATGTTTTACGAAATATGTTGGACGAAAGTGATTTAAAATTAATTTTGTGGAATTAAAGTTTACATTGCACCCAACCGATAACCAAACGGGAACTCACTAAGTGGTGAAGTTATGAAATCAGGGTTAAACTTAGGAAAGTAAATAATTAATGATAGAAAGTGAAGATTTAAACCTTGTCAATAGCTGAAAGTAAAGGAAGTGTTCTAAAGGAAACGTTGAAACCTCCATGGCTAACCAAGCCATGGCTAACCAAGCCATGGCTAACCAAGCCATGAGCAAACAATTGCAGTGAAGATAGTCACCAATGAGGAAAAACCAAGTTCCATCATGCAAATATCTTGTGAACATTGATCATTCCTGTGACACAAGTTTGAAGATTGTCCAACCTTCAAAGCGATGGAAAAGGTAAACTTTGTTCAAAAGCCCAACTCTTATCTCAATAACTATAAAAACCAAAAGAATATATGTCGAACCAAAGCATACACAGACCACCACCATTGTAGAATCAAACCAAAGGCAAGAGCCAAAGGAGCCTACACTTAAAGAGATAGTAAGGAGTAATGGTGGGTGACTAATTTCCCAGGTACTGTTAGGCGCTAAAAGGGAACCCCAGAATCGAACCTCGAACCACAAGTTTGAGGAACTCAAATCCCTTCCATTCGAGCCACACATGTTGAATAATTATTTATAATTTTGGGTGTTAACCATAGGTATCCCCCTATTATTAGGGGCAATTCTATTCAGGGCTTAGTCACAATTAAGGCTCATCACCCCTCCTTAAGAGTGTTTTAGTGGGGATTGAACCCGAGAGCTTTTCCCACAATCTCAATCTGCGTTGCTAACTGAGCCACAACTCTTTGGTAATTATTTACAATTTAATTAATATAATACATATTAATTGTTATATATGATAGATAATAACCAATAACTAAATTTTAATTATCTACAATTTAATTATTAGTTATTATTTATCATATATAAAAAATAATATTTATTATTTTTATGTTTAATACATTCTATAAAACTTAATTTTCTTTGTATAATTCTTCGAAGAAAATAAAAAGTCACTAAACCAAAGTTTAAATTCATAATATAAATGTATATATATCTCATATTTAAATCCAATTTGTACATATATTAAAATATTTATTTATTAAATCATAATTTAATATAATAAAATATAATTAAAAAACTCACAATACACAAACTATTAATTAGTAATAACTAAAACAAATATGCATGCCACTTATGCTTGCATCCAAATACAATCATAAGATCACGTATGAGCATGTTTGGTTTAGCGTTGAAACATGGTAAACTCACATTTCCAACGCTGGAAATAAATTACGTTGGGAAATCCAAATTTGAGTTTGACCGATTTCAACGTCAAACCAAACACATACTATATCAAAAATTCAATTGAGTACAAGTCTTTGGGGCCGAAGAGATACTATACTATCAATCTAAGAACATGATAGAATTCATAAATAAATATGAAAATTTTGTCATGTCATTCAAGTGGAATCAGTTTATCCAGTTAACATTTTAAAAGATTATTACACGCCATTCCCTTGTTGAGGGGTCAAAAAGGATATAATGTACCAAAAGTCTGCAAGGCAAAAGAATCTTATACACAAAGAGCTTCTCATAGCAATACAAATTTGTTTTTTTCCTTTCCGTGGGAAGGGACATACAACATCAAACTGAACAATTTTAATCTTTGAATACATCTAAGGCGCTGTCTAAGTTTCAGCATATTTTTGTGGTGTAAATCTAGAATAGTAAAATAATAGAAAATAACAAGATAACTTTTGTGAGAAAATGTCTGCGTTATGAAAGAGAATAAAGATTTCAGCTTCACTATTACCGTCTAAACTCTATCCGTAGTCTCACTTCCCATGTCAACTTATAACAATGGATTATGCATATCACTATAGCCTCTATGTTTCCTAGATCAGAAAGCTGTCAACCAATTGACCACTATAGATGTACAGATCCACCAGAGTTCTGGCATGTTATTTCTTAGGGATGGCAAGTGGGAACCGGTTAGTCAGTAAGTAACCAGCTGTTAAAAGTTGCACCTAGCTTAATCAATAGCAAGCAAATTGTGTTTCACACTTTCACTAAAAGGAGCCAATAACTTCGTTTTCTGAGCATATGGAGACGCATATCAGATGCCATCAGTAATATATCAATGAGAGGTACTACTGCTTGCTAGTTGCTGCTAGGAACAGTAGAGTACAAATTGTGAAGTGGATAAAGGACGAGCTAAGAAGTTGAGTCAAAGTTCCAAACAAGCAAATAATGAATTTGCTTGTAACCAAACTCCAAAAATCGTAGTCATATGGAGTGTGCCAAAAATCATAGTAATTCTGATATTCACATGTAGTGTGCCATCCGGTACTACAAATTGACAAAAGGTAAACCCACCTGCACCTGAGGTGAAAAAACAAAACCTTATAACAGCAGTAAATGCAGAGACTAGAAAGACACCACTAATCTACATATACAATTCTAGATTCCAAATAATATTATATGACTGTCAGTCTGAAGATAAGAAAAGAACAAGATTATTGTCATTCCTGGGGACAATATATAGCATCTTTTAACCAAAATATTTTCTTCATAATGTGAAGCCATACAGAAAATGTTAATTGATTGTTACTGCTATTATTATCATTTCATAGGAAACTGATTGTATATAGACTCATAACTTCAACCCACTGCTTTTTGTCTTCTATCTTTCCTTGCACCTAGTGGTTTAATGTGCATTCTGTCTTATATTCTAAGTTTCTGGTCAATTAAATTAACTAACTTCAGATTTTGTAAATTTAGTTTAAGGTGTATAAATGTCACTGTCATAATTTGACAACAATATTCGATAGCTTATTTCTTCAATGATATGGCATAACAATGTAAAGAAGCTATTCAGAGAGGCAAAATATATGCAATTATGCATGTAAAATTTACTACTCATGCAAATTGATAACAATAGCAATTCAAATTAGTGAGGAGAATCACTTAAAACTTAAAAGGACAAAAAGATCACCAAAGACCAAATAATTGAAGATTTAAGGGAAAAACTCAAGCAAGTTTGAGACGCATGACTCATAACCAATGTTTTCAAAACTGGACCAATGAAGGTACCAACTCATGGTTTATTGGTTCAAACCGTGATTTATGTGTGGTCAAATTAGTAATAATTAAATATTATATAAAAATTTTATATAATACATGAAAATAAATAACAAACAAAGATCCTACTAAAAATGTATGTGTTTATAATCAAGTAATATGACAACATATTTAAGTTCAACAAAAATATAACATTTACAAAACTCAAATATATAATTATTATACAAATTGATTTAAATATACTATCATATTATATAGTATTAAATGTTTTTAACTCTAGTGAAAAAAAATTGTTCTATTTAATTAAAGTGTGTGTGTGTGTGTAGAGAGAGAGAGAGAGAGAGAATGTATCAAGTGAAAATGCCTTTTTTATAAGAATAAGAGAAACAAATGTTGACGCATACAAACTATGCATGGATGTTTGAAGATTAAAAATTACTTAAAGGTCACATGATCAATTAAAAAGTCACATGACATTGGTGTTTTTAATCTTGATCATTCATGTATAGATCTAATGGTCAAGATTTGTTCCTTTCATTTCATATATAAACCCATTTTCACTATTAAATATATACAAATATGTGTGTGTGTTGTGGTATAAGATATGTACATATAGCATCGTGTTGACGTGAATGCACAATCTCAGCACTAGTGTTTGATCTCGTGTAATAACTTCCATGTTTTTCATCAACATGATCATGCAGCTGGTCTTGAACTAGTTGGAATAGCTAATCCAGTCTAATTTTCACAATTGTCATGACAATTACACAATTTGTAACTATCTTATTTCTCAAGGCTACCCTACTCAATTAATATTTAAAATCACATGATAGAGCATGTTCAAGCAAATAAAGGTGTTGAACAAAGTACCTCTTATTTACACATAATGCAATAACAAATCAAGCTGAAGTATATCTCAACCTGCAGCTTTGTCCCAAATGAACATCACCAAAAACATATCTGCATTACGATACATCTAACATATTAAAAGAATTAAATAAAAAACAAGTAAACAAAGGATAAGAATGTTAGAGAGAATGCCAATTAGGAAGTCTTGGCAGACAAATTTCCAATCAAGAAAAAATTAACAAATATAGGGATTTATGAACTCATTCTGTGAACATTGAATTATCATTATTTGATTTATGATTTATTTCTGAATTGGTTAATTCTTTCTCAATTGGGAATAAATTGGCTAGATTTCTAAAATCATAATCCTTCCAAAAAAAATAAAATCAATCTTAGATGGAAGAGAAAGAGAATAACCTATATTCACAATATTCTGGCCATGCACAACGTGCTTTTCCATAATCCCAGTAACAATCCTCATCTCTTAAAGGTCCGCGCTTAGCTGTAATGGCACAAAGTAATTGAAAATTCTCTGGTAACCAGTTAGACATTATACATAAATGTAATCTGAAATACTTTTGTGACAAACTCTGATTTTGCTCAGGATGAATATCATGCCACATCTCGAGCCATAACTCTCTCATTAGCACCGGTGATCTAACAATGTTCCTGTGATTTGCTACAAGAATATAATGTCAATCTACTCGTACGTATCCTTGTGATCAATAGTTTATTGTATAATCTCATAGATATTGAGACCGATATTTTTACTCATCTATAAAAGGTACTCCCTCCGTCCCACTTTACTTTCTTTTAGGGAATTGACTCATTTTACTTGTCATTCTACAATTTCAAGGAACATTAATATTTTTAATTTACCAATATAAATCCTTTACAAATAATAAATGAGACAAATTTAAACAATAAATTATAAAGGGGTTCGTCAAAAAAAAATTATAAAGGGTACAATAGGAAATTAGTTAACATATTTGATGAAATTTAGAGAATTAATTACATTTCTTAATTCCTATGTAAAAACCTTAAAAGACAAGTAAAGTGGGGTGGAGGGAGTAGTAATCAAAAAGACAACTTTACAGTTTATTATCAACCAGTAACATGCATATAATTAACCTTTTCTGGGTTAATATATAACATTTAACTAAAATATTCTCAGAGGCGCAACATTTAAATTCTATAATTTGAAACCCTAATCTTTTGCTATGTGAATGAGTTTCAAGTGTTTGTAAATTTTATGAGCGTTAACTTCTAGGTCCAGTTAAAAACAAAAAAAAAAAACTCAACAGGATGTAACTTGTTTATGTAGCCATCATAATCTAGTTGGCGCTAAAAGCATTTGTTAGTCCATGTACTTGACAACTCCAAGAACAGTCTTGCATGCACCTTTATCAAGCTCCCAAACTGCTGTCCTCTTTCCGGGAAGACTCTCAGAATCTTCATAATATGTTATTACTGAACTCTAGGCGATCTTGTCATTTTGGAGCATATCTTCTTCATGGCGGTGTTCCACATTCAATTTAATCTGTACATCTGAGCCATCATTGCTCGGACTGAAATGTCAAAATAAAGATAAATATAAAAATTGTCATACACAATTATCAATATGCATATAAATAAAAACTAACTTAAGACAAGAAAAGCATAAAGGACATGACGAGAAGAGATATCAAAATTTGAAAAGATAAAGCTTTTCTATAGTCATAATATATCTTACTTTATTAATGGCTTCCTGTCTGAGATGTTTATTGTAGGAAATTGTTAAGTAAGAAACTGAATAAACTGTCTGAGAACAGACAGATAAACAATTTCAATGACCTTTTAGCTATATCAGAGTGGAGTACTAACATGGTTTCTAAGAGCCTCTAAATGCTATAGTAGTGTCACACCCACACACAAACAATAAAAAAAAGTGGAGGGGAGTAAGGGGAGAAAAACAAGAACACGTCAATCCACTATAGACATAATGAATTGTAAAACTCCGTGTTGTTTTCCTTTCCAATACCATTCAATTTTCAGCAAACACTTCTTATGGGTTTAGAACTCATGGTTCAAACACCCATCTGTCTAGACAGATAGATATGTAACATTAATACAAAATTACATTCTATTTAAACTTAATCCCAAAATATAACTGAAACAAACCCCATAATAATACTTGCAAATAAAAAAGAAAAAATCACACAAATTGGCACTTCATTTTAGACCAGAGTACCTGAGGAGCTCTTGTTATGTTCACCTTTGGTCCAAGCCATTCTTGCACCAGGAAAGGGAGTGGTATGGTACCCTGAAAAGGTTTATTTTATTCTAATCCAATTGTTGAATGTAGGATGATCAATATATTATGACTTCCTATTAATCACAAACAGAAGTAATAGGGAAACATAATTTAAAGGCTTACTGTCTCATCACCACTTGTGACTCCAGGGTTCCCTTCACCAGATTCCCTGACCTGATAGTTGAGACAGACACTTTATATATTTAAATAGAATATCCAGAAAAATGTACAATAAAGAGCTATAATAGTAATAACCACTTCTCCATTAAACAAATTGCTTTATCAAAGATAAAATTAATTTGCAAAATTAATGCCAAATATTTTAAAACCAACAAATCATCTCCGACCTCCGACAACCAATTTAAAAGGATGACAACTAACAAAAGCTAGTCAAGATCTTCTCATAATGGCACAACCATGACAACCATGACCCCAGAGATAGTTAGTCAATATCTTGAATAGAAAAAGATGATTTATTAATGAGGGGTGGCATACAACAGATCAATATTTTGCAAGACAACGGCAAAAAAAAAGAGCTACAGCATCAAAATAACATGGACACAAGTTCAACTAACAAAATGAGTATCTTGCACAGCTTATATGCTTCCCTTTAAATCCTCTTCCCCCCTTCCTTTTCCCCCGGAAGTAAAAGACCAAAAACGAGAGAACATAGAAAAAGAATAGAGAAGAATTTGAAAAAGCAGAAAGGAAGAGATGGTATTCTTCTAGGCCCCAAATCATATGAGCACAAATATAGAGGAGCAGCAGAGACAAATTTTCTGTAACTTTACTCAACATGATATGCCTCTTATCGTGCAAATAAAAAATAAGAGAGAGAGAATAATAGAATTGTCCATTCCATTTACAACTAAAAAACCATTACACCTAAAAAATGACAGTTACCCTTGAGATGAGAGATCCTTCAAACTCATAAATGACATCTTAATGATCCAGTTATCAGGGTAAGGCTTGCCGCTAGGGGGCAAAGTAGTAACCAACCTGTTTTGATAGTTAAGATGCCAGAATTATAATTCACGATAACACTATTTCTGATCAATCTCCCCAAAGATTTATCATGTATAAAGAAAGATCTCAGGATACAAGAAAAAGTTGACAAATCAGCAAAAAAAATAAGAGTTAACATGGAAAGATTTTGACAATTGACATTATTCATGAAGATAAACCGAACATACAAATATTTCAGCTGTGAGAACTGCAAGTTATAAGGTACCAATAACCAGTGTTGACCCTATACCACTAGAAAAGTATTCAATATTTGATTAAGAGCACAAAGAAGCAAAGACCAGCTCATAGATAAAAAGTCTTTCTAAATGTGAAATGCAAACAGACTAATACAGAGAAAAACAAGCATCATATGTTTTGAAACGTGTCTATATATAACTCAAAAAATTTGAGCTTACGGAGAGGCCAGAATATTCCTTTTTATTGTATTATTGTATAATAATCCACACAATATTAAATGCTTCTTTGTTGTATTATTTTACATTGTATATTCCTACATGTGGCCTCTGCTTAGTGCTTAACACAACTAACCATACTGAGGGAAAGGAATAATGTACAGGGTTGCAAATAAACAATATTTTAAAAATTGGACCAGTAATTGAACCGGTAAAGACACTGGTTTATAGTTTATTGGTTTAACCATGGTAGAATTGTGGAATATTATATAATATTTCAAATAATAAAATAAAACAATCATAAAAAATCAAGATATATAAAGTTGTGATCCTTAAACATGTGTCTTTATTTATCTTAAAAATGTTTTAGATTAAATAAAAAAAAATTAATTTTGAAATCAGATCGGTTTAAACCAATTTGCTAACAACCGATTTTTTATCGGTTTTCACTGATTCTAGACTAGTTCAACTTATTTTCCACCAATTCTAAGATCAATCGATTTTTTGGATTAAATGGATTAGTCACCAGACCAGTTCCCAGCCGGTCCAGTCTGGTTTTAAAAACTATGCAAATAAACATGAAGGGGATTATAAATGATCAAATCACAAAATCTACACGTACTTCTGGTGTGACTTCAATCAAATATACATATTCCATGGAACTAAAAGATCGGGGGCACTTCACAGCTTTCAAAATCAAATAAAACTCAGTGTTCATGTATGTAGGATCCCCATGCCCCATATGTATAGGTCCAGATTTGATATAATTTAAAAATAAATAAAATAGTAATGCCATACATGGTAAACAAAAACATACTGTGACAGTTCAAAACTCAAACAAACTGCAAGAAGGGGGTGCAAATGAATAGTACAGCTAGTGTACAACTTTCAACACTTCCAATTCCCAGTTCATGATTACAGATAAAAAATACAACTATACCAAGCTTCATTTAAATGGAATTCTTTAGTATTTGCAATTGAGGTTGAGGTAGACAATGGAAACAGCGGTATTTTCACTTGTAGAGGGAAACTGTACCTTTGTCTTTGAATCGGTGCCATATATGCAGAAGACATTTTTTATTGGTGGCCGGTCCCAAGGTGTAAGTGGATTAAGAACAGGATCACCAAGATATGATCTGAAACATTAAAGCATTCAAACATATGCCTGTTCAATAGTAGAACTACAAATAACAATATGATAGGAAGGGAGATCCTCTCTCTGTAGGAGCTAGGCTCTGGGTATTTTTATTGGTGTTTTCCTGATTGTAAGAGCTGCAGTAGCTCGTTCCCTCATTAATTAATAAAATTCAGACCCTACCATTCACTGGTCCTCCATCACAATATAAAATTGGTTAGCAGCAAACAAAAAGTACATAAAATTAGAAATTTTATTATAGAAAGGGAAACTGGCTCTTAGAAAGCTACTTGTCATATCTCAGGATAGTTAGTGCAAGAGATATTAGAGAAACATCTATTGCTTATTTATACTCATGAATTCCTTGTAAATGAAAGGACCCTATTTACAGTTACTTTTTCAAAGTTCATAGTTGTAGCCATATTAATAAATTAATAGGTTAAATTTTTTTCTTATGGGGAAGGGGGGATCTCTTCTTCAGAAACAAATAGTATAGTAAGAACATATTTTCAGTCAGATGATTCCCTTGGTTGTTTATCTTTAAGCTGTTAAGATGCCATAAAAATTAACATTTTATAAATGAACAAGATGCAACTTCCATGGTAACTGGATGCTATGCTTTGCACTTTGCAGTACCCAAAAAACAATGATTAAGTTTGGGCATTTCATGGAAATAATCAAAATATTCTAGCAAAATATATTTAATGATTATGAGATAACACTCACTTCTCTAACTGGTACAAAAGCCTCTGGCTATCTGGGTCATAATCTTCAATTGCCTTGAAAAAGGAGCCATCTGCTATTTCACGAGCTGAGAAAGATATGGAGTAGGTAGTCCACATTCCATGTTGGACAAGTGGCCTGAGGTACTTCTGAAAATGAAGGATATGCATCATAGCCTATGACAAGAGATACAAATAAGTAGTTAGGGACCATAGACACCATAGCAAGATTGCTCACTAACCAAGTTTAAAAAAGAATCATCAATCTTACCTCGAGTTGAGGGAATTTCAATGTTGATTATCTTTGTTGGCCATCCAGATGAATTTGACTGGAATTCCTGCTCATCACAGTGATATGTATGGTGACCTACATGCCTTCCTCCAGAAAAATGCTTCCAATATTTATTCTCAGTTTACAGTACTTGGAAAAAGGGCATCATCCACAATGATGACCAAAGGAGTTGAACATCAACCGAGCTGTTCCCTGATACCTTAAAAAAATCATGATAAGCATGTATTTAGACAGGAACAAACCATATATGAAATAGTAAACATGGAGCATATATCAAATCAATCCATCTTTAACCAATAGCAGTTTGGTGTTTATCTGGGGAGTTGATTATTGTCTAGGTTTGGAGGATGATAGAATAAAAAGGTGCAACTTCAATCATTTCCTGACAATCAGGATGCACAACTAAGAACTCAAGCTGCTATTTTCTATGAATATCCAGCTAGCTGTCTAGACATGTATTTTCTCCCATGCATGCATGATTCCCAATTGTAGAAGGTTTTACGTCATCTTTATCAACAGTTCAACATTAAAAGAGTTTAGAATTCAAGTCAAGCAAAAGGACTTAGAAGCATGTAATGTATAGAGAGAAGTATGGGATTCCATCGAAAGAAGTAGCTCACAGTTCAGCACCGCTTAATTGAAGAACAATATATATCTCTTGGGATTTCATATTTTTATTACAAATTTATTAAAAAAAATGGTTTTAATGGAAAGAATATACACCAGCTAGGTTTTGAAAATCCAGAGTCTTTCCTTTTTTCTCTCTCTCTTTCATCTGTGCAGTGTTTCAGAAATTTTACCTTTACATGGAATCTTATAGTAAAATGCTCAGAACCATGCTCAAGATGATATTGAGCATTTTCATCAAGAAGCAAGTTTCCTTACCAGTTTTCTCCCTTACTGTGAGTTATTTCTTTGAATTTAACATCTGTTTTATTTAAAATTGAACATATTATCTTTCCAAATTCATTGTACAAACTCTAATCCCAGAATCTGGGACATTAAGCCCACTTCAAATGCAAGTGTAGGCAAATTTCCCAATCTATCCCATGTCATGTTGCCATGATATAGGTGAATACCTAGAACCATGGCAAAAGGGAAAACATTTGGAAATTAACAACTATGTGTTGCAATCAGATTATAGAGAAAAAAAAAACGACCATTAATGAATGCTGGCAAGGAAGTTCTACGATGCTGTTAGATTATAAGCATCTGAATTATCAAGCAGTCCAAGCAATGCCTGGATGCTAAAATTATTGATAAATGTGATATTAAAAAGTTCCCAAGTGAGTGCTATAACCATTAAGACAAAAGCACAGAGAGATGTTGCATGCAACCTAATAAAGTCACAAAAATTCCAGTAAGTGGATGCTATAACCAATAAGACATGGTAATTTAGGGTTAACATCCCCTAGATGCAGATTTCTAATGTGTTTAGACCTTCTATCTTTTCCAAATTTATAGTCCTACTTAGCACCAGCTATTATAACTGCATGCTGGACAACTGAAGCACAACATAAAGCAGAAACAGTCTTTAAAGATTTCTTGAGGACTTGAGACCTCCGGAATGCATGTTATATACCACTCCGAGTGAGTGTATTTATTGCTAGAGTTGTGAATGTCAACTATTCATCTAAATCAAATTACTCTACTCTTCTGTATTTATATATATTTACTATATCCTGGGCAAGCTGAGGCCTGTCAAAATAATATAGAGAACTTTAAGTTTTATTAATTCACCATTTACTAATTATATCATAGTCTGGACCACAGAAAAATTCTCAGGCTCATCCCAAGAAGAGGGTATCAGAAAATTTGACATGGCTATAGCAGAATTTAGTACTGTGTCACATCAGAATATAATTATGAATTTATGATACAGTGTCAAGAAGTACTAAAAGCCAAAAATGGGTTATGGCAAAATGGCAATATCTGAAAGAATAACAGACCTATAAATTTAGACATGTAAACCTAAATATATTAATAGACAAAAAAGCAAACCAAACAGAAAAGAGAGGTTACAAAAATTAAAAGGTAACCTCAGATATAGGAAGCCCAAATGTGAACCCTGAAAAGCGTTGCTTCGATGGTTTCAGTAGCACCCAAAGGGGAGCTCCTGGGACAACCAATCAAAGAAGAAAAATTAGCATATCAATCATTATTAGCAATTCTTTTGAAATGTAACCAAGGTGCATAAGTCAATCATACCAACAGCAAAATAGGCATGAATATGTTGATCCAGCCATTCGATATAATGTTTTGGTGCAATCTCTAACTTCAACCACTCCAAAAAATAACGAAAAACGTGATTACCCAATGAATGGGCAAAAACTAAAGAGGGACCCACCTCGAAGCTTAAAAGCAGTTCAAATGTCAATCTGTAAAGAGAAATACAAATTGGAAAATGTTAATATCCTCAAGGCAATTAACAAACCAATTTCATACAATCGCCTAATATTTTGAGGAAAAAAAAAAATAACTCACAGTTTTGAAATGATGAGTCTACAATCTGGCGTAGAGATACTATTTGAGTTTATATCCATCTATTCTTAACCAATATTTATCAATACACCCTACTAGAGCACTCCAAATTTATGTGTAAACTTATCACTGTGCTATGTATATAATTATATATGGATTATTAGAATAACCAGATACCAAGGGTTGTTGATAAAGATACATGATGGAGAAACTGAAGTCATTAAGAATACTCTTAGTCTTAGATGATACTAGACTCTAAATCTCAAGTACATACTGTATGACCAATTAATTATGTTAGTCATGTGAATATTTTTGTATGAAGTAGTTGAACTCAGGTTTGTTTAAATAAGAGGTAATGGGGATGGTTGGATGGAAACCACTCTCACTGTTTAGGAATTCAAAAATTAATGAAGAGGAGGGGAATATGGGGAGAACTATTCCCCCTGACACACTCACCTTTTGTTCCCCTCCAAATTGTGGGGTTAATGAAGAGAAGTAGCTATTTTCAATTTCATCATAAAGTATATAGCGCTTTTGTTTATTTAAAATTTTGTTGTTTAGTATTTTATCCCATAAATTTGGTTACATGAAGTATATAGCATTGTATTAAAACTTTACACAGAAAATCATTTACCTTCTACTTTCTTCCCTCATTAATCACTCAATAACATGATGAAGGTAACTATTTTCAATTTCATCCCTTCCTTTTTCTATTTCATGTCATTCTTTCTAAAACTTCCAAACATAGACTAAAGGAAGAATGGATGTGCTATTTGCCCTAGAAGATTGCATATATGCAAGAATACAATTTTACAAACAATGGGGCAAGATTTATCGTTATCAAGCACACATTTAAGAAAACTTTTAAGTACTGAAAATTAATCAATTAGCAGAAATAAATTTGCCCCTGACCAAGACATACAGATCAGCCAAATGAAAGATTGTTATACTTTTGTGATTGATGATCTAGTTAGATAGTATAATACTATAATATTAATACCTCCTGAAATTATGAATGCAATTTGTAACAAGCATACATTATATCCAGATTATAACAGATAATAACTGCCTAATCTACACTAAGTCAGATGCAAAGATATAAACATACTTTAGCTTATGAAAGTAAAGGTCTCGTTCTTCAAGCATGGACGGTGACAATCTCCAATCATAAGGAACAGCAATTATTGCATTAGCTTCTATGCCAAATTCAATACACCATTTAATCCATTCTTTCCATACCGATGAAAGAGGTCCTGCCAGTAAAAAAAACACATTCAAATCATGCAAAAACTCCTGCCAAACGGACAACAAAATCATACTTCCTATAGCACAAACACACCTGTTATATAACCAGGATCAAGTTCTGTGATACCAGAAAGACCACTGTCAGGACGAGATTTGCAATCAGGATGATCTGTCTGGTTATAAGGATCCAGTATCATGCACTTAAGCCAGCAATTCACAGCAGAAAGAAGCTGAAAAAACAAACGAATTTTCATATATTCTTATAATCTCAACTCTGAAGTGCTGATTCCATAATCCAGACATGAGAAAACGAAAATATAAGCTTCAAGCATGGCAAATGAACAAATTATTTCGCATAAGCTGATGGATTATTTCAGAATTCATGTCTCATCGGCATACAGGCACATGTCATAAAGCCGATTCATCGAGGAAAAAATCTCTCATATATTCTTTTTCTGTAGCCAAAAACAGCATCATTCGATCATCATGCAGTGGAATGAAAAACGACGTAAAACAGCCAAGAGAGATAGCAACATACTTTGGTAGTGTCAAGCCACACCAAATCGAGAGGATTGAAATCCAGAGGAGAGTAAGGACAGTCAAGAATAGACCATGCTCGGAGCTGAGTAGAGGCGAAGCCAGGGATTATAATGCCAGAGAGTTTGGAGTAGTCAAGCTCGGCGCCGTCGACGGAGGAGGCTCCGGCAACGGCGAAGACGGCGATGAGGACGGACAAGCAGAGCAGTGGTTTGTTCGCCATTGTGGTCACGATAGAACAGAGAGAGGCTGAGAAGTGAATGAAAGTTGAAGTCTGACCATTGGTTTGGTTACAAGTTGGGAATGGGAAGTTGGGAAAAAAATTAATTGAAAAAATCCAAATCGGCGATGGCTTTTGACCTTTTTCAGTTTTGAACGTTGAATCCAAGTTTATGGGCCTTTTCTTCTAGTTCTAGGTTACGGGCCAGTTCGGACTTTTTATCATCTTTCTGAAGATGCGAATAATGTATGGTTAATTTATTCTTATTCTAGAAACTAGAAAGTGAAAACGAAAGCACTCGTCAAAACTGGGCGCAGCTTCTTGGAAGTTTATGCACAAAAGTTATCTATTGGGTGTGGTCACCAGGTGCAGGATGAGGTCGATTTGGGGCAATCATTGTATTGCAGATTTGCAGTTAACATGTTTTCCCAAATGGATTTCAATGATTCCTTCAAGAAGGTGGTTGGTTTGCAATTTGCGTTGCAACCACAGTATGAATGAAACTTGTGGGATGCGTGGCACATGGGACTTTTTTTATTTTTAGTTAATTTTAAGTAAATTAAATATATTATCATTATCAAGATATAAATATAAACATACTTATTACTTTATTATACTTTATATGAACTAAATTTAGTTTCTGAGAGCAGAAGATTGAGATGGTTGGAAATTTTGATTCTACAATACTTTAAAGATATGGAATCACGGCTTGAATATTTATCTATTTATAATATCATTTAGCAATTTTTATGCGAGTTTAATAGTATGCACTGACAGTGTAAAAAAGTTTTATACTGACATTTAATCATGATTCTTCATTTATATGACTTTTAAAATATTAATTAGTAAAGTCAACAAACTTACCATAAATCAAGTGTTGTGATTAATCGTTTGTGTAAAACTTTTTACACTGTCAGTGCACAATCCTTTTTCTCTTTTTATGCAGAATAGCAAATGTTGTTAAATTGGCTCCAGTACAGGGTTTCATTTGATCATTAAAAAACAAGAGATAGTTGAGATAATATATTCTATAGAGTGTGTTTGGTTTGTCATTTCAGCTAACTGAAAATTAAAAATAGTAGTTGAAACCATTTCAACAGTGTTTAGGAAGGTATCTTTTTTTGTAGTTACAAGCTTTTTTTAAAAAGCTACTTGGGGTAGCTTTTAAAAAAAACTTCAATTTTCAGCTACTAACTGAACATTAATTACAAGTTTAACCCTCAACCACTCTTACTTATCATTATTTAATAATTAATGTTGTCTTTAAATGTCATTTTACCATTTTCAACTAGTTTTACCAAACACATTCAATAGTTTTTCAGCTTTCAGCTTTCAACGAGTTTTTCAGCTTTCAGCTAGCTTTAAGCTTTCAGCTAGCTTTTCAGCTAGTTTTACCAAACACATTCTATGCATCAAAATGATTTTTTTTACTGAATTCTTATTTTTCTTCTTAAACGATTTGAAGTAGGTCATATTAATCCCTAGAAATTGAAAATTATACTTTTAGTTTTTAAAAGATGGAAAATCATTCAATTTAATCATTTTTCAATTTTTTTTTATGTCAACTTAATCCATAAAAATAACTAAATTAAATGGTTTTCTAATTTTCATAAACGAAAATGTAATTATCATCTTCTAAGATCTAATATGACCGATTCCAAATTTATTCAAAGACCAAAATAAGTGTTTACATGAATTTAATTAGTCTTTATATGTATAGACAAATGGTGGTAATTTTTAAAATGGATAATTAAAAATATTACCACGCCTATCTGATTTTTTTTATAAGATAAATTTAAAAAGGGTCAATAAACATTACAAAATATATATTGGACAAGGCTTTATTATAGTTTAATACCCCTTTGTTTTGAGGATAGGTCTGGCAAATTGATCCAAATGCCAATGATCCATTCAATCCGTCCATCTAAAATACAAGTCCAATCCATCCAATTATAAAAGAGAAAACTGTGGATGACTTTTTATCCATCCATCTAACTTTCTGGATGGATTAGCATCCATTCTCTTTGTTTAAAAATCCAGTGGATACTCATACATAAAATAGAAAACATCCCATGGATAACTAAAAGTATTTCTCTCCTGTATTCTGCCATGCTTTCACTCCCAGCAATGCACCATATTTAGCGTTTAAAGCTTACTTGATATCCTTGAGACATACTTGAATGAAATTAGAAAGGAAAATGATGTTTCAAGAAAAAAATTAATACATTAATTCGCGTTTAATTGGTTATGGCATCCTGGCGGCCTGGCCCTTTTTTCTTCAAAGCATTATATATATCAAAAGCCACAATAATATAAATACTACATTTTGATAGATGATAACCATTATAATTAGAGGATTTTTATGTCAAAACACCAAGAGAATAAATAAGATAAATGAATGTCGGAAGCGTACCAGATCCATTAGCAAACTTGATGCATATACTTGTAGGTTTGATCTTCCAATTATATGTATTACTCTAGAATAAAGAGTTCCCCTTCTCTAATGATGGGATGTCAGAAAAGAAAATTGTACATATAACTTAGGGACCATAGCCTTATATAATAGGAACATACCCTTCCATGAAGAATTGTATTATTTGTAGTTTTCTTATTTCTATTTAGGCTCATCATAAAAATATAGAAACATGACTTTTGGCATCTACACATTACAAAGCCCCATACTTAGTGAGATGTCATTAATCCCAAAAATTAATCCTTATAAGATCACTCTAAATGGGATTTTTTTTAGATAACTTATAACACATAATTAATGATATATGTAGGCCCACATATTAGATAAATATCTAACACTTTTCACTTTAAAATATTATTTTAAAATACATTCAATTTATCTTTTACTTTAAAAAATTTAAAAATTATAGTTACGGGATTTAACTATTTTAAAGTAAGAGATTGTATTTAAAAAATATATAATGTAAGAACAATTGTTAATTTTTAGTTAATAATTAAGATTGTGATAATATATATATCTCCATCATTGATTCCTTTAATTAATTATTATATTTTATACTTTATTCGCTAACCCTTCAATTGTTTTTAATTGAGAAATGCTTTTTGATACATTACCTACCCATAATGCCTGAAGGCTAGCAAATAGCCAATTTTTAAATTTAAAAGCTTTGCAGGTGTGAAAGGCTAGTAGTATATTAGTAGTTTCTTCTAAATAAAGACGCATAGGATTTGAGTGACATGTACTTGTTTTTTTTCTCCACGTTATTCAAAGTTGTAAAAAATTCTTCCATTTGCAATTTGATATCTACCACACAACTTGCAGAGAGAGTGGGTTTCTTTGCTTCAGGTTCAATAGAGGAGAAACAAATAAAGTAGGGGAAAATAAATAGAGGAGAAGCAAATAAAGTAGGGGAAAATAAATAGAGGAGAAGCAAACAGGGAAGGGGAAAATAAATGAGAGAATCTTAATAAATGAAAAGTATAGAGAGAGGAATTTTTAGTTATAAATTTTTAAATTTTTTTAGTTAGTAAAAGAAAACATTTTTAGAAAAGTATGGATGGATTGGATATCCATCCATAAAATAGTTGTTAATGGATTAATTTGATGGTTTTTATTTAACGAGTCATGGATGGATTGGATTTTATAATATATTTTTAATGGATTGTTTTAATCCATCCATTATAATTCTCACTCAAATTCATCAAATCCATCCATTTACCACCCCTATTTGAGGAGAAGAGGAAATGGGAAGAGATAAAGAGGTGAGAAAGAAAGAGGACAAAAAGAGAGTTGTTTTTTGTGTTGTTTGGTTTAAGAAAATAAGGAGAGGAAGAATTATTGGTTTCCTCGTTCCTTTGTTTGGTTGGAGAGAAAATGAAGGGGGAGAAAAGATATTAATTTTAGAAAGACAAAATTACCTCTAAATTAAAGAGTATAGAATAAAGTGATATTTTTTGAAGGATATAGATGGAAATTCACACGTGGTACTCATTTCTCTCTCCACTTTCCTCATATTTTGAAGAGAAATAAAACGATCGTGGAACTCGTAACTTTTCATTTTGTGCCCCTTCTTTCTCCCATCCACCAAACACTCAAATATCTCACTTTCTCCTTATTTTCTTTCCTCTTCGTTTCTTTCTTTCATCTTCCATAAAAACAAACTAAGGGAACAAGAAGGCAACCCTTCTACATAAGACATGTAACTTTAAGAAATATCCCGCCAAAGATGAAGGACAATTGAAAACACGCAAATATATCATAATATATACATGAGGGAATTGTTTTTCCCACCCCTTCCCTCCCATTGTTGCTTTTCCCACCCATTTTGTTCATATTTACTTTTTCCCTGAGACCAACTACTTATCATAAATGCAATTCATTAAGTGCTCATTAATGTTTAAACATCTTATGATTAAATATAGTTCAATTTCTCCCAATTTTATATTGGATAGGGGTGGGCATCGAGCGAGTATGGGCCAAAAACCCCCTCAATTCGTTGGAAATCGACCGAACAATATGAAGGCTCGTTTTCGACCACAACTCCCATAAAATTTGTCAGGTTGTGGGTTGGCCAGGTGGATTCAAACGGGTTGAATCTGAACCAAAAAAGAAAAACTGATAAAACTCTAATGTGTAACCAAAAATCGTCCCTATCCTTATTCTTGGCCACCATTTTACGCCGAAAGAATGGTGTCTTCGTTCTCTTGTTTTCATCTATTGTTCTTTCCACGGAGTTGCTCTGTCGGAATCGCGTCATCCTAGAGCCTGCACTTCGTCTCCTGTCATTGTTTCCGCTATGAGCAAAATGCTACCATGCCTCCCTGCACCGCCATCACAAATCACGGTCGTGCACTGTGCACCGTTCTAGATGCAAGCCAACCACTACTCACCGGATCTAGAAGTTTGGATATTGGAGGATGGGTAGAAACAGGGAAAGATAAGCTTATGAAAATAAATAAAAAAACAAAACAGAGATGGGAGATGGGAGGGACGAGATGGATAAGAAAGAAGAGTAAGTCTAAAGAGAGATTGTGAGTGAATTTAAAAAATCAATAGTTAAAAATTGAGCCTGGAAAACGAATTGGAAAAGACAATAACTTAATTGGATTTGGACAATATGAAAGAAATGTGAGAAAACGTGGAGCAATAAGCAAAGTGGTGAAATGCATGAAAGTGTGGCTGAAGTGCAAATAAATATTGTTTACTTACATTGGGAAACGTGTATAGCATGAAAAAAAATCAAGGCAGTTAGTTTTGGGTCTTATATGTATTTAATTGGAACATGCACTCGTTGTACTCAATAACCCGGGAAAACGCGTCCGTCCAACTCCATTTAATGTTGGATAGATCGGATCTCGGTTGGGTGATTAAAGCATGCCCACCCCTGATCGTGGATCCCTTCCCCAAACAATATAAGGCTGTTAGAACCACAGGCAACACTAGAAGGGGGGTTGAATAGTGTTGTATACAATTTTAAAACTATTTTAGAAATCTTTAATTAAAACAATCACGTAAGTGATCATTGTGCAAAACTAATCTTAAGATCAGAGTTATTTTAAATACATGCGGAGTATATGAAAGATTTAGATTAAAAAACTTTCTCTTACACTTAAGATTGTTTTGATTTTAAAAGCTTCTCTCAGTGTCCTCTGAAGAATATTACTAAGAGTACCTTCAGAACTATTTCTGAAATACTTTAGATGATCAGAGACCATCTATATCAGGTGTCTGAACTGAGTTCCTGTTGGCCTCACTTCAGACAGATATTTCAAACATCCCTCTGAGTATATTCTTCTATAATACTTCATCCTACACTAGAGACGTTTTAATGTTATGTTTGTATGAAAACTTGTTTTATTGAAATCTTTGAGTTAAGATTGTTATGAAAAGTACTTTTCAATCCCCCAACGTAAATATGAAAACTGCAAGTAAAAGAGATTAAGAGAAAGAAAACTTAGACACGGAATTTATCCTGGTTCACCCACAAAACCCGTGAGCTACATCCAGTCCCAGAGGCAAACCACCACTGGATTTTCCACTATCTGAATCCACAGATACAAGTATTCTTTTCTATCAAGCCTCTCCAGGCTCTACCACAAGTATTCTTTCTTCCACCAAGCCTCTCCAGGCTCTCAGACACATAAAGTGTTTACAAACTAAACTAAGTTTAAGTTTCCATGAAACATAAACTTAATCTCTTCCTGTACTAGAGGTTGACTGAGTACTACTCAGGATACAATGAATGAATTCTAAGTACAAGGGTAAGACAGAGACATAAGTGTTTAAGTTTAGGTACAATCTCGTCTCTAATAAGTGAGGTACTTCTCCCTCAACTAGTTTGGCCTAAGTGAGATATGAAATTAAGCTCCAGCCTCATTCTCCAACCATTGGTTTCCATGGGCTACATTCTCACCCACTAAATCCAAGGTATCATCCAAGCTTCAAACCGTACCCGGTTTGATAGTCATTTGTACAGCATGATTGCCTTCCCGACAACCAACTCACTTGATCAACAGACCAACTGTACAATCTAACTAACTGACCAGCTGATCAGTAGCCCGATTGAGAATTAACTCTCTGATCAATTGTTGTTGACATTTTCCTGATGTATTTAAGCTCGAGTCAACTCTTGTTAACTGTAAGACACTCAGTCTTGTTAACAATTTTCATGCTGATTGATTTCAAGAACCTTCTTGAAAAACAATCCCGATTGATCCAACTTGGTTGATCATTCTTACCAACTTGGTTGCAACAGCAGCTGCATGGTTGTTTCCAACAACCTGATTGATTGTTGAGGACAACAACTATGGCTTGATTGATCTTCCAACCAACCAGCATCTTCAACTTCTTTCTTGAGGCTATTTATATGTTCTTCTTGAATATAGTCGTTGAAGATAATTCATAATACCGTTGAGCTTTTGATGATGTGGCTCATATAGCCGTTGTGTAATAGCTTCTCAAACGGTTGCTTCTCCTTAAGCATATTGAGTGTTCAGAATACTCCCGTTCTGACACTTCTGTTGATGAGCTCTGTTTTGAGAGATGTGATGATTATGTGTATTCTCTCTCTTGAATTCTTTTTGCTTATTCTCCATATACTTCTTTTTCATTTGCTCCTGACACCATTACTTCTTTGAATGAGATGTCTTGACCAATAGTCGTTGTTCGCAGATTCCTCTTTGAGATTTAGATAAAGATGTTGAATTGAATATATTTTATTCAAACATCTTCCTTGTTGCTTTTGCTTAGTCTCCTGAGCTTTTCTTTTGTTTTCTCCAGCTTGCATTATCTTGCATCTGCTTGCTTTCCTCTACTCTGTTCCAGATTGCACAAATGAAGAAATGTCTCGTTGAAATACTATCGTTTAGAGATAGCAAATAGTCTTCTTTTAATCCGTTGTGAGACACGCTTCTTGAAAGTTCTGACATAGTACAATGTTGCATCTGCCAAAAAGGCTGCTTCAGGAATTGTTGCGTTGCTGCGTTTGCAGAGATTTCCTCAGTGGTGTATGAAATTCAAATGCACCAGGAAAGGTCTCTGTGACTTTGCCAAAAATGTGTTCGAAAACGTACGAGCAGCAGAGACTCAGAAAATTCTTCACGCAAGGTTTCAGCAAAGATGCCACGTCATTACTAAAGCTTCAGACGGCTTCTAATCTTCAGACGGGTTCCAGTCTTCAGACAGGTTCCAGTCTTCAGACGGGTTCGAGTCTTCAGACGGGCTTGGCTCTTCAAACAGCTTCAACACTTAAGACAGCTTCAATACTTCAGACATGTTGCGTACTTTAGACAACTTCAATGCTTCAGACAGCTTCAATACTTTAGACAGCTTCAGACAACTTCTTTTTCATTTCTTCTTTGATCTTCTTTTTCTTCTTGTATTTCTTCTTTTTCATTTCTTCAGTTCATTGTTGTTCTTCAGACAGATGTATATTTGAATCTGTACTTCTTCATATCTTTTGCCTTCAGTTCTTCAGATAGTCTTCTAATCTTCAATTCTTCAGATAGTCTTCAATTCTTCACTTCTTCAGACAGTCTTCAAGTCTTCACTTCTTCAGACAGTCTTCAAGTCTTCACTTCTATTCTTCAGTTGCTTCAACTCTGTTAAGGATTATTCTTCTTCAGATTCTGCACTCTTGTTCTTCTGATTCTGATCTTCTGATTCTGATTCTGTTCACAAAATCTTCTTCTTCTTCTAAAGAGTATTCCATCCTGAAACATAATTAACAAACCAATACCTTTCTCAGTAGAACCTGTTTATATAATCTTATTTGTTCTTTATATAATCTTATTTGCTCTTTATATAATCTTATTTGTTCTTTATATAATCTTATTTGTTAATCATTAAAACTAAAGGATGTTAAGTCTTATAATCATGTTTGAATACTTAAACTGGTTTATAGACTTCACAATCTCCCTCTTTTTAATGATGACAAATAAATTATATATTACTGACAAAATGGGTATAAAAAGAAATGAGAGATAATAAAATAAGATAATTAATTTTATTACTCCCCCTGAGACAGACATTGATTCTTTTAGATATCTTCTGAAACAATTAAGTCTTTAATTAATCAATTCCAATTGTTAAATCTTTATTAACCAACTGTTACAAGTTTATTGTTAATATTCCAGATATTTTAGATAAACGATTGTTAAAATTTTTTCTTGTTAAGATTTCAGATTTTCAGATACCTGTTGTTATTAGAACACTAAAATCTTTACTTGTTAGAATTTTAGACACTTATTGTTGAGACTTATTGTTATTCTTACTTATTATTAGAACTCTTAGTTTGTTATCTTCTTCCTTACTGTATTTTATATTTCTTTGCTATTTATTTCTTCTTCCTAAAATCTCCCTATATATTTCCCTTTTTGTTACATTCTTTTTAGTATTTTGTTAGTTTATATTTCTCCCCCTTTTGTCATTAATTAAAAAGGTTTGGTGATTATATTCTCCCCCTAAGTTGATTAGTTTTCTACAATCTTTTAAAATTTTTTGTTACAATTAAAATTTTGTTAAACAATTATCAAGAGGTTATGAAGCATAAAAGAAACTAAATAAAGAAGATTTTGAGATTAAAAGAGAACAACTAAATTCACAGAAGAAAACACATTAGATAATGGAGACAGAAGAACAGAAACACTTAAGCTGACATCAGATAAGTTTTAAGGACGATAGAGGGAACTAATTTCCATAAGATTGCTCGTTAGACACTAGATATTATTAGAGATCTTGAGCACATTCTTCCTTATCTTCTTTATCTTGCGACGCAGTTGAGCATTCTCCATCCTTAGTCTTTGAATCTCAGGAATGTCATCGGTTTCCTTTGTGTTCCGATGATTTACCTTAAGAAGACCAGGATGTCTATGATCGTACAGGTGGCTAATGAACACATTGTTTACCATAAGAATCTTCATGATCACAGTATTGTGAGGTAGGATAGTAGAATCTCCCAGTTTTCTTCTTGCCATATCGAAAATAATGATCCACGGAAGATTAATCTTCTTCTTTTGCAAAAGATTGATAACACAGAACCTCTCCATCTCAAGGTTATGGTTATCCTTAATATGTGGGATCACACAATATTTCAGAATATTGAAGAGAACTTTGGGAATGACTTTCATTCCTCGCCTATTGAAGATTAGATGGTTAAACTGTTCCTCAAACAGATCTTTCCAAGCTGTTGAGAACAATTCTCCTTCAGCTTTTACTCCTAGAGCTTTCTCAAGGATATTGGTAGTTACAACCACCTTTTGATTCATTACTTGGGCTTTGAGGCAGGTCTCTTCTTCTAAGTTTTCCAGACATAGAGTGTTCCAGAATTGGTACACACTTTCTTCATGTCATTGACTATCAATGGCTTCAAAGAAGGGTAACCATCCGGCGGCTTCGAAAAAGGCAGTTACATTATAACCAACCTTAGAGAGATTCTGAAAGTCTACAGTTTGAGTTTGAAAGATAGAGGAAGACATTTCGAGAGATGGAAGTGAGAAATCTTTTGGAGGTTTCCTAGAGAGATTTGGAGGTTGAGATGAAGAGAGCAAATAGAAATTTGAGAATATATACACAAGAGCAATTAATTATGACACTGACAGCGCCTTCTTGGGAAGAGTGTGTTGATTGATAGACAAGTGAAACGCCGCGACCTTTAAAGATATTAGACGTTATAGTTCCAAGAGACCCCCTTATTAAAACAACACGTCTTTTCAGAAGACAATGCATTGAATATAAGATCATGAAAGTTTAGATTAGGTAATGGAGAGATGTTACCACATAATCCGGTTATTGTTATCTGGATGAAGCGGTGTTATCTGACATTGCTTCTTGCCTTGAAGACCTTTTCTTCATCTGAGGTTGCTTGATGTCTGCACGTTCCAGTATGCTTTTGTCTTTTGTGCTCCCAGAGAATCTTTGAACAATCACCTTAACCTATCCTCAAGGATTGAGTTAGGCTAGATGTATAGAGTGTTAATCATCTAAACATTGTTGACCCACAGTTTCAGTGAGTTCATTTTGAACTTTCTGAACAGGTTCAGACAATGGAGACGTTATCACACTACCCATCCTTTTAGATGATGTCACATTGATTTATCCGTTCAGACGGTATTTCATTCTGAAAGCCTTCTTGAGATTATCTTCAAAAACCTGTTTTCTGAAACATGCATAAACTAGAAATACCTTTCAGTAGCACCTGGTTGTAATTTGTTAATTATTAAATTAAGTATTTTTAAAATTACAGATAAAATTTTATCAAATTTAGAAATTATCTTATTAAGATGGTTATTTTTAATTCTCTTATTAAGTTGATTAAATTTATCTTTTAGAAATACAATTTGTTAATCGGTTAAGAAAGAATTATGTTCTTAATTATGCACAGATATTAACACAAAGGAATCAAAACAGAGAGACTTCAAACAAAATAGAATTTCAATATCATTAAAAATATAAACACAAAGACATAGAAACAAAGACTCCGAAACAGGACACATGTATATCATTGATCATTAGATTGGTTCTCATCAGCCTTTTCCTTTTCAGCCCTAAGCTTTTGAAGCTCTTTTTCTGCAGCTCTCAATTTCTTTGCCAGCCGAGTTACTCTATCATTCACCTTCTTCAGATTATATGCACCCAATGTCATCATTTTCCTTTACGAGACTTCAAGTTGGTATCTTCAGTTCCTTCTTCAATGCGTGGAGCAAAAAGAGGAGGAATGAACACTTGATTCTCAGGAGCTTCTTCTCTTTCAGTGAGAGTCCGGTCCAACTCAACATATGCAGCCGGGGTGAAGAAGTCAGGAGACGGTTGATCAACGAGACTTTCCATAGGAAATCCCTTGTACAACAAAATCTTTATGATTAAGGTATTGTGAAGATAGAGATTCTCATTGCCCATCTCATCTCTGAACATCATCTGATACAACATTACCCATGGGAGATTGATTTTCTTCTTTGTCATCAAGAGTCCCAATACGAACCTCTCCATCATACTTAAAGTCAAATTATTTCTTCCTCTGGGAAGAATGCAGCAGTTTAATACAGCAAGGAGGGCTCTGGGTGTGCTCAGAAATTGAGAAGGTCTGAAAGGGGCAATCCTTCTTCTTCCAAATAGATGTTGGTCAAGAACGAATGTTCCACCATGAAGAGATTCCCATCCTTGGAAGTATTGTTCCCCGCTGTCAGGAACACCTATAACTTCAGCAATAAGTTTGGTGTCCACAGACAGTGATTTTCCCATCACCTTCGTCTCAATCCCGATTCTGTTGGGTTCAGATATGATCTTGATGTTGTCCCAAAAATCCATTACACTCTTCTTATGCCAGGAGGAGGAAATGTTGTTGAAGTATGGAGTCCATCCAATGGCGTTGAAATATTCAGATATCTTGTAGTCTGCCTCATCAAAATCTGAGAGTTTTACCATCTTACATGGGATGATTCTCTCATCAAAAACTGAGGGAGCAGAGTTACTTGATGATACTGAAGTATTTGTCATGAATACTATAGGACAGTTTATCTTTCTGAGATGAGAGTTCTTGAAGAACCTTGGCCTTTTAGAGAAAGAATTTGAATGAAGTGTAATTTCCATGTTGATCATCCAATCCTTTTATATAAGCAAGAGAGCATGCTTCAGGCATTAATGGGAGACGGTTAAGTGCACTGAATAGGTGTGGGGAGTAGTGCATTGTCCCGATTGAGAGAAACAGTCAATGATTCAATGATTCCTATTGCGCCGATTCACATTTATCAGCAACATGATTAACATACACGACTCTTCATTTACTTAATTTAAAAACACAGTTATTACTTTACTAAGCATGTGTGACTCTTCAACACATATATTTAAATAAGTAAAGCATACATAAAATGAATCATAAATTTCACACAGTAAACATAGTAAAACTCATAGCATGCAGACATATATTTACATAATTTCAATAAAACAAATCATGCAACAGAATAATAACTATATTTAAAATTAAAACTTAAATATAGATAGGAAAGGTGTTACCCGTTTGTGATCTAGAGATAGATTCACTTTCCTTTTCCAGTTGCGCCTAGTGCTTTATCCTTATGAATAATGAGTAGTTGAAAAATGATTTTCCTCTTCTCATTATCATTCTTCAGAGTTGCTTCAGCCTGGTGAGATTTCCATCTTCTGAGGATCTACTTCTTCTGCATTTGTTAGATGCTCAACCCGAAGGTGAGCTCTGATACCAATTGTTAGAACCACATGCAACACTAGAAGGGGGGGTTGAATAGTGTTGTATACAATTTTAAAACTATTTTAGAAATCTTTAATTAAAACAATCACGTAAGTGATCATTGTGCAAAACCAATCTTAAGATCAGAGTTATTTTAAATACATGCGGAGTATATGAAAGATTTAGATTAAAAAACTTTCTCTTACACTTAAGATTGTTTTGATTTTAAAAGCTTCTCTCAGTGTCCTCTGAAGAATATTACTAAGAGTACCTTCAGAACTATTTCTGAAATACTTTAGATGATCAGAGACCATCTATATCAGGTGTCTGAACTGAGTTCCTGTTGGCCTCACTTCAGACAGATATTTCAGACATCCCTCTGAATATATTCTTCTATAATACTTCATCCTACACTAGAGACGTTTTAATGTTATGTTTGTATGAAAACTTGTTTTATTGAAATCCTTGAGTTAAGCTTGTTATGAAAAGTACTTTTCAATCCCCCAACGTAAATATGAAAACTGCAAGTAAAAGAGATTAAAAGAAAGAAAACTTAGACATGGAATTTATCCTGGTTCACCCACAAAACCCGTGAGCTACATCCAGTCCCAGAGGCAAACCACCACTGAATTTTCCACTATCTGAATCCACAGATACAAGTATTCTTTTCTATCAAGCCTCTTCAGGCTCTACCACAAGTATTCTTTCTTCCACCAAGCCTCTCCAGGCTCTCAGACACATAAAGTGTTTACAATCTAAACTAAGTTTAAGTTTCCATGAAACATAAACTTAATCTCTTCCTGTACTAGAGGTTGTCTGAGTACTACTCAAGATACAATGAATGAACTCTAAGTACAAGGGTAAGACAGAGACATAAGTGTTTAAGTTTAGGTACAATCTCGTCTCTAATAAGTGAGATACTTCTCCCTCAACTAGTTTGGCCTAAGTGAGATATGAAATTAAGCTCCAGCCTCATTCTCCAGCCATTGGTTTCCATGGGCTACATTCTCACCCACTAAATCCAAGGTATCATCCAAGCTTCAAACCGTACCCGGTTTGATAGTCATTTGTACAGCATGATTGCCTTCCCGACAACCAACTCACTTGATCAACAGACCAACTGTACAATCTAATTAACTGACCAGATGATCAGTAGCCCGATTGAGAATTAACTCTCTGATCAATTGTTGTTGACATTTTCCTGATGTATTTAAGCTCGAGTCAACTCTTGTTAACTATAAGACACTCAGTCTTGTTAACAATTTTCATGCTGATTGATTTCAAGAACCTTCTTGAAAAACAATCCCGATTGATCCAACTTGGTTGATCATTCTTACCAACTTGGTTGCAACAACAGCTGCATGGTTGTTTCCAACAACCTGATTGATTGTTGAGGACAACAACTATGGCTTGATTGATCTTCCAACCAACCAGCATCTTCAACTTCTTTCTTGAGGCTATTTATATGTTCTTCTTGAATATAGCCGTTGAAGATAATTCATAATACCGTTGAGCTTTTGATGATGTGGCTCATATAGTCGTTGTGTAATAGCTTCTCAAACGGTTGCTTCTCCTTAAGCATATTGAGTGTTCAGAATACTCCCGTTCTGACACTTCTGTTGATGAGCTCTGTTTTGAGAGATGTGATGATTATGTGTATTCTCTCTCTTGAATTCTTTTTGCTTATTCTGCATATACTTCTTTTTCATTTGCTCCTGACACCATTACTTCTTTGAATGAGATGTCTTGACCAATAGTCGTTGTTTGCAGATTCCTCTTTTGAGATTTAGATAAAGATGTTGAATTGAATATATTTTATTCAAACATCTTCCTTGTTGCTTTTGCTTAGTCTCCTGAGCTTTTCTTCTGCTTTCTCCAGCTTGCATCATCTTGCATCTGCTTGCTTTCCTCTGCTCTGTTCCAGATTGCACAAATGAAGAAATGTCTCGTTGAAATACTATCGTTTAGAGATAGCAAATAGTCTTCTTTTAATCCGTTGTGAGACACGCTTCTTGAAAGTTCTGACATAGTACAATGTTGCATCTGCCAAAAAGGCTGCTTCAGGAATTGCTGCGTTGCTGCGTTTGCAGAGATTTCCTCAGTGGTGTATGAAATTCAAATGCACCAGGAAAGGTCTCTGTGACTTTGCCAAAAATGTGTTCCAAAACGTACGAGCAGCAGAGACTCAGAAAATTCTTCACGCAAGGTTTCAGCAATGATGCCACGTCATTACTAAAGCTTCAGACGACTTCCAATCTTCAGACGGGTTCCAGTCTTCAGACAGGTTCCAGTCTTCAGACGGGTTCGAGTCTTCAGACGGGCTTGGCTCTTCAGACAGCTTCAACACTTAAGACAACTTCAATACTTCAGACATGTTGCGTACTTCAGACAGCTTCAATGCTTCAGACAGCTTCAATACTTTAGACAGCTTCAAACAGCTTCTTTTTCATTTCTTCTTTGATCTTCTTTTTCTTCTTGTATTTCTTCTTCTTCATTTCTTCAGTTCATTGTTGTTCTTCAGACAGATGTATATTTGAATCTTTACTTCTTCATATCTTTTGCCTTCAGTTCTTCAGATAGTCTTCTAATCTTCAATTCTTCAGATAGTCTTCAATTCTTCACTTCTTCAGACAGTCTTCAAGTCTTCACTTCTTCAGACAGTTTTCAAGTCTTCACTTCTATTCTTCAGTTGCTTCAACTTTGTTAAGGATTATTCTTCTCCAGATTCTGCACTCTTGTTCTTCTGATTCTGATCTTCTGATTCTGATTCTGTTCACAAAATCTTCTTCTTCTTCTAAAGAGTATTCCATCCTGAAACATAATTAACAAACCAATACCTTTCTCAGCAGAACCTGTTTATATAATCTTATTTGTTCTTTATATAATCTTATTTGCTCTTTATATAATCTCATTTGTTCTTTATATAATCTTATTTGTTAATCATTAAAACTAAAGGATGTTAAGTCTTATAATCATGTTTGAATACTTAAACTGATTTATAGACTTCACAAAGGCTCCATCTCAACGTTTCCAATTGAGAAGGTGGAAGTAGTATACTGTAAAATACTTGTTACGGGTGATAACCCCTTGCCTTCAACTAGAAGAAATAAACTTGGCAACTTTCCCTACTTTTAACCCTAGTCCTAACTATGTTACGTTCTCCCTCACTCTGTTTAAGGTAAAAGTAATGGTCTCATATGTTAATAAAGCAAAACTGTAACATCCCCTTTTTGTTAATTGCTTTTAATTGCTTGTAGTTGCTTGTAATTACTTTTAATTGCTTTTTAGCCACGGAGGCTCTTTGATCTTGTTATGTATTCATGTGGGTGTATTATTATACTGGATTGGTATTTTCTGAGTTTCAAGTCGTTTTGGAATTCGGGAAAAATATCTGGTTTTTAGGGGAGACTCTACCGGATTTTCGGTGGGATTATTGTGATTCTAAATGGCCCTTTTGGTAGGCTAAGTTGAGGGAAGAGAATTCTCCTCCAAAAAAAGGGAAAAAGGGTGCAGCGTATAGAAAAAAGAAAAGGGGTGCAGCGAATAGAAAACGAGGGGGCAGCAGAAAAAGCGCACACAGTAGCCCCCAATTAAAGGCATCAGCGTTTAATACACATAGTGCCTTTGTTTCGTTTTTTCAATTCTTCCCTGTTGCGTAGAACTCGGCCGAGAGAGAGGAAAGAAAAATAGAGAGAGAGGCTTTGAAGGAGAAGGAGAACCACTTGAAGGTGCTCCATCTCTAAGGCTTGACCTCCACATCCCCTTCATCATCTTCTTCCTTGTTCTTCCTCTTGGGTGAGTATAACTCACACACCTCCCTACCACTTTGTATTTCCTCTCTTTGATCCCTTTTCCTCTAATCTTCTTCACTTTGATTTTTATTGTTAATTTGTTGTTGATTTGATTGTTGCACATAATTATTGTGGCTAAATAGCTTGTATGGGAAACCCTAGGGTAGTGGATTTTTTGGGGTTTTGGGGTTTTGTTGGAATAATTGATGGTTGGAATTTGTGTGATTTATTGGGATGTTTATGTTGATTTATTTCAAACTATTGAGTATGTATGAATTGGTGGTGATTGGAAAAGTTGGAGAAAATGATTGTTGGTTTGGCCTTACACTTGTATTTTTAAGCTTTGGCTTCGGCCCCAGTTCTTATTAATTAATTAAGATTGGACTCCGGTCCCCAGTTAATTTGGACTTCAGTCCCCAGTTAAAACACAGGTTTCGGCCCCCAGTTAATTGGCGGTGTTATGCCCAAGGGAGACGTTCCTTGTAGTCTGAGCTCGGGTCTAGCCCCAAATAGTAATAAGACCCCGCCTGTCGGGTAATGCAGAATGTTCATGTTCAAATGCTTAATTATGTTATGATGACACGTCACGAGTAGTCTACTCTTAATTTGTTGCATTCATTCTACATTCCTCCCCACACTGCATATTGCATAGTTATATTCACTGAGGCAGTTGTCTCACCACATGTTTCGTGGACTATTTTTAGATGTGCAAGTACCTCCCCGCCCGGGAAAGTGATTTAGAAGATTAGCTGCAGAATTCTATTTGTGGATGTATTTTGATGGGGGGTTTTGGGAGTATGTGTGTTTGATGATTATCGTAATCTCTGAGATTGTATTTTGGGAGGATACAATTGTACATGTGGTATCCTTGTAGTATTAGGACACATGTATGAGGCTATCCCCAATCAGTACTTGTATTTGACTTCTTTTGAATTTCTAATTTCATGACCAGGCTCGTATTATGATTTGGAGATTATAATTGGTATTATTTCAGCAATTGTTGGTGACCTAAATAGTACTTGATATTTAAATGGCGCGAAATAATTTCAGGAATTTGAGGCTTGTCTTCCAACGGGCTAAATCCTTGAATTAGAAATTGGGTAGCTCAATTGGTAGTGGGTTTAAGGAATCTATGACTATAAGTCCCCTTGGTCATGGGTTCGAACCCACGGAAGGTCCCCTTTAGTGGGGGATATCCACCTGAGGGGGGTGGAGAAGCTTAGTTAACATCCCGACTTAAGGGGATGTTACAAAAACGACTTATGTTATTCATTGCATCTAAATCAACGCTCAACACAACATTTGACAGTGGAAAATGTTCGACACACATGTAGCATATACACAACCATTAACATTATTCCCTTTCTTTTGTTTTCTTTTGTTTAAGGATTTTTACTCCACAATACAAGTCAAATTTGATTGGTTTGAAGTCTCCACGCAAGGCTGAACCACTCTTGGATTAATTTTCTACTGTAGTTCATAACTCAAATTTTGAGGTTTTGGTATTCATTTTAATTTTAGGTCGTTGTTATTATCATTCTTCTCCTATTCTCTTATTCTTCTAATCAATTTGGTTTTATTTGCTTGATTTTGTAATTTAGGGATTAGGGCGCGCATGTGAGCTGCTTAATCTTGCATGAGTTTGATTTAATTTTGATTGTTATGATCAGAGCGGAATTTAGGGGTGCTTGGTCACTAACATAATTTGATGAATACTTGTATGCTTAATGTAATGGATAAATTTATGACATAATTAACGCTTATTGACTGATTCAAAATCGAACTTAGTTTAATATGATAATTAGATTTTCCTTTAGATAACAATTATGGATAAGCCAGAGGGATTAACCCGTTTTCTTGAATTGTTTTCTTCTCAATTTCAATTTGTGTTAATTTCAATTCCAGTTTCCAACAAACCTTCTTGTGTGTGTTTGGCGAGTGTTTTGGTACCTAGTTGTGTGGTTGAATTTCTTGAGAGATGACATAGGTTGACCCCTAATATCCTGAATGCAATTCTCAGTCTGTTATTTGACCGACTGCGAAATCGATAAATTAACACCATGTCTAGTCTCATGTTGAAACAAGTTTGACTAAACTCTTGAATCACCATTGACTCCATATCCCTACCTACAATTAGCGTAGCAAACCCAAAGCACCATGCCTATTAACTTGCTCCCATAACATTGAATGACCGATTTAAATCTTCCTACTTAGACTGTCCACAGTAATTTACATTGTTCAAATACCTTGTCCAAAGATGAAATTGTATCCATGACACGATGACGTTAGTCCATTGTTCATTTTCAAAATTTAATTATTAATAAAAGCCAAAGTCATCACAACTGTGAATGAACTACAAATTTAATTAATTAATTATCAAAAGAATCAGAGGCTATGATGATTTTGGTGAAGAAATCAAAGTGTGAAAATTGAAGCACTAACATGGATCACTGCAAAAAGAGTGGCCAATGAAGATGCGAGAATTTGGGTGTAACCAAATGGAAAGAATTTCAATAAGGACTACAATGCAAAATTATAATCTTGATTAATGAGATAGGGCACCGATTTGGCATTTTTAAATTGTGGCCTTACGTTTCAAATATAATAAACCCTATGATTTTTAAATTTTAATCAAAGGTGTAACATAAACCCTCATGAGAGATGTGTATATTAAATGTCACCTACAAGCTTATTACAAAATGACAGTAAAAAACTCATTCTTATAAGCTTATAGTTTTATGAAATACACCACAATACAAGTTTTTTTACAACTATATCCTCATAAAAGTTATTATTATAAAATGACAATAAAAAACTCATTCTTATAAGCTTCTAGTTTTATGCAACACATCACGATACAAGTTTTTTTACAACTACATCCTTATAAAAGTTATTACACGTACTAATGTGCAAAGAAGTCTATGCATATGTCTAGCCTATAAAATATACTAAAAAACAAGTATAATTTGTCTATCACATTTTAAATATTTTGACATAAGCCCAAATCTTTATTCTTTTTGTTTTGAGTTCGAGTTCTAGATATGTATCTATGTTAAATACTCAAAG
This sequence comes from Sesbania bispinosa, assembly GCA_026901365.1. Classification (NCBI taxonomy): domain Eukaryota; kingdom Viridiplantae; phylum Streptophyta; class Magnoliopsida; order Fabales; family Fabaceae; genus Sesbania; species Sesbania bispinosa. The sequence continues at coordinate 971,305 of QLOH01000151.1, forward strand.
GTAGAGTTTTACAACCCGTGAGATTGCCACGCATTAAACCATGGTTGATTTTTTCCCTCTAAAATGTCAGTTTTGAAATTTTGATATAAAAACATATATTTGTTATTAGTTGGTTTTTGGTTCCATCTTCTTTTCCCCTTGATCACTCAGTTTTTTTAAAAAGGAAATATTGTATAAAAACAAAATCAATGAAGGCCCAAAAGAGACACTTGACTAGGGCTGGTTAGGGATTCCCAACCTATTGATCCATTTAACCCGTCCCATACTTGCTCGTTTTAAAACAGGTTGACATAGTATTCAGGCTGGGGCAACCCGTAAGGCTAGTCAAAAAACAAAAAAATAATTTTGATTTATGTAATACTGTTGGGTGACAATATAAAAAATAGTACCAATAGTTGGGTCAAAATTAAAAAAGTGAGTTGAAAATTATAATGCGAGTTGATTTTTTAATTATTTTTTCTATTCTCTTTCTACTTAAAAAAAAAATAAAAATGGATGAGCCAATCCGATTAACCCGTCTCATTTTAATTTGTTACATGGGCTGACCTTTTGACTCGTTGGCTACCTTGTCTAACTCAGGAGGAGGAAACAACATAGAGAGAACCCTAGCGCCGACCGCCCATTTGGGGCTCTTTCCCACCATGGGAGGAGCTTATCCCTAAATGAGAGGGTTTCCTACTCACTGTAAGTGAGTTATTCTCTCTCTTTAGTGAGAGTTTTTTGTTTATTTGATTTTTTTTTTTTGTATTTTCTTTTCCTTTTCCCATCCCACCTCCACCACCACCACCACCACCTCTCTCTCCTTCCTCCTTGCCATCACCTCCATAACCTTTTACCCCTCCTCCGTTGCGAGTTTATGTTAGAGTCATCATTTTGCAGCACTATTTTACTCAAATTGGCTGCAGTTGATGTTGTGGATTTTTTCTTGGAGCTAATGTTGGACATGCGTTGATTCGGAAGGAATAAAAAAAAAGAAAAGTCCAAGTTGTTTCAAAATTTTTGTAATATGAGGCTTTGATTTTATTTTTTTGTTATTAGGATTGCTAAATTATTTACATTGACCGAGTATGTGTGCTCGATTTGTTGTTTTAATCTGTGGTGCACTGCTGTAATACTTTATATTTAGCATCCTTAAGTTTTGTAAGTGTTGCTGGACATTCTTTAATGAATATATGCTCTTGACAAAAAAAAAACTCGTCTAAATATGGGGTGAACTGATACTTTGTGTCCATTTTTCAAAATAGGCCAACCCGTCCAGTATTTTGATGGGCTCATTGCGTGTTGGGATGGACTAGCCCATTTTACCACCTGTACACTTATGAAATGAAGGAAGACTTCCAATAATATATAGGTTATGGTATTTTTAGGGAGTTGCTTTTAGAACCCCCCATTTTGCTATTCGCACCCCCATCATATACCCACTTCCCAAACTACCCCTACCCCCTACACCCACCCCCACCCACTGCCTCCCCCTCCCCCTTCCCCACTCCCCATGCCCCAGTTTCTATTCCCCTCCATTTTTATTTTTTTTCAAAGTTTTCTGTTTAGAGACGGAAGGTTCCGGAAAAATTTTAAATCCGGAAAAGGGGTGTGCATTGGGGGGACGAGTTTAGAGACGGAAAATTTTCGTCTCTAAACCAAAAGCTTCAAAAAAAAATTAAAGGTGACTTTGAAAAAAAAATTAAAATGGAGGGGAGTGCATTGGGGGGAGTTTAGAGACGGAAAACTTCCGTCTCTAAACAGAAAACTTTAAAATAAAAATAAAAATGGAGGGGAACAGAAACTGGGGCGTGGGGAGTGGGGAGTGGGGAAGGGGAAGTGGAGGGGAAGGGGGAGGGGGCGGTGGGGGGGTGGGTGGCGGTGGGTGGGGGTAGGGGTAGGGGTAGTTTGGGAAGTGGATATATGATAGGGGTGTGAATAGCAAAATGGGGGTTCTAAAAGCAACTCGCTTTTTTTTATATTAAAAACGGGCCAAAGGCCCAATGTTCTGGCAAATTTTTTCTTACCCAATTTTCATTGTTATTTAATCTTTTATTCTTCGAGTAATTTACATTTACATTTTAGAATAAAAAATAACAAACGTTACAAACCCGTGGTCCGTGGATACCGGGTCACGGCGTCTAGTAGAGAGAAAGATAAAACAGAAGGCAGCGGGAGCGAGAGTAGTCGAAACTAGAAAATCAAAAACTTGAAAGAAAGAAAGGGAGCGAAAAAGAAAACTAAAACTGGCGCGATCACTCCAAACGAAAACGCTACCGTTGCGAGGCGCCAATCAAATCAATTCCCCGCGCGTCCTTTGCTCACAAACACCAAATCTTGACCGTCCACGTTTACATCTGATACATCATTCCTGAAAAGACCGCCACCCCATTAAAAATCAATTATAACCTACCTCGTTTCTCTTCCACAAGACCACCCTCACTCACACACCCCGAAAAAAAGAAAGATGGAGGATTCTGGAAAATCCAGCAGCAAAACTAAACTGTTGAATCCATGGATGCTTCACTTCCAGAAGCTCGCTCTCGAACTCAAGTGCCCTCTCTGGTTCGTCAATCCTCACTCTTCACACCTTTCTCTCTCCTTCCTCTGTTTTGTACGCTTTGCAGATTTTTATTTTATCTTATTCATTTTCCGTCAGTAGATATCTAGGTCATGCTACAATAGTTTTTTCGCTGATTTTTTTCCACTAAAACGAACGGAGGATTTTTCTTGTTTTTTATTATGAGTAGCTAATTTGGTTTTTTTCTTTTGTTTCTGGTGGTGCTGGATCTTGCAGTTTGAGCTTGTTCAAGAGGCCGGTGTTGCTGCCGTGCGACCACTTGTTTTGCAAGTCAGTTATTTCTTCATCTTTTCTGTAGTGTAGTTTAGGCGATTTTATTGCACGGGTTTCTTCGTGTATGAAAATGTTTTTAAAATTCGGGTAATTTGTTTTTTCCCCCTTTTCCTTTTCTGGCAGTTCCTGCTTGGCTGATAGCACGACGGCGGGGCCTGCATGTGCTGTCTGTAAGACTAAGTATACTAAAAAAGGTAACTTGTTATCACGATTCGAATATGTTGCTATAGGTTCAAGTTCTAGGAGGCGAGTGCTGATGTTATTTTATTTTGTTTTTCTCTCTTTAATAATATAAAGGTTAAAGTAGGGAAAAATGATTAAAGATAAGGTGACTCTGTAGGCTGTACCAATGATGGGTGTTGTAAAGTTTGATCCCCCCGCGTATATTTATGGGAAGATGGAAAATGTAAAATTGCTAATATGATTGCATGTTCCACTTGGTTTGAGTTGTTTGTGACAGTGTACTCATGCTTCCAATGCTTTGAATGTGGCTGGCAGATGTAAGGCATATGCCTTTTGTGGAGAACATGGTAGCAATCTATAGAAGCTTGGATGCCACCTTTTGTGCTAGTCTGTTTCAGCAACATTCTTCTGGTGAAAACACTTTACTTTGCATTTGGAAAGTTTCTTCAATCTAGGAAAAAAAATCTACCCTATTGATTGATTCTGGTTTGACACTGTTTATGTAAATTGATCAATGTAGATGATCTTAGGGTTTTGGAGCCATGCCAAACATTTCTGAATTCTTCTTCTAATAATAAGAAGACAGATAAGGCTCCATGGCATTCACTTGATTCTAATGAAGTTGGGGTTGGCAAGAATCACAAATCCAAGATTTCAGTGCATGGCAAAGCTGAGGAGGTTGAGATGTCTTGTGGAGGAAGGGTTGACTCTCACAGTGCAGGGAAGCCGAATCTAATGCAATGTTCCCAGATGGAAATTGGGGACCGTGTGGAAATGGATGTGAATCAAGTGATGCAATCAGCACCTGACAGCTCTCCATTTTGTGATTCCAAAGGTTCAGATAATGACTTCAGTGATCAAGACAGTGAGCATGTAAGAAAAAAAACTTATTTATGGTCTTATTTGCATAGTTAAATGCAGCTTTTCATATTTGGTAAGGTCCAATACTCTTTCATCTTGGTTCCTCATTCTCATAAACTCTTCATTTCAGCCATTCAATCTTGAGCGATTGGAAAATTCTTCACTGAAGAGAGCAAGCACAGAAAAAGGAAATTTGAAAGAAAGAATGGCCCAGTTCAGGTCTGAAAGTTCTGCGTCTGAAACTGAGGGTCTTATGAGAGATCTCAAGAGACAAAAAATTCTTACCAATGGAGATGATCATATTCAACACAGAACCTCTCAACAAAATAAGTTTGTGGATTCCTGCTGTGCTCTGGACCTTACATCTGGAAAGGACCCTGTTGCATCGTTGCGAGCGAATGCTCCGGATGACTCGCTTCCAAGTACAAGTATCTGTTCCTTTTGTCAATCCTCTAAAACCTCAGAGGTAATATTTGATGTGCATCAATTTCTTGCACATCACTGCCTGTCCATCCCCCTTTTCCTGAAAGCTATGTTATTCTCTAGCTGTATATGCTACTGGACTAATTTTTTGAAACTATATTCCTGGTATTGGCAAAATTTTGTAGGCTACTGGGCCAATGCTGCATTATGCAAATGAAAATTCAGTTACTGGAGATGCAGCCATGCTACCAAATGTCATACATGTGCATAGAATTTGCATTGACTGGTATGCTATCTTGATATTTTTGTATTCATGTCGTTCATTACAGTAATTTCCTGATGCATGTTTTTGGTTGAATTGTTAGGAATTGGGATTTATAAAGCAACCTAAAAACAGTTTGAATGCTGATTGATTTTGGGTTTTCATATTTTTTAGTATGCATTTATTAAACATTTTTGTTCTCTTAGTTCTGTTAGCATTTGACTGATAAATATGGTATGAACTTTGGAAATTCAGGGCACCTCAAGTGTATTTTGTTGATGAAGCTGTTCAGAATTTGAAGGAAGAAGTGGCAAGGGGAGCAAAGCTTAAATGCAGTAAATGTGGTCTAAAGGGAGCTGCTCTTGGTTGCTATGTCAAATCCTGTAGAAAAACTTATCATGTCCCTTGTGCAATGGACATCTCAACTTGCCGTTGGGATCATGTACTTCTTTCTTATATTAGTGTTATATTTTGGGATTTGTTTTTTCATGCTTCTGTGCATTTATTTAAACTTTGTTGGTGCATTTTCTGGTTCAGGAGGATTTTCTCTTGCTCTGTCCTGGTCATTCTCATGTCAAATTTCCAAGTGAGAAATCCAGACCTAAAAAACAGGCAACTCAGAAGCAGCCTGCTTCATCTCATCTGTATGTTTTCTTTTAAGTCATCAGCTATTTAAGTTTGGTTGCATGGTATCATAATTGCATGTATCACTTATCACTTTATTCCCCAACCTTTTGATGAATTTATAGTTTTTTTAAGTCAAATGTTCATTTACTTCTAACATTTGATGCTGGAAGATTCAAGCACAAATTAATGCACATTACTACTCTGATAATAAATATTACCGTTCATTCCCCAGTATAGGGAATTTTGCATAATTCTAAGATAGTGCTCTAATAGCTCACTCAAGTATTTATTGTTTGGATTTCAGGGTTAAGTTTGCTAACACCGTTTTGTTTGCCATAGTACTCTCTATATAGAAGGATGCTATAGCATGTTATTTTTGCTATTAAGAGCATGCGTTTTTCCCCATCATATTTTGATACTATTCTGAGGTTCTCTCCTGCTTGCAGGCCATTGCCACTGTCAAACCCTCTGGGTGCTTCACAGAGTGGTGGTAAAAAAATGGTTTTTTGTGGATCTGCTCTATCAAATGAAGAAAAGGTTAGTATGAATGTTATCTACTTGTTGTGATTAAGTCCTTTTGTTATCTTCATTATTTTAACCATTCTTCTGTTAGACAAATGGGTACAAGGGGGATAAGATGGGGAATATTGAAAATATTCAGGCTAATAAGCTGATGTGGCAGTGAGTAGAAGAGGAGGGGTTGTGGGGTATTCAGTTGTAGGAATGAAAATATGTTGGAGAGGGAGAAATTCATGGAAGGTTTTGGTGGGTAGACCTCTCCTAAGGCTGGGGGTTCAGTCTTGGATTGAGTCATTTCTTTTGTTCCAAAAATTTCTAGAATTCACTTCTGATCTGATAAGCTAATCCATTTTCTCTTTATCAGTAAAACAAGTTCCTAAGACTTTCTTTCTTTGGACCTTTAGTTACAATCTCATTGGAGTATTACATAGTCTGAAATGCATGCTGAATCTTTGATAAGTTGAAAGCTCTTATGATGATGGAATTACTTATTTATAAATCTTTTATAAATGTGTTTTCTGTTAAACACTCTACACCTGATGAAGAGTATGGTGCATCATCCTGGGCTTTATCTATCATTCTATCATATTATTAACTAATCAATATATTTCCCCAACCTTTGTTTTTCACATTTACCTTCTTGATGGTGCAGGTGCTATTGATCAATTTTACAAGCAAGGTTGGTGCTAGAGTGACTAAGTTCTGGACCTCAGATGTCACCCATGTGATTGCAGCAACTGATGCAAATGGAGCATGCTCCAGGACACTAAAAGTTCTCATGGCAATTCTAAATGGACGGTGGATTCTGAAAATGGATTGTAAGTAATTTTGATTCTTTGTCTTCTAATGTTGATTACTTGATTTGATGCTCATTTTTAATTTTGATTGTTGACAAACATTGATGTATCACTTAATGACTTCACTCACTCTTTGAGAATTTGGGTTTGGAAGATGGGCTGGGGAACAATGATAACAGAGTCAATTGTGTTGTGAATATCACTACATTGTTTCTGTTTCCTCTTACAAATTATAAATTGGCCCCTCAAATTTAAAAGTTCCTCTGTATTTTATTCTAAAATCTTTTTTATATTGTTGTAGAACCTAATTTATATCAAAACCTTGTAGATTAAGACATTGATTTATCCACTCATGAATATCTTGAAAATACCTTATATATATATAACCTTGGTAATAACTAAAGTATAACATGCTCTTTTATTATTACTGCTATTATTATTTTGGTAATGTCTTGGACCTGTATTGTGGGCCTCACGTAGGAGCCTCCTAATGGTCCCTGGGGGAGGTGAGGAACTCTGGGGAATGAAATTGGGATGGAGAGCATCTGTAGGGATATTCAACCCTGTTACTCTCGTTGCATGTCTCCAGCTCCTACCAAATGAATTGTTAACACGGGATGTCTTTATAATTATTTCATTATATTTTTAAATTTTTATCAATGTCATGAGATTTTATTTTCTACTTCTCCTGCCTCCTAATTTTCTACCTTTTTAATTCATATTTAATGGTCTATGACTAAGTGGCTTTACTTTTCATGTGTGTTTGTATTGTATGCATTGTTTTCTTTTTCTTATTCATATTTCTGTATTCATGTTGATGCTACCTATCTTGTATTGTAGGGGTAAAAGCATGCATGGAAGTGATGAATCCTGTAGAAGAAGGACCATATGAAATTGGTCTTGACAACCAAGGGTGTAATGGTGGCCCAAAAGCTGGCAGGCTTAGGGCACTGACCAATGTAAAGCATCTTGATATTAAGCATCTTGATGAATTTCCTGGTCTTGCAACTGAAGTATCTAGATGGATAAAGATAATTTATTCTGTTTAGCTCACTGACTTTTAGTTTCTTTTCTTTTTGAGCGCCAGATGTCTGTTGATATTGGTTGTTAAATCATGTGTTTAGTCTGTTGTGAGTTCTAAACTTCTAATTGTTGTGATTGCAGGAGCCAAAGCTATTCAGTGGCTTAAAGTTTTATTTTTCTGGGGATTATATGTCAGCTTATAAGGAAGATCTTGAAGATTTAGTTGAAGCGGGGGGAGGTGCTGTATTGAGAAGCAAGGATGAATTGGAAGTAAAGAGACATGAATGCGAAGCGGCTTCTTCAAATTTGCTGGTTGTTTACAATCTTGATCCCCCACAAGGATGTAAGTTGGGGGATGAAGTTTCAATTCTTTGGCAGAGACTGAATGAGGCAGAGGATCTAGCTGCCAATAGTGGTTGCCAAGTCATTGGTCACACGTGGATTCTAGAGTCAATTGCTGCATGTAAATTGCAGTCTTTTGTTAGCTAAAATAGATTGAGTAGCTGATAGGATGTTCGTTTTGCAAATGATGATTTAGTTTCCGTTTGATTTAAAGTTAGGGTAAAATTAATGGTCGGGATGAAATTTACACGCATTATGAACCACGATCAATGAAATTGATTTTATTTCTTTAAACTTGATTTTACAACTGTAAACCAAATGAAACCTTAATCAATTGTCTACAGAATGTCAATCGAATTTCTATCTTGTTTTGACATTTACTAAATTAAGGATTATAGCAATGTACACTCTTGATCAATACGGTGCATTGTTAGCAAGATTTATGTAGGATTTATTAAATTATGAGAATTTCACCCTATTCGTTGGAAGTCACTCCTTGACGTAGGTGGTTTACATGAATGAATTTTCCATAGTAATTGTGTTTAAAGTAACAATTTCTTTATATTTACAGCATCTTTTAACGACATTATATTGGTCATTTTGCTTGTTAATATTTTGAATTAACGGGATACTCAATTTTTTAAGAAAAAGAAATGCTAAACTCATGAAAGATACTAGTACTATATTAGCAAAAGTAACCAATAAGACCAAAAAGTTATGACTCAATTGGTAACACATGGTGAGATTGTGGGAAGAGCTCCCGGGTTCGATCCCCATTAAGCACACTTTTAGGGATGAGTGAGGAGCCTTAACTCGAATATAGTTGACTCTGGTAATAAGGAATACCTATGGTTAACCTAAAAAAGAAACCAATAAGAAGCCGCATTAATTTCAGTATGCTATAAAAGACATTCGGAGTTTATCTCATGCTTATATGCTTTATCATTTATGTGAAACAAGAAAAGAACACTGCTTTCAGCTTTAAGCAAAATAATGGAGTCATTGAAGGATAAATCTAAAGCTCTTTATTTTTTGAAAGGCTAATAAAAGAAATTACAGTCGTGTTTTCCTTAGGACCTAGCATTTGTTAGATTTTGTGTTACATCAACGTTATATACAAAGAACTTGGCAACAACCAGAAAGGAAAGGAAGTTGAGGAAGCTTAGTACTTGCCATAAATGCATAATGATAATCTAAATGAGAGGCATTTAGATTATCCAAAATCCAACCCTGGTGACCATATTTCTTTGTGATGTCAGCAACAGCTGAGAGAAGAAAGCTACTAAGAAAACATCCTAAACCCAAGCTGGTTGTGTAATATGATGTTCCGAGACTTTTCATGCCTTCTGGTGCTTGATCATAGAAAAACTCCATCTTCGCAACATCGGCGAAACTATCAGCAATCCCTGACAAGGCAAACTGAGGTAGAAGGATGAAAATTGTAAGAGGAAGTGTATCATGTTGACCTAATAGGTGGTTTTCTCTTGCAACACTAAGTCTCTTTCTCTCAACCAAGCATGCAATTACCATTGTAATAGTGTGCAACACAAGGCCAGTTCCTATTCTCTGCAGCATTGTGACACCTCTGGGGTTCTTTGTGTAGCGTTGGATCAGAGGAACAAACACACGATCATAGATCATAATGTTTACCAACATGAAGATAGATCCAAATACTGAAAGACATGCAGGAGGCATTTCAAAATGGGGTCCCATTCTCTTGTCTAGCATGGTCCCTTGTTTAATAAAGAGTGTGCTTGCTTGAGCTCCTAAGGTGCTTGGAATTATTGTTGCAATTAAAATTGGAATAACTTTTGTCATTTGCTTGGTCTCTTCAACTTGGGTCACTGTACAAAGCATCCATGATGAAGTTTTGCCAGTCTTTATGGCAGCTTTGTTAAGGAAACTGCAAGTAGAGTAAGAAAAATGTGTGCATGTGATTCTTGCAAAACAAATAATTAAAGTGAAAATTAAAAGGGTAAAAATTAAATACTTTGGATTAAAAGACATCCAATGATATCCACCACATCATTTAATGAATACGACACCTTATAAGTTATTAAATTCAATATAAATTATGTGACAACACATTATTGGAAATTCGTGTAAAAATTTTTACACTTAAAGTGTGTGTGTATATATATTTATATATTAAACTAACTTTACCTCAATGAAGAAGTGTAACCAATTCTTTTTCTCCCGTTACTTGCATACTCTTCCATACTAAGCTCATGTAGCTCTTTTGGATTATTTGGGACATGTGACTTCCAATTTCTTGCGGCAGCCACAAAAACTTGAAGCATCCTTGTTATAGGACTGCCTGAAGGCAATTTGTGTCTATAAAATGGAGTTCCTACCAGAAACAATGTTATTGAAATAGCGAGCCCAATTGTTGGAAGCCCATACCCAATGGCCCAACCCACGTTGTCTTGTATGTAAATCAATAATGTGTTGGAAAAAAGGGTGCCGAATAAAATACTAAAAAACCACCAATTGAAGAAGGAAAGCTTATGGGACCTCTCTTTGGGCTCAAAGTCATCAAATTGGTCTGCTCCCATAGTAGAAATGTTGGGTTTGGTTCCCCCAGTTCCTAATGCAATGATGTACAATGCAAGGAAGAAAATACCCTTTTGGAATGGTGAAGCCTGCTGGCAATTTTGGTTTAGGACACATTGTGGTGGCTTCAGTGCTGGTAGTGAAACTGCTAAAGTTAACAGACACATTCCCTATGGCCAAGGAAAACAAAGTCATATCCCGTTAATAATTACAAAATACCAAAGATATGTAAGTAATATACAAATCACAATTTAGTAAAGGTGGAATATATTGAACAATTCTTTATAGAAAATCACAATGTTCATCCAATATTGTTTATTTAAATAGCCAAAATAAATCTCACGTTAATTTCATACCAAAAGATAAATGCATGATGCAGTTACAAAGGTCCAATATCGTCCAAGGTAAGCATCAGCTATGTAAGCTCCTAGAAGTGGCATCATCCACACTGAACCCGCCCAATTACTAACATTGTTTGAAGATGTGACAGTGCCCTCATGAAGCTTCTTTGTTAGATACACCACTAAGTTTGATGATATCCCGTAGTAAGCCATCCTCTCAAACACTTCATATCCTATAAATTAATTACACATATGTGCATATTCCATATTCATATCATAAGTGATAATAATTATGTATATTGTACAAAAAGAGAATGCCTTAATTAAAAGCCGCAAAAGGCTTCATTAATTTGAATTACCTACTATGAAGCAACAAGCTCTCCATCTTCCAGTCTTTGATCTTAAAACGGGTCTACCTTTTAGGTCCACTGTGCCATCTTCAGTGTAATCTTCTTTCCCTCTTTCTGGGCCTTTTTTTTCTACCATTGCCATGATTTTTGACAAGAACAATGGCTTTGACTCTTGTGTGGAGAATTATGCCCGATCTCTACTCTTTAGCTTGTCTCTTGAGCTTTTTGAAGTGGTTAAAACTTAAGAGTGAATCTAATTTTTGAAGTGGAGACAACTTTAGTTTTGAGATAATATTATTTTATTTTTACTTTATTTTTCATATAAATCTTGAAAAATAAAAAGTAATTTCATATATAATTAAAAAAATTAAATGAAAAATTGTCTTAAATCAAAGAAACTACTAGTATCCGCATAAACTTATATACACTTTCATTCATGGCTTAGAAAAAAACTTACACATTCATGAGCTTAACAACTTTTCTCTTTACGTATTCGGTGGTATTAAGTGTTAACCTTTTTTAAGTTAAAGATTGAGCGATTAGACCTTTGAAGTTGATATGAGATTGACATATTACAAAAAGTCACGAGCTAACAAAAAGAAACAAAAATATGTTTAATTAAAATGGATTTTCCTGAATGTAATTTTTATGATAACGTGGGTTATATTCATTATTTCTACAATACATTTACATTTATATATATATATATATATAATGAAAAGAGAAATATAATAATATAATAAAAAATATATAAAAAAGATGACAAGAAGGTTGTGGAATAAACGTAAAAATAGTATGAAATAAATATAAAAAAAATGGTATTGAAAATTTTATCACTATATTTTTATATTCTTCATTCTCTTTCTAGCCGCTTGTCAATGCTAGCCCCTGGCCTTTCGTATTTGTAAACTTTACTTTGAAACTACAATAAGAAAATTGTAATTGATGAAAACATTTTTTTAATATACGAATTAAAAACTATGTTTTTACACTAAAAAAATGGTGTAGAGAATGTAGAGAGGAGAGATAGAAAAAATAAATGAAGAGAGAAAAAATAAAAGATGTGATAATTGATGTGATGAGAAAGAAGAAAGAGATAATGCGTGTTTGATTTACTCTAAAATCACGTTTCAAACGTTGATCCAGACCAGGATACACATCTGAAACGTGGTTTTGGAATAAACCAAACACACTAATAGAAAAAAGTGAGTGTAAAAGAAAATGTAATATAATTGAGGGTGAAAAAAATTCAAAGTTCTACTAGTAACTACTACCTCCGTTCCTATTTAACTGTCCACTTTGACAAAAAACACACATATTAAGGAATGCAATCATTACTCTTGTTTTCATGGAAATAAATTTTAAACTTTCTATTTTACCCTTTTATCTCAATACTATTGGCTCTCATTAGTTTTTAATAGTGGGTCATTTATTAACATAAGGGTAAAATGGAGAAAAGTGTAATTATTAGTGCATTGAGTTTGTAAGTGGTCAGTTAAACAAGAACAAATTTTTTCTTTGAAAGTTGACAGTTAAATATGAACAGAGGTAGTAGTAACTAACTGCTAAAGGGTCATTTTGTTTATAGGTAGAAATGATTTTGATAGATTTATAGAATCAATGACAAAAAATAATGATGCACGATTTACAGAACACGTTGGATGAAAGTGTTTTAAAATCAATTTCACTGAATTGATTCTTTCTGAGTGTTCCCAACTGTGAACCAAAAATACACTAAGTTACTTTAAAAAGTCCCACATTGACTAGTCAATGTTAAATAAGAATACATAAATTAATTAATGTCAGGGATTATGATTAAAAAGTTTTAAAAAATAGGGATATAAAACAAAAGTTTTAAAAGTTAGGGACGAAAACAAAAATTGACAAAAATACATGATGTTATTAGCGCCCATTTGGATGGGTGTTGGTACAATGTAAAACTTAGGGCCTGTTTGATTTGCATTTTCATTCCCTGTTTCCATTTTTTGTTTCCTGTTTTCTGAAATTTTACAAAGGAAAAACTGGAAATGCTGGAAACAAAAATTTGCTGTTTCCAGCATTTCCAGTTTTTCCTTTGTAAAATCTCAGAAAACAGGAAACAAAATGAAAACAGGAAATGGAAACGGGAAATGAAAACGTAAACCAAACATGCCCTTAGTTTTGCAAAATCGAATTTAAATAAATTCCATTTAACGTGTTTTGTAACTCGTGCATGATTCATTTTCAGCCATTAATTCTAAAATCTATTTTATTCAATTGTAAATCAAACGGACATTTGCATTATGTTTGGTGAGATAAGAGAAATAGAGAATGGAGTAATAAAAAAGAGAAATATGAAAGGTGAAGGATTTATAGGTTGTTTGATAAGAGAGAAATGAGTGTGAAATAATAGAGAAGTACAAAGATTAGTTGTTTGGTTGGATAATAGAGATAGGAGAGAAATATACTTTTTTATTTTTAAATTTCTGAATTAAATGTTTTTCACCCCAAAACCAAAACTTTGCAACTACGGTGTTTGTATGCTGGAACTAGGGGTGTTCGCGGATTGGATTGAATTGGTTTTGAGGGAAAAATCATCCAATCCAATAATTTAGGTTTTCTCATTTAATCATTCAATCGGTTTTGATTTTTTTTTTCCAAATCCAATCCAATCAAATCCAATCATATTTTAATCGGTTTGGATTGGATTGGATTGGATTTCGATTTCTCAAATAAACTAAAAAAATGAAGTTCAACGTTACTAGTTTCCAAAAGTCGTTAACGTTAAAAAATGAAGTTCAACGTTACTAGTTTCCAAAAGTCGTTAACGTTAATCATTTACTATATATATATATATATATATCGCATCCTGTTTAGTGGTTAAAGTTTCTGTCTATTATCAAAGATATCTCTGGGTTTGATTCTCGGTTTTACGTTTTTTTTCCCGACTTATAAATAAAAGTTGAATTTAACAAAAGGCATCAGAGATGAGAATTGAACATGGGTCATGAGGAATATTAGTCAGGTGGAACAACTAGGATGCCTCGGTTTATATGCAAATGTTTGAATTTTTAATATATAAATACTTCTGAAGTTTGAAATTTTTTTTATTATCACACAATTCAAATTTCAGTGTACTTTTATTATTCACTGTTATTATAATTGAGTATAAATTTGGCAAATTATAGACCCCCTTATTTATATTTGTCTAATAATTTTTAATTAAATTAGTTGATGCAATATATTGCCAAAGTAATCTCTATTGTAGAAATTGATTTAATTAAAATTACTTGGATGTTAGTATGGGGTTATTCATGTGGGTTGTGCTCCCACCTAAAGGTGTGACACAACTTGACCGAATAATCTTATACCTGTGACGGTAAACGTGTGATAGTTGTAAAGTTAATTGTTCATGTGGGTGATTTTCTATCCAAAGATGGATTTTCACCTTACAGAACTAACTATCAATGTTTAATCGTTGCGTGAGAGTACCGTTTACAAACCAACTTGCATGTCCAAAGGCATTGGGGTTGGTGGAGTGCTTGGTATCTTGTTGGATCTATAATTTCCTGCACATATCTTAATATGTATTTTATACTTATTCCCTGTTTATTGTATGTGAGTATGTATTTAAATGTATTTATGTTCTATTACAGTTGCTGCTGCTAGTGCCATTAACATGTCTGCTCAAATTAATTGTATCCCCATGCTTAATGGGACAAACTTTAAGGTCTGAAAGGAAGCAGTCGAGATAATTCTCGGCTGCATGGATCTTGATCTGGCACTTCGGGTTGAGAAACTCACTCCAACTCCGGAAAATCCAGAGGAGGATAGGGTTGAAAAGTGGGAACGCTCAAACCGAATGTGCCTAATGATCATGAAGCGATCTGTTCCAGAAGTTTTTCGGGGCTCTATTTCTGAGAGCCAGAGTGCTAAAGGTTTCCTTGATGCTGTTGAAAGGTGTTTCACCAGTAATGAGAAGGCTCATGCAAGCAATTTGCTTGCCAAGCTTATCTCTATGAGATACAAGGGCAAAGGAAACATAAGGGAGTACATTATGGAGATGTCTAATCTCGCGTCAAAACTGAAAGTACTAAAGTTAGAGTTGTCTGATGACTTGCTCGTGAACTTAGTTTTGATTTTCCTTCCTGCACACTTTGGGCAGTTCAAGGTGAGTTATAATACTCAAAAGGATAAATGGACCTTGAATGAACTCATTTCTCATTGTGTGCAAGAGGAGGAAAGGCAGAAAAGAGAGAGGACTCAAAGTGCTCATTTGGCCTCAAACTCTCAGAATAGAAAGAGAAATAGCAATAAGGATGCTGCAAAAAGTACTTCTCAGCAAAAGAAAGTTAAAAAGGATGAGAAAACACCTACATGCTTCTTCTGCAAGAATCCTGGACACATGAAGAAAGAGTGTTCCAAGTACGCGTCTTGGCGTGTAGAGAAAGGTGATTTTCTCTCTTTTGTTTGTTCTGAAGTTAATTTAGCTTTTGTACCACATGATACTTGGTGGCCAGATTCTGGTGCTACTACTCACATTAGCGTATCCATGCAGGGTTGCCTTTGGAGCCGACCGCCAAGTGATAATGAAAGATTTATCTATGTGGGCGATGGCAACAAGGTCACAGTGGAGGCTATTGGAACATTTAGATTACAGTTAAAAACTGGTTTTCATTTGGATTTATTTGAGACTTTTGTTGTACCGTCTTTTAGGCGGAATTTAATTTCTATTTCTAGTTTGGACAAATTTGGTTTTTCTTGTTCATTTGGAAATAATCAATTTAGTCTCTATCAAAATTCAAATGTTGTTGGTTCTGGTTCTTTAATTGATAATCTATACTTGCTAGATGTAGTTAGTTCCAATAAAGAAATTCTTCATATTGATTCCCGTGGTACGAAACGTAGATTAAATGAGAACTCAGCCACCTTATGGCATAAGCGTTTAGGCCATATATCTAAACAGAGAATTCAAAGGCTTATGTCGGATGAGATTCTTGTGTTGAGTGTATTAAGGGTAAACAAACAAACTCTAGAAAATTAGGTGCCGAAAGGGCTAAGGACGTTTTGGAATTAATTCACAAAGATATCTGTGGACCATTCCCTACGACATTTTAAAATGGACAACAATATTTCATTACGTTCATAGATGATTATTCAAGGTATGGCTACCTATTTTTAATTCATGAGAAGTCCCAATCCTTAGACGTTTGCAAAACTTTTAAAGCCGAAGTTGAGCTTCAACTTGGAAAGAAAATTAAGGCCGTTAAATTTGACCGTGGAGGTGAATATTATGGCAGATATGATGGATTAGGTGAACAACGTCCAGGGCCTTTCCCGCTTTTCCTACGAGAATGTGGCATCGTTCTTCAGTATATTATGCCTGGGAAACCAAGCATGAACGATGTTGCAGAACGTAGAAACAAGACTCTTAAGGATATGGTGATTAGTATAATTAGTCATTCTTCCTTGCCAGAGTCATTGTGGGGAGAAGCGCTTAAGACTGTAGTTTACATCCTAAATAGGGTACCAAGTAAAGCAGCTAACAAAACTTCGTATGAGCTATGGACTGGTAAAAGGCCAAGCCTAAAGCATTTACACATTTGCGGTTGTCCAGCTGAGGCGTGATGGGTTTCTGGCAAGCGAACCACAAATCCAGCAGTATAATAGTAAGAAGAGTATCGTATCCACAGGGAACGGTCAATTCACGTAAACTCGTGATATAATTATCAAGGAGAAAACAATGATTTTAAGAGTATTATTGCGGGAGTTGTAAATAGTAAAATAATAATTAATGGAATTAGAAAGGAAGAGTTAGAGACACTTTACTTGGATTAGGATTGGACTTCATATCATCACACCCTCTGTGCATGTAAAAACTATCTATTATTTTAGGTTTACTCTATAATATCCTAGACAAACTTTATTGCTAAGACCTCGAGTTACCAGCGGCCTCACACACTCAAAGATAATCCATGCGGGCTCTCCCAGGCGACAGACTTACCCTCAGCTTATTTTGCTCTTTTTTTAGTCAGTTTGTAAAGGAACTTAGTTGATAAACGAGGCCTATAGCTGTAGACGCACCTTCGCTCAAGTACTGTCACTACCCTCACTCATCAGGATACGCCTATGTTCGAATCCTGGATTCACAATCAACTAACTCCTTGCTATCGGTTTATCAATACCAAGCCTAATGGTCGGATGCCCTTCATTATGCTACTCACACTACCCATCAATCATTAGTAAACACCCTTTTTCGGTCAGTGGTTAACCGAGTATTCTTATTCAATCAGAGAGTAAGTTCGTAAAGGAT
This sequence comes from Sesbania bispinosa, assembly GCA_026901365.1. Taxonomy (NCBI): domain Eukaryota; kingdom Viridiplantae; phylum Streptophyta; class Magnoliopsida; order Fabales; family Fabaceae; genus Sesbania; species Sesbania bispinosa. The sequence continues at coordinate 988,711 of QLOH01000151.1, forward strand.
CCGCTCCCCCACTCTCGGTCCGAATCAAAAGTAACCTAGTTAGTTGAGACTAGCTTATAACTCCAGGAGCAAGCGCGGGAATTAGGAATTAGTACAGAATAAGATTACCAATATTATAGACAGAGAGCACAGAAATAATAATATAGAGTTTACATACACTTGGGGATAGAATCAATTACATCCAATCCTAATGGAGAGTTAACTACACGAGGTAGCCATACAAACCACCGAAGATGCTATCACCATCTTCAATCCTTGTGAAGTGCTCCTCTTCTCCTACTCTAAACATAGCTTTGGTACATTATCACTGAAATATAGATTGGATTACAATGATCGTGCACATCGGATTTGGTGCAAGAGGTTCCTATTTATAGACTAAGGAAAGACAAAGCAATTTGGGGAGAAATCTATCTAAAAACGGCAACAGGGAACAAATCAGCGTGAGCTGCGCTCCAGGCTGCGCTACAGAGCAGGATGGAGCGCAACTTCCAGAGAATCTGCGCTTCACCCTGCGCTATAGCGCAGGTGAAGCGCAGGTAGCGTCCTGCAGCTCCAACTTTCTCTTTTTAATCTTGATCTCTCCCCGAGACTGGTTTTGGCAGATTTGTCTTTCCTTGTTTCCCTTTTCTTGATAAAATCCTTGTATTTATTGCGCAATCTTTGATTTATTTGGGAAGCTTGTCTGCAGAATCCTTGATTGATTGGCAGTGATCTCCTCATTAATTGTCTCAAATCTTCTTTAAAACTTCATTAAATATCTTCAATCAATCTCAAATCTTGCAGATATCTCCCTCATTTAATGCTATCTATCCTTCAAATCAAATCTTTGCAATATCCTGCAAAAATCAACAATATTTCTATCAAAATAGCATCAAATTCAAATCTAAGATTAATAAATACAATTTATCTAATATTAAATAAAAAGGGATTAAATTGGGGCAAAATTATCATTTTATCCTTGATAAGTGAACTAAAAAGTGCTCTAATTTATCAACTAATTTTCACTTATCAAGGCGCGTCCTTATAGGCCGCACGAAAGCAAACTGGAATCTAGGACTATTAGCTGTTATTTTGTTGGTTATCCTGAACGCTCTCGGAGCTATAATTTTTACAATCCCACTACTAGATCATTCTTTGAGACGGGGAATGCGAGATTCCTTGAGGATGTTGAGTTTGGGAAGGAAGAGAACATAAGAAATGTTGTCTTTGAGCAAGAACCTGTCATTGACAGTGATCAAGTCCCCGTGCCTATTACTATTCCAGTACCTACCCCAGTAATAGATGACAATGATGGAATTATTCCTCAAATTGTTCCAGCACAAGACAACAGTGACGTTCTCCCTCAAATACCCATAGAGCAAGCTCAACAACCTCAAGAAGTGCCATTAAGGAGATCTACTAGAGAAAGGAGAAGTGCAATTCCAGATGATTATATTGTGTTTCTCCAAGAACATGAGGATGGAATTGGTTTAACAGAGGATGACCCAATCAACTTCTGCCAAGCCATGCAAAGTTCCAACTCTCAAAAGTGGATTGATGCCATGAAGGATGAGATGAAATCTATGCAAGACAATAATGTCTGGGATCTTATCGAATTACTTAAAGGTGCGAAGCCCATTGGTTGCAAATGGATATTTAAAACCAAGCGGGACTCGAAGGGTAATATTGAGAGGTATAAGGCCCATTTAGTTGCTAAAGGCTTCACTCAAAAGGAAGGCATCGACTACAAAGAAACCTTTTCTCCGGTGTCTTCGAAGGATTCTTTTAGGACAATTATGGAACTTGTAGCTCATTATGATCTAGAGCTCCATCAGATGGATGTTAAGACTGCGTTTCTCAATGGTGACATTGAGGAGACGATTTATATGGTGCAACCAGAAAACTTTGTGATAGGTGATCCAAAGTCTATGGTATGCAAACTAAAGAAATCCATCTATGGTCTCAAACAAGCATCCTGTCAATGGTATCACAAGTTTCATCAAGTCATTTCCTCTTACGGTTTTGAGGCTAACGTCGTAGATGATTGTGTATATCATAAGTTTAGTGGGAGTAAGTATATATTCCTGGTGTTATATGTCGATGATATACTGCTTGCAAGCAACAATATAGGCTTATTGGGTGAAACAAAGAAATTTCTGAATAAGCATTTTGAGATGAAAGATCTTGGAGAAGCTTCTTTTGTGCTAGGGATAGAGATACTAAGAGATCGTTCTCGCGGTATCCTTAAGTTATCACAAAAAAACTATATCGATAAAGTTTTAGATAGATTCGACATGAAAGATAGTAAGCCAGGGGATACCCCGATAGCTAGAGGAGGCAAATTTAGTCCCAGTCAATGCCCTAAAAATGATCTCGAAAGAGATGAGATGCAAAAGATTCCCTATGTCTCAGCAGTAGGAAGTCTGATCTATGCTTAAGCATGCACTCGTCCTGATATATCATTTGTAGTGGGAGTTTTGGGTAGATATCTAAGTAATCCTGGAATGCAGCATTGGAAGGTAGTAAAACGTGTTATGCGTTATTTGAAGAGAACGAGAGGATACATGCTCATCTATCAGAGATCTAAGAACTTAGAGGTCATTGGGTATTCAGACTCTGATTGGGATGGATGTCAAGATAGCAAACACTTTACATCAGGATATGTTTTTATGTTGGCTGGAGGAACTATTTCTTGGAGGTCTGCTAAGCAGACACTCATAGCTACTTCAACCATGGCAGCAGAGTTTATTGCTTGTTTTGAGGCGTCCAACCACAGAATGTGGCTGAGAAATTTTGTCACTAGCTTACGTGTAGTAGATGGCATAGATAAGCCATTGAAAATTTATTGTGACAATAACTCAGCAGTGCTTTACTCCAACAATAATAGGAGTGCAACCAAGTCCAAGTTTATAGATATTAAGTACTTGGCTGTAAAGGAGAGAGTTCAGAATAAGCAGATTTCCATAGAGTATATAAGGACTGATTATATGTTAGCTGACCCACTTACTAGAGGTTTGGTACCTAAAGTATTTCATGAGCATGTTGCTCACATGGGTGTAATTCCTGATAGTACCTTAGTTTAGTGGGAGTCCTATTTGTATTAATTTTTGCACATTTTGGATTTTCTGCATAATAATATTGACGTCTATTATTTTTCAATTATTCTGAACTCATTTGGTACAATATATTTATATTGCTTTATTTGACCTCTATAAAGATTAAATTTTGGACCAATTGGAAATAGGCATGTATTAGATCACGTAACATACAATTTCTATACCATTCATCCACACTTGATCTATGTCATTAAGTATATTCGCTGCAGTGACCATCAGGGTTTACTCACGCTACAGAGTGGCAAAAGTCGTGGTGGTTCTCAATTGATATATGAGATGGACCAGATTGTTAAGTGGTAGTCTAAAAGTAAATAGCGTACAGTTGCGCGCCTAAAGTTTTTTTTTTCTGTGATATAAATGTCTAAAGTTAATATGAAGCCCAAGTGAGAGATTGTTAGAAATTTTAATTTCTAATAATTTTTTTTTGTGGGCTACATATTAAATATTAAAACATTTATATTAGCTATTTACATTAATTGGGTTGATCGCTAGTGATCTGCATTAAGTGAGCATGTTTAGACTACCGTAGGCATCAATGTGGGCCTCTATGAGTGGACGCTGGGCTTGGCCTATTTTGGCATAGTGGGAACCCTAATAGGTTGGTATAAATAAGCCCCTTTAGAGGTGTTGGTCCCCAAGACACCAAATCAACCACCGCCTTCATATTCCTTCCCCATCAGGATTCTGGCACTAAGGTCTCGTTTTTGGGAACTCAAGAGATTTGGTTGAGGAAGACCATAACACCATCTTTACTCTAACTTGTCATTCTGTTTTGGTGTTTTAATCCCCAAAAGAAGGTTCGTGACGTTCGTTACCTACCCAAAGATTTTCGCTGCACTGTGATAAAGCGTCATGGATCCAGGTATTCCTTGAAACTCATAGTTCTCAATGATCTGGCATAATGATTTTACATTGGGCGTTTAAAATTCCCAACATCTTGATCCCCCACAAGGATGTAAGTTGGGGGATGAAGTTTCAATTCTTTGGCAGAGACTGAATGAGGCAGAGGATCTAGCTGCCAACAATGGTTGCCAAGCCATTGGTCACACGTGGATTCTGGAGTCAATTGCTTCATGTAAATTGCAGCCTTTTGTTAGCTAAATTGGATTGGATAGCTGATAGGATGTTGGTTTTGCATATGATTTAGTTTCCGTTTGGTTTATAGTTAGGGTATAATTAATTTTAAAATTAATAGTAGTGATGAATTATACACGAATTATGAAATATGTTGAATATGATTTTATTTTAATTCCTCCGAATTTGATTTTGCAACTGTAAACCAAATGAAGCCTTAATCAATTATGTACATAATGTTAATTGAATTTGTATCTTGTTTTGACATTTACGAAATTAAGGATACTAGCAATAATGTATTGTTAGCAAAATTCATGTAGGATTTATTAAATCATGAGAATTTCATCCTATTCGTTGGAAGTCACTCCTTGACGTAGGTGGTCTACAATATATTAATGAATTTTTCATAATAATAGTGTTTTAAAGTAAGATTTTTTTTTTATATTTACAACATGTTTTAATGACATAGTATTGGTGATTTTACTTGTTAATATTTTGAATTAACGGGATACTCAATTTTTATGAATAAAAAAATGCTAAACTCAGGAAAGATACTAGCACTATATTAGCAAAAGTAATCAATAAGAAGATGCATTAATTTTAGTATGCTATAGAAGGCGTTTGGAATTTATCTCATGCTGATATGCTTTATGTGAAACTCATTATGATTGTGTTAATATTCTTAAACAAGAAAAGAACATTGCTTTCAGCTTTAAGGAGTCATGGAATGATAAATCTAGAGCTCTTTATTTTCTGAAGGCTAATAAAAGAAATTACAGTTGTGTTTTCCTTAGGACTTGGCATTTGATCTATTTTGTGTTACATCAACGTTATATACAAAGAACTTGGCAACAACCAGAAAGGAAAGGAAGTTGAGGAAGCTTAGTACTGCCATGAAAGCATAATAATAATCTAAACGAGAGACATTTAGATTATCCAAAATCCAACCCTTGTGACCATATCTATCTGTGATATCAGCAACAGCTGAGAGAAGAAAACTACTAAGAAAACATCCTAAACCCAAGCTGGTTGTGAAATATGATGTTCCGAGACTTTTCATGCCTTCTGGTGCTTGATCATAGAAAAACTCTATCTTGGCAACATCGATGAAACTATCAGCAATCCCTGACAAGGCAAACTGAGGTAGAAGGATGAAAATTGTAAGAGGAAGGGTATCATGTTGACCTAATAGGTGGTTTTCTCTTGCAACACTGAGTCTCTTCCTCTCAACCAAACATGCAATTACCATTATAACAGTGTATAGCACAAGGCCAGTTCCTATTCTCTGCAGCATTGTGAGACCTCTGGGGTTCTTCGTGTAGCGTCGAATCAGAGGAACAAGCAAACGATCATAGATCACAATGTTTATCAACATGAAGATAGTTCCAAATACTGAGAGACATGCAGGAGGTATATCAAAATGGGGTCCCATTCTCCTGTCTAGCGTGGTCCCTTGTTTAATAAAGAGTGTGCTTGCTTGAGCTCCTAAGGTGCTTGGAATTACTGTTGCAATCAAAATAGGAATAAGTTTTGTCATTTGCTTAGTTTCTTCAACTTGGGTCACTGTACAAAGCATCCATGATGAAGTTTTGCCAGTCTTTATGGCAGCTTTGTTAAGGAAACTGCAAGCAGAGTAAGAAAAATGTGTGCATGTAATTCATGAAAAACAAATAATTAAAGTGAAAATTAAAAGGGTAAAAAGTAAACACTTTGGATTCACAGACATCCAAAGATATCCACCACATCATTTAATGAATATGACACCTCATAAGTTATTAAATTCAATATAAATTATGTGACAACACATTATTGGATATTCATGTAAAAGTTTTTACACTTAAAGTGTGTGTGTGTGTGTGTGTCTATATATATATATATAACTAACTTTACCTCAATGAAGAAGTGTAACCAATTCTGTTTCTCCCGTTACTTGCATACTCTTCCATACTAAGCTCATGTAGCTCTTTTGGATCGTTTGAGACACGTGACTTCCAATTTCTTGCAGCAGCCACAAAAACCTGAAGCATCCTTGTTATAGGACTGCCTGAGGACAATTTGTGTCTATAAAATGGAGTTCCTACCAGAAATAATGTTATTGAAATAGCGAGCCCAATTGTTGGAAGCCCATACCCAATGGCCCAACCCACATTGTCTTGTATGTAAATCAATAATGTGTCGGAAAAAAGGGTGCCGAATAAAATACTAAAAAACCACCAATTGAAGAAGGAAAGCTTATGGGACCTCTCTTTGGGCTCAAAGTCATCAAATTGGTCTGCTCCCATAGTAGAAATGTTGGGCTTGGTTCCCCCCGTTCCTAATGCAATGATGTACAATGCAAGGAAGAAAATACCCTTTTGGAATGGTGAAGACTGCGGGCAATTTTGCTTTAGGACACATTGTGGTGGCTTCAGTGTTGGTAGTGAAACTGCTAGAGTTAACAGACACATTCCCTATGGTCAAGGAAAACAAAGGCGTGTCTCGTTAATAATTACAGAATACCAAAGATATGTAAGTAATATACAAATCACAATTTAGTAAAGGTGGAATTTATTGAACAATTCTTTATAGAAAATCACAATGTTCATCCAATATTGTTTATTCAAATAGCCAAAATAAATCTCACATTAATTTCATACCAAAAGATAAATGCATGATGCAGTTACAAAGGTCCAATATCGTCCAAGGTAAGCATCGGCTATGTAAGCTCCTAGAAGTGGCATCATCCACACTGAACCCGCCCAGTTACTAACATTGTTTGAAGATGTGACAGTGCCCTCATGGAGCTTCTTTGTTAGATACACCACTAAGTTTGATGCAATCCCGTGGTAAGCCATCCTCTCAAACACTTCATATCCTATAAATTAATTACACATATGTGCATATTCCATATTCATATCATAAGTGATAATATTAACAATTCAGTATATTGTACAAAAAGAGAATGCCTTAATTAAAAGCAGCAAAAGGCTTCATTTGAATTACCTACTATGAAGGAACAAGCTCTCCATCTTCCAGTCTTTGATCTTAAAACGGGTCTACCTTTTAGGTCCACTGTGCCATCTTGAGTGTAATCTTCTTTCCCGCTTTGAGGGCCTTTTTCTTCTACCATTGCCATGATTTTTGTTTGAAAAGAACAACGGCTTGGACTCTTAATGTGTGGAGAATGATGCTTGGTCTCTAGTCTCTAGCTTGTCTCTTGAGCTTTTTGATGTGGTTAAAACTTAAGAGTGAATCTAATTTCAGAATTGGAGACAACTTTAGTTTTGAGATAATATTATTTTATTTTTACTTTATTTTTCATATAAATCTTGAAAAATAAAAAAGTAATTTCATATATAATTAAAAAAAGTTAAAATGAAAAATTGTCTTAAGTCAAAGAAACTACTAGTCTCCGCATAAACTTGCACATTCATGAGCTTAACAACTTATAATTGTCATTTCTACTTTGCGTATTCGGTGGTGTGAAGTGTTAACCTTTTAAGTAATAGAAGACCAAGCGATTTAGACTTTTAAAGTTGATATGAGATTGACATGTCACAAAAAGTCGTGAGCTTACGAAAAGAAAAAAAAATTGTTTGATTAAAATGGCTTTTCCTTAATGTAATTTTTATGATTTAATAACGAGTTTATATTCATTATTTCTACAATACATTTATATTAATATAAATATATATAATGAAAAGAGAAATATAATAATATAATAAAAAGTATATAAAAAGTTGAAAAAAAACAGTTGTAGAATAAACGTAAAAATACTATAGTATGAAATAAATATAAAAAAGTGGTATGCAAAAATTATCACTATATTTTTATAGGGTTCTTCTAGGGTGCATAACACCCTTAGGTCATGTACCTATACATAATACTTTTAACCTGTTATAACAAGTATTTGAGCAGTTTTTTTATCATTTCTCCTATACTTTTCCTTTTTCTATTTTGGCCCCTTTGGCAAATTGGAATTAACCTAACATTTGAAACCCTTTCAGATTGTTGTGGTCTGCGCGCTGTTCTAAACCTAGTCTGCAAACTATGAATTTCCGTTTTCGTCATTATACGTTTTTTCAAAAAAAAAAAAAGGTATGTTTCACCAAACTAAAGATCATGCTACTAAACTATGCATTATGTCCCTTATCAAACCTCTCGTTCAACGTGATTTGGATCGGCGTTTGGATTATGAACGTTGGTGAGTCCACGTCCCATATACAAATTGAACCTGTACTGTTTTAAAAAATTAAAATCATGTGAAATTAATTTAAATTTTTTGTCCAAAATTTTTAAATTAATTTAAAATTAAATTACATTAATTAAAATTAATTTAAAATTAGTTAAAAATTTATTTAACAATAATTAAAATTAAAAAATTCGTAATTTTTAACTATCATTTGCTATTTTTATTTATTTTTCTATGTTTTTAGCTATTTAATTCATAGTAATTACAAAACCCTTCAAAAAATCATGAAAATTCACCACGCGGGTCCTCTCACGTCACCCTTACTCCATGCAAAATTTTAAGTCAAAATTCAAATAACAAGTATGCATGCGTGAGGCATCTCCCCAAAGTTAGCACATTGGTTTAAGGTTCTTGTCTCACACTCACAAGTGTTCACAAGGCCGGAAATCGCACTTTTGAATTTCTTCAAGAAAACTCTCCACGTGGTTTATAATGGTTAGGAGCCATCAAAAACCAAATTTCGTAATTTTTAACTATCATTTGCTATTTTTATTTATTTTTCCATGTTTTTAGCTATTTAATTCATAGTAATTACGAAACCCTTCAAAAAATCATGAAAAATCACCAAGCGGGTCCTCTCACGTCACCCTTACTCCATGCAAAATTTTAAGTCAAAATTCAAACCACAAATATGCATGCATGAGGCATCTCCCCGAAGTTAGCACATTGGTTTAGAGTTCTTGTCTCACTCACAAGTGTTCACAAGGTCGGAAATCGCACTTTTGAATTTCTTCACGAAAACTCTTCACGTGGTTTATAATGGTTAGTAGCCATCAAAAATCAAATTTCGTAATTTTTAACTATCATTTGCTATTTTTATTTATTTTTCCATGTTTTTAGCTATTTAATTCATAGTAATTACGAAACCCTTCAAAAAATCATGAAAATTCACCACGCGTGTCCTCTCACGTCACCCTTACTCCATGCAAAATTTTAAGTCAAAATTCAAACAACAAGTATGCATGCATGAGGCATCTCCCCAAAGTTAGCACATTGGTTTAATGTTATTGTCTCACACTCACAAGTGTCCAAATAGCCGAAAATCGCACTTTTGAATTTCTTTATGAAACTCTCCACGTGGTTTCTAAAGGTTAGGAGTCATCAAAAACAAAATTTCATAATTTTTCACTATTATTTGCTATTTTTGATTATTTTCCCTATGTTTCTAGCTATTTAATTCACAATAAATACCCTTTTTTTCCCAATACCTTCCATGTTTAAATGTTTTTTAAACAATAATATTGAGGATCCAGTATTTTACATTAATATTTATTCAATTGGGGATAATTTAATCTATCTAAAAATTATTTTAATGGTTAACTTTGTTTTAATATTACTTTATAAGACGTTATTTCAATATTAAGAACATTAGTTTGGACTACATATATTTTTATCCCCTCTCAAATATATTTGAGGAAATTAAGTCCCTCTATTTTCAAATTAGGTAAATTTGGTCTCTCTAACAATTGTCTTGTATCTAAAACCTTCAAGTAATCACCTTCTACTTAACATCACAAACTGAAATTGATTAAACCATTTTGAATATTATTAGTTTCAAAACTCATCAATCAAAATTGACCTAAATTAAAAAACTCAAAATTTTCCCTCTTTAAATCTTATAATTTTACCTACAAAATTTATCATTTTTTTTTAATTTGTACTCGTGAACCTTTAAAATTATTTCACATCTCAAATCTAATATAAACTATCAAATATTTATATTGAAAATGAGAAATTGAGCAAGGGACCAATTTTACTTAATTTTCAAAATTAATAGATCTAATTTATTAAAAAAACTTGAAGAAATAAAATTACATATAATCTAAATTAGAGGGATAAAAAATATATTTAACCTATGATATTATATATATATATATATATATATATATATATTAAAATTCTATTTAGACTCCCTCTAGTATTTATTTTAAGTTCCGCCACTAAGCATACTATCAGGCCAAAATGAGCACGTTCATCATGCATCCACCACTACCTATCCATGGAAAGTGTACTTACGTTAGGGTTTGTTAAATACTACCACCACCTCATCAGGCCATCCATCCCACCATTTCCATTGATCCCACAAATCAACTACCAACATCCCACTTCCAAATATGACCCAACCATTATTTTTCCACAAATTTCCTTATCACCCACTAATTTTAAAGGATTTTTCTTTGTTTTTTATTAATTAATTCACTATAATTACTATTGAGAAACATGATCTACTCTATACAACTAAAAATCCTTTAATTTTGGTATCTCTACACGTTTTAAAAAAAATGGGTCATAATCAATGTGCTTCTTCTAATGATTACTTACTTATGATTACCTTAATAACAAGCCAATAATTCTAAACTAATTTAACTCATCGTGAACTTACACAATACACAATATTAACACTTACTGGGCTGTTCCTTAGACAAAATTATTCCATGCCAAAAGAAAAAAAAAAACCCATTACTATCGGGCCTCATACGTTTTCCTACTTCCGGTGTTAGGCCCTTTAACCCAACAATCTTTTTGTGAACAAAAAAAAAGTGTCGGCTTTTACCTTTGGGGTCAATGCATAATTACTAATAATTGTGGGTAACAATCAGAAATCACATTACAAGAAAACTAACCGGGTGTCGGTACTTCATCGTGACCATCGAATAAAATAGCATTAAATCTGACGACCCATTCACTGTCTTGTTTCAGTACATCACCTATCGGTACAAGTACCGTAGACGAAGCCATTTTTATATTATTTATTCTCTTTCTAGCCGCTTGTCAATGCTGACCTTTCGTATTTGTAAACTTTACTTTCAAACTACAATAAGAAAATTGTAATTGATGAGAGCATTTTTTTTTTAAATATACAAATTAAAAACTATATTTTTACACTAAAAAAATGGTGTAGAGAATGTAGGGAGGAGAGATAGAAAAAATCAAAGATATGATAATTGATGTGATGAGAAAGAAGAAAAAGATAGTGCATGTTTGATTTACTCTAAAATCACGTTTCAAACATGTATCCGTTTCAAACGTGGATCCGGAGCATAATACATGTTTGAAACGTGGTTTTGGAATAAACCAAACGCACTAATAGAAAAAAGTGAGTGTAAAAGAAAATGTAATGTGTGTGTTTGGTTTACCCCAAAACCACGTTTCAAACGTGGATCTAGGTAAATGCTACAGAAAGTAGCTTCTGCCTAGATCCATGTTTGAAACGTGGTCAAACGTGGATCTAGTGTAAATTAAACACACCAATTGAGGGTGAAAAAAATCAAAGTTCTACTAGTAACTAGTAACTACCTGCTAAAGGGTCATTTAATTTATAGTTGGGTAGAAATGATTTTGATAGATTTATAAAAGGCTTAAATGCATTTTTAGTCCCTATACTTTTGTAAATGGGTGATTTTGGTCCCCCTAGTTTTAATTGCTTAATTTTGGTCCCTATACTTATGTAAATGCGTGATTTTGGTCCCCATAGTTTTAATTGCTCAATTTTGGTCCCTATACTTTTGTAAATGGGAGATTTCGGACCCCCTAGTTTTAATTGCTCAATTTTGGTCACTCTTCTTAAAAAATTGAACAAATTTAATCCTACCACTAACCCCCCATTAAATATTTAGCAGAGTTTGCTGACATAAATTTAATTTTGTGACGTGTAAACTATCACATGACAAATATTATTATTTAATTTTATCTCTTAATTTTTTTAAACGAAAAATCAGAACTTGCATATTTCAGTTCGCTTTCGATTTCATTTTAAATTTCATTTCATGTCCAAATAAGATTTTAATTAGTTCGCTTGATTGATGGCTTGAAGCAGGCCTGCACTTGTTTTAGTTTTGGGACTTGTATTTGCTTTATTATTTTTTAGGAAATTGGAGAATAGTAGTGGGATGTTGTTTTCTCATTGTATTAAATTATGCAAAATCTGATTTTATTTTCTGATTTTTTCATTTAAAAAAATTAAGAAATAAAATTAAATAATAATTTTTGTCATGTGGTAGTTTACACGTCACAAAATTACATCTATGTCAGCAAACTCCGCTAAATATTTAATGGGAGGCTAGTGGTAGGATTGGATTTGTTCAATTTTTAAAGAAGATGGACTAAAATTGAGCAATTAAATTAGGGGGACCAAAATCACCCATTTACAAAAGTATAGGGACAAAAAATGTATTTAAGCCTAAATTAATAACAAAAAATGAATGATACACAATTTACGAAGCATGTTGGACGAAAGTGATTTAAAACCAATTCCACTGACTTGATTCTAACAGTTCCCGACTGGGAATTAAACACACACTAAGTTACATTGAAAAGTCACACATTGACTAGTCAATATTAAATAAGAGTACATAAACCAATTAATGTCAGAGAATAGGGTGGAACTCCTCTCCAGCACTGAACAAGTCCAGTAGGAGAGAGAGTGACACACCCAATATGTGGGACCAACCTGTGGGTCCCACATATTGGGTGTGTCACTCTCTCTCCTACTGGACTTGTTCAGTACTGGAGAGGAGTTGAACCCCAGGAAATATGATTAAGGTATTTTAAAAATATAGGGATATAAAACAAAATTGATAAAAATTGACAAAAATAATAAGGCGAGGGACGAAGACCAAAATATGTTATTAGGGCCCATTTGGATGGGTGTTGGTATGCGGTAAAACTTAGTATTACAAAATCAATTTTAAATCAATTCTATTTAACGTGTTTCGTAACTCGTGTATGATTCATTTTCAGCCATCGATTCTAAAATCTATTTTACCTAATTGTAAATCAAACGGACATTTACATTATGTTTGGTGAAATAAGAGAAATAGAGAAGAAAAAAATAGAAAAAAGAGAAATAGAAAAGAGATATATATAAAGGATTTACAGGTTGTTTGATGAGAGAGAAATGAGTGTGAAATATGAGAGAAATATAAAAATTAGTTGTTTGGTTGGATAACAAGAAAAGAGATAAATTGATTGTTTCTTTTTTAAATTTTTGAAAATGTTTTTCACCCCAAAAACCAAAACTTCGTAGTTATCGTGTTTGTGTGCTGGAACCCAAACTGACCACCAACGAGGCACTGTATGTACGCCGGAACCCTACCATCCCCACACCGGAATCACACACCCAAGCCCAACGACACATCCCCAATGTCTTCGCCGACCTTTGCCTCAACTCAATGTCCTTACCCCTTATCATCACCGCTAGCACACCATCCCCACATGCACCTTTGCATTTCTTCACAACAATGATCTCTCACTTTTGAGGTCTCGGTGGTACCGTTGCCACCAGCAAGAGATGTCGTCGTTGTCGAGATGGAACTTGGCTACTGCAAATATTGGTTACTGTGTAGTGCTGCAAAAGAGGAAGAAGAAGACTTGGTCACTGCTTCCATTGTTCTTCCAATAAACCCTCAAATTAGTCCCTGAACTATTTATGTCTTTTCTAATTAATCCCTAAACTAAATTAATTGTATAAGTAGTCCTCTAACTTTCAAATACTCATCACATTAGTCCTCTAACTTTCACATTATTCCTTCAGATTGGTCCCTATGGTAGGACTAATGTGATGGATATTTAAAAGTGAATTTTTTTTTTATTTTATTTACTTTAGGAACTAAGTAGGAGAGAAGATGATACTTCGAGGATGAAAATGGTGGTTTATTTATTGTTGATCAGAACACGTAATTGAAAAAATAAAGTTTTTTAGGAATTTTGTTTGAAGCTTTTTAGTATTTTTGCAAAATTTCTCACCTCAATTGTGAAGAAGTTGAGTTTAGTGAGACCCACTTATTTTGTTAATTTCTCAAATATTTCTCTGGTCTACCAAATGAATGATGATGAGAATCCGAGGGGGTTGGATTCGTTTTACGGATCTATCTAGGCTGAAATGATCATAACTAAGAAATTTGGGAAATGGTTTAAAACGAAAAAAATGGGAAATATGTAAGAAGATGGAATGAGATATGATAGACGTCACACTTTCAAGGATGAAAGATAAGTCCTTGAGATTACACACACAAAGGTGATGAACCTTTGATAAAACTCGATTCTTGAATTAACAAGAAAATTAGAGAAACACTCTCCAATATGAAATAAAAATTCTAATTCAAACTTGTCTTGTAAAATTCTGCATGCATGATGCGCCCCTTTTAAAGGTGCCTACAATCCTTGCATGGCTTTTCACATTCAGCCACTTAATTCTCCTAAGAATTATATTAAAATTTAGAAACATAACTACCAACAATTAAACTAATCAGCCTATAACTACCCATGTAGCCCCATTTAATTCTACTAATAGAAAATAAACTTAGGAAATAAAACTAATAAAATTCAGCCTACAATCCTCCACATGTGGCCGCACATTTAACATGGATTTTGTAACAACCAACAAAAGAATAATAGGCCTTGATTTAGTCTAGAAGTGCCCGCTCCAATTGCTAGACATAACAGCCCCAAAATTAAGTGTTGGTGGCTCCATCAATTTGTAGCCCCCCATGTTGAATGCTAGCCGCCCCTCTTCAAGTGTTGTAACAGCTCTTGAATGCTAAAGTATTTTGTAACCTCCCTTGTCTCTTGAACCATAATTCAGCCTTCATAATCTTTTAATTGGCCGCCCCATGTGATGAATTTGATTCAACTATTTATTTAAAATAAGAAATGAAAGAAAACTTCATTAAAAACCATGTCACCATCTTTTTTAATTTTACCCGATTGGATTCACATCAAATGAAGTGTGGCATATCTCCAACACTTCTCTAGTCTCAATTGTATTTTTTGGTCACTTTGTCTCAACTAAACGAAGTGTTAGTCTTTCAATTGCTATGGGTTTTTTTAGTCCTTGAAATTAAGATTATCATCATCAAATAAATTTGCGCTATGGGTATATTCAGGGACTCACATGCTATGGGTATATTCAGGGACTGACGTGGTGACATATTCATACAATTTGAGGAATTTATTTGGTGAATTTTTTTATGCTTTTAGGAACTTGTTTGGTGAAAATGAATCTTTAATGACCTAACTAATTTGGTGATACTTTCATATTTTCGCTTACTTATTTGATGACCATATTTTTTGGAAAACATAATTGGTGACACAATAAATTTTCAAGGACTAAATTATAGGAGTTTATTCTTAATTAAATTAAAGCTAATAATGATTATATTAATTTCTTAAATCTATATTGATTGCATTATTTAGGTTAAAATAAAGGGATTAATTAGTATGCACTGACAGTGTAAAAGAGTTTTACACTGACGTTTAATCATGATTCTTCATTTATATGA
The DNA here is from genome assembly GCA_026901365.1 of Sesbania bispinosa. NCBI lineage: Eukaryota > Viridiplantae > Streptophyta > Magnoliopsida > Fabales > Fabaceae > Sesbania > Sesbania bispinosa. The sequence goes on from QLOH01000151.1 coordinate 1,004,391, forward strand.
CTTTTAAAATATTAATTAATAAAGTCAACAAACTTACCATAAATCAAGGGTTGTGATTAACCGTATGTATAAAACTTTTTACACTGTCAGTGCATAATCCTTTTTCTCTAAAATAAATACTCTTTCCATTCCATATCTTTTATTTTTTAAGGTTATGCACACAGGTTGAGAAATCTTTACAATTTTATTATATCTTTATTAAAATATCTCTATTTATTTTCACATATTTCATTTATTGTAGTTAGTTGAGGTAATTACCAATAATATTTTTTTTGGTAATGTGATGCTTACAAGAAGGGAAAAATATACAAGAAAACAAAACAAGACCAGAAAAAGGGTTAAAACCTAGGAAACAAAATATGGCGAGCATCTGCTAGCAAAAGAGAAGAAAGCTCATGAGGAGAATTAGGAACTTCAACAAGATGATCTGTTGTTGTTGCTCTTCTCTTTGCCAAGAAATCAACACACCGATTCCCTTCCTGGTGCACATGATGAAAAGATCCCATCCACTCTTTAGAAGCCAACTCAAAATCTCAAATATGATAGTTGCATAATGGTGATAAGGAGATATTGGTCTAGCTAGTAAAGCCAAAGCCAATTTGGAGTCTAAGTAGCATTTCAACGCCCTATATCCCTTTTGCCAAGCGAGCCTTAACCCATGCAAAATGCCCAACAACTCAACTTTGAGAATCTCTGTAATGCTAACATGGCCATAAAAACCATGTAACAATTTCCTGAACATTAACGAAAAAGATCCCCCATATTGCTCATGAGAATACAGGATTTCATTAAAATCCCCTCAAAACGCCCGTAGAGTATGAATTTGAATTTGCAAGGTCATTAGATGATCCCAACACTGGCATCTCAATGAACAAACTGGCCTTGCATAGACTCCCGTACAAGCCCATTTAGCATTCCCTGCTTCTACCATGATTGTGATAGCTTGTGAGAACACATCAAGTACTTGAAAGGAAAAGGAGCTAGTTACTGAAGTTAGGGTCCAGAGACCCCCTGCATGACCATGTGTGTCTTCTATTGCTAACATACGGTAGCCTACAGACTCCCAAAACTTCCTGGTCATTGCAAACGTAGTGTGAGTTTCCATCAAGAAGACCAAGTTAGGTTTGAATCTTCTCAATAGCTCACGTAAATGTTGTTGACCATGCCTGCTTTTCGCACCTCGAATATTCCAAGACATGACACAATTTTTTTTTAAAAGAAATCATTAAACAATAATTTTCTTCCGGAATGTCAACATAGCCCATGAAATTATGCATCCATGGCTTGAGGTATGCCCCCTCCTGCATCCAAATCTCGCACCTGCTCGGAGCAAATATTCTCTTCAGCTCTCAAAATACTTCATTCAATAGCAAAGGTTGGGTCTGGTGGCTTTGGTTCATCTACAAATCTGAGATGGTTTGGGCTAACCATTTCCACATTCATCGTTGTTTTAATGCTACCCATAAAAGTGCGAACTTCTGTAAGGGGCTGTGAGGGTAGAACATTGCTGGGATGTCAACTGTAATCTTCCTTATACCCTCCGTATTGTTATCTTCCTTAGGATTTTGCACACTCTTTTAGTGCTTCCATTATGGGCTTATAGTGCTCATCCGTATAGACATTTGGTTGAATAAAAATAGGTTTTTTTCTGGGCCTCCTTTTGCGGGTCCACACCTTTTGGGCCAAGGGTGGGCTTTTGAACATTGTATTTTCACTAACTTCCTGACTCACCTAAGCTACAATAGGTTCCTACTGAAGCTCCGTGAATTTATTCCAACCCAGTCCAACAAATTTGTCCTCCTTATTTTCTTCCTTGTGACCTTTAAATTGGAACGTATCTGCCTCTGATTGTGCCACGATTTTCCCTCGGTTTTTTTGCACTCTCTTAGGCTTGGACACCACAATCCATTATCCACGTAAATTTCGTAACCCTAGGCCGGAGTAAGGTTAGGGGTAGAATCAACCATATCCGTCGCGACCTTGTTCCCCGCTGCCCTAGTGCCTGACGTCTCCTCCCCCTTGAAGTCACAGTGACTTTCGTGCAGTTCCTGGCCACGTGACCATAATGACCACACCTGGAGCAGAGCAAATAAAGTCCTTCGTATTCAACTTCGTACCAATGTTCTCGTAACCATACCTTCCCCACTATAGATTGGTCTAAGGGGATTTCAACACACACCTGCAAATCTCCCTCTAGATACATTCAATGTTGTTGTATCAACCATGATCGAAGTACCCAACGCAGAAGCAAGTGACATAAGAATGCTTTCATCATGATATTGAAGCTTGAGACTTGGAAACCTAGCCCAAACCATGGTTATGTTTATTACCATGTATGAGGATACAAAGTCTGGAGTCTAGTCTCGAATAGCAAGGTAGTGGTCAAATATCATCCAAGGGCCTTCTTGCATAACTTGCTCCCTAATTGCTGCACAGTTAAACTTCACAATAAAATATCCATGGCCAATGTCCATCATCTCAAAACTCTTCAGATGTTTTCCATAACTTTTTCAATCTGTCATTCATGGTCGCATAGCCAATAGTCTTCCTGAGTAGCTTTATTATTATCGCATCCATCCATGGCGTCCATATCTCATTAAGAACACTAACATCAATATAGCAACATGGTTTGAGGCGGTTTCCATCCTCTAGTTCAACCATGAATAACTTATTTCCAATCAAATCTACTCTCTGTCTTCTCTGCAAGGGCTCCTATTGTCCCATAAGTTTGTCTTGGAATGAAATTTTTGGTCCAAACGTGCCCCCTTTCCCATCCGGTGGCTTGGGGGGAGGGCCCGCCGTTTCTCTCTCATTTTTGCTCCCACCCAATGTCATTTTTAAATTACCAATAATATTAATAAAGGGTATAATTAAAAAAAAAGCATTCAATCAATCTTAGATTTCTAAAACAATTTTTTTTTTGAATCATAAGTAAAAATTACAAATATCAAAAGATATAGAATGGAAGGAGTACTGAACTATAAATGATAATTGAATGGGTAAAATATGTTTTTGGTCCCTGTAAAATATGCGAATTTTACTTTTAGTCGTTATAATATTTTTTATTAAAGCGTCCTCCCATTGTTTTTTGCAATTAGTCTCTCCTTTCAATTGACGTATGTCAGGTGCTGATATGACACAATTTCTCTCTTTTAGGTGTCAATTAGTGTATTTTTTGCGGTCTTAAACCATTGGAAAATTACTCACCCCACTGCTTCCACTTTCTCCCTTCTTCCCCTCCATCTTTTGCCCCACCATTTCTGGCTCTTGGTCTGAAAGGATCCGGCTTCGACGATGACAAGCAAGGTGAAGAAGGCTCTTGGTCTGAAAACGACGTGAGCAAGCATGTGCAGTGACTACAAGGAAATTGGTGAGAGTGCAGATGATGATTTCTGATCAGAGTGATAATAGGATTAGAAGAGCACTGCTTAGAATAACTGCTGGCCGTTTATCAACTTTGTTCGTTCGTTCATTCATTCCTTGTTTATTTTGACTTTACATTACACATTCAAACTTGTTTGCTTTTTTTAGGTTTACTTGGCAAAATTTAAGGAGGCATGAATTAGAAATTTGGAATGTTTTTGTATACATTAAGGAGTAGGTCCGTGTGCTTTCAATTATTCTCTTATGGAAATTTGACTAAAGTTTGGAACACTGGACTGATCAATAGGTTTTTGCTCAAGTGCATGTTCCCCTCAAGGTTTTACAAATGAGACTTCTTTCTATAATTCCAGAGCTAAAATTAAACTTTACCTTGTTGACTTACTTTGACTAAAAAAATATATATGTTGAGAATGGATAGAATGTTGTGCACTTGTGCTTATCCCTGACAAATAATCATTGTTTTCTTTGAGGAGTGAGGCAATGGCTTGTGCGAGGTGATCATGTGGTGATGGAAGAGGAGAAGGTTGATGGGGATGGGGTGGTGTAGCAAGTATAAGAACAAGGGTTGAGTAGCAATTGGTGGGAAATGGGGAGGGTTGGTGGTGATGGTGAGAGGCCATTCAAGGTAGGGATGGGAAAAGAGGGAGCCTGGGAGAAGAGAGTGGGGGAGAAGGGGGAAACAGTGGGGTGGGTAATTTTAGGATGGATCATAAAAAAGTTGTCTATGATAGACCTTTACCATAAATAGTATAATTTAATATTAAAAATACTAATAATATATATTATAAAATTAAATTTACCTTTTATAGTAACTCAATTGCTTAGTTGGTCTACCATAATTGAGGGTTTACCTTTTATGTTTACATTACTTTTAATTGTGTTTTTTTTTATTTAAATAGACAGTTAAATAACAATTGAGGTAATAGTAAATAGAAATTTAATAGGGTTGGTTTATCCTTTTAGATTGGTGTGTTAATTCCAAGATTTAAAGGCTTATAAATTAAATATAATAGATACTGTGGTGTTTTTTTAACACGCAATGCCTGATTTCTGGAAGTACTTTAAAGTAACCGATAAGAAGCGTTGCATTAAATTTCCATTTCTTAAGAAAAATAATTCTTTCACACAAGTGTAAAATGTAATAAAAAAGAAAAAGATATAAAAAAAGAAAGAAAAATGAATTGTAGAGAGAAATGCAATAAGGTTGTACTCTATGTAAAAATTATTAGTATTTTATAGAAGAAAGTCACAAAATGATAGATATATGTTACTATGTAAAACACTTTATTTCTAATAACGGTTGTATTTTTTTATAGGACTTAGCATCTACAATCTGGTTATGGAATGCTTTAGCTTATTGTTTGAGATGAAGCAAGGTTCATCTCCAAGCTTGATTTGTTTTGTGTTACATCAACATTATATACAAATAACTTAGCAACAACCAAAAAGCAGAGGAAGTTGAGTAAGCTAAGTACTGCCATGAATGCATAATAATAATCTAAATGAGAGACATTTAGATTATCCAAAACCCAACCCTTGTGACCATACCTCTTTGTGATATCAGCAACAGTTGACAAAAGAAAACTACCAAGGAAACTTCCCAAACCCAAGCTAGTTGTGAAATATGATGTTCCAAGACTTTTCATTCCTTCTGGTGCTTGATCATAGAACAACTCTATCTTGGCAACTTCAACAAAGTTATCAGCAACCCCAGCCAGTGCAAACTGAGGTAGAAGGATAAAAATAGTAAGAGGAAGTGTATCATGTTGGCCTAAGAGGTGGTTTTCTCTTGCAACACTGAGTCTCTTCCTTTCAACCAAGCATGCAATTACCATTATAATGATGTGTAACGCAAGGCCAATTCCTAGTCTCTGCAGCAATGTGATTCCTCTGGGGTTCTTTGTGTAGCGTCGAATTGCAGGAACAAAAGCACGGTCATAGATTACAATGCTTATCAACATGAAGATTGTGACAAATGCTGTAAGACATGCTGGAGGGATTTCAAAATGGGGTCCCATTCTCCTGTTTAGAGTGGTGCCTTGTTTGACAAAGAGTGTGCCTGCTTGAACTATCAAGGTGCTTGGAATAATTGTTGTAATCAAAATTGGAATCATTTTTGTCATTTGTTTTGTTTCTTCAACTTGTGTCACTGTACAAAGCATCCATGATGAAGTTTTGCCTGTCTTTATAGCTGCTTTATCAAGGAAACTGCAAATGATTCATGCCAAATTTTCATGACATGAAAAAAAAAGTATAGTGAAATTTGAGCCAACAAAAGTATCCGAGTATTACTGGATACACAAAATCAAGTTACAAATGTGAATTGAAGACAACACTATGTTTAGTAGCGTTGGCTTGAATACATGTTTGTAACGTGGTTTTTTATGGAAACTAAACACATTATTAACCTCAATGAAGAGCTCTGATCAATTCTGTTTCTACCGTTACTTGCATACTCTTCAATGCTAAGCTCATGTAGCTCTTTTGGGTCATCTGGGACACGTGTCTTCCACTTTCTTGCAGCAGCCACAAAAACCTGAAGCATCCTTGTTATAGGACTGCCTGAGGGTAATTTGTGCCTATAAAAGGGAGTTCCTACTAAAAACACTAATACTGAAACAGCGAGCCCAACTGTTGGAAGCCCATATCCAACGGCCCAACCCACGTTGTCTTGTATGTAAATCAAGAATGTGTTGGAAAAAAGGGTGCCAAAGAAAATACTAAAAAACCACCAATTGAAGAAGGAAAGCTTGTGGGACCTCTCTTTGGGCTCAAAGTCATCAAATTGGTCTGCTCCCATAGTAGAAATGTTGGGCTTGGTTCCACCTGTGCCTAATGCAATGATGTATAATGCAAGGAAGAAAATACCCTTTTGCAATGGTGATGCCCTTGGGCAATTCTGGTCAGCAATGCCTTCAGCACATTGTGGTGGCCTCAATGCCGGGAGTGAAACAGCTAGTGTTAACAAACACATTCCCTATGGCAATAGAAAACAAGGTGAAGCTCCGTTTATAATTAATAACAAAAGATAGGTAACATATACAAAATCACAATTTAGTCAAGCTCAAATGAATATTGAACAATTAAAATGCCTGTTTGTTTTTACAGTTAGTCACAGTACAAAACTAATTCTACATAATTAATTTAAGAGTATGTTTGGTTTAGCGTTGAAACGTGGTAAACTCACGTTTTCAACACTAAAAATAATTGCGCAGGGAAATCTAAACTTGAGTTTGGTGAGTATCAACGCCATACAAAAAACACACAAAATCACTTTCGTTCAACGTGCTTCGTAAAACGTACATCTCTCATTTTCAATTATTAATTCCAGAATTAATTCTACCTAATTGTAAATCAATCAGGCATTAATGCTTTATGGAAAATCACACAATGTTCATCCAATATTGTTTATCACTATATAATATTCAAATGGCGAAAAATAATTAATTTCATATTTCATACCAAAAGATAAATGCATGATGCAATAACAAAGGTCCAATATCGTCCAAGATAGGCATCAGCTATGTAAGCTCCAACAAGTGGCATCATCCATACTGAACCCGACCAGTTGCTAACGTTATTTGAAGATTTCACGGTACCCTCATGTAGCTTCTTTGTTAGATAGATCACTAAGTTTGATGCAATCCCATAGTAAGCCATCCTCTCAAACACTTCATATCCTATAAATTACATATCCCATATAATAATTCATTATAACACGTGTGAAAAAAAATAAAATGGAAAAAGAATGCCTTAATTAAAGGCCCTAAAAGGCTTGATTAATTTGAATTACCTACTATGAAGGAACAAGCTTTCCATTTTCCAGTCTTTGATCTTAAAACGGGTCTACCTTTTAGGTCTACTGTTCCATCTTGAGTGTAATCTTCTTTCCCACTTGCAGGGCCTTTTTCTTCTACCATTGCCATGATGTTGGACAACAAGAACAACGATTCGTGTTCTTGTGTGGAGAATTATGCGTGGTTCCTAGCTTCTCGATCGTGAGCTTTCTGATACGGTTGAAATGGGGAATGTACATTTTGCAAGCTTAGCTATCATCCCAACCTCACCTAAAGTTATGCATTGTCCATTTGCATGAGTTAACTAACAAACCTCAAGTCCGGAACAAAAAAGAATCCACATATTTGTTTTATACTATTGTCGCAATTTTGCACATTTTTTCGTGATGTTTACCTTTAAATTATCGATCCGGCTATTGAATCTTTGAATTTGACGTGAGATTGACATGCCATAAAAAGCCATGAGCTTAATTATGAAAAGAAAAAATTGCTGTTGATTAAACTATAATGGCTATCGCTAAATACATTATATGTATCTTTTTCACAACTCAAATTTTTTATTTCTTTCTTTATTTCTCGTTACATCATTTATCACTATATTTTAGTTCGGCTCCTTTTTTTTTTTCTTTTATACACCTACCATACATCATACATGAAAAATGAGGTCTCAAATTTTTATTCTCCATTTATGGATGCTTTATTCCTTTTCTAGTTTCTAGTCACTTGTCAGTATTACACATGCCGAAAGCATTTCTTTATATATACAAAATAGATCCCACATGTCGACATGGCCTGAAACAAAAATACGTACGCCAGTTTATAGTTAATTATTACTAGTAACCCTTAAATAAAAGAGTTTAATATATATATATATATACTATTAGTGTAAAGAAATTTTATAAAGACGTTCAATGATGTGCTGCCACATTATTTATTGAATTAATAACACATGAGGTGTCACGTTCATTAAATAATGTTGCAGCACACCATTCAATGTCTGTGTAGAATTTCTTTACACTGACCGTGTATATTAATTAAATCCTAAATGAAATAACAACATATAGAAGGGTTTGTGTGCCGGCCAGCGTAGCATAAATGGACAAAAACAAGAATGATCGGTGTTAGTTGATGATTGCAAAATAGTTATAAATAAGGACTGATTTATAAATATATATGAATGCTAATCATTTCTTTGAAGTAAAACATCTTTTTAATAATTATTAATTGTTGAAAAATAGGAAATAATAATAAATCGCAACCTTTGCAGGATTTGTAAAATATATAGAATAAATATTAAGTTAAATTAAGAAATTGTTTTTATATAAAAGTAATTGAGTAGAAATTTTTTATGAAGTAAAAAAAGTAATGAATGCAAAAGATATTTAAAGTTATTTCGATGTGCTTATATGTCTTCATGTATACATAACTAAAATGATAAAAAAAAATGAATTTTTGCAATGTAGAAAAGGGTTTGTCTACGGTGGACTATAGTTCACATGGTCCAAAATGTAAAAATATAGAATTTAAATCCCTAATCACCAAATTTAATGCCCTTTTTTTATTAATGATTGATATTAAAATAGTTTAAAGTTGCTTTTATGAAATATCACTTGAAAATAATAAAAACTCAATTCGATATTACCGTGTAATGTAAAATTTTGCCCTTCAATTTTAAATTGATATATCATCAACAAAATTAGCATAAATTATATTATAAATTCATATTTTCCCTTAAATTAAACTCAAATAGTCATATAAAGATTATTTAATAAAAAATAAAATTATTCATTCACCTTTTGTAAGGAAAAAAAGGAAGCTAGACTAGGTGGAGCAAATTTTATTTGATCCATCATAGAATTGTCCTTTAGAAAAATGTATCTAATAAAATTTACTTATTATTTTCAAGTTTATTACTCTTAAATATATGCATAATTTCTTTATCAATACTAATTTTAGATAGATACATCTAATCAAAACTCTCGTATATATTTTTATTGTAAATATTTGATTTAAGTTATCATTTTTTCATCTATATTTATTCCACTGATTAAGTAATTAATGTACTTTTATATAAATATTCATCTTGTATGATATTATAATTATATCTTTTAATTAAAATATAAATTTTTGGTATTGGATAATTGGCTACTTTATTACTATAATGGATTTCGCTGCAGGGGTGCATACAAGAAATTCTTAACTTAGCGACGACTTTGTAGAGATGACCATCAACCATAGCTCAAACAGACGAGTGCAGCTCCTCTCCATTTCCTCAGGAAATGGAGTTCTCTATTTCAACACGTGAAAACTTGACACGTGTCTTAAAGCCAATCCAATGGTTGAAAATAAATTTCCATTCTTCAATTTAAAAAAAAATAAAAAAGAAGGAAACAGTTAGCAGGGGAGAATTAAGGCGTCCGGATTCTCTCCCTAATGTGTACCCATATATTTATATAATGGGTGGGGACGAATATTATAATACTTGTCCTGCGGGTACCCGCATACTCATTAAAACATATTTTCTTATTAAATGTATTTGAATATTAGGATTTTTATTATTTTATATGATGAGATATACTTTGTTTTATATTATTTTATGATGATATTCTTAATATATTAACATATAATGGTATTATATAATGATTATTTATATATATAGCATGATATTATAATATATTATATAACACTTCCTCTCTTTCTTTTTATAAAGTTTAATTTCTTAAACATTAATGGATACCCGTGAATACCCATGGATACCCGTTATCCGTTACCCGCCCCTGTTGACATCCTTAGGTATGAACATATAGGTGTCCAATAAGTACGGGGACGGGCATTAAAATTACTCAAAATGATTAAATTGAAATTAATTTTTCATGTTTCAAGAACGGTCAATGAGATATGATTGCGATAAAAAAAATGAAAAGAAAATAAAAAGGATGATACAATTTTTGTCATTGTCCATTCCTGATTTTTTATTACATAAGAACACACGTTAGGAAATATAATAAATGTGTTAATGTACATTAAATGTAACATAATAATAAAAAAAGAAAATTAATGTGTGAGAAAAATAAAATGGTAGAAATAGGACCGTCTCCCGTGGAGAATACCCGCAGTTCATAAAAAAATATTAAAAGAAAAGAGAAAACGACTAGATTAAGACTACCTCCCGTTGAGGATACCCGTGATTCATAAAAAAAATACAATGGAAGCTAATTAAGTGGAGATATAATTTTGATAAAAAAATAAAAAGAAAGTAAAAAGGTATAATAAAAAAAGGAAATTAGTGTGTGAGAAAAAAATAAAATAGTAGGAACAGGATTGTCTCCCGTGGAGAATACCCACAGTTCATAAAAAAATTTCTTTTATAATGAAACATATTAATAAAAACGAATAATGAGAGAAAATATTTTAATATCATAATAAAAAAAGAAAATGAAAGTGAGATAAAAAATAAAAGAAAAAAGAAAACGACAGGATTAAGGCTGCCGTGAAGGATACACGTGATTCATAAAAAAACACTACAATAAAAACTAAATAATTTGAGATGTAATTTTGATAAAAAAAAATATAAGAAGAATGATGTGATATTTTTGGGAAGGAAACAATTGATTAATAAGGTGACATGTGTACCCAGCCGAAAGATTTATATCAATAGACAAGAGAATAGAAATGATAATGTGCCAATTAAGGGGCCGTTCGGGGTGGTTGCGAGTTTTCAGTTTTTGGTTTTTAAAAAATTTTCAATCAAGTTTTTAAAACTCAAAACCAAAAATTTGAAAACCACTTTTTGTGGTTTTCAAAATGTTTGTTTTGAAAACCACAAAAATAAGTTTTCAGTTTTTGATGTTGAGTTGTAAAAACTTGATTGAAAATTTTTAGAAACCAAAAACTGAAAACTCGCAACCACCCCGAACGACCCCTAAAGTTTTAGCCGTGAGATATTTATCTTGCCACATGTCAACAAGGGAAGAAAGGAAATGGATCTCTCCATTTCTCCCACAAATGGAGAGAATCCGGACGCCAAACAGACGGCCAAAGCCGTTGCTATATAGCGACGGTAGCGATGGCAGGCCATCACTACAATTAATTTTTTTATTTTTTTTGAAAAAGTTAAAATTAAGCGTAGCGACAGCCTTAGCGACGGTATGACCGTCGCTATGTTAAAAATAAATTTTATATTTGACGCGCGCTGATGAATTTTAATCATAGCGACGACCTTAGAGATGGCTAGGTCGTCGCTACGTTAAATGTTGTATGCGTAAAAACCCTTCCCCCTCTCCTCTTCCTCCATTTTCTTCACCCTCCTCCTTCATAGGTTCGTTTTGAACCGATCAGAAATCAAAATAGTTGCCTGTAGGTGACTTTACATACAGCTCCTTCCATCTTCATTCCTTCTCCGGCGTCGCAACTAGTAAGTTTTATAGTTTCAATTAATTTATTTGTAATTAATAGTTTATTTGTTTTATTAGTTTATTAATGTGATATAAGTATTAGGTTATTAGTTTTAAACATTACTTTAGTAGGTATCTTGTTTATTAGTTATATTAGTATATTAGTATTTATTAATTATTAGTTGTATAATAATTAGTAATTAGTAATATAATAAGTAATTAGTAAATAAATAATATTTATAAAGAGTATTTAATTTAATTAGTAATTTGTAAATAGTAATTATTTAATTTATATAATTAATAATTAGTAATTTTAATTTATATAATTATTTAATTTATATAATGTCGATAGTTTATAGGAAAAAATTAATGCCTAGGATGGCGTGGTAGAGGTGGGGGGATGAGTTAGGATGACTCCGACAATAAATGCAACAGTTGCTGAAGGCTCAGGCTCAGCCGCACCCCCACTACGATGTTGCCCTCGATGAGCATCCGTTGGATGAGGATGAGGATTCGACCCACCACAACACCAACGTCGTCATCCGCCATTGATTTTTTATTATGTTTTTTTTATAGTTTTATTATATTATGTTTGAACAAATTAATGTATATATATTTTATATATATATATATATATATGTTTTCTTCTATCGATGCTTTGATATAGTATTTAGTATTGTTTTTATAATTTTAAAATTAATAAATAATAAACCTTAAACCCTAAATATTAAAATAAAATAAATAATAATAAATTTAATTTTAAAAAAATTTATCTTTAGTGACGACCTTTGGCCGTCACTTAGGCCGTCGCTAGATGAAAAAATAAAAAAAAAACAATAATACATAACGACGACCATGATTTTAGAGAAGACTTTAGCGACAGTTTGACTGTCTCTACGTAGCGACGGCTTACTTTGCTCGTCGCTACTCTGCATTTACGACGAGCTCTATAACGACGTCCATTGGGCCGTCGCTACAATAGCATGTAGCGATGGCTTTCGCTTGTAGCAACGGCCCCGTCGCTAAATTGCGTTTTTTTGTAGTGTCTGCACGGTCAAGGAGTGCTATTGATTCTTTTCACGCGCCATTTTGTACTTTGTTCATTTGAGTAGATAATTGGGTGGGGTATTATTAATTTAAGTTGTGATATTTGGGTTGTTGTATTTGAAAGCAATGGTTATTTTGGTTTTAGTGTTACTTGTATATGGGTATGAGCCCCCTAGTGCTCATTTTAATGAACATTTTGCTTATAAAAAAATATTAATAAATTTTTATTTGAAATTTTCATTTTCCGTGTGATTTATTTTTAACCATTATATTATAAATATTAATGTAATGTCATATAATGTTTTTTATCTCATTGGTATAAAGATTAAACCATATGATCATACCTTTCATATGAAGATGTAATCACTTATCATATCAAATTATATTACTATTTATCCATGTGTTATATTAGTACACCTTTAGTTACACAAGGTTTCATCACTCCTTGAGATATGTATATTTAATTTTGACACGCAAGGTCTCATTTCACATAATATAAATGATTATCCATGTGTTTTAGATATTAAAAAGCTTTTAAGTGAAGTTTTTATCCCAATGTGGAAACATAAACTTCATAATTCTAATGAAGTTTGTATTTTAGTAATATATTGAAAATATGGTGTTTATTTAAAAAATCATTTCATGAAATAGATATAAAAATCGGGGTTAAGTATTTTTTTCATTCCCATAAAATGCACACTTTCATTTTGTAAAATTTTCTTTATCTTTTGAGTCGTGAAATCAATTTTTTTTTTCAAAATAATCACGTCATCAGTGTTGATTAATGTATGGATGATGTGGTAATTAGTGACTTACTGACATGGAACAAAGCTTCTTTTTCATATTTCCACTGCATTGGAATCCTAATCTTCCATTGTTGAATCCATGAGCTCACCTTTCTCCTAGCTAGATAAAAAGTGTCCCACATGAATGTGAGGTGTTACGAACTATTAACATTGGGCCTGAGCAAGTCAACCCAATAAGGTTCTGGAGTCATCAAGTGCATGCACGAAACCAGCCTAACAATAGTGTAAGTCGGACCAACCCAAGAACTAGGCTAAACCCTAGTTTGGAGCACCGCATACAGTCCCATACCGGAACACATCTCATGGGTAAAGTCCAAGGCCCAAATTCCCAAATATTCCTCTATAAATATTAGTAAGTCAGATGTCAGGCAGGCATTATATCACCTCATTTACCTACTCTGCTAAGGTTGAAGCTAACTTGGGCGTTATAGTGTCTTTGCCGTACCCCTCCGTCGTGGACCAAGTAGAGAGAGTCACCAGAGTTCAATATCGAGTCCGAGATTAACCGGAGCCCCGAGTTTGAGATCATTAGAGCATCTGAGTCCAAGTTCCACTCTTGAATTATGAGGTTTGTGAGGAAGAAGAAGACATCAGGGATGAAGTCATCCTCCTCTTTTTCAATCTTGCAATGAAGTGGTGTAAATGAGAAGAGAAAGTGATTGTGTTAAGATCGAAGACAACTACAAATCTTGAAAACCATTTTAGAGGTGCAAGAATTAGAATGTAAGAACAAAATCCCTCTTTGTTTTTTTTTCTTGTTTATCCCTAACTCCATTGGTTTCAATTTGCATCGATTATCACAGACATCAGGAACCTCATTTTAATGAAGTGTACCTTGTCTCCTACAAACAAAACCTAAACCCACGGTTTCTCTTCACCTTTCGAAATCCTAACTCTCCTTGCAACCCATCGTCCGCGCACTCCCTTGCATACTTACCTCTCCTTAGGTCGTCTGAACACACTTTGCCCCTCCTACTCGTTGCTCCAAGCAAAGAAGATTTAGGGCATAAAAGTGTTGAATGAAGGAGAAAGACCCATGAACATGTTAGACCCCCCTTTTTGTCTAAATTAAAAAAGGAATTCAATTTTCTTTTTAGTATGTAATAAAATTAGTAATTAATAATTGTAATGCCACTTATGAACCTTTGTTCCACGTTAGTGATTACTAACGACTATATATCTATAGGCATTAACTAACACTAACGACAAGTATTATTTTGAAAAAGTTGGATTTCATATGATCAAATTCAAAAGCTAAAAAAATTTACAAGGATTAAAATGAAAAGAGTGTATTATTTAGGGAAAAAATATATTTAAGACTAAAAGTATTTATATAATTAAAGTTTTAAGTTCTAAGTAAAGGAAATTAAATATTATAAAACAATATGTATAATCTATTATAAATAAGATTTAATAAAATTATCTTTATATATATAAAAGTAAGGTAGTGAAAATAGTCTTTGAAATGTAAAGTGAGGACACAATACTAATTCCTTTAAGCAAAACTTCTAAAAATAGAAAATTTCTTTTACATTTTACATGATTAATGTTAAGCATCACCATTAATTAACTATAGTAATTATATTAAGTAAATATCACTATAAAAATAATAAACTATGATAATAATAAATATAAAAATAATTATATTTAAAACATATTTGATAGTTTTAAAAAAATAAGAAATTTGAAACATTTTCAAACACTTAAAAACATTTTATATTTATGTTGATAGTAATTATAGTAATTATTTAATTATAGTTATTTTTTATATAAAAACTCAATATTATTTAAAGCTCATTTTAACAATTTCAATATTAAAAAAAGAAAGGTTTATATTAAAGTAAATATCATTATAAAAATAATAAATTATAATAATAATAATATAAATAATGATAATTTAAAACATATTTGATAGTTTTTAAAAATAGGAAATTTAAAACATTTCCAAACACTTAAAATTATTTATAATTATGTTGATAGTAATTATAGTAATTATTTAATTATAGTTATTTTTTTATATAAAAACTTAATATTATTTAAAGCTGATTTTAAAAATTACAATATTAAAAAAAGAAAGGTTTATAACATAAATAAAAATATACTATGAAATTTAAAATAATATTAAAATTATTTTATAATTACGTTAATTGTAATTATAATAATTATTTAATTTGTGTTCTTCTATGAGTTTTCATTTTGTTAAAGGTCTTTGTGACCTAGGATCAAGAACAACTTTTCTTAGTTTTCATGCTTTGCAAATGTTAAAGTCCCAAGTAAATATTTGAAAAAAAATAAATTGTGATTGGTTATGATCATTTTCATTGGGTTTTTGAGTTTTATTTTATTTTATTATTGACAATGATAAATGAAAATTTAAATATGTTGCAGAATTTCTTTAATTTGTGACTTATATATGTGTATGTGTTGCAACAACTTAATTGTTTTGAAAATTTTTACTTGATAGGAAATTAAAATTTATTTGGTTATGGGTAAAACTAGCTAGCAAGTTTTAAATAGTTGATGAACTGAGCAATGCCTATAACCATAAAAATAGTTTTTATTTCAATTGTACCACCAAATGCGGGCATATATAATTGGATAGAAAATTATTGGTATTTAGAAAGAAATTTTATAGTTTGGTCTATTTGAATTTAAACCTTGAAATAAAATAAAAGAATTTTACGTCTGAAAAGCAAATCCGAGAATTTTAAAGTATTATCCTATACAAGAGGCATTGATTCTTGGAGTACTAGAAAAGAATACGCTAAAAAGACCATTCATTTTTTTACATCTTGTACTTGAGGCATTCCATAAGTAATAGTAAAAATCTCACTAAGAAGTCATTCATAAACATTAGAGATAACAAATCAAATCAAATAAAATCTTTCGAATAAATAAATAGAAAAAAAAGACTATAAGATATAAGAGTGTGCTGGGAATAAAAGATGTAAGAATTTAATTTAACACTACTGATAAATGAGAACGGGAATATTAATCATAAGTGAATCTCTTTGGAGAAAAATTCGTTTTGTACGTATGAAAGGGGGTATGAGAGGGAAAGTTTAAAAATTTGGTCAATTCATGAATATGTGCAAAAAAATATAAATATGATTTCTATGGAAAAAGAGTTGGTAGAGAGTATAATTGAAAATGGTGGTGAGACATTTTTTAGTTAGATAAATGGGTTATGGGGAGAAATTATAGGACAATATAGTTATCAACCTTAAAAAAGTTAGTTATCCCATTAAAAATGTTATATATAAAAATTCTTTGACAAACTAAAAAAAACTAACGGTTCCTTTTTTAAAAATGTACTTTAAACTTTTAGAATGTTTAGATAATCATTTTTTTGGAAATTTATGTAGTGAATAAATTAAAATCAATTTAAAAAGTTCTATAGTTTTTTAACTCTTTTATAAATATAATTTTAAAATTATGATTTAACTGGATATACAACGGAAAATATAAAAAAGTATACATGTTGGGGCGGAGATGAAAGAAAAAGGGGAAATGGCTTGATTGTTGAGATATATTGTGCAATTGAAAAATTGAGACAGGGATGAAAATAAAAGATGAATATGAGAAAAAATAATCATTCACGGTTATATGCAATTTTTAACTTTCATATATTATGAATTGTATTCATTAAAAAAATTATTGTATTTCTTTTTTATATTCCAAATTATTATGGGAAAAATATGTTTTTCGTCCCTATAATTTTAGTAAACTTTAGTTTTCGTCCTGTATTTTAAATCCTGTTATTTTGTCCCTAAACTTTTCTAAACCCCTAAATCGTTGTCCTTGCCCGTCAGTGAGACTGTAACCTGATGAAGTTGATTAACAAAGTTCATATTAGCCTCAATAGCGAGTCCCAAATAACTAATTAAAAAGATCATCTAATTAACTTTTTATAATTTTTAATTATTAATATAACTCTAATTACTAAATTAGGGTTTCACCTGAGCAATTTTACCCAATAAAAAATCTAATTTCCGTAATTATGGCTATTTTTAATAATTAAAAAATAAAAAAAAGATTAATTAAATGAGTAACTTATTGGAACCTACTGTTGAGGCTAACATGTAACGTTTGTTATCCAGTTCATCATAGTTAACAGATCTCACTGACGGCCAGAGACCCTGGATTGAGGGGTTTAGAAAGTCTAGGACAAAAAATAAGGATTAAAGTACATGGATGAAGACCAAGTTGATCGAAACTATAAGGACGAAAAACATATTTTTCCCAATTATTATTATGTCTAATACGACAAAAATAATCCGTGTATGGCACAGGTGCATGACTAGGTAAGTATTATAATAATGTTTCCATTTCATAAATAATTCAACACACTTTATATATGTTGTCTTTAAAAGATAATAAAAACTGAAGTTAATTAAAGACACTACTATGAAAAGACACATCCACATTAAAATAAAGGATGGATAAATTTTTTTCATAAAATTAAATTAAATTAAATTAAATTCAACTTAATTTTATTGAGTTTTTTTTTTTAAAATTGAATACTGATTCTAATATATAATATATACACACTCAATTGTCTAACATATTGCACAAAATAATTTATAAAAAATTAAAAAAAAAATCTAATTTCTTTTACCATTTCTGTATCCTTCTTATCCTAGTAGCTAGTCACTATGCATTATGCAATTTTAATACAAGACAACCGTAAGTTGTGGAAGAAGAAAATAAGCAATTATAACAATTGAAACAGAATTTTTTATATGGCTCAACCTCTTGGTTTGAGGTTGCTGAGATGAATGAAGCAAAAGGTATTTCCACCCTAATGCTTGGGGGATGCAAGCTGTCTAATCTTGGTAATGATTACATGGAGGATCGTCGATTGTATAGGTGAATTGTTAGTGCTCTTCAGTACGTAACAATCATAATATCAAATTTGGTTTCAATGATAACAAGGTTTGCCAATTTAATTATGGATCAAACTCTCCAAGAACATTGGAAAATTTTAAAAATGTTATCTTTGATTTCTTGGTGGTCTAGATGCAAAGATTGGTCTACTATGATAATTTGGGTTTAGTCTTTTCTCACTAAACAAGACTAGGTGTCTCGTTTGCCCTTCTCGTTATCTATTATGATAATCAGAGCATAATGGCTCTATGCTATAATCCAGTTTTGCATTCTTCATGTTTGTATCATTGCTTGAAAGTTGGAACAAAGATAACGATGGAAGTTTTCCTGAAGAGATACTTAATCATGGATGTCAAGTTCTTAACATTGCTGCTTTAGTTTTTCTCTAGAACTTGGCATTTGATTGTGGGGTACTTTGGCTTATTTCAGTTTTGTCCTGAGATGAAGCAGGGTTCATCTTCATGTCATTTTTGGTTGTGTTACATCATCATTATAAACAAAGAACTTGGCAACAATGACAAAGCAAAAGAAGTTGATAGTGCTCAGTATGGCCAAGAATGCATAATAATAATCTAAACGGGAGACATTTAGATTATCCAAAATCCAACCCTTATGACCATTTCTACGGGTGAGATCAGCAACAGTTGATAGAAGAAAAGTACTGAAAAACTTCCAATGCTCAATGTGGTTGTGAAATATGATGTTCCAAGACTTTTCATGCTTCTGGTGCTTGATCATAGAAGACTCTAACTTACAACATCCAACAAAAGTATCAGCAATCCCTGTCAAAGCAAACTGAGGGAGGAGGATGAAAATAGTGAGAGGTATTGTGTCATGTTGGTCTAATAGGTTGTTTTCTTTGCAACACTGAGTCTCTTTCTCTCAACAAGCATGCAGTGACCATTATAATGATGTGAAGCACAAGGCCAATTCCTAGTCTCTGCAGCAATGAGATACCTCTGGGGTTCTTTGTGTAGCGTTTGATCACAGGACAAAAACACGGTCATAGATTACAACACTTATCAGCATGAAGATATTTACAAATGCTAAGACATGCTGGAGGGATTTTAAAATGGGGTCCCATTTCCTGTCTAGAGTGTGGGCCTTGTTATAAAGAGTGTGCTGGTTTGAGCTATAATGGTGCTTGGAATGAATGTTGTAATCAGAATTGGAATCATTTTGTCATTTGCTTGGTTTCTTCAATTTGAGTCACTGTACAAAGCATCCATGGTGAAGTTTGGCTGCTGTCTTTATAGCAGCCTTGTCAAGGAATCTGCAAGCATTGGTCAAGGCAATAAGGGGACATTATATTTGCATATTTAAGTGTGTGTTTGGGTTTAGTGTTGAAACTGGCCAAACTCAAGTTTGGATTCTCCAACGCAAACTATTTTAGTGTTGGAAACGTGAGTATATTACGTTTCAACAACCAAACATTTCTAAGTTTCTATTACATGGAAAATTTGAAGTGGTAAAAAAACTAAAAAAAGTAATTAGATACCAACCTCATTGAAGAGCGTGATCAATTCTGGTTCTCCCTTTACTTGCATACTCTTCTGTGCTGAGCTCATGTAGTTCTTTGGATCATCTGGGACATTTACTTTCCACTTCCTCATAGCAGCCACCAAAGACCTGAACCATCCTGGTTAAAGGGCTGCCTGAGGGCAATCTATGCCTATAAAGTGGAGTTCCTAACAGAAACACCAATATTGAAAGGGCAAGCCCAATGGTAGGAATCCCATATCCAAGGCCAAAACCACATTGTCTTGTATGTAAACCAAGGCAGTTTGAGCAAAAATGGTTCCAATTAAAATATAAAGACCCACCAATTGTAGAAAGAAAGCTTTTGGGACCTCTCTTTGGGCTCAAAGTCATCAAATTGGTCTGCTCCCATAGTAGAAATGTGGGTTTGGTTCCCCCTGTGCCTGCTGCAATGATGTATAAGGCAAAGAAGAAAATACCCTTTTGCAATGATGAAGCTTGTTGGCAATTCTGGTCTGCTACTCCTGGATCACATGGTGGTGGTCTCAGTGCTGGTACTGATACTGCTAGAGTCAACAAACACATCCCCTATAGTCCAAGAAAAAGAAGGGCATCTTCTGTTTTTAGTTATTAACATAAACATAAAAGATTGGAACATAAACAACAAAATCTAGTGGAATTGAATATCTTGACTGATATAATTAATGTTAAAGCTCACATTTCATACCATAAGGTAAATGCTGATGATATTACAAAGGTCCAATACCGACCAAGATAGGCATCAGCTAGTAAGCACCTGCAGCTGGCATGATCCACACTGTACCAACCCAGTTGGTAACATGGTTTGAAGATTTCACAGTACCTTCATGGAGCTTCTTTGTCAGATACAGCACTAGGTTTGATGCTATCCATAGTATGCCATCCTTTCTATCATTCATACCCTATAAACACACATGTGCATTTACCATATTCAGAAGTGTCAATCTGAATTTTTTACATGAAAACAACTGGAGTTGTTAGAGTACCATATAAGGTTACTATATATTATATTAAAGTAAATTGCCAAATATTTACTTTTCTTGTACATATTAAAAATTTAAGCAATAAATTATTTGTCTACTCATGGTGATACTGCTAGTAGGTAATCTCCGAAAACAGAAATGAATAAAAAAAATCATTATTTAAAAGGCTCAAATTAAAGCAAGTTTTGGAATGGCATTAAGCTCCAAAAGGTTGCATTTTACCTACTATGAAGGAACAAGCTTTCCATCTTCCAGTCTTTGATCTTAAAATGGGTCTACCTTTTAGGTCCACTGTACCATCTTGAGTGATCTCTCTCCAGCTTGCAAGGCCTTTTTCTTCTACCACTGCCATGATGCTAGAGAATCATGTGAAGTTTCTAGCTCTAATGAACATTTATGTAGTTAAGTTGGTTGAGGGGATTAGATTTTAAAATTTAGCTTTATCTACCTAAGGCCATATCTTAATTGTCCAATTGCAATTTTGCATGAGCTAAAATCTAATGCAATAGAAAAAAAAATTCAACGCCAGTTTGTTTTGTACTCTTTGTCATTTATTTACACATTGTCTGTTTCACTCACTCTTTTGTTTTTGCTATATGGTAATGTTTACCTTTAAATTATAGATGTGAGATTGACATGTCACAAAAATTCAAGAGCTATAAGCGAACTGAACAATTTTCTGCTGATTGAAATGGCTTTCACCAAACATATTTAAGGTCTACTTGCTTAAAATTTAAGGATAATTTTTTTTAAAAAGATTGATGTTGAAATAATTATTATAAAAAATGATAATATACTAAAGAATTGATTTGTATTAATTTTTATAAATTCTTTAAAAATAATTTTATTTAATAAATAATTACTTTAAAATATAAGAATTAGAAGATTATTTTTAAAATTTATGAATTGTGCATCGATAATTAATTTACTCACTAAAAAGTAGGAAAAAAAGTACTTAGCCCTTAAATATTTTACTATTGAATATTTAAAATTATTTCATACCTTAAATCTTTCGTAATTACTCCAAAAATTTGAATAGAAAAAAAATTAAGAGTTTTAGACAGAAAATAATTGATAAAAAAATTATTATATAACATACATTAGCTCAAAAAAGTACTTAGCCCTTAAATATTTACTATTGAATATTTAAAATTATTTCATACATTAGCTCAAACTCATCATCATAGCATCTTTCATATATCATCATATTCACTGACCTTATAACATCATTTATATAACATCACACTCATTATCATCATGCATCATTCATCTATCATCATACTCATACTCATTCTCATCATTACATGCATATAACATCATACTCATTATCATCATACATCATGCATCTATCATCATATTCATTATCATTACATCATTCATCTATCATCATACCCATTCTCATCATTACATCATGCATATAGCATCATACTCATTAATCATACATCATGCATCTATCATCATATTCATTATCATCATTATATCATTCATCTATCATCGTCTGCCCAAAGATCCTGACTTGGAACTCCACACAATGGGTGCACCTCGTCAATCACTCTAGTTAGTACCAAGACAGTCTATCGGTGTTACATACACTATCCGATAGGTTGTACCCCCTCTATTGGCCCGCACAACGACATTCGACCCTAGGTTGTACCCCCTCTATGGGCCCGTACAATCACTCCTAGGTTGCACCCCCTCTATGGGCCCGTGCATCGAACGCCCCATCTTGATCCCTGAGTTGTACCCCCTCTATGGGCCCGCACAACTCAGTTCACCTCTCAAATTGTACCCCCTCTATGGGCCCGTACAATTCAGGTCTCATCACATGTGCTCAAGGCATCTCTCTTAAGTTGTACCTCCTCTATTGGCCCGCACAACTCAAGTAACATCACACATGCACAAGGCATCTCTCTTAAGTTGTACCCCCTCTATGGGCCCGCACAACTCAAGTAACATCACACATGCACAAAGCATCTCTCCTAAGTTGTACCCCCTCTATGGGCCCGCACAACTTAGGTAACATCATCATTAAAAAGGTGATATACACCATCATCAATATCATCATCATCATCGTCAAAAAGGTGATATACACCAACATCGTTATCATCAACATCATCGTCAAAAAGGTGATATAACACCAACATCGTTATCATCAACATCATCATACATCAATACACTCATCATTAAACATCATCATAATAAGGTGATATACACCGACATCATTATCATCATCATCACCATGCATCAATACACTCATCATCAAACATCATCATAATAAGTGAATAAACACTATTAACATCAATCATCATCATTATACATCGTCATATCATCACAAACATCATTAAACATCATTAATCATCAATATCAAACACTCAGGATCTCAAAATCCACTCTGGTAATCGATTACCAACCTCTGGTAATCGATTACCCACAGAAAAGCTCTCTGGTAATCGATTACAGCATCCCTGTAATCGATTACCCACAGACATACTCTTTGGTAATCGATTACAGCACCACTGTAATCGATTACCAGCCATCAAAAGGTAGTTCTGGGTTGCCTAGACACTCTGGTAATCGATTACCACACCTGGTAATCGATTACCCCGCGACGCAGATCTCAGATTTCACGATTTCAAACATCTCTAATCTCATCCAATCAATCCCTAATCAATCTTTTTTCGTCTAAACATCATCCATACTCATTAATAACATCCAATACACAGTAAATCATCAATCAATTACAGATTTTACCAGCAATTCATCAAAATCCCCAATTTCTCAATCCCTAATCATCCCTCTTTCATTATTCCAATAACATCATTAATCATCATCCAATACTCATCAATTTACATACAATCAATCATCAATCAACAGATTATATCATTTATTCTTAGTTACAACATACATCCATACGAATTTAGAGCCTTTAGAGGGTCTTATGGTTGCCCTCACTACCCAATATCCCTACATGCATATACAGGCAATACCCTCTCCCCCACCGTACCTTAAGTGAAGCTTTGATCACAGCGATGAAGTCCTTTCTTGGATCTTGACTTTCACTCCTCAACAGCTCTCTCTTGAGACTCAGGTTTCTCCCCTCCTTAGCCTTTCGCTTACTGACGAATGATACGAATAGGATTTAGGGTGCTCTGTTACCCCTCCTTATAGAATAACTAATTGGGCTTGGGCCCATTCTCACCCCCTTTATTTTATTTTAAATAAAACTACCTTTACGAAATAAAACTAATAATAATAATAACCCTATTATTTATTTTCCAATAAATTAATTATTTAATTAACTAATCTATTTAATTCAATTAATATTTATCCTAATAAAATCTAGGATGTTACATTTAATCAGTGCTTTGTAGTTAAATCAATGGTCAAGTAACTTCTACCTTAATTGAGTACTCCAGGTTTGGGGTTGGTTTGTTGATCTAGTATGTCATAAATAGCGTTAACAAACATAAATTGTGGGGTGGTGGCGCAGTTGGCTAGCGCGTAGGGTCTCATAGCTTCTGAGTTATCCTGAGGTCGAGAGTTCGAGCCTCTCTCACCCCATTATTTTTTGTTCTTTTATTTACCAAAATATTTAGTAATTCGTAGTCTGTAAAAAAATATGCCATAAATAGTATTTGATAATTTCACACTTCTGTAAAATTGATTTTAAATCACTTCCGTCCAACGTACTTCGTAAAGCTGTGC
This sequence comes from Sesbania bispinosa, assembly GCA_026901365.1. NCBI lineage: Eukaryota > Viridiplantae > Streptophyta > Magnoliopsida > Fabales > Fabaceae > Sesbania > Sesbania bispinosa. The sequence goes on from QLOH01000151.1 coordinate 1,028,912, forward strand.
ATCATCCATCTCAACCATTCATTTCTAAAATCAATTCTACTCAACTGTAAACCAAACGGACAGTCATTTAACAAAACCACGTTACCACTAGGTCCAAATTTAATAGCTTTAGTTTGAGGATGTCAAAAGAACCCGTATTCGTGGATATACCTGTAATGGGTATCCGCATATTTATATAATGGATGGAGATGAATATTATACTACTCGTCCGCGGATACCCACATATTTATTAAAACATATTTTTTTAAATATATTTGAATATCAAGATTTTTTATTATTTTATTATGAGATATAATTTATGTTATATTATTTTATGATGATATTTTTAATATATTAACACGTAATTGTATTATATAATGATTATTATGTCTAGTATGCTATTATAATATATTATTTAACATTTCCCCTTTTCTTTTATAAAATTTAAATTCTTAACATTAATGGATATCCGTGAATATCCACGGATACCCGTTAATTTTAACGGGTATGAATATGGTAGGCATTACCCGCCCATGCCCCCGCCCCGTTGACATCTCCACTTTAGTTGTTTGTTGAAAATTTTAATTTTAAAATATTTTGAAAATTGATTTGATTGATAGTAAAATTAATTTAATGATAGTTTACAAATATCTAATCAGGGGTGGAAATAGGCCAGTCCGCTCACAGGGGGCGCCTATGGTCCAGCCTAATTTGACTCGACTCGTTTAATAAAAGGGCCAGGTCTAGGCTTTGAAAAAGCCTTTTAATTAAATAGGTATGTCTTAGGCATTTTTTAAAAGCCTACTAGGCTTGACAGGCTAACCCTATTTATAAATAATATTATTTTAATAAATAAATAAATATATTGTATATAATAAATAATATAATAATATATAGCGTTTTAATTTCTCCTGTTGGATTATTATTGTCTTATCTAAACGTATATACCAATGACATATTTACATTATAAAAAAAATAAGTCTATTAGTTTTGTAAACGCGCTAGTCTATTTAGAGATAGATTGATTGACCTATTTAAATGTCATAATATGAAATAGACTTTTAAACAGACTAATAGGCCAAATCAGGCTTTAAAACAAGCTAGGTCAGACCTAAAAAATTGCTCGACTTACTTCCATCCCTAATAATAAAGCCTAACTTGGCTCGACCTACTTCCACCCCCTAATCTCAATGTACTATAGATATGGTTGTTTAAAGAATTCAATATTGATTAAGATTATTAATAAAATTAATAATATCTTTTAAATTATTAAATAAAAGATATTTAATATTAATTGAAAATGATTTAACATAAATTTAAATAACAACTCAAATTTAATTGCATATTAATTTTTTCAGTTGCATTAGGGAACAAAAAAATTTGTGTGAACCCAACAATTTATTTTTCTTTTCCTCCTCTTTGCTTGCCTCTATCAAATAGGAAAAAATAGCGATTTTTTTTTATTTTTCCTACTATTTTCATTTATTTTATATTCTTTAGAATCATTTTTTTTTTTTGGTTGTATAAGAAAAATAATGAGATTTGAACCTATAATCTTATGTTAAAACTATCCAAACCCCTAACCACTGAGCCGACCCTAGTAGGTATTCTTTAGAATCAAATGCATGTCCATCATTTTACCAAAAAAATGCATATCCATAATCTTTTTTTGGTAGATATATATTCTTCACCTTAACCTTATTTTTTGTTTATTTTAAGAAGTACAAATTGATAATATGTTAATAAACGTGGGGCCATTATTAATTAAAGGGTTATGACTTATGACTCAATTGATTATATAATTTGAGAAAGTGAGAAATACTCTTGAATTTAATCTACACTATATACACTATTAGAGAGGGAACTATTAAAGAATACCCTAAAAAATAGAATGGGTATCTATAATATATATAGCTAGATTAAATAAGATTACTGTTGTGGAAAACTGGACTGGACTGACCGGTCAGACTAGTTCAACCGGAAACCGGACCCATGACCAGTCCGATTGTCTCTTCAGATAGGTTATACATTTAACTTGCGATGATGTCATCAAACCGACACAGAGGCCAGAACCGATGTGAGTCAACGGGTTTTGTGTGCGGATCAGCTGCCGCATGTATTCAAGCACAGGACCTGTCTATCAAGGAGCGCTAACCGCTGCGTCAATGCCTCATTTGCTATTATATGCATGTTTTAATATATAACTAGTGATATACCCGTGTCATGCACGGAGGAATTAGAGAGTAAAAATTATATAATTTAAAATAATATTAACGGTTTTTTCATGAAAAGTTTCATGAATAATTTACTTTTATTCTATTATATAATATTAATAATTTTTTTTGTAAAACTTTCAATTCCCCTAATAATTTGTTTTACCCCTATTATCATTAAAATTTTTCATGTATTTTTAACATGTAATTTAAATGATTACCCCTAATTTTTATTTATTATCATTGCAATTAAAATAACAATAAGAAACAATCCTAAACCCTAAACAATCCTATAATTCTACTATTAAATAAGTTTTCTTGTAATAATTTTATTCTTGCGTAATTTGCCTTTACCCATGAACTATATATTAATGACAATAAATCAACAATTTCCCCAAATTTTTAATTATTATCATTACAAATAAAAAATAATTGAAAACTAATCTATTTTAAATTTAAAAGGTCATTGAAAAATTTAATCTAAGCAAAAAATGTCCCTCTTTGGTTAATAAAAATAATTAAATGAATGATTTTTGGAATGCTTTTATAATTTTTAATTTAAAAAATATTTAATAAAATAAGATTTTTTAACTTATAAATCAATTTCGTTGAAGAGATTTACGTTATAAATAATTGATTATAAATTATTTTTTATTTAATCAATATATATTATAAGAGTTTGTAACCTTTTCAGGTAAATATATTTTTTCTAAAAAACTTCAAGACCTCATTCCCATTTTCTTCTTGACCAATAATAATTTACTTTTTTTTTAATTTGGAAATCATTCTTTAACTCCTACTCTTTTTGATTTGTTCCCTTCTCTCACATTAAATATATCACGTTTTTTAATTTGTTTTAATTAAGAAATCCTTATTTTACTACCAGTCTTTATGGTGTATTATTATTTGTTCCCTTCTCTCACCATTAAATTATTACTCATTTTTTCCTAACAAATTCAAATTTTAAATCTTCTATATCTGAATTTCTTTTACAACGTATTTTGTCTATTTCAATTTTAGAATACTTTTTATAATTTTTATTTGAAAAGTATTAATAAAAATAAGAGTTTTAACTTATAAATCAATATCATTGAAGAGACTTACGTTATAAATAATTGATTACAAATTATTTTTTTATTTAATCAATACATTATAAGAGTTTGTAACCTTTTCAAGTGAATTTATTTTCAATCAAAAACTTTAAGACCTTATTCCTTCTTTCTTCTTGACCAATAATAATTCACTTTTTTTTTATTTTGGAAATCATTCTTTTTTTTTTGTATTTGACCAGGGTATCCACCGTCGACAGCAGTGACTAATCCCCTCGCTGGTTTGTAGGCACCTCGATGGGTGGGACAACTGGCCCTGGATTTTAAAGGAGCTGCATGCCCAAGGCGGGATTCGAATGAAAAATCATTCTTTTACTCCTACTCTTTATGATGTATTATTATTTGTTCCCTTCTCTCACCATTAAATATATCACGTTTTTCAATTTGTTTTAATTAAGAAATACTTATTTTACTGCCACTCTTTATGGTATATTTTATTTGTTCCCGTCTCTCACCATTAAATGCATTACTCATTTTTTTCATAACAAATTTAAATTTTAAATCTTCTATATTTGAATTTCTTTTACAACGTATTTTGTCTATTTCAATTTTAGAATACTTTTTATAATTTTTAATTTAAAAAATATTTAATAAAAATAAGAGTTTTTAACTTATAAATCAATTTCATTGAAGAGATTTACGTCATAGATTACAAATTATTTTTTATTTAATCAATATATTATAAGAGTTTGTAACCTTTTCAAGTGAATTTATTTTCAATTAAAAACTTCAAGACCTATTCCCTCTTTCTTCTTGACCAATAATAATTCATTTTTTTAATTTGGAAATCATTCTTTTACTCCTACTCTTTATGATGTATTATATTTGTTCCCTTCTCTCACCATTAAATGTATCACGTTTTTTAATTTGTTTTAATTAAGAATCCTTATTTTACCGTCACTCTTTATGGTGTATTATTATCTGTTCCCTTCTCTCACTATTAAATGTATTACTCATTTTTTCATAACGAATTCAAATTTAAATCTTCTATACCTGAATTTCTTTTACAATGTATTTTGTCTATTTCAATTTTAGAATACTTTTTTATAATTTTAATTTCAAAATTATTTAATAAAAATAAGAGTTTTTAACTTATAAATTAATTTCGTTGAAGAGATTTACTTTATAAATAATTGTTTATAAATTATTTTTTATTTAATAAATATATTTTAAGAATTTGTAAACTTTTCAGGTGAATTTATTTTCCCTAAAAAACTTCAAGACCTCAATCCCTCTTTCTTCTTCACCAATAATAATTCACTTTTTTTTTTAATTTAGCAAATCATTCTTTTACTTCTGCTCTTTATGATGTATTCTTATTTGTTCCATTCTCTCACCATTAATATATCACTTTTTTAAATTTATTTTAATTAACAAATTAATCCTTATTTTACTGCCACTCTTTATCGTATATTGTTATTTGTTCCCTTCTCTCACCATTAAATGTATTACTCATTTTTTCATAACAAATTCAAATTTTAAATCTTCTATTTCTGAATTTCTTTTACAATATTTAGTCTATTTCAATTTGAATTTTTAAATTTAAATGATTTAACCTTTTCAGGTGAATTTATTTTCCCTAAAAAACTTCAAGACCCCACTCCCTCTTTCTTCTTAATCAATAATAGTTCACGTTTTTTTATTTTTTTAAAATTAAAAAATCTTTGTTTTACTCAAACCCATTAAATGTATTATTATTTGTTCTCTTCTTTCATCATTAAATATAGTACACGTTTTTTATATTAAAAATTCAAATTCAAATTTTTTATTTTTGAATGTTTTCCTCCATAAATATTTATCTTTTTAATTGTCTAATGATATTTTAGCTGTTATTATTTAAATCTTTTAAACAATATTTTTATGAATCTTATTAAATTAAAGTTAAAAAGAATTTAAAGTTACATATTCGAAATTTGTTTTTAAATGACCTCCTTCCATTTTTTATAAACATTTAAATTTTAAATTTTAAATTTGAAATTTGAAATTTAAAGAAACTTAAGTATTAGTTTTTTATATTAAATATAATAATAGTGAAACGTAAAATATTATTGGTCTAAAAATAAATTTGGATATATATAAAAAAACGGTTCAGTGAATAAAAGTTAAAATTTTGTTTTCATTTTAATAATATTCATGAAAATATTGTTAAAAAAATTTGAAAATAACAGGTCAACTATCATTGTCAAATTAAAAAGAGAGGAAGAGTTAAAAATTTATGGAGAGAAAAGAAATTTTAAAATAGATGATTTAAATTTAAATGTACATTATGAAAAACACGAAACTACATTTAATGATGAAAATGATAAAAATAAAAAACGATGAAAAAATTTGATTGGTTTAGATGGGTGGTTCAATAGACTTTGTGCATAAAAAATAGTGGAAGTGGTTGGATAAATAATTTATTGTTGTGTTAGTTTTGAGTGCATTAATTTCAAAAAGTCAAATTTCAAAATCTGAAATAGGTATTAATGATTGGTGGTGGTTAAAAAAATTAATCCATTAATTTCTTAATATTTTGCTGAAAGATTGTCTTTCATTGGTTCATTTACATAGTGGTGTTTTTGGAGGGAAACTGACAGCACTAGGGGGAGACGCGTGGCATAATATGACGTGGCATAAATTGTCTTTTATAGAATGTATTGATTGATGTATAGTGATTATATGACGTGGCATAAACTGTCTTTTATAGAATGTATTGATTGATGTATAGTGATTGCTTTTCATTTGATTATTGATATATAGAACAAAATCTTTATTTCAGAAAGTATAAATATTAAATAATATAAAATACACTTTTGAATTTATAATATCAAATCATTTATTATTTAATATTTTATAAAACTTAATAATATATTTAATTATTAACAAAACATGAATTAGTGTTATTTTAATTATAAAAATTAGGATTTATACTTTTAATCTTTGTTATTATTATTTTCTCATAAATATTAATTTCTTTTTAATATAAAAATATAAATTTTATTATATATAAGTTGAACCAATGATTCATTTGTTGAATCATTGACCCAATGATCCAATAGCCTGACCGAGTCGATCACCGGTCTAGTTTTATAACATTGGATAAGATAACAAACAAACCATTGAAATTAAATCATTTTTTACCATCAATGGATAATTGAAATCTATTTTAAACTTTCATATTGTTATCCCATAAAAATCTATCAAGTTTAATTTTAGATGTTACATGGTGAGAGAGATGAATCCATGTTTAAATCTCCATTTTGATATATTGAATTGAAATTGCTAGGCGTCTCTATTCGTAAGATGACTGCACTCCTGTTTGGTTGTCTTGATTGTAGCCATGGAACCTCAGTTTCCAATACTCCTGATCATAGAAAAAAATTCATGCCTAATTTTATAGTTTAGTACCATTAAGACCCATACTTATTGTAAGAGGAGTAAATTTTCATTACTATGAAAATTTAGTACTCTCTTACCCATTGTGTGGTCAAAATTTTTATTTTAATTTAAAATAAATTTTAAATTAAAAAAAACTTACCATACATGGATAAATATCAAAATTTTAATAGAGGGGAGTACCCACTACTGTAGCGTTGGATTTGGTGCGTGATTTAGAGGCATTGAGTAAGAGAGCCAAAGACTTTAAGAAATAATATAGGGACTCATTTATACATTGGTGCGTGAGATTTGGATTATTGTATGTTCTATACCTATTATAAAAATGCTTGTTTATGGAGTAATCAGTAATCACCGCAGTGAATTTGATTTCTGTTACTCTTTTTGGATAATTAGCTAGGTTAACTTTATGAGGCATAGCCAAATGACAATTAGAAATTCTTTTCTAGTTTTATATATTGCAAATAATCTCTTACTATTTAATATTACATTAGAGATAAACTATACGTTGGCTGGCTTAGTTTGACACTGTCTTATCACTGTGATAAATTTTATTTTAGGGTTAAATATGTTTTTGGTCCCTAAACTCCAAATTTGGTTTTGGTCTCTAATCTTTTTTTCGTTGTTTTTGGTCCCTAACGTTTTCAAATCATTGAAATTAGTCCCTGCCGTCAACTCTGTTAAATGTAGGAGTGATGTGGCAGGGACTAATTTCAATGATTTGAAAACATTAGGGATAAAAAACAACGAAAAAATAAAGATTGGGGACCAAAACCAACTTCGGGTGAAAGTTTAGGGACCAAACCCGGATTTGGGTTTGGTCCATAATCTTTGTTTTTCTCGTTGTTTTTGGTCCCTAACGTTTTCAAATAATTGAAATTAATCCTTTCGTCAACTCTGTTAAATATAGGGTTGGCGGAAGAGACTAATTTCAATGATTTGTTAGGGACCAAAATCAAATTCGGGTAGATGTTTAGGGACCAAAAACATATTTAACCCTTCATTTTATTTTGTTGGTTATCCTTTAGGATTAAATTTTGAATTTTATTGCTTTCTAATTACTGGAAATCTCTCTACATCTCTCTTTATCCTTTATATTTGTTAATGCAAGTATATTTCATTCTATGGATATTGGATGGTGTTCCATTTCTTTCTTTCCACGAATGTGAAATTGTGACTAGTGTCTATGGCAGGTGGCTTCATACTTTGTTGAGCATTACTACCAAGTACCAAGTTCTACTCAGAGAACAACTTCATGATTCATGTTGAAGGAGATTCCACCCAAACCACGCATCCAACATCTCGGTAACTAACTGCCTCTTCTCAGGGACGGATTGCTTGGCCCCTCCCCCACTATATTATATACACACTACATACAAAAAAAAAAAATATTATTAATATATATGTAATAATTGAAAATAAATTAAATAAAATGAGTGTAATACATTTAATTTTTATAATATAGATTTTATTTAATATTAATTATTGAAATTTAATCTCTTTAAGTGATTTCTATCAAAAATTATTTGATACGAATGTTATCATTCATAAATTTTATAATATGAATGTACTATATGTATAGCTTAAATAAAATATATGATGAATTTAATTACTATTTAATATTTATCATTAAAAAAAATTTCCGACCCCCCTTCCTATGAATTCTGGATCCGTCCCTACTCTTCTAGACTGGAAAACTCGGTGCTTCCTTTTGCATTTTTGTTTAACATCTTGTGGTTGTTTCAATTTTTCATTACATGTCTTTATTTATTTCCTCCATAGTTTGAAGGAGATTCTTGGAACCAAGAAAACAGAACATGAAAAATGAAAGAATTGTATCTATCACTAAATGACTGATTCTTAATTGGTATTTCTGAGCTTAAATTCTTCTTCTTCTTCTAATTATTATTAATATTATTATTATTATTATTATTATTATTATTTTATTTCTTTTTAGTTATGATTGGGAATTATTGGTGCAGTTCTTTTGCTTTCCTTCTTTTAGGAAAATTAGCTAGCACCAGCAGTAAGTCTAGTAGGACACATCTTTGTGTTTTTCTACGTGATGCCATAATGTTATCTAAAAGACTCCCCTGCATCTTTTTTCCTACAGGATGGTAACCTCTTTTTCCTATATGATGTGGGTGTATGTAAATGTAAGCCTCTTTTTTCAACACTGTAACGTTTCATCTCATTTAATTTAATCTTCAATTTAACTTGGTAAGTGATTCCCCCTTGTGAAGTATTTGAACATGTTAATTGTCAATTTTAGGAGACCATATGAAATATATTAAATTAAAAGATTTTGATCACATGGTGTTTTTCTTGGCTTACATGTTAATCACATGATGTATTGTTGCAGGAAGCTACCAAAAACATGTATGGTGGCAATTGAGACAAGTGTTTCTTTCAGGGTAATCTTTCAAGACACATTTTAATTATGATAGTTTGTATGGCTTCTATTAATCATCTCTCTCTCTCTCTCACACACACACATGACTTCTACAAAAAGTCTAGTTTTTTTTGTAGTGTATGACAACCTAAGAAATGCTTGATCTAATACTATTTTTCATGTTCAAGGTCTTTCCCATAAATGTGTAGGGAACTGCTGGAAGCTTTGTGGTTTTGGGTGAACTGGCTAGGAGCTTGGGTAGTTTCATATACTTCAAACTTTCTTATGTGCTGGATTCTCCTGGTAAGTACAGAATAGTATTGAAGACAATATTCTCTCAAGTTCTGCTTCATCTTTTTTTATAGATGTGCCATTGTTGTTGGACTAGATCTTATAGGTTTATACATATATATAAACCCCCCAAGACTAGCTTTCGATGATGGTGATGATCAAGGAAGGCAGAAGCTGATAAATAGTTTTAGGTCTGAGTTGAATTTCCTAGGGTGCTTTGAATCTTTGTCTTACTTTTCGTAAATGTAATGCATAGATAAGGACAATATTTAAGAAGAAAACCCCGCTAGATGAGTTTATTGTTAGTTAAAAATGAATTAAAAACTAATAAATCAAGTCAGATTAAAAGGAAGAAGAAAGGTTTGGCAGATACATAAAAATATGACATTAGAATAACTTGTATAATACATATGATTTTTAATTGAATGCACTTTCTAATGGTGTCTTTGTGCAGGCCAGGGCAGAAATCCTGTGGATTTGGAATGAGAAATTTACCTTCAAAGTGGAATACCCTGGATCTAGATCAGGAAAAACCAAGCTCATTCTCAAAATCATGGACAAGGACACCTTATCTGCTGATGACTTTATTGGACTAGCACGTAAGACTTCAATGGCTTCATTTTAGTAATTTGTTTCTAATTTTCACCTGGTTACAATCACATGAATATACAACAAATATAAGAGTGAAAGACAAACCAGTGTTGGAGAATATCATTCTTTGGAGTCAGTCATAGGGTGGCAATATAGTATGTCATTACCATAGTCTTCTGATGTGGGACCCAAAATTCATGTGTCATCATCAAGTTATTTTATATGATGCAGGGGACAATGTCAAGTTTGGTTTAGGGTATTATGATGTAGGGGACAATGTCATGTTTGGTTTTCCAATGGCCTTTACCACCACTATGCTTTCATGGAGCGTTATTGAGTTTGGTGGGCTAATGAAAGGTGAGTTGCAGAATGCCAAAGAGGATTGATCTTTGTTTGTACTGAATTATAGCCTTTTGTGTTTCACTCCTTCAAGGATTGATCTCTCTCTCTCCCCCCATGGTATTTTTGTGAGTTGAAAAATGAAGGGGAAGGGAGGGGAAGGAAAGGTTTGTAGGATATCCTTCCCTCACATGTGTTTGTGAGTTTAATTTTCTCCTTCTTTAACTTACAAAGCCTTCCCCCTCCTTCCTTCCCCTTTCTCTTCCTCCTAACTCTTTCCTTTCCCTTCCCTCCAAACTCCCAAACACACCCTTAGGGTGTTTGTGAGTTGAATTTTGGAGGGAAATGGAGGGAAGGAAAGGGTTTATTGGAAGCCCTTCCCCTTTGTGTTTATGAGTTTAAGTATTTTACAAATTTTTCCCTCCTCTTCTCCCCCTTCCTTCTCCCTCCAATCCTTTCTTTTCCCTCCTCTCTAAACTCACAAACACACCCTTACTGTAACTGCCTCCTCCTCCCCTCTGCTCACTACCTGTTCTGAACTAACTTCAATTGAATTTTCTGTTTGTACTGAATACTGATCTTCATTTTTTTATTTTAAGTTTAATCATTGAGTTTGATTTATCATGTAGTTTCAATTAAATGATTGCCATGTTATGCATGATCATCATATTTCTTGTTTAGATTTGAGAACGGATTGTTGATTTGTCATCTTCTGATCCTTGATTTTTTTTCTCATGTTGATTTGGAAAATTCTGATAGATTTTATTTTAGTTTCTGGGTTTTCTGTTGTTTTAATTGATTATTTTATAATCTCCTTCTGTTTTAATTGCCAAATTCTAACAGTTTTCATTTTGTCATCTTTTGTGGTTTTAACTGAAATTTGATCAGGTAGTTTGTACTCATTCTAGCATATCAGTATCAGATATTTTTTACTCAGGTAGTAATTTCTGTTTAACATGTTAACACAATTATTGCTCATGACCTATACCTTCATGGTTGGAGATGGAATTGCATGATATAAATATAAACATAGGGGAAATAATCTTTTCTGACGTCAAACTGGAATGGAAGTCTAATTGAGCATCTCTTTTATCTCTTTTAGCTTGTTGCAGTATTACATTTTATTATAGGGAAATACATATTTTTTCTGCTAAAAGCTTTTGAATATTGGATTGGACGATGGAATGGAAGTATTTATATTTCATCAATGTATGGCATAATGATATAATCTGGTTTAAACGTTTTTTTCAAGGGAGTCATATGATGAACTTAAAGACTTTATAAAGGTGATATGTGGATTTTTGTGGAAGCATTTTTCCAAAACTGCAAATGTATAGAAATATATATCTTTTTTAATCATATTTGTTAGTTTAAATTTTCAAAAAAAATTCCATAATTTATGGGCACAATGGAATCAGGTACATCGATACTTAAACCTATGCTAGCTAGTGGTTACCAATGACATCAATATCAATATATTATATAAAAGAAGTTTTTTGCAAGATTTTTTATAGTGGATTCTGTGAGGTGGCACCTCCAGGTTATCCCATTTTCCCGCCTAAATTTCAAGGTTCTCCACCCTCTCTCTTCCTGGCCAATCAAGTAATTTCTTTTTAATATATTCTGATAATTAATATTTAATTTTTTCTATAATTTAAACTTTTAAAAATAATTTATAGAGAGCTTTGCATCATAATGGAAACCTCAGATTTCTAAACCATATTCAAAATCAATAATGAATTTTGTCATTAAATTTTTGTCATCATTTTCTATGAATAATTCAAAATTCAAATTTTAAATTTCAAGTATTAGCCTATAACTATCTTTCTTCTCTTTGCTGAAAATGTGCTCCACCACTTTTCCATTTGTTTTGTTTCTTCTCCTGCGTAGTGGTTCCATAACCCTAATCGAAGATCATTTCCATTTTCTTCTCCAGCGCACTCCGTTCAGCTTCATCTTTAAACCCATGTTTTTGTATTTCTTCTTCGTGAGACTCGGTTTGTGCCACATTGTGTCGTCTTCATTCGGCGTTCCACGATTTCCACCTAATTTCCCTTCTTCTTCCTTATTTTTGGTGTTTTCTTCTTCTTCTTCACTTCATCTCCCTATATTTTTTGTTAATTTAATTCCACTTCGTCTGTCTCATACGGTTCACTTTCTTATGATTTTCAGTTCTGTTTGTAGCTGCTGAATGATATTCATAAGGAATATGGTTGCAATTGTTGGAGCTTTTTAATTGAGTGAATCTCTGTTTCACCATCTTCTCCAGGTAATTGTTTTTTTTCCCCGAAATTATTTTTGTTACGTTTTTATTAATTTGATTAATTTATTGTTGAGTTTTTTTCAGGATGATGAGCACTGGGTTTTGGTAAACCTCATTGATTTTGAGACCTGTATTTTTTTATGAATGAATTTTTTCCAATAGTTTCATTTGCATGTTTCCTGTGAATGTTTTCTGTGATTTAGTTCAGGTTTTATTTTAATTCCTTGCTTTTTAAAGAAGTTTTCTTAATTGATTTTAATTCATATTTCTCCATTTCTGTCCCCTGCATGTCGTCTGTCGGTAGCTGCTCATGGATTTTGAGAATGAAGTTATTTAGAATAGTTGGGTCGTACTTTCAACAATTTTGTTTTTCATTCTTCTCCAGGTAATTGGTATAGGTCAACTATATTGTTTATTGATTTTAATTATGAATCAATTTATTCCAATAGTTTCATTTGCATGTTTCCTGCTAATGGTTCCTGTGTCTGTTTTAAGTTTTTTTGGTACAAATGCTTTATGTTTTTGAAGTATCTTAAATCATTTATTCTTTTTCTCACTCTCCCTATTACTTTGTGTTTAACAGGTACTCTTTTACTGGGTGATGTCATCAATTTGTTTGACGATTTGAAGGTTTTTTAATTAAACTGTCTTACTAAAATCATTTGGTTTTGATTCCCTTATTTTTGTAGTTTTTCTGAGTTCATTTTGTCCATTCCCTCTTATGTTCTAATTGATGTCTGTTTCATTCACTTCAAATTTTTCTTAATGTTATGCCTCAATTTTCCTATTACTTTGTGTTTAACAGGATCTCTTTTACTGGGAGTTGTCATCAAATCCTCTGATTACTTACAGGTTTAGTCATTTAAGTGTCTGCCTAATTGTTTTGTGTTTAACTCATCTTTTTCATGTTATTCCTTAATGATTTTACTCAGTTTTTCCTATTACTTTGTGTTTAATAGGATCTTTTTTACTAGGAGTCGCATCAAATCCTTTGATTCTTTGCAGGTTTTTTCATTTTAGTGTATGGATAATTGTTTGAGACTGCACTCATATATTTTTTTTCCCTTTTTTTGAACTTTTTCTGAATGCATTTTGTCCATTTTTTACATCTGCATGTTTCCTCTAAGTTTTGTTACTTTTTGAATGTGAAAAAGTTTGTTGGCTGACTTATTTGATTGTGTGTTTGTCGTCCTATATCTTCTTTTTTGCATCTTTGATGAGTTTTTCTTTTGGCTGTAATAATTGATGTGGATTTGTTTTCATTTGCATGTTTTCTTTTTAATATTTTGTTTGATTCTTTCATTATTATATGTTTATTATGTTGATTTCGGTGATTGTTTTGTAAAAAGTCATCTTTCCATGTTTTTCTTCTACCACAGGATCTTCTTGATATCTCAGGAATTGAAATTTTCCTCCAAATTCTGTTTTATGCTATAATACAATGCAATCAGGTTTTGTTAATTTTTTGTTGTTCTCACATTATTTGTTAATTTACTTTCCAATTTTCTGTTTGTTTAATTAGTGTATTATTTTTTTTCAAGATTCTTCTTCACAGACTTCTGTACAAAGTCGTCCCATTGTTCGGTCATTCGAGTGTTTAATCAAACCTGAAGAGGTACATTAGAAAGAGTGTCCCCGGGATTATTGTTTCATTTTTGTAATGTGTAGATCATTTTGCTTAGCGTTTACAGTTCTTTTTTCATCATCTCATTTCAGGATTTGATTCGCATCTGTGATGTTTTTTACTTGACATGGCAAGTTAATTTGGCTGATGGTCCTGTTTTTCTCAAAGATTGTAATTGCAATGTTCTTCGTCTTCAGTTAATAGGTCATCTCAATGACTAGCCGTACTTTGTTGGTATTAAAAAAATTTATGAAAGATATGGTATATGTGGCCAACACATTGTTGAATTCAGATATAATAACTCACGAGAGTTTCTTATAAAAGTAATGGATTTGAGAAGGAATGAAATACATTATCCTGATTACAATATCCCTAAGTCAGTAAGTTCAAGTGGTTGTAATCTAACATTTAATTCTAAGCCTAGGAGAAGGAGCATTCAAATGAATGAAGGTCTTCTTTCTGGTGATTTTCTAATGGTTAGTTAATTATCTTTCTGCTGAATGAAGGTCTTCTTTGTTTGTTGTAATTTTCTGTTTTAACTTTGATAATCAATTTTCTATTTGCAGCCTATTCCTGACTTCATCTGTCAGAATTATCTTCAACACAAACCTTAAATGATCGAATTGATTTATGACAGGGGTTTCAAGTTCCTCTGCAGTTTATGGTGGTGTGGCCCATGTCGTGAAAAATGCTACTTTGGTGATGGTTGGGACAAGTTTTGTATTGAGAAGGATATATCATGTGAAAGTTGTTTGACATTTTGGTTTGGCGTTGATAGTACTTTTTCTTTGTATGTTGGTATTAATATGTAGGCCTTATTTGTATAGAAGGCATTGTTCATGGAGATAAATTTAAAGTTTTTATGACATATTTTTTTTGGTTCGTTTTTGGATTTGCTTTAGCGTTTAAATCTGAGTTTAATTGTGGTTTCAAGAGCATTTGAATAGACTCTTTTGAAAATTAGATACTTCTGTATTTATTTAGTACGTGTTGATGTGATCACATGTAAACAAACCTGTTATCTTCCTGTATTTTTTCTATCATAGCAATTTTGATTGTCCAGATATTAATTATGGTTGTTAGTGTAAAAATGTTTTCGTATTTCGAAGAGATTACCGCCATTTATTTGGTTGAACTATACAATTTCCCATCATGAGTTTTATTATTTTTTGCTCTGTGTATTTTAATTTATTATCTGTATATTCATTCATTAATAGTTCTCAAATTTCAAGATATCTGTTGCACAGTACATTGATTTGTATTATAAAAGGGTGTGTTAAGACTTTCCACTCTCATTGTTTCAAGTTTTCAATTCTGTTCTCCTGTTAGTAAAGATTTTGAAGAGTGGTATTCATATTTTTGTTTTCAAGTCTAAAATGGATGCTGGCTCCTCTACAACCACTTCCTTTGTTCACGGATGGTTTCAGATGGAATATGTTCCAGAGGAGGTAATTCTATGATCATTAATTTAGTTAGTTAATAAATTTTTATTTTGTTTAAGTGTGTAATTGATTGTTTTTTCTCGCAGGGTTTTGCTCAATTACCTACTCTCTTCTGTAGGGATCATTTACTAAGTGTTGGAAGGAAAGTTAAATTCATTGATCCCGTTTCTAATTCCTTCCATGTTAATGTTCACAGGCTTTCTGATAAACCTTTTTTTACTAATGGTTGGAAGTTCTTAAAGGATGTGTATAATTTGGTTAATGGTGCTTGGCTAAGGTTTTTATTTATTGATGAGAATGAATTTTTTTTTAGGATTTACAATAGATTTATGATTGAAATTGTTTACCCTGAACATGCTTTTGTTTATGATAATGGTATTGGTGATTTACCATATCATGATATATCTCACATGTCAGACAATTTGCCATCTCATTATGTTTCAGTTGACAAAGTTTTGACTGAAAAACAAGTAACCTCTCATTGTTTTGTGAGTTTTCTTTACCTCTTTGTTTATCTTTAATAATTTTCTATATTCAATGGTTTTTGATAAGTTTTTTATCAATTGATTTTCAGACTCTTCCTTCTATTATATGTCAAAGGATTACTGAAGATGCCGAGTACATTATTTTGAGAGATGAATATGATATCAATTATGAGTGTCGGACAAGGGGATGGCATAATTTTTGTGTACTGAGGGAATTGATTGGTGGTAGTATTTTGCGATTTAGTGTTAATGAAACTACTGATGTTTCTGTTGTTCATGTGAATGTAGTATCAAACTCTTAGGTTTCTGATATGTAATCAGTTCTTTGTTACAAAGACTTATGCTATTTAAAGTTATGCTGATATGTTTATGGATTTTATCTGGCGTAGATTGTTTTTATTTTGTAATGTTTAATTTGTCTCCAAATATTTATATTTGTAGTCCATAATAATAATAAAAAAACTTAATTAAGGAATAAATATTAAAAAAATTTGTTATATAAAAGACGTTTTTATGCAAATAATATTTTGTTTAATAGTTAAATGTATTTAATATTTATTTATATTAAATTAAATAAAAAACCATGTTTAATGAATGTTACTTCTGTGAATTTATTTTTAAGCTCAATACTTATATTCTCTACTTTCGATTTCATTTTGGTTGTTAAATTCATTTATTTTAGTTAATTTTTACATTTCATATGTCTAACTATCAAAATTTCAATTTATACTTTTTAACTTAAGGTTATTATACATTTAAAACATAAAGTAAACCTTAAATTTACATTTAATTGTCAAATGAAATTTTAATAAAATAATGTCATTCATAAGTAGTTATTTTAATATAATTTTTTTCCTAATATCAAAATTTTGTATAAATTTAAACTGTCATATTATAATAATGCGATATAATATTATTTAAAGTAGTTTAAGTGGAATAAAAGTTGCAGGATTTTGGTTTCACTTTAATTTTAGTAACAAAAATATTCACATCAAGTAGGCTCGGGGTTTTTCAATAGATGTGTTTTATGGTGAAGAGACTCTTCGTTTTAACCAGTACCCATTTTCAGTCGTGTTTCTTCGGCAACCGTGAAGTTCTTTGCTTCATTTTCTTATAAAAATGGGTTTCAAAGAGTCAAAATAATGTCTTCTTCTAAGTTAAGGAGTTTTTATCGTTCTTTTCCCCTTCTCTCCCATTACCCGTTTTGTGTGATTCTTCAATCCCCGATGTGGTTACCTTCTTTTCGGTCGATATTACAGGTTTGTTCATCTTCTTTTTTTCCTTCTTCTATTCCAGATTTGAAAGCAGAACTTTGAAATTTCTGTTAATCTAATGGTAGGATGTGTTTTTGTTCGATTTTTGGTTAACTAACTTAGGGTTTTTCAAATTTAGGGGTAATTTAAGCTTCTTCTATTTCTGTTCTGATAATTATTCGGTAGGGTCTGTTCTTCTATTTCGTGTTATTTCTTGAGAATCAAATTGTTGCATGCGACGAAGTCATATTCTTCATAGAGAAGTTTTTTCAAAATTTCAAGCTTCATTTTTTCAATTTCAGCCGATGCTAATGTGTGAGTTTTTTGTATGATAATCCTTTTTTACAAATGTTGTCTCTGTTAGATGTTAATTTCAATTTCAATTTACATTTTAATAAAAGAGTTTTAATTCTAATTTTTTTCATTACTGAAAATGTGTCATAGGATGGGTTCTGCGAAGAAGGCTTCCACATCTAAGCCAAAGTATAGGTTTTTTTACATGCAGTTCAATCCAGCGGAGGTTTGTTGAATTGTACTTATTTTTTGCTTAATTTAACATTATTTTATTATCTTAATAGGTTTGATTGTAATAATAAATTTGAATTTCTTTGTCAGGATTTCGAAAAAATACCTTCTCTTTTCACCTCAGAATATGCGGATGAATTGGGTAATGAGGTTGTTTTTATAGACCCAGTAAAAAATGAAATTCATTGTTGTGTTCGTAAGTATGGTGAAAACGTCTATTTCAATCATGGATGGAAACGAATTAAGGATATTTATAACCTTGGTGAGGGTGGTTGGTTATAGTTTACTTATCTAGATGATAATGATTTCAAAATGAGAGTCTTTGATAGGGATTTGGTTGATGTTCATTATCCTCTTCCTGCTACTGATTACCCACTTGCTGCGCACATTGATCCTGATTTTGTACCCTTCCCTGGATATGTTCCACCAAACTTTGATGACATCTTATATTATGACAAGCAGTTGACCGAGTACACAACTTCTAAGTATTCATTAGTGAGTTTTTTAAAACATATTATCAACCCTTTATTCTTAATGTTTTTCTTTGTTTGACAAAAGTTAAAATGTTTTGTAACATGCATTTTTTTTGTAAAATCTTCCAAAAGATTTGTGTTTGAGGTTTGTTGGTAATCCTGTGAACTGTGTTCTTACAGATCCTGATGGTTCTGATTTCCCAGTTAATTTATCATGGTCTAAAAACAAGAAGATTGCTTACATAACCAAAGGATGGAAAGAGTTTTGCACTTCAAAGGGGTTAAAGATTGGCAGTGTTGTTCGTTTCCGCATTGATCCTAGTGAATCTTCAGTTATTTTTGTAAAAACAATACCATAGGAACAAGTTGTGTTTGGTTTTGTTTTAGAATTTTTTTTTTTTGGTTTGGGGCCTACATTGTTTGGTGTCCCTTTTGTTTTTTATGGTGCTGTATATTTAAACAATGTAGTTATCATTAAATTTCTCTTTTTTTTTTCAGTTTTTTCCTGTTTTGTCTAACTAATCTGATGTTCATTGAGTTGAATCGTTGATGATGATTGTTCTTTCAAAGAGTTTGTTTTATGTACTATGTCAACTAATTATTCTTCAAATGGTGTTGGTTCATTTTTTCATTTTGTTTTGGAAGTTTAATAAATGTGACTAATATGTTTTGTATTTAGCTTTGGTTAAGTTTTTACTTGAAATATTATCATTATCTTATAATTTAATTATTCTTTAATATTCATATTATTTTAAAAAATTTAAGTTGGATTTTGGTCCAATGATTTTTAAACTGAAACGATTCAACTCAATCGTTTTTTGTCTTCGTCTTTTGGTTTATGTATTAACCTGTTAAACATTAAAGTATAAATCATATGGGCCAATGGATCGTTGTAGTTTATGTACTATACCTTAAGAACAGTTTATTCACTTTTTTGAACTGCATGTAATGTTTTCAACATGATAGTTTTCAATAATTTTATAAACTTTTACCATATTTATTATTTAAATGTATATTTTCTATGAGAAACATATTTATGTATTTAGAATTTTTTTATAAGTAACAAAAACGTTTTCAACATAAAACAACTTATTAATATCATTAATGTTATTTTGTTTAATTTTATTATGCTTAGCCATTTATTATTAGTTAACTATTATTCATATTTTTATTATTCCAAAACCTTTCATGTATCCAAGATTTTTTTTTTTGTTATTTACGTAAACAGTTTCCCATACTTTTATTGTAAACAGGTTCCAATACAAACATGCATAAGGTTTCATGTCTCCATTAATTGTAAGCATGTTTTAACAAAAATATTATTTTCATCTACCTGTTGTGCAATTAACTTTGTTCTTTAATTAAGTTTTTTTGTTATTTTTTAATTTCTTTTTTATTGTCAATGAGTGTCCTTCCACTTTCTTATATAGAATCTCGATAGAAATTCACCTTGATTTGTGTAAAGCCATTTAATTATATGGTAGCTTTTGTTGTTAAATTTAATTTTCTCATTTTAAAATTTATTGCTTTTGTATATTTCAATGTTTTGGTGTTGCTGTATAAATTGAAGGCCAACTAAAATGTGTTTTCAATTACCATACTATTTTCTTTATACACTCATTTACTTCAGACTTTTACCATTCTGAACTTTACAATGGCAAACCGATATGATTTTATCAATGATATCAAAGCAAGCTCTGAACACAAAATCTGGAGAATTAAAGCTCGGATTTTACGTTTGTGGAGGTCTCCAAATTTTGTTGACAGCAATCGGAAACCTTTCATTGAAATGGTTGTTATGGATGAGCAGGTCTTTCATTTCCCTCCTCACATTTATTTAATGTTTGTTATTCTAAGAAACCAGTCTTTTTATTGGAAGAGTTACTAATGTAGAAAATTTTTTATATTCCTATTTCAGGGTGGGCGTATTCAGTGCACTGTAAAGAGTTGTCATGTCTATTTGTTTGAAAAGAAATTGGTTGAGGGAAATGTTTATATATTGTCTTCTTTTTCTGTTGCTCTCAATGCTGCTAAGTTTAAGCCAACCATGCATGAATTTAGGATTTTTTTAAAAGAGAATCTGAAGTTCGTCTCATTGAAGATTCTGTTATTCCCATCAATAGTTTTGACTTTTTGTCTATCAGTGATATTCTATCCCAGACAAATGATGAAAGTCGTTTAGTTGGTAAATCTCCAAATATATCTTTTTGATACAAATTTTTATATTTGTCAAATATTTTAATTGCTTAAATGTTCTTTATCCATGAAATCATTTCTTCAGATGTTGTTTGACTTCTTACTGGAAAGGGTGAACTTATAGAATTCAAAAGGAATGGAAAGCCTTGCGAATACATTGTTATTGAAATTGATGATCTACGGTAATGTATAACTAATTATTTTGTTCGGTTATATTTTTTTTAATTTTTAATCTGTTTTTAATGTTGTTTCCTCAGAGGAGGTGATAAACTGCGTTGTACCCTCTGGGAAGATTTTGCTCACTTATTTTTTAAAGAATTGGAAACCAAATCTTCATCTTCTAATGTTGTTCTTCTGCAATTTGCTAAAATGAAGTTGTTCAAAGGTATTTTATTGGATAATCATTAAATTCTTCTCTGCCATTATAATCTTTAATTTATTTTTCAAATCTTATGTTTGCAGGTGCAATTGGTGTTTCTAATAATACATATAATTCATGGTTGTTTGTCAACGCTGATCTTCCAGAATTAGAATTTTTTTATAAAAGGTATTAGTTTTATTAATAGATTATGAATTTTTTTTGCATTTTTTGTTAAAAACTTATTTTCTTTGTTGTCTGTGAAGGGTGCAAGATAGTTCTGATAAAACTCCTGAATGTAGTCAAATTGTTAGCCAGACTGCACTTACCTCTGAGGAAGATTTTCTTCAAAAAAATGAGTACAAATCTATTTCTGATCTGAAGGAAGTGAAACAGGTTTTTAATTATACAACTCATTTGAAGTAGTTAAAATTTTTATTTTACTATTAATTTTATGATACATCTCTTATGATTGCCAAATAGAATGGAGTTTATGTAACAATCGGGACTGTCAAAGATATTGAATCTGAATACAATTGGTGTTACCGGGCATGTAAGAAATGTTCTTATGGTTTGAAGCTTGATGACACCCAATTTTACTGCAAAAACTGTGATAATCACTATAGTTCTTTCATAACAAGGTATTTTATTTATTGGATATTACATTAAGTGAATATTTATCTTATGGATATTGTAGTTAACTACTATTTTTTATCATTTGCAATTAGATACTGTATTCAAATCTGAGTTGTTGATGAAACCGAATCAGCTTCTTTTTTGGTGTTTGATAAGGAAGCTGCAAATTTTCTCAATATTTCTGCTCATGATCACCGCCAAGCTTATATTGCCAGGGTATTCTATATGAATTTTCATTTTCATTATTTTAATTTTTTGGACTTTCAATTTAACAAGAAGTTTATACATTGTTTTATGCACAGCGTGGTGATAAAAATATGCATCCTGAAGAAATTGATTCATTTAAGGACAAAAAATTCCTCTTCAAAGTGCAAGTGAAAATGACTGACAGCTTTTCTATTGTTGACTCTGTATTTAGTGTCAACAGACTTTGTTTTGATGATAATCTGATTAGTACTTTCATTCAAAAGTACAAAGCTCAAGAAGTAAGATTGTTATACTATTTATTAGTCTTATGAAATATTTTATCACAAGTATCATCATTGTCATCATGTTTTAAATTTCTCTTATTTTTGGTAGGATGAATTTTTCATTCATGAGAATTCCGAATTGTTGAGTGCAATAGCTGAATCCTGTGAAGTGTTGAAGGTAATGCTTAAAAATTATTATTTACAGTGTGATTCAGTTTCAATGAACTTCTGCTCAATTAATCAGTAATGTATTTTTCATTTAATTAGGACAATTCTGTTGCCTGTGTGGACAAATCTGCTGATCCTGGAATGGGTAGTCCTGTTTCTTCAACTCCTTCAAAAGTTGGTGACAATACCAATTTGTCTGGAATGTCAACTGGTGAGGAACGTCCTGCTGAAGAAATTGGAAGCCCGTTTGTTGATACTCCAAGAGTTTTGTGTCAAGTGACTCAAGTCGAATCCTCTGCTACAAAGTGTGCTGTTTCTCTGGCTAAAGATGGAGATTTGTCTGTTACCAAGTTTAGGAAAGTGATTAAAAAGGAGAAGGATTAAAGTTCTATTTGTAATAGCTTTCGATGGATTATTTCTCTTTTACTGTTTTATTTTCTTTAAGAAGTTTTATTTTAAGAACAATGATGTTTACTTCATGCTCCTTATGGTATTATTATTTGTCTTAGCTTAAATATTTTTATCATGCTTTAATCTTTGAATTTGTTGTTTAATTATTTTATAATTAATCAACTGTTATTGAAAGTTTATATCATCAAAATCTAAAAGGATAAGTACCTCAGTAAACTTTTTTTCATAAAATCTGATCAAACTAATACTTACCACTGAGATTGAATGTTATATAACTTGATAACTTATATTCTTATTCCCTGTTTTTTTTAAAAAATGATATATCTTTTTGTTTTTAGGTTTAATTTTGCTGAAAAATATAATTTCTTTCTGTTTTAAAAACTTTCAAGTAAATTAATGACTTATACGAAGTTTTTAAGTTAATTAATAATATAACAAAACAAATTGGTTAGAAAGAATAATTTATAATTGTAACGTAAAAAATTTAATTTGAAGATAACTACATTTGAATGTTGTCATTAATGGTTCAAATATATTAACTTTTTGTGGGTCCGCTATCCAAAGTATCTATCATTTAAATAAGACAACCCCATTTCATAGTCCTAATAAAGCCTTTGGTGTTGAAAAACGTTTTCTTCACTCTGGAACTTTGTGCTTCATCGTAAGGTTAGTTTAAAGCTTCTGCCTCTTCCGCTTTTCAATTCTTCCCCTTATTCGTATTCAATTACTGCTATGTAGCCACCAATTCCTTTTAGTTTCGGTATTAAGATCTGGATAATGAAGGAAAATTGATATATTTGAAAATTATTGTCCAATTTTCTTTTTATCTATTATAAGCTTCATTCTTGATAAGTTTCGATTAGGGTTCTTTTTTAACCAGGAAAATTGATATTAATTTCTTATAATGAACTCTTTCAACTGTGATAAATCAAGTTTGAACTGAATCCCTAACCGTTTAAATTTTAGCCAACACGAAATTTACCAAATGGAGCTTTCAAACAAGATGGGGAAAGAAACGAAGTTTAATTGGTTGATAATGGAGTTTGATCCAAACAAAGTAAGTGTTATTTGCTTCAATATTCTCTAACAGTTGAATATCATCAAATTCTGATGCTTTCAATTGGTTTTTTGATATAGGATTTTGGAATAGTACCATTCTTATTATGTGCAGAATTTACCCATGATGTGGGAGACTATGTTTGTTTTTATGATCGTGGTGGAAACATAATTGAAATTTCAGTTGAAAGAGAAGATAATTCTGTAATGAAATTCATTAAAGGTTGGTCTGAACTACAGAACATATACAGTTTGAAAGAGGGAGCTTGGTTCAGGCTGTTCTATATGGGGGAGAATGAATTTGCGCTAATTATAGAAGACAGAACTCTTACAGAGATGAAGTACCCATGCCTAGCAAAAACTTTCAAACTTGCTGGATTAAATGTTTTTTATTATGGTGGATCAAAGAGTTTGAAAACTCATGTTGACGAGGAGGACGATATATACTTTTACTCTTTTGAGAAGATCATTTCAGATAACGATATTAGCGATGAAAAATTGGTCAGTTTTTATCATGCTCAATTTTCTAAATTAATTGACATCTGACGATATTTTTGTTTGTGCTAATCACTAATGATTTCTTTGTGGTTTTATAGTTGTTACCTGAAAAAGTAAGCTTTTGCTTATGGCGATTCAACCATAATCGTATTTTCTTGGAGATTGATGAAGGATTTGTGTTTGAATGTGAACTCATATTTGCTAGTGGAAGGCCAAATGAAGGTTATTTGACAACTGGTTGGAAAAGTTTTCCAATGACAAAGAGTTGAAGGCTGGGACTCTAATTAAGATTTCATACAGTGACAAATTTAAGGAAATTTTATATGTTTCTTTTTAATTTTTTCCAATTACCTATGTTTAAAAGTCCTTCTTTTATGAGGTGTTTTCATATGGTATTTGCTTATGTCCTCCAGTGTTTTTTCCAAGTAGTGCTTACAAAATTCCGTTTAACAATAAAAATCTGTCATGTTTGCATACTTTATGAGTTTTTTTATAATATAGTTTATTCTTATTGTATTTTACTGACTACTTTTTAGCATTAATTTTAAAATACCAACAGACACACTTACTTCATTTAATGAAATCTGGTCATAATGACAGCACATAAAAAACTGCCAAGGTGAAGTCTTTTCATGTTCTCTAGATAACATTCCGTTTTTCCTTCCCGATTTTTTCATTGGTCCCATGCTATCACTGAGCTCTTCTTCAACATATCTGTAATCTGTCATTGCAAAGAAGATAGCAGGATATGTTTATGTGAAGATGTTGTTTCAAAAACAATGGGAGTGTAAATTGGCCCGATTGAAAAGGAAACAAATTTTGCAAGGCAAAAGGATTCAACGTATCCTTAGTCAACCTTCATCCACACAATCAACATTTACTCAATCAAGTGGCAGAAAACATGATATCAGAACTCCTCTGAGTTGCTTGACTAATGGTTAGTACTTTTAAATTTTGTTCAAGTTTTTTGGCTAATATCATCATTGTTACTTATTTTAGCTTTTTACCAGATTTGTTGTCAAATCCAAGGTTGGGTAAGAGGAATTTTTCATTCATTGGAAAGGAAAACATAGAAATTGAAGGTAATATCTACACTTCTAATTTTTAGTTGTAATTATTAGCTTTATGATACTTTGCACTAACTTCCTTTCTCTGTTTCTAATTTATGTTAATATCTTTTAATTGTTGTGGGATAATAATAGGTAGAAATATTCATAATGGAACTGCCTCGACGTCCACTTCGAAAGAAAAATGGTAGAGCGAATGAATGTAGCTCTTCAAAAACAGAACGTGATATATTTGGTACTCACAATTTCGTTTCCATGTTTAAAATATAATGTATTTTATTAATATTTTTGTTTTATAATATTTTATATGCTATTTAGTAATTTCAATCTTAATTTTAACACTCTTTTGTACTAACAGGAATTTTATCTGTTAATCAAGGGTCGAATTCATCGCATGGAAATAGTTCCACTGTAAAAAATACAAGCTCAATTCATGTAGACAAACTTACATTGAGCAAAAGGTTTGCTTATCCTTTTTACCTTTTTTGAAACATTTCACTTTTAACAATATTTTTTTAGTTTAATAATAAAGCACAATTCCTTTATTTAAACAGCTCATTATCAACTGGAAAGCATGTTATTCAGAGCTCTGAAGTGATAAATTATGTTAAACGCAATGGTAGGAACATGTTTCATGATAGTGATAATGCACCAACTGTGGATATTGTTCAAGATGTTAATAATACTGATCCTTTAAAGGATTATGAAGGTTAGCGTATTAACTTATTTATATATGGTGTTCATGGAAACCTCATATTTATTAAAGGATTTCATTAATTTATGGGTGTCATTTATTCGCATTTGCAGTTGTGAATACTTTTGATGATAGTGTTTTGGAAGAGGATGTTGACGGATTCCCTGAATTTGACCAGGAAATGAATGAAGGTGGTATACTAAAGTAAATATAATTGTATTCAAGATTTAGTATATTTGAATGATTAATTCTACGTGATTAATTCTACGTGAATAGGTAAATCTTCCGCTGAACATGAATTGCAATACTCACAAGGTATTGTTATCGAAGATTCTTTGTAGTTTTTCTTATTATGAAAAAGTAATTAAAGAAAACCATTTCTGTTATTGGTTTGTACAGAGACTTGGGATATTGGAGACAATTCATATAAATGTAAATATTGCAAAGCTTTCATGTGGTCCAATGAAAGGTTAGCAAAAAGCAAGAGATCAAGCCAACCCGATTTTTCACTTTGCTGCATGGAAGGAAAAGTTCAATTGCCTCTGTTGAAATCTCCTCCACAGGAATTGGTTGACCTTCATACCAAAAGAGATGTTCGAAGTCAATATTTTCTATAAAAATATAAAGGCTTTCAATTCAATGTTTTCATTTACATCAATGGCTGGAAAAGTTGATCATGATATTAACAATGGATCTGCTCCTCCAATTTTTCTTCTTGGTGGTCAGAACTTTCATTCAATAGGAAGTCTTCTTCCCGACCGTAACGAAAAACCATGTTTTGCTCAGTTGTACATTTATGACACAGAAAATGAAATTGACAACAGGATTAGTACTATTCGGTATTCAATTTACTCCTTATTTTTGTTTGTTTTGTAGATGTTTAAGTTGTTAATATAATTTTTTTATAATGCAGATTGAATAAGGATCCATCTCCAATGGATGTTGAAATTGTCACAACTTTGAAGAATATGCTTGATGTACATAATGAATTGGCAAAGTCATTTCGATATGCAAGAGACCGTTACAAGGATGGAGAATGTTCTGAAGTCAAGCTGAGATTAATTCGTAAAAGAGATATTGATGGAAGGACTTACAACTTACCAACTGCTTCAGAGGTTGTTGCGGTTATTGTGGGAGATATTGACGCTTCTGTTGAGTCTCAAAAATATCATAAGTAAATTATGATGTTTTAAGACAATATAATTCCCAAGTTTTAATGACTAACAAATTTGGATTAAAATAATTTATCATAGATACCCATATGTTTTTAATGATTTATCTATGATTTCAGCAAGCCATCATGATCCTACAAAAAGACTTTGAAGTATTTCAACCTGTCTGAGGGATCAAGCCTTCTGAAGGTTCAGCCCGTCTGAAGTGTTGAAGCCGTCTGAAGTGCCCAACCCGTCTGAAGTGTTGAAGCTGTCTGAAGTCTCAATAATGACGTGGCACCTTTGCTGAAGTTTTGTGAAGACGTTTTCTGAGTCTCTGCTGCACGTACCTTTTCAAGCATATTTATGGCAAGGAACACAGAGGTCTTTCCTGGTGTTTTTGAAATTCATACACCACTGGGGAAATTCCTGCATCGCAGCCTCTGCAGCAGCATTTGAAACAGCTTTTTGGCAGGTGCAACCTTGTTCTGTGTCAGAAAGGTCAGGACTCTCAGAAGCATGTCTCACAACGGATTAAATAGCATTTAATGTTATCTCTAAACGGTGGTTTTTCAACGGACTGAAGTCTGGGTATAAATACCCCTCATGAAGACCATCACAAAAGCTAAGGATTTCATATTCAAGAAAATCAAAGAGAAACAAATCGCTGCCAGTTTTTACTCTGTAAAAACTTTCTGATAATATTCTTTGTACACACATTTGTATATCCTGAGTATACCTCAGTTATCTTTGTACATTGTATTTGTTTGAGCTTAAAAATTGGTTTAGTTTAAAAGCTTAAACTTATCTTTCTCTGTAAGATTATTCTTGAGCCTGGAGAGGCTTTTTGTCTAAAGAATACTTGTCTGTAAGAGCCTGGAGAGGCTTGGCTGTAAAGAATACTTGGTTGTAGCGCCTGAAGAGGCTTGACTGTAAAAGAATACTTGTAATATTTGTGAAAGATTAAGAGAAAATCCAAGTGTTAGTTGGCATTGGGACTGGACGTAGCTCACAGTGGTAGTGAGTGAACCAGGATAAATTCCTTGGCTAAGTCTTCTATCCCTTAACTCTTGTCATTTCGGTTATACTAATTTAAGGGTGTTGAAAAGCAATTCTAAATATTTTAAAAGCTAAGAAACCTTTTAAAATACATTTTCAGAAGTTGTCTTAAAAACTTCAGACAGCCCTCAAAAACCTGTCTGAAACAGTTTTATACTTGTTGCTTTGAAAAAGCTTCCAAAAATATTAACAAACACTATTCAACCCCCCTTCTAGTGTTTCTCTGTGTTTCTATAGTTGGTATCAGAGTTCAACTCAGGGTTGAGCACCTAACAAGTGTTGAGGATTAAAGATCCAGATGCAAGCTTCCAACAACAATAAGCAATATATCACTGAAGGAGCCTCTATCACAAGACCCCCAGCATTCAATGGTGTGGATTACCACTATTGGAGGGATCGTATGAAGTTGTTCATTGAGAGAAACAACATTGATGTTTGGGATGTGGTCACTGATGGAGACTATGTGCCTATGCATAATGGCTTGCCTATACCTAAGGCTAAATGGACCCTGGAGCAGAAGGCTAGAGTCCAGATGAATGCCAAAGCCAAGCTCTATATGATATGTTCTTTGAATAAATCAGAATATGAGAAGGTTCATGGTTATACATCTGCCAAGGAGATCTGGGATACACTTGCAGCAACCCATGAAGGGACTGAGACTGTCAAGCAATCCAAGATCAACATGCTTATACATCAATATGAGATGTTTAAGATGGAAGAAACTGAAACCATTGATCAAATGTTTGGAAGGTTTCAGACCATAACCAATGGACTCAGGTCTTTAGGTAGAACTTATAAATCTGGAGATAATAACAGAAAGATTCTAAGAAGTTTGCCTAAGTCCTGGAGACCCAAAGTTACTGCCATTCAAGAGGCAAGAGATTTGAACTCTCTTAGAATGGAAGAACTGTTGGGATCTCTTAAGGTTCATGCGCTTGAGCTTGGTGAAGATGACAACAAGAAGAAGTCTCTAGCACTAAACTCCAAGGCCAGTCAGCCTAGGCATAGCAAGATGAAGGCTATGCAAGCTGAAGAAACTTCAGAAGCAGATGAAGATTCTGGAGATAGCTCAGAAGATGATGATCTTGCTCTTTTAAGTAGAAAGATCAAAAAAACGCTGCAAAATGGAGGGAAGTTCAGAAGGAACCAACCTTCAACCTCTAAAGGAGGTAAGTCGGGTAAAGACTCTCAAAATGACAAGATTATTTGTTTTGAGTGTAAACAACCAAGTCACATGAAGGCAGAATGCCCAAAGCTGAAGAAGAATACCTTCAAAAAGAAGAAGTTCTTCAAGAAAAAGAAAGGTCTGATGGCAACATGGGAGGATCTTGATGAGTCCACTTCAAAAGAAGAGTAAGACACTTCGGAAGAGGCCAACCTATGTCTCATGGCCAGCCTGCCCTCATCAGACAGCTCTGAAGCTGAGGTATTTCCCTTAACTCTTCAAGAGATGTATGATGACCTGATGGAAAGTTCCAAGGAGCTCTTCCAAGAGTATAAGAATCTATCCAAAGCTCATACAGAAATGTGTAGTAAATATGAAGCTATTGAGATAGAAAATATTATGCTCAAGGAAAAGATTCTTGTGTCTGAAGTCAGTAGTTCACAATCTGTGTCTGAAGAAAATAAAAAACTTCAGAAACAAGTTGAGGAACTGATAAAAGACTTGGCTAAATTTGTCAAAGGAACTGATAATCTTAACAGATTACTTGGCAATCAAAGGCATTCCCTTGACAAAAGTGGTTTAGGCTTTTGTGATTATGGTGTCTCTGAACCTCATATTTTCAATGTTGCTAAAGGCAGAAAAAAAGTTATTGGGTGTTCTCACTGTGGCAAAGCTGGACACAATGTGGCTCAATGCAAACACAAAGGGAGACCTAAACCCAAGTCTAACAAGAAAGGACCCAAAAGAATATGGGTACCTAAGAACTTGATTATTCCTGTTGCAGATGTGTTTAACAGGACAAAGGAAACCCCACAAATGGTACCTGGACAGTGGCTGCTCGCGACACATGACAGGAGAAAGGTCTTTGTTCCAAAACCTTAGACCCAGAGCAGGAGGAGTGGTCACCTTTGGTGGAAATCAGCAAGGGAAGATCACTGGTATAGGGACTGTAGGTATGACTCCTCTATCCCTTATTAAGAATGTTCTCCTAGTAGAAGGACTTCAACACAATCTATTGAGCATAAGTCAATTGTGTGACAATGGATATGTGGTTTCCTTCACTAAGGAAGGATGTATAGTTAAAGACTCTCATGATCAAATCCTTTTTACTGCTAAGAGGCACAACAATGTGTACAAAATTGATCTAGAGGAGTTAGCAAGTCAAAATGTAAAATGTTTTATCTCTGTTAAAGATGAAAAACAGATTTGGCATCAAAGACTAGGGCATGCCAGCTTGAGATTAATCTCAAAGTTAGCAAAACACAACCTTGTTAAAGGTTTGCCAAAGCTTTCTTACAAATCTGATATTTTATGTGAAAGTTGTCTGAAAGGGAAACAAACAAGACACTCATTTAAGAGTAAGGATGTTGTTTCTACTAGCAGACCATTAGAACTTTTACATATTGACTTGTTTGGTCCTATTAGAACAGAAAGCATTAGTGGTAAGAAATATGGTTTGGTCATTGTTGATGACTATTCTAGATATACATGGGTGATATTCCTTAGAAGCAAGGATGAGACCCTTAAGAATTTCACAATATTCTGCAAGAAGGTACAGAATGAAAAAGGATTCTGTATATCTGTCATTAGAAGTGATCATGGTGGAGAGTTTGAGAATACAAACTTTCAGCTGTTCTGTGATGAGAATGAGATCTCACACAATTTCTCTGTGGCTAGAACACCTCAACAAATTGGGGTTGTTGAGAGAAAGAACAGAAGTTTGCAAGAGATGGGAAGAACCATGCTCAACTCATGCAATCTACCAAGGACCTTCTGGGCAGAGGCTATTAACACAGCCTGCTACCTTCAAAACAGAATATTGGTAGGACCAATTCTGAAAAGGACTTCTTATGAATTGTGGAAAGGAAGAAAACCCAACATATCATATTTCCATCCCTTTGGCTGTGAGTGTTTTATACTTAACACAAAGGATGATCTTGGAAAATTTGATGCAAAGTCTGACAAAGGATTTTTCATAGGTTATTCTGAAACATCAAAAGCCTATAGAGTTTATAACTAGAACTTTAATTGTAGAAGAATCAATCCATGTCAAATTCAATGACATGAAAGAGACTGATAGGGAACTATCAGATCTAGAAGATGATTTTGCAAGAATGGAGCTAAACACACACAACAGCACCAAGGATGAACATGTGTCTGAAGATCTATCAGAACCTCCTCAGACAAATGTTGAGTCTCAGACTGACTTAGTATCACCTCACAAACCTGACTGGAGATACAAGTCACATCATCCTAAAGAGCAAATCATTGGCAGTACTTCAGAAGGAGTTAAGACAAGATCAAAATTCAAGAATCTGAATTCTCTTGCTCTCTTGTCTGAAATTGAGCCAAAGAACATTGATGAAGCTCTGCATGATGAAGGGTGGATCCTAGCCATGCAAGAGGAGCTGAATCAATTTGCTAGGAGTGATGTCTGGACCCTTGTTCCTAAACCCCATGGGAAAACAATTATTGGAACCAAATGGGTGTTCAGAAACAAGTTGTCTGAAGAAGGAAAAGTGGTCAGAAACAACGCAAGATTGGTGGCTCAAGGGTACAATCAACAAGAAGACATTGACTTTACTAAAACCTTTGCCCCTGTTGCCAGGTTAGAAGCAATTAGAATTCTTCTCTCTTATGCTATAAATAATGGCATCAAACTATATCAAATGGATGTCAAAAGTGCTTTTCTCAATGGATTCATTGAAGAAGAAGTTTTTGTTAGACAACCCCCTGGCTTTGAGGATGTTGCTTTTCCTAATCATGTTTTCAAATTGAAAAAGGCTCTTTATGGTCTGAAGCAAGCCCCAAGAGCTTGGTATGACAGATTGAGCAGTTTTCTTATCAAAAATGGTTTTGAAAGAGGAAAAGTTGATACAACCCTTTTTAGAAAATAGTCTAACAAAAATCTTATGCTTGTCCAGATATATGTTGATGACATTATATTTGGTTCAACTGATTCTTCACTATGCAAAGAGTTTTCTGAGTTAATGCAATCAGAGTTTGAAATGATTTTAATGGGTGAACTAAAATTTTTCTTAGGACTTCAGATTAAGCAAGATTGTGATTGTATATGGATCCATCAAGAGAAATATACAAAATAAATGTTTAAGAAGTTCAATTTAAGTGATTGCAAACCCATGTCAACTCCTATGCATCCCTCTTCATCTTTAAGCAAGGATGAAAATGAAGAACCAGTTAATCAAACTTTGTATAGAGGAATGATTGGCTCTTTATTGTATCTAACAGCAAACAGACCTGACATTATGTTCAGTGTATGTCTTTGTGCTAGATTTCAATCAGATCCAAGAACTACTCATTACAAAGCTGTTAAGAGAATTTTTAGATATCTTAAAGGTACTACTAATCTTGGTCTATGCTATAAGAAAGACAAGGATTGCGGGTTAATAGGATACTGTGATGCTGACTTTGCTGGAGATAGAATAGAAAGAAAGAGTACCAGTGGAGGATGTCACTTCTTTGGAAGCAACATGATCAGCTGGTCAAGCGAAAGGCAAAGCACCATTGCATTATCAACAGCAGAAGCATAATACATCTCAGCAGCCAGTTGTTGTTCACAACTGCTATGGGTGAAGTGTCAGCTTAAGGATTTTAACATTCCTATATCTGTTATACCTGTGTTGTGTGATAATACAAGTGCCATTAATTTGTCTAAGAATCCTATCCAACATTCTAGGGCTAAACATATAGAAATCAAGCATCATTTCATTAGAGACTATGTTCAGAAAGGTGTTTTTGATATAAAATTCATTGAAACAGAGCATCAATGGGCAGATATATTCACAAAACCCCTGGCTGAAGATAGATTTAAGTTCATATGCAATAACTTGAACATACATGCATTTTCTAATTGATTATGTATGCTGTCTGAAAAGAGCATCTGAAATCTCAGGGTGTCTGAAATTGTGACATGTCTGAAATTTGAAGGTATCTGAAATTTTATATGTGTGTCTGAAATAACTTGATGACGTGGCTATCTGAGACGGTTGAATTACATTTATTTTGTCTCTTCCACTTCGCACGTTACCCAATGTCTGCGCAGCCAGTACATGCCATCATTGCATCGTGGGTGTCTATAAATGCAGGAGTTAGTGTGTTGGAGAAGCCTTACACTTTTTCTCAGCTTTTGTTTGAACTTCTTCATCTCTCTTGCAACCGGTTTTTCTTCAAAAGCTTTTCTCTGCAACTTCCAATGGCACCTAAGAAGTCTAGCTCAGGAGGCAATGTGGTCAAGTCAAAGGGTATTGACCTTGAGGATCTCAGGAATCTGGGTCTGGATTTAACTGAAGAGTTTGAGGCTGCTGGCTGGACTCCTTTCTTTGAAAGCATCTACTGCTCATGGCACGAACAAAGCATAGTGGATTTCTGGGCTTCAGGAAGAGGTATTCCCAACTCCAAAGGTGAATACGAGAGCATCAGGTCATCTGTGCTTGGTGTCCCTGTTTTTGTTGATGTGAAGATCCTCTCTAACATCACAAAAGTGAAGGCTGAAGGAGAAATCTTCTACCCTGGATGGGAGCTGAAGAATGGTGGTCAGAAAATGTATACAAGATTGCTATATGGGTCTGAAGAACCCAAGAGTTCTGATTCCAAATTTTGCTGGACAAAGTAAGGGTTCTACACTCCATTTTAGGGTGTTCCATAATCCCTAAGAGTGGAAGCAGGAACCATGTTTCTGAGTTGGAAAGGTTCTGCCTAATCCACCTTGTGCTGAAAAAGAAGGCAAATCTACCAAGGATTCTGATGTTCCATATGCAGAAGAAGATTAGAGACTCAGGTACAAACCTTCCCTACAATCTGCTTATCACCAAGGTACTTCTTCATTTCAAAGTACCTCTGGAAAGAAGATTTGATCACAAGGGTCCTGTCTTCTTTGGAGAATCAAACATTAAGAGCATGAATCTGAAGAATGCTCTAGTTCCAAGGCCCTCATCTCCTACTTTGAAGGAGAGTGTACTGATGGAGAAATCATCCAGGAGGAATAGCACAATTGAGATACTGGAAAGAGAGCTGCAGGGAGACATCAGAAAGGAGGAGTTCAAAGGCTCCAAGCCCTCCCCTCAACCAAAGCTGCAGAAGTTACCAGTAACAAGTCCAGCAAAAGTGTCTACAACAAACCCTAACTTGCACTCTAAGACAACTGAACCTGTTCAGAAGGCTTTGCAAAAGCCGTCTGAAATTGTGGGTCAGGGGTTTGAAATTGCAAGGCCTCTTAAGCCTATTTCAGACAAAGAAGGAAAGGCTCATGAGGATAGGATTGCTGATGCTAATGCTGTAGCAGCACCACCATTGGCTGCTTGACCCTCTGATCCAGAACTGATCCAAGTGGCTGCCATAGCTGCTGCTTTGGAGCAAGAGGAGCTGGAACAAAAAGAAGAACAAGAAAATACTGATCATGCACTTGCTGTGGCTGCACAACTTGCCTTAGCTGAGGATGAAAGGCAAGAAACCTTGGCTCAAGGTTCTAAGAAAAGAAAAAGATCCAGTGCTGTTTAGAGGAAGAAGAAGAGAAGTAGATTTCTTGAGATGGCTCCTGAACCTACTGCTAGGGTTACAAGGAGTGTGGCTAGTCAACAAGAAGCTGTGGATATGGCTGACAAATACCATAAGTTTGTCAAAGCCAATCTCTATTTCAAGACGCTTAGAAAAGCTAAGCAAGCTGAAAGAGAAAACCAGCAGGTGTCTGAATCTGAAAAAGCTAAGACTCCAGTAAAGAGGCTTAGAGTCAGGTTTGACAATGTGACCCCTTCACCACCCTCTTCACCTGAAAAGAGGCCTGCTGAAAAGGAAAAAGATGAAGAGAAGAAAGTAGAAGAAGAAAGAAAAGAAAAAGAAAAGGAGGTTGTTGAGCAACCTATGGTTACTGAAGAAAAAGAACCAGCACCACCATCACCATCATCTCCACTAGGGGTGTGAGCGGGTTCGATCCAACCCGCGAACCTGATTGACCCAACCCAACCCGAAGGATATTTAACGGTTTGGTTCGGGTTTTGGTTCGGTTCGGACATTTTATTTCAAACCCGATCTGGTTCGGTTCGGGTCTCGGGTTTGCCTATCTTGAACCCAATGGACCCGAACCAAACCAAACCAAGAAAAGAAGCCTTAATCTTATTTCATTTTCCTTCCCATAGAGAACAAAAATAGGCGCAACAACAACACAAGCAGGGGTGGTTCCCCAAACCCTATTTCATCTGCTCCTCTCATTTTATGTTTCCCTATTTCTTTTCTTTTTTTCATGTTATATTTTAATTTCATGTCATCTTCCACATTTTTTTTAAAAAAAGGAAAAATATTCATGACCCAACCCAACCTAACCCGAACATATTCGGGTTGGTTCGGGTCGGGTTACTCACCCAAAAAATACAAAACCCGAACCAACCCAACCCACCATCATTCTATCAGTTCGGACTTGATGTCACCCCAAACCCGAACCAACCCAACCCGATGACACCCCTAATCTCCACCATCACCCCCATCCTCACCATCATCAACATCATCTTCACACTCAGCTCATTCTGAAGAGCCAGTTGTAGAACTTCAACAACCATCAGGCTCAAAGGTGTGGAAAGGAAGCATGCTACCTAAGCACATCAGACTTGGACCTAAGAGTAGGGATTTCTTCACAGAACCCACTTTTGATCCATATGCTTTCCCATTAACTGATTTTCAGTATGCTCAAGAAGCTGAAGTACCACATAGAAGGTATGAGGGACCCTTCTTTGAAAGGGAGAGAGTGCCAAAATTCCCAAACCTCTATGAAGAATTACTGTACTTCAGAGATGCACCTCCCATCTCTCTGCATCAAGGTTTGATCAAGAACACTGCTGAAGCTGAAAGGGAGAAGTACAAGGGAAGTCTAGATCAACTATACTCTGGGCAGCTGGAAAAGATCAGAAAGGGAGTGGTAACCCCTGCTCATAGGTGGGCACCACTAAATCCCTTCTCAGATGAAGACCGCATGAAGCTATCCAATGATGAATGGAGTTTTGAAAGGCATCTTTACACAGAGGGAGAGCTCTTTGAAAGAGACTGTATCAAGGGCATAGGTATGAGAGGCTACAGGCCTCCTAGGACTTTCTCAATCAGGCCAACTACCAAAATTCTAGTGCAACCTGATAGGATTGTGCCTAGGTATCCTTTGAAGGAGGGTTCTGAAGATAAGTTTAAAGAACCTAAAGTTTACTCAGCCCCCTTCAAGCCTTTAACTCCAAGGGAGTGGAGAGAGCTACCTGCCAATGTAAAGAAGCAAGGAGGAGGCATGGATCACAGTCTTAGAGACAGGGTTTGGGCTTCTTATTGGAAGATAAGAGAGGATGCTGGATCCTCTTCTGGGTCATCTGGACCTGATGGAGATTCACTAGTTGGGCATGGAAAGTACATGAATGTGCAGTATATGTTCATCAGACAACCCTTTCCCCCTCTGACTGCACCATTTCATGAAGAATGGGAGTTGATCAACCCCATTGGCACCTTCTTTCATCCTGTCTATCATCCTCATGAGTATGGGTTGTTTCCAGGTTTTGAAGTGCTGAGATTTGTATGTAGGCACATTCAAATCATCTTCTATGAAACAGACCCTGACCCTGAAGAAGAGAATAGGAGGTTGAGGAAGAAGATACAGAAACTGGAAAAGCACAATGTTGATCTCATTGCCAAGCAAGACCAGATTCTGCATAAGCAACAGCTGATTAGAAATGGCCAAGAAGATATGAAGACTGCTCTTCTCTCCCAGATTGACAAGGCAAAGGATGAGCTCATCTCCTTCATGAAGGATGCTTTGTTGAAGAAGGATGGGTAGTCAATGATGTAGCCATGTTCTAAGTTCTATTTATGATATGTGCATTAATTTCATGTGTGTCTGAACTTTTCTTGACATATATATATATATCGGAATTTCTTTGAATGTTGTTCTTTTCTTTAAGTTTATACTTCATGATTTACCTTTTCAATACTGTTGTTGTTGTGCTCTGGTATCCCTTTTGATTGATGACAAAAGGGGGAGTATAAAACTAACAATATCTGAAGTGTTTACAGGACTCAGGGGGAGTATATGAAAACTGATAAAACTGAAAAGAGTAAATCAGTTTAAGTGTTCATCATCTGAGGGGGAGTTATCATCTCTTTATATTAAAAACTCCTTTCAGATTTGTATATTTTTAAGCAAATTTGTCATCATTAAAAAGGGGGAGAATGTTGAGTCTCAAAAATATCATAAGTAAATTATGATGTTTTAATACAATATAATTCCCAAGTTTTAATGACTAACAAATTTGGATTAAAATAATTTATCATAGATACACATGTTTTTAATGATTTATCTATGATTTCAGAAAGCCATCATGATCCTAAAAAAAGACTTTGAAGTATTTCAACCTGTCTGAGGGATCAAGCCTTCTGAAGGTTCAACCCGTCTGAAGTATTGAAGCCGTCTGAAGTGCCCAACCCGTCTGAAGTGTTGAAGCTGTTTGAAGTCTCAATAATGATGTGGCACCTTTGCTGAAGTTTTGTGAAGACGTTTTCTGAGTCTCTGCTGCACGTACCTTTTCAAGCATATTTATGGCAAGGAACACAGAGGTCTTTCCTGGTGTTTTTGAAATTCATACACCACTGGGGAAATTCCTGCATCGCAGCCTCTGCAGCAGCATTTGAAGCAGCTTTTTGGCAGGTGCAACCTTGTTATGTGTCAGAAAGGTCAGGACTCTCAGAAGCATGTCTCACAACGGATTAAATAGCATTTAATGCTATCTCTAAACGGTGGTTTTTCAACGGACTGAAGTCTGGGTATAAATACCCCTCATGAAGACCATCACAAAAGCTAAGGATTTCATATTCAAGAAAATCAAAGAGAAACAAATCGATGCCAATTTTTACTCTATAAAAACTCTCTGATAATATTCTTTGTACACACATTTGTATATCCTGAGTATACCTCAGTTATCTTTGTACATTGTATTTGTTTGAGCTTAAAAACTGGTTTAGTTTAAAAGCTTAAACTTATCTTTCTCTATAAGATTGTTCTTGAACCTGGAGAGGCTTGTTGTCTAAAGAATACTTGTCTGTAAGAGCCTGGAGAGGCTTGGCTGTAAAGAATAGGTGGTTGTAGAGCCTGAAGAGGCTTGACTGTAAAAGAATACTTGTAATCTTTGTGAAAGATTAAGAGAAAATCCAAGTGCTAGTTGGCATTGGGACTAGACGTAGCTCACAGTGGTAGTGAGTGAACCAGGATAAATTCCTTGGCTAAGTCTTCTATCCCTTAACTCTTGTCATTTCAGTTATACTAATTTAAGGGTGTTGAAAAGCAATTCTAAATATTTTAAAAGCTAAGAAACCTTTTAAAATACATTTTCAGAAGTTGTCTTAAAAACTTCAGACAGCCCTCAAAAACCTGTCTGAAACAGTTTTATACTTGTTGCTTTGAAAAAGCTTCCAAAAATATTAAGAAACACAATTCAACCCCCCTTCTAGTGTTTCCCTGTGTTTCTATAGCTTCCTTAGTTGAGAGGGATGTAATATTGGAAACTAAATCAAGACTTTTAAGGCGGGTGGATGTTCTTCATCCACAGTATCTAGGATTGCAATATCCTCTTCTCTTTCCCTATGGTGAAGATGGTTATCGTCCTGATATTCTACAAGTTGAATCATTAACACGCAGGACAACTACAAAGAGGAAAAATATTACAATGCGAGAGTTTTTTGCTTTCAGAATCCAAGATAGGTATCTTGAATCTCCTTTGTTGGGGTTGTCTAGAAGATTGTTCCAACAATATTTAGTTGATGCTTATACAATGGTAGAATCAGAAAGGCTTAGATTTATACGATTCAATCAGCCCAAGTTGAGGGTCGACCAATATTCAGGTTTACACGATTGCTTGGTTCGTGGAGAAACAGAAGCTGCAGTTACTGGACAAAGAATCATCCTACCAAGCAGTTTTACCGGTGGCCCGAGGTATATGTTTAATAACTGTAAAGACGCTTTTGCAATTTGCAGGAATTTTGGATATCCAAGCTTTTTTATAACAATGACTTGCAACCCGGAGTGGGTTGAAATAAAGAGATACTTTCAACAAAGAGGAATTAAAGCTGAGGATCGACCAGACATCCTTTGTAGAGAGTATTCAAGATAAAGCTAGATGAATTAATCCAAGATTTAAAAAAGGGGCATATTTTTGGAAAGATATTAGGATGTAAGGATATTTACTATAAAATTTCTGTTAATACATTGTATTAGTTTTTTTTTAATTATTTATTATTCAATAGCATTATGTAACAACAGATATTTGTTTTTTCAGATGTTTGCACAATAGAGTTCCGGAAACGTGGGCTACCTTATGCCCATATTCTTTTGTTCATGCATTCACAAGATAATCCTAAATCCCCAGATGATATTGACAAGTTCATCTCTGCAGAAATTCCTGATAAAGATGAAAACCCAATTCTCTTTCATGCAGTAGAAAAGTTCATGGTGCATGGTCCATGTGGAAATTACAACTGGAATTCTTCGTGCATGACAAAAGGAAAATGTAGCAAGAATTACCCAAAGGCCTTTTGTTCAAGGACAGTTATTGATGATGAAGGATTCCCAAAATATAGAAGAAGAGATGATGGAAAAAGTATTAAAAAGAAGAATTGCATACTAGATAACACCTACATTGTACCTTACAATTCCTATCTTTTGGTGAAGTATAGGTGTCACATCAATGTTGAATACACGTGTCAAACAAGCTCAATCAAATATTTGTTCAAGTATGTACACAAAGGCAATGACAGAGTTACTGCAACTCTCTTTCACAAAAATAAAAAGTTGATGAGATCCAAAACTACTATGATTGTAGATACATATCTGCATGTGAAGCTTCATGGCGACTGTTTTCATTTGATATTCAGTACAAGGAACCTCCTGTAGTCAGACTTCCTTTTCACCTTCCAAATCAACAAGCTGTGGTTTTCAAAGATTATGAAGATATTGAAAATGTGTTGGAGCGGGCAGAGGTAAAAAAAACAATGTTTCAGGGATGGATGGAGGCAAATAAGGAGTTTCCAGATGCCAATAATTTGACATACACCGAGTTTCCTACAAAATTTGTTTGGAAAGTCAAAGAATCTAAATGGTTTCGTCGGAAACAAGGATTTTCAATTGGTAGAGTATCTCATGTTCCTCATGGAAATGGAGAGAATTACTATTTGCGTCTTTTGATAAATTTTTAGAAAGGATGTCAGGATTATGATGACATAAAAACAGTGAATGGTTTTACATACAACACTTTTAAAGAAGCATGTTATGCCATGGGGCTGTTGCAAGATGATAAAGAATTCATTGATGCAATAAATGAAGCTTCAACATGGGCCTCTGGATATCAAATGAGAAAGTTATTTGCAATCATGCTAATTTCAAATAACATGTCAAGACCAGAATATGTTTGGGAAAACTGCTGGCAACACCTATCAGATGATGTCCTTTATAAACAACGAAGACTCTTACAAATTCAAAGTATGTGAATTTATCGTCCCTCTAATTTTTTTTCCATATTACAGTTCAAAATTTATTCTCTTTTGTTCGTTGTAACAACTAACTCCATGTTTTTTTTTCAGATCTTTGCTTAACTGACAAAGAAATACAAGATATTGAACTTACAGAAATAGAGCAGATGTTACAGAGCAATGGAAAAACACTAAGGGACTATCCTCCAATGCCTTTTCCTGATTCAGAGTCTGTTTC
The DNA here is from genome assembly GCA_026901365.1 of Sesbania bispinosa. NCBI lineage: Eukaryota > Viridiplantae > Streptophyta > Magnoliopsida > Fabales > Fabaceae > Sesbania > Sesbania bispinosa. The sequence continues at coordinate 1,069,935 of QLOH01000151.1, forward strand.
TAACTTCACAAACAGGATGATTGTTGAAGAGTTAAATTTTGATCGTGGTGCATTGACTGAATTTTTGACCTCATCATTGCAGACAATTACTGATGAGCAATAGTATGCTTTTGAGACTATTATGAAAGTTGTTGCTGTCAACAAAGGAGGGTTTCTCTTCCTATGTGGGTATGGAGGGACAGGAAAGACCTTTGTTTGGAACGTTCTGTCAGTAGCTATTCGCTCAAAGGGACAGATCTATTTGAATGTTGCGTCCAGTGGGATAGCCTCATTATTACTCTCTAATGGAAGAACCGCTCAATCAAGATTTAGAATACCTTTATATATAAATGAGGATTCTTGCTGCAGCATTAAACAAGGTACTCCCCAAGCAAAGCTTTTAGAACAGACAAAACTGATAATATGGGATGAAGCTCCTATGGTCAGTAAGTTTTGTTTTGAAGCTTTGGATAGATGCTTAAAAGATGTCTTACGGTTTTCTCCTAATTATCATTCAGATTTACCGTTTGGTGGAAAGGTTGTTGTATTAGGAGGCGATTTTCGTCAGATTCTGCCTGTAATTCCAAGAGGAACAAGACAGGATATTGCTAATGCAACAATTAATGCTTCATATCTTTGGTCATTTTGTAAAGTACTGCGTCTGACGAAGAATATGCGTCTTGGACTTTCTGTCACGGAAGTTTCACATGAAGAAATTAAGGAATTTAGTGAATGGCTCCTCAAAATAGGAGATGGGCTAGCCGGAGATAGCTCTGAAGGTGAGTCTGAAATTCTAATTCCTGATGATATGCTTATTAGAAATTCAGAAAATGCATTGGATGAATTGATTGAATTTTCATATCCAAATTTGTTAGGAAATCTTTCAAGTCCTAACTATTTTAAAGAGAGAAGTATTCTGGCTCCTACTTTGGATATTGTATCAGGAGTTAATAACCGCATTTTGACCACAATACCGGGAGATGAAAGGGTATATTTAAGTTCTGATTCTGTTTGTACTGAAGAAGGAAATTCAGAATATGAATTAGAGACGTTTTCTCCGGAGGTGTTGAATGCTTTAAACTGTTTCAGATTGCCTCCTCATAAATTGATTTTGAAAGTAGGGGTTCCTGTCATGTTGTTAAGGAATATAGACCAATCAACCGGTTTATGTAACGGTACAAGATTGCAAGTGAGAAAGATGGGAAATCATGTTTTAGACTGCCAAATTCTGACAGGTAACAGAGTTGGAGACAATGTATTAATTCCACGGATGAATATGATCCCAAATAACCAAACTTTACCTGTAAAGTTTCAGAGGAGGCAATTTCCAATTATTGTTTCTTTTGCCATGACTATTAATAAGTCACAAGGGCAGACTTTGTCCTCTGTTGGTTTGTATCTTCCTAGACCAGTTTTTTCACATGGCCAACTGTATGTTGCTTTTTCAAGAGTTAAAAGTAGAAAGGGACTGAAAAATTTGCTAGAGAACCATGATAATTTTTCTGAAAAATGCACTATTAATGTTGTGTATAGAGAAGTTTTTGGAAATTTATTTTGAAGAGGTTAGTCCTTTATTGATCAAATTTATTCTGACTGTTCTGTAAATATTCTGATTATTTTTTACAGATGTTTGATCAAACACTTTGGGTGTTCTTAATGCAGATAGCTGAGCAGGGCATTCTTCATGATGTTTTGGATAATGGTGGGACAACTCAGCGTAGCTTTATTCCAAATGTACTCATTTCAAGTTAAAGGAAAAAAAATTGAACCAAGACATTCAATTAATGAAGTCCAATGTTGTCAATTCTGCTGGATTTATTATGGATGTAATTTTTTATATTTTGACAGTTTTTTAAAATGCATTTAGAAATGTAATGACAATATATTTACATTTGGAGTTATTAATATTTAATGAACAACGCTCATTACATAAAATTTCTGTTTAGCAATATTTTTTTTTACAGTTTCACAATTACACTTTTTATTAATTAAAAACAGGGAAAACGTTGTTAAAAAAATTAATTTTAAACTTTTAAATATTATTTAATATTCAAATTTAATTAACTTCAGTTAACAATATAATATTATGATTATTATTTGTACGATTCTTAGATATAATAAATTCAAACACTTTAATAAAAAAAATTTATAATTATTATTGTAAAAAATTAAACACTGTACATACGTTTTAACATATGTAAAACAAATATATTCCAACGTAAAAATATTTAAAGGTCTATTTCATTTAATTAAAATGTTTTGATAGTTATTGTCTAAAAAAAAATTTCTGAATTTCAAATATGTAAATTATTCTTCTTTCCCTTTTCAATGTGGAATTTTGAAAAATAAATACTTTTTAAATATAAATATAAAACCAGTTATTTATAACGATCATTAAATTATTTATTTTTTTCTTATTTTATATCAGTTGCATGCTACTATTTTCTTCTAACTGTTTACGTGTGTTATGCTCTGTTATTCAAACAAAATATGAAGATGAACTTATGTCTGAAACCAGTGTGCAACACATATCTAAAATGTTAGATGAGAAGCCGTGTCTTTTCCTGTACTGGAATTGTTTTTCGAAATGATACATTCAGACACTGAACTTAAGGCAACCTTCCACATTCTCAGAGCTCTAATAAATACGAAAGAAAGCGAAGACCCATCAGTTCTATTCTCATTAAAAGGGTGTCCCTTCACATTTCTTCCATACCATCCGAAGAGTTACGAAGGCCAAAATAGACCTGAGGTTCGTCGAAGAAGAGGAACGCCGTTCGAATACCTTCAAAGGAATCACTCAACGAAGAGGTAAATTTCGTCTTTCTTCCCCACTTTCTTTGACTCTGTTTCTGTTCTGTGAAAAAACCAAGCAGATTCAAAAGAGGCTTACTTAATAGTTCATGCATGTGTTTACCTGACTGTAGATATGAAGAAAATTGTGGTTCCTTTAGTTTTTTTCAAATAGTGCTCTGTTTTTTAGTTTTCTTCTTCCTTTTCTGTCAATTTCTTATAAAAAAGTTGTTTCCTTTGGCTTTCATAACTCATTTTTGGTTTTCTTCTTAAAACAGATTCAAGGATGTGGAACCCTGATGAAGACTACATTGAATACAGGTGGGAAAGCTTCTGGGCCAAGTTTAATCGAACCCAAGTATTTTGCACAGGGTTAATAATTTCGTTACTCTGTATTGTGAAAAAAAGAACAATGTTTTGTTTCAAAAGTTTTTATCATGCTCAATGTTTTTTCCTTTACTATTTTACAGAGAACAATAATAATTAATAGAGTGTTTTATGAGCATTGGATGGATAGAATCCTGAACAAAGAGGTACATTTAAAAGACCCTGTTGGTAATATGCATGTTTTATGGGTAAGAAATCATGAAAAGATAGGATTTTTAGGGATGGTGTTCCAGAGATGCTTGCATTTTATGGGTTGGAAGGCAAACATTTTATTATCCTGAACTACAATGGAGATAGGAAATTTGATTTCCAAATCGTGAATTCTGACTTGGTTGAAATTCAATATCCACCTCTGCCAAATCAAGCCAATCCTGCTATCCCACCTCAACCAGTTCCTCTGCCAAATGTGGTCCCTCCTGCTGTCGTTCATCCACAAGTTCAAAATGAAGGACAAAGACATCCCCCTGCTGATATTATTGGATAGGATGTCACAGCTTCAGAACCATTTGTTTCTAGAGAAAAACCTTTGGTTTGTCTTTTTGCTGTGTACATTGAATTTTAACTGTTAGTTTTTATGTCACTGTACTTCACTTTTAATCATGTATATTTGTTATTGCAAAATGCAGTATATCCTTGCAGACGTGGTTAGAAGAATGATTGGAGAACGTCAACAGTGGTTGGATCTCATAAATGATGAAGGAAATCGTTTGCAGACTCAAATTTTGAAGAAGAACAAAAGAACAAGGAATGAAAGATATTTGGGATTGGGATGGTACCAATTATGCAAAGACTTGCATCTTCATGTGGGGGATATTGTTCATTTCAGGTTTTTGGGAAATGGTAATGAGCTTAGGGTATCAGTTAATTAGGTTACTTTGTTAACAACTTTGTATATTTTGATGTGGGTGTTTTACAATGCTAACTATTTCAGAACAATTTTAAATGTAATAGTTAGTTATTTTGCATGAAGATATTTAATTGAGTTGTTAGTTTTTCAAATGTAATAGTTAGGTATTTTGCATGAAGATAGTTAGGTAATTTGCACGAAGTTATTTACAACATGTTATTCAATTCATGAAATCAAACATGTTTTTCAAATGCCTTTTATTTATAAACTTTTTTCATGGATTTTTATATATGATTTGATGAAAGTAATCAATATATTAATTTCAACCAATGTATTTGACCAGATCTTTTTCTAAATAACTTGCAAACTTTCAAAGGCATAATAAATTAAATATAATCTGTTAATTGAATTAGTTTTATTAATACATTTTTTTGAGTAAATAAATAGAAAATATTGTAATAATTTGTATTGTATCAAATTTAAAACAAATATTTCTTATTTAAATTTGTGTTAATGATGAAAATAATACAATTTCAGGATATTAATGTTCATAACACTTTGAACAAAATCATTTATTCATTTTCATGTATAACCAAATCTTCTAATTCCAAATTATTATCATGATGGATATTAAATATTTTTCATCAAAGCTAATAAAAATATTCATTTTTAAAAAATCTTAATATATTTTTATACTACTTATCGTATTTACTATTTCGTCCCGATGCAACGCACGGGTACTAAACTAGTTAAGCTCTAAGTTTCAGATCATGTACTTTATGTCTCTTAAAAACTTTTACGCAAACTTACTGATTATCCTTAAGGTTTTGAAGAATTATCCTTGAATTAACCTATGATGTGAAGTTCAATAACCTTGGGTTTTGCCTAAAATTTCCCTGATATAAAGTTGCCTTGGTGTACCTTCTTTTATTTAGGGCCCGTTTGGGGTGGTTTTCAGTTTTCAGTTTTGAAAATTTTAAAATTAAAAACCAGTTTTCAGTTTCAGTTTTATGGTTTCCAGTTTCATTTTTTTAATATCAGTTTTAAGTTCTATGCATTACAGGAATAATTCTCTCTCATCTGTTTCTCTCTCCTCTGTCCTTTGTTTTTATCTTGTCTCTCTCTCCTCTCTATCTCTCTTCTTTCCTCTGTTTCTCTATTGTCTCTCTCTCCTTTGTTTCTCTTCTATTTCTCTCTCCTCTCTCCTCTCTCTTGTTTCTTTCTCCTCTCTCCTCTATTTCTCTATTGTTTCTCTCCCCTCTCTCTCCTCTATTTCTCTACTGTTTATCTACAGAGGAGAGAGAAACAAAGGAAAGATAGGAGAGAGGAGAGAGAAATGAAGGAGAGAGGAGAGAGAAACAAAGGAGAGAGAGAAATATGAGAAAAACAAAGGAAATAGAAACGAAGAGAGGAAAGATAAACATATGAGAGAAATAGAGGTGAGGGATGTTAGACAAGCGGCCTCAAATAACTTAAGAGGGGGGTTGAATTAAGTTATTCCAATTTTCTCTAATCTCGTTTATCTTTCTTCTTTTGTATTTTACTATACTTAAAACAATTCTTTTATAATGTAATATGAATGCAAACTCCTAACTTCTCAATATATAATAAATTAACAATCACAATAAACAAGTAAAAAGTTAAGGGAAGAAGAAGTGCAAACTCGATTTATACTGGTTCGGCCAACCCCTTGCCTACGTCCAGTCCTCAAGTAACCCACTTGAGAATTCCACTATTCTTGTAAAATCCTTTACAAGAGATGAACACTCACACACCTTGGAACCCCTTCCCTTGTGTTGAGTTTCACCCACAAACCACGAGAGGCACCCTCTCTTAATCACACATTATGAGAAGAAATTGTTTGAACAATATGAACTCTCTTTTAGAGTAGATAATACAACTTGAAGTTCCTATAAGAATCCTTAATAATTTGCAAGTGTTTTGGCCAAAATGATTTTTCACTTTTGTTGTTTCACATTGTGCAATACGCTGATTTTTCGCAACTGAGACACATATTTATAATAAAGTAGTTGAATCATTGTAACTCTTGATAAGGAATCATGTCTCTTCAAGATTTTCAGAAAAATCACGCTGGTAATCGATTACAAGAAAGTGGTAATCGATTACACACTTAAAAATTCAACCAGTTTTTGAACCGTTGTGACTAAAATTTGATTTTCGAACTTTCTGCACTCTGGTAATCGATTACACCAAGTTGGTAATCGACTACCAGTTCAAAAACTTTCAAATTTAAATCCCATAACTTCTGGTAATCGATTACACCTATGTGGTAATCGATTACCGGTTCAAAAATTATTTTTGAACTGATTTTACCTTAGAAAAACATTTTACTTATATTTTATTTTCAAGGCCAAATAACTTGCAAAGTCTAGAATTCTTTTAACACTTTAACTAACTAGACTAATACTTATCTAACATCACTTGTAGTCTTGATCTTGCATTGACCTTCCTCCTTGCTCTTTTTCTTTCTTTTGCCAAATTCTTTTTTTTTAATCTTGTGAACTCATTTTCTTTCCATTGGCATCATCAAAACCTGCATATAATATATCTACAAGTATATGCATCTACAAGAGAAACATGAGAGAAATAAAGGAGAAAGGAGAGAGAAACATGAGAGAGATGAGAGAGGAGAGAGAGAAAGAGAGGAGGGAGGAGAGAGAAATAATAAAGAAACAAAGGATATAGGAGAGAGAAACATAGGAGAGAGGAAAGAGAAACAGAGAAAGGAGATAGGGGAGAGAAACAAACGAGAGAGAGGAGAGATAAACAAGAGAGAATCAAAGGAGAATTAGAAGAGAGAGGAGAGAGGAGAGAGGAGAGAGGAGAGAGAAACAAGAGAGAATCAAAGGAGAGAGAGGAGAGAGAAACAGGATAGAGAGAGGGGAGAGAGAAATAGTAGAGAAACAGGGGAGAGAGGAGAGAGAAACAAGGGAGAGAGAAAAAATGAAACTGAAAACTAAAAATAGAAAACATAAAACCTTTTTTTTTTGTTTTGAAAAACAAAGGGAATTGGTTTTGAAACTTTTTTTTGGTACTTGACCAGGGTATCCACCGCCGACAGCAATGACTAATCCCCTCGCTGGTTTGTAGGCACCTCGATGGGTGGGACAACTGGCCCTGGATTTTAAAGGAGCTGCATGCCCAAGGCGGGATTCGAACCCCATTGGTTTTGAAACTTGTGTAAAAACTATTTTAACTACATTTTATCCAAACACGTTTTGTTTTCAAATTTGGATTTCGAAACCAAAAATCGAAAACTGGCAACCACCCCAAAGGACACCTAAAAATACTTCAATTTACGTTTTCAATTGATTTCCAATGTTTAGGACACTTACCTCTCTTTAATATTCATGTTTTCATAATGCTTTTGGTGAAAGTGTTTCCTTGTTAGTGACATTGCTTTTAAAATATTGTTTTGTAAATTAGTTTGGTCTGTGTATATTATCTAGGACAATTCATTATATGTAATATTAATGACTAGAGCTAGAGCAGAAGTAGAGTATATATCATCGGAAGAAGTGTGAGCTGATGTACTAATTTGATTTTCAGCGGTTTAAGATCCCAGAAATGCATAAAGTAATTTTTGGCGGTCTTGTCCGCGGTCCAATAAAAACGCAATAAAGCATGTTGTGGTACACGTAATGCTGGCGCTTATGTGACTGCCATAATTGTATTTTGTGGCTGTCTTTAGAAATTAAAAATTTAACCTCCACTATACTTTTTTTATAATTAGATAAATTTGTGCTCGCTCAACATCAACCAGAGCCATAAGACCTCTCTGTAATTATTTATAATTAGATTAGATATAGAGCGGATGAAGAAATGATTTTATAATTTTTTTAAATTTTAATTTGAAATATTTGTATATATAAAATATATATAATATTCGTAAATATATATATATATATATATATATATAATAGAATTTATCAGTAAAAAAACTTCAATTTTTCCTTATTATAATTGACAAAGGAGATTAATTAATAGAAAATAATGTGAATAATGGTGACTTCTTTATTGTAACTCCTAGTATTCATTCATTCCAATCAACCAAAGGTTAAAATTCACAAATTAAGAGAAACTAAGAGATTGATCTACACAATGAGAACTCAACTAAAATGTTGAGGTGACAAAATGAGAAAATAGAATAGAGTTGAGGCAGTGATGGAGCTTGACTAAATTTTTTGGGGGAGCCAAGATATTAATGTGATACACTCAAAATTTAAAGTCAAATAATCATAATCATTTACATATTTTTTAATAAGGTAAGTGATCCACTATTCTAAGAAAAATTAAAATTGTAAGATTATAGAAAAAAACACTATTAAGAATTTATCTCTATTAATTATTTGTATTAGAATAAAACTTATTCCCTTACCACAAAAGATAAATTTTTATGAATCTTTTATATAAATTATATCTTCCAATAATCCAAATATTTATTTTAAAATAAAATTAATCACACTTACTAATTATTAAAATTTTAGGAATTAAAGATTTACTATTTACTACTTACTACAATAATCAAATATTTATTTTAAAAAAATTAATCACACTTTTTTAATAATATTAACCAGAATCTCCAAAAAAAAATGATTAAAAAAAGTATTTGATAAATAAGAAACTACAATCTTCTCCTAAAATTTTTTAAAAGTATTTGATCTAACAAAAGAATTTTAATATCAACAATTTCAAGTTTTAATGAGATTAAATTTAATAAATAAGAAAATACAATCTTCTCCTAAAAACTAAAATGATTTACTGCTTACTAATTATTAAAATTTTAGGAATTAAAGATTTACTATTTACTACTTACAACAATCTTCTCCTACTACTACAACTCTACTTACTATTGGTTTTGCAATCGATTTACTTGATTCACATGAAACAAAAACTAATATCTCTATCTAGTACATACACTATTGTTGCTTTTTGGAAACAATTTGACTTTTAAACAAAACAATCGATAAACAAATATCTCTACCTTACCTACTATTACTTTTGGCAATAATATATTATATAGGGTGGGGATCAACTTACTCTAGGAGTAAGTCTGGGTAAAGTTACTCCGCTTAATAACTTCTTATCAACATTGAATTTCATCAATCAAGCCGTCATGATAACAGTTTTCATTGAGTAGATCAAACCTACAAAATTTTATAAAATTTAAAAATCATTTGATGTTTCATCAAATCACTTCAATTTAACGGGCAATATACTTTTTAAAATATAAGTAAATGTTCACTCTAAAATTACATACCTATGAATGTCCAATTAATCTAAAATTTGGTGTGCATAATCATCATATTAATATCAAATTAATCAACAGTTAGATTTGTTAAATTCACATTCTATAAGAAGTTATTAAGCGGAGTAACTTACCCAGACTTACTCTTGGAGTAAGTTGATCCCCACCCTATTATATATACAATCTCGCAATTGTCACAATCGCCAATCAAACATACAAATGAGCACACAATTTTCAGATCAAAATAAAAAAAAGTGAGAACAATACTAGTATCAAGGATTCAAGAGCAAGATAAAAAATGGGGAAAAAAAAGAGAAATTTCTGAAAATATATACCAAAATAATCTTGTAAATGATGAAAATAAAAGCAAAATTCACGTCTTAGAATGGAGAACATTCTTTGTCAATACGAAAGAGCAAAAGTGAAGAGACGACTATTCAAATTTCAATTTTACAGAAGGTAATTTAATTGTTAATTGATAATTGAACATCCTTTTTAGGTTTTAAGGTCAATAATTTACTTTTTAATTGATAATTGGCCTTGGGCTTAAAATTATAGATGATGAAAGATACAATATATAATAAGTTTAATTTTTAAAATTAGTTTTATTATTATTATACACAATATGTTGTGATATAATTTTTTTGGGGGGCCAAAAATAAATTTTATATATATAGTAATTAAAATTTCTTTTTTCCTTGGGGGTGCCATGGCTCCCTCCCGCTCCTTATATCCTCCGCCACTGAGTTGAGGTGTCATCGCGAGAGTTCGCAGTTCAACTTTTATATATTATATCTTTTTAAAATTTAAAATATTAAGTATATCAAATATATATATATATAATAGAATTTATTAGTAAAAATACTTCAACTTTTCCTTATTATAACTAAGAAAGGAGATTAGATAAAAAATAATGTGAATAATGGTGACTTCTATGTTGTAACTCCTAGTATTCATTCATTCCAATCAACTAAAGGTTAGAACTCACAAACCAAGAGAAGCTAAGAGATTGATCCAAACAATAACAACTAAACCAAAATGTTGAGGTGGAAAAATGAGAAAATAGAATAGAGTTGACGTGTCATCGCAAGAGTTCGCAGTTCAACTTTTATGTATTATATCTTTTTTAAAATTTAAATTTAAAATATTAAGTATATCAAATATGTATATAATAGAATTTATAAGTAAAAATACTTCAATTTTCCCTTATTATAAATGACAAAGGAGATTAAATGAAAAAAAATATTAATAATGGTGACTTCTATGTTGTAACTCCTAACATTCATTCATTTCAATCAACCAAAGGTTACAACCCACAAACTAAGAGATACTAAGAGAATTATCCACACAATGACAACTCAACCAAAATGCTGAGTTGGCAAAATGAGAGAATATAATAGAGTTGACGTGTCATCGCAAGAGTCTACGGTTCAGCTTTTATATATTACTAAATATGGACCTGCGTTTTGCGCGATTTGCTTGAGGTTTTTCTATTTTAAAATGAATGATATTAAGAGAAAAAGTATAGAAAATTATCTTTTCAAGTGTTATAATTTTTCTTTATTTTCAATAAATCCAAATTTATCTATAATAAAGTTGTTTATAAAATAATATGTAAATAATATTATTGTCTCAATAATTGGTCAATCAATTATGATACTTGTGTCATAATAATAAACGTGACAATTAAATATATATTTATGGAATTAATAATATAATTTTATGAAAAATAATTAGTGTAATTTTAGTAATAAAATACATATTTAAAATTGATAAAAATACAATATATTTATGACATGGCATTGCATAGGAAGAGAAAATACAATATAAGAATGCATAAAATAGGAGATAATAGAAACGAAAAATAATGTGTAATCTCATAATAGGAATTTAAAGAACATGAGATAATTTTGTGAGTTGTATATGAAGAAAAATCAATGCTAAAAATAAATTATCGTTTCAAAATTTTATTTGAGTTATTTTTAAAGTAAAAATAGGCATATAATAGATAAATATAATAATTCTATTTGAATTAATTTTTAGTTATATATAATATGGAGTGATTATTGAGTGATAAAAATTAATTAATACAATGTAAGTTATAACGGTTTGTGTGTATTTTGCATTAAATTTCTTTAATGTTGAATATCATATAATATGTTTAATTATATTTACATGGCAGTTTTGGTATTTGAAAAGTCTCTCATGCACAAATAAATGAAAATGGAACATAATAAAATATAAATATATCCATGAGCGAATAAAAAAGAAACATTTTTTTTGTAACAATAAAAAAGAAATATATGAAAGGTGAGCTTGTAACAAAAAAAAATGAAAGGTGGGCTAGGAGGAGTGACACATCAGATTTTTATTGATGTGACACAAATAGATAGAGGTGGCAACATTAGAGTTGATATGGCAATGCTAAGTCATGTGATCCAGATTTAATATAGATAATATATAATAGCTTTTATATATTATATCTTTTTTAAAATTTAAGTTTAAAATATTAAGTGTATCAAATATATATATATATATATATATAAGAATTTATAAGTAAAAATACTTTAACTTTCCTTTATTATAGCTTACAAAGGAGATTAGATGAAAAATAATGTGAATAATGGTGACTTATATGTTGTAACTCCTAGCCTTCATTCATTTCAATCAACCAAATGTTACAACTCACATTTTTGCCCCATTCAGTATAAAAAAAAAAAGGTTACAACTCACAAACTACGAGAAACTAAGAAAATACAATGACAACTCAACTTAGATGCTGAGTTGGAAAAATGAGAGAATATAATAGAGTTGATGTGTCATTGCGAGAGTATGAGGTTCGATTTCTATATATTATTATAGATTAATAAGTAGTTAAAAAATAAACCACTTTATAAGTTGATTTTGCATTCATAAATTAAACCATAGAAACTCCAAAGCTTTAAAAAGTAGCTGAACGGTATGGAATGCGTGTATAGATATGAAAAAGTGTCTGAGGAAAAAAAACAATGTGACCAGTCAGTCTAACCATATGCATATTAATACTATGTACAGTATTAATTAGAAGATGAATATTCTCCTACATGAAGCTAATCAGCATTAATCACCTATTAATCAATAACAGCTAATAGTGCCACTTATCATACATGCAAGAGAACATGAAATATTTTATTTTTCTTTGATAATCTTTAGAATGATACACGTGGTGATTTATTTATAGACAGAATTGGTCTAGAATAGGAAACCAAATCAGCTACGAATCAGGAACAAATTAAAAACAAATTAATTATAATAAATTTCCTCACTCCTATAATATGATCCTGATTCAGGTTTTATTATGACATCCTGATTCATATATATATATATATATATATATCTGCTAACACTATGTTCAAGAAAGACTGGAGTAGAAGTAATATGTAACATTGTTTGGTTGTCAAAAAACAGTTTTATTTCCTTACTGTCTTCCTATTCGAGCTGCTGAAGCATTTTCTATAAGCACATAAGTTCACAAGTTGCTACATCAATAGCACAACAGTGTATATGGCTTCTGAATGAATCTAATCTAACAACAATGTTCTATTTCTTACTCTTCTATGAGATTCATTTACCCCAATAAGATACAGAATATCCTGAAGATAATCTTCTACCAGATAGTGAACCTGCCTGATCAACATTAGTTTACCTAACAACTTGAGCATTGCCTTTGTTTTCAAATAGTAACCCTTCTTCACCTGATGTATCTATGAATGCAGATCACAGGATGCGAAGGGGCATTCAAAAACTGATTTTATTACTCTGAATGAAAAGCTAAAGATTACAAACTAACAGAATTTAACAGAGTACAACTACCATAATTTAGTCTTAACAAACTCTAACAGAGTCTGACAATATGCTTTAATTTTTTCTATCTCAGCCCAACTACCTAACAGATATTAGCAGCTAACTAACTAGTTTTCTTACTAACTAATTATCGCACTAACTCCCTCTCAACCTCTACCCTTAGTTTATTTAAGAGGAAGATATTTCTCCAACTGGCCTTTCCTACCGGATACAATAGATTATAGATTTCAATGAAGTGGGGGTAACAGTTTTTGACGGGTATGCAACTAGCATCATTATGAACACTGATATTCTTGCAATGTGCAATAGACAGTCCCATTTGTAAATAGCAATGTGCAGTTCTTTAAATACAATAGTGAAAGGGTTTCAAATAAGCAATGTTGAAATGAATGGAGGGGCTTAGAAAATCATTAAAGTTTCTGATAGTGCTCTCAGGCCCATAAAAACTATTTTGGACTATGCTCAATTGGCAACAACACTCACAGAAAATTATATCAAGAAACATTGCTAGCAGTGCTCCTCAGAATAATCCAATTCTAATCCATTAGGGAGTTGCACTTACTAACAAAACAACTAAATTAATGTCTAAAGTGAGTATAGTCATGTGCCCTATAGTTAGTTTAATTAAAATATGTAAATATTAGTGACATTATGTAAACATCCCTGCAATCATTGTCATTTGCCAACAATTTTTTTCATTTTTTGGGTGTTACATTGTTAGCAATTGTCAGTACAATGTCAAAAGTGAAGTTTAATTCAAATTTCCGTTTAAAAATGCAGCTATTGCTAAAATGTTCAGCATTCACAAGTGACAAGTCACAAGATAAGATCCAAAACTTTTAACAAGAAGAAAGGCATTGCAATATTGCAAGAATATCACCTAGACCTCAATCTATATGAGGATTATGAGAACCATTTGAACAACTTAAATATGCTCATAAATTCAATCTTAAAACAACAATACTCACAAGGGGGCAAAGAGCCAAAAATTAACTCAATCCCCTATAAAGGTATTCAGGTAGAATGACAGAAAAAAAAAACATTAACACCAGCATTACAGCAATCAGAAGCAAAACACAATTCAATTTCCATTGAAACTTCTTCCTCATCTTCACAATCACACCCTTCATCATCTGCAGTTGCCATGAGACTATATCATTCATATTGCTCTCTGCCTCAGAACATAACGGTGAATTTCTCAGTCACCATCCTGCACATTTTCTGAATGGAGGTAGAGCTGCCAATAAACATAGATGGATGCCATGTTCAAACCAGTTGAAGAAATATCACATATGATGGATTTGACAATGTTTGGGATTCACTCAACAATGCAGGATCAATTCTTGTCTTGCCACATAACAAGGCATTTTTTGTGTCAATTCAGGTAAAACACACACACACCAACCTATTTCAAAAACAACCAGAAAAAGTGAAACTTGAGATGAAAATGAAAACAAGCATTCAACTACAAATGTTAAATAGAAAACATAACATATATTATTTGGTGAGGCTATACAAACATAAAAATGAAGCGTTAGGTACCAAAAGAAATATATTATTTGGTTAGTAGAGGCTGCTCTCAATATTGAAACCATACTATAACTTTATTTCCCATAACATATAAAATAGTAATGCAATATTACAAATCTACATTCACCAACATGACTGGATTTTGTACCACATGTCATCAAGGAAATTAAAATAAGCATACCTCCTTGATCTATAAATGAACAAAGGAGCAACCACTACCCAAAATCCCACAATAAACCCAAATCCCATACTCACAAAAAACAATTCACTCCATGCCCATCCCTCTCTTTGCCATTGTGATCTTCATCATCAGGAATTTGCCCATGGGAACTGCAGTTGACGAGCAATGGTAGGCCGCAAAGGTTGTTGCCGACAAAGTTTGATGCATCAAAGGTTTGGATTTGAGTGCCAATTGGTATTTTCCCCTTCAAATGATTATGAGACAAGTCCAGCATACTGAGAAAGCTCAAATTTGTTATGGATTGAGGGATTTCACCAGAAAGTGCATTGCATGAGAAATCAATGGACTGTATAGATCCCATACTTCCAATAGTTGGTGGAATATGACCAGTTAATTGATTGTGGGACAAGTTCAAAAAGATCAATCCATCCAGATTTGTGACCTCTTTTGGTATTTTTCCTGATAATTTGTTATTTGAAAGATCAATACTTGTTATCAAACCCAAAATGCTTCCATACTCATCTCCTCTTCCTTTCAACCATAAGAACACACTAATCATACTACTTGATGAACGGTCAAAAGAATAGATACGTGGATATTCACTTTTGTTTTTTTTTGTGTCATAGAACTCAAATTGTTGAAACAACTAGGTATAATACCTGACAAACTATTTTGTGCGAGGTCCAAAACTTGAAGATGACTTATAGCACACATTTGAATAGGAATGTGACCCAAAAAGTTGTTTGAACGAAGGCGAAGGATTTTCAAATTTAAGAGCCTTTCTCCAATCCATGTTGGGATAATTCCTGTAAGTCTATTGTCTCCAAGGTCCAAGGAGATTACTCACTATTGTTCTTCAAGCTTGGAGGAAATTCTCCAAAGAGTTTGTTGTTACAAATGTCCAAAGACTGAAGCGAAGCTAAGGAACCCATGGATGGGGGCAAGTTCCCAACAAAATGGTTGCTCTGTAAATTTAAATCCGCCAAATATGGACACTTTATCCAGCAATCAGGTATTTCCCCTGATAAATTATTTGATGCAAGATTGAGCAATCCTACTTGCAGTGGCTCGCCTTGTTTTTTACATAGGAAATCAGTCATGGATCCAGAGAATGAATTGTTTGAAAAATCTAACCAACACACCTCATTAGAAAGATAAGGTAATTTTCCACTTAAGTGATTTGAGCTTAGATCAATGACTTTGATAGACATCGGCTTCGTTAATGTATTTGCAAGCTCACTGTGGATATGATTATGAGAAAGGTTTAGATAATAAGCATAATGATGAGAAAATGTTTCCCAAAACCAAGTGGGAATAGTATCTGAAATCCCTGTGTTAGACATATCCAAATAATGAAGATCTCTTTGTGACTGAATCCATGATGGAAAGTTGGGACCCAATTGCCACAAGCTCATTACCAACTCAACAACCTGAAATTTAGGATGCCAATTGGGACCTACTTTTAAAGTGAGATTGATCCTTGATGCATGAAACTCCTTTAACCTTGTAAGATTTGCAAGATCACCCTCCTTGACAAGTCCTTGAAAAAGATTATAATCAATTAAAAGAGAAGACAATTTAAAGAGGGATTTGAGAACTTCAAATGGATTTCCATCGAACTGATTGTTGGATAGATCAAGAAATTTCAATGAAGAAAGTTTTCCAAATGATTTAGGAAGTGCACCACGAATTGAGTTGTTAGAAAAATCCAAGTAGACAAGATTTTTAAACACCTCAATTTGATCTGTCATGTTGCCTGAAAGCTGGGAACTGTGAATTACAAGTCTCATGAGCCCATGTAAAGACTTGGTTAATTTACAGACTTTGTTGGGCTGAGAGGTTGACATACCTTGAGGGAGAAGCATGTAAACATCTTCATGTAGATCACCATGTAAGAAAGCATTATTTACATCCAATTGATGTAAATACCAGTTATGCATGGAGGCAAGAGCCAAGATGATCCGGATTGTAGTAAGTTTTTCCACTGGTGAAAAAGTCTCCAAGTAGTCAAGACCTTCAACCTGATTGTACCCCTTGGCAACCAACCTTGCTTTGAATCTCTCAATGGTCCCATCTGACTTCCTTTTAATTTTGTAGACCCATTTATTCCCAATGGGAATTATACCAGGAGGTGGATCCACTAAAGTCCAAGTGTTGTTGAGCTCAAGAGCCTGGATTTCGGCCTCCATGGCTTTCCTCCAACAATCATGCTTGCTGGCTTCAGAAAAACAACTAGGTTCCTTGATTTCAGTCAGGCTTACAGAATAAGCAGCATGGAGGGGAGATAAATTGGATAGAGAATGGTAAGAAGAAATAGGGTAAAGGGAGTTAGAAATACCTTGATTGGCCAGCTGTGATGAGAGAATGGAATTGCACTGAAAGTCCTCAAGATATTTTGGTGGCTGCTTGGTTCGGGTAGATCTTCTCAAAACTGACTCTGAGTTCAAGTCAGTGGTTTCTGTGGTGGTGGATATCTCTGATGGGAAATTGACCTGTGTGATGTCAGATGTGAGTGTGTGATTTGAGATGGTAGGGACAGATGGAATGGTTTTTGTGGCATTTAAGTAAGGAAATGTAAATTCTTCAAAAAAAACATTTCTAGAAACATGGAGTTGTTTTGTACAAAGCTCATATACTAAAAAACCTTTTGTGCCTGGTCTATAACCTACAAAAATACATTTTCTTGCCCTTGGATCAAATTTCCCTCTATGTGAGGAAAGAGTGGAAGAGTAGCAAAGGCAGCCAAAAACCCTTAGATGAGAAAGATCAGGTTGCTGTTGAAAAAGCATTTCATATGGTGATTTAGAATTAGTAACAATTGAGGGAATTCTGTTAAGTAAGTGAACTGCATGGGCAGCTGCTAGGCCCCAAAAACTTTTTGGTAAATTTGCTTGAAATAAAAGGGCTCTAGCAATATTAAGAAGGATTTGATGTCTCCTTTCTACTCTTCCATTTTGTTGAGGTGTCTCAACACAACTTGTTTGGTGTAAAATGCCAAACTCTTGATAGAATGTGTTCATTAAAAACTCTGTTCCATTATCAGATCTCATCACCTTTACTTTCTTACCAAATTGAGTTTCAATTAGTGTTAAAAAATTTCTTAAATGCTTTTCTATTTCTGATTTATGTTGCATGAAAACAATCCAAGTGTATCTGCTGTGGTCATCAACAATTGTGAGAAAATATCTTTGTTTGTGAATGGTATGCACACTGTAAGGTCCCCATACATCTAAATGAATTAAATCAAAGGGCTGAGCTGCCCTATTAGTACTATCAGGAAATGGCAATCTCTTTTGCTTTGCAAAATGGCAAGTATCACAGATAAGTTCTTTATTATATGAGTGTAGAAAAGGGTACAAAACACATAACATGTTCATTCTTGAATTTGAGACATGACCCAACCTAAAATGCCACAAGGCTGACTCTGGAAAGGAATTTGTCTTTGTTAATGTGATATTGATGGCTGCAGAAGGTGACTTGCATGGAGAGGGTGGATGTTGATGTGGAAGGTAGTACAAACCATTCTTCATCTTAGCTGAACCAATCATCCTCGAATTGGTCAGGTCCTGGATAAGACAAATGTCAGAAAGAACAACAAAACCATAATTGAGTTGAGAGCACATTTTTGAAAGGGATATCAAATTCAGAGTGAAATCAGGAAGATATAAAACATCTGTGAGAATAATATCATTTGTGATGGGAACTGTTCCTCTATGTGTAGCAATAGATATATGTCCATTTGGTAGGCTAACCGAAATAGGGCTTGTGTTTATTGGCAATAAGCAACTAAAGAAATTTTTATTGGAACAAATGTGGTCAGTGGCTCCTGAATCCAAGTTCCAGGTGTTTGTCAAAGAAGTGTGTATACTGCAAGCTAAGGGAATACCTGACTGATCTTGCTGTTTTGTAGTAACAGCTGCTACCCTGATTGGTTTTTGAAGGACCATCTGCATTCGAAGATTGGAGAAGAGCCATGATGGCCTTAAACTGCTCATCACTCAATGAAACTTGGGAGGAAGCCTGTGAAATTGTGTCAATTTCAGATTTAGAATCTGTTTCAGCATTTAAGGTAGCGTTAGAAGAATCTCCTGCCAAACTATTAACACTGCCTGGTCCTCCATTCTTGAAATTGGCTGGATAGCCATGCTTCTTATAACATGTTTCAACTGTGTGCCCATTCTTACCACAATAGCTACAAACTTTCAGGTTTCCTTTTGTATTATATGTGCCAGCTCCACCTCTGCCTCTGCCATACGGTTTCCTCCATTCAGCTGCATTAACAAAGGCCTGCAAATCTCCATTACCATTATTTCCTAACTTCCTCTCTTGTTGAACAACCAAGGAGAAAGCCTTGCTTAAATTGGGAAAAGGTTCCATCATGAGAATTTGTGATCTCACAACATCAAATTCATCATTTAGCCCACTAAAAAATTTCATTATACAATCTTCATCCCTATATATTTTTCCATTTCTACTAGCATCACATTCACATTTGACAGCACAAGAACAAGCAGGAAAGGGTCTAACGTTATCAATCTCATCCCACAGAGTGGTCATTTCAGTAAAATAGTGAGTGACTGAGTTTGTACCTTGTTTAAGAGAATTCAACTCTTACTGTAGTTCAAAGACACGAATTCTGTTACCTTGAGCAAATCTATCTTTCAGCAACTTCCAAGCCACTGCAGCCACCTCCAAATACACAATGCTCTGCGCAATAGTTGGCTCCACTGAGTTGAAGATCCAGGACAATACCAAATTATTGCATCTCTCCCATGCCTCAAAGCTCGGATCAAAGGAGTGAGGCATTGGCAGCATACCATTGACAAATTTGTATTTATTTTTGGATATAAGAGACCTTTTCATGGCCCTTGCCCAGCTATGGTAGTTTCTCTCTGAGAGTAATGGTGTAGCTAGCACTAAAGAAGGATTCTCACCAGGGTGGATATAATACTCACTCAAGGGATTCATTGCCGGATCTTGTACCGGAGGAGGAGGGTGACCAGAATTATTGCCTCCATTGTTGTTGTTATGGCCTTTAGCCATGAAAGCAGAAAAACAGAACTCTTGAGAACAAGAGCTCTAGATACCATAAAAGCTTCGGACCATTGAGCGAAGAAAACTATAGAAAGAATTATTTGTATTTCATTGTAATTGTTCAGAGTGATTACAAGAGCAGCTGAGCTGTGCTTATATAGCGCAGAATGACAAAAGCAAAAAAGGGAATCGGCTTAACAGAAAGGAAAAAAGCAAAACAGAAAAAACGTGTTAGAAAGCTGAGGTGGAGAAATAACAGAAAGATTCCAATCTTCCTCAACAGAAGGAAAGAAGGCTCATGTGCAACCGGTGTGGGACTTGTTATTTGGGCCTCTCACTGACTTGCTCGATGTGGGACTTGGGCTAGCTGTGTGATTCTGATTTTTCCTTTGTTTATGTGACAACTCTTCATCCTGATAGCTTAATAACCGGAGTGGCCGCGCGACGCGGCTGGAATTCGCGGAGATGACGCTCACGAAGCTCGACCGAGATGGAAGCTCTAGTTGGCTTCACAACAGCGGTGATTGAACCGGAACAGCCATGGTTGGCGGCTGTGTGCAGTACAATGAAGGTGGATTTTGGATTTCTGGACATTGTTGGTTTCTCCATGGGTCACTGTGATTTCCTTTTCTGTTTTAAATTCTGAATCTTCTTTCTTTCACCCTCTTCCATTTTCTCTAATTAAGTTAGCATATGGTGGTTGTGGTAAGGGAGGGATGACACTATAACAGTGATGGTGAAGCCAAGATATGGTGGTTTAACCAATGGTGAAGTGGCTGGTTTCGTTCCTTTCTCCTCTTTTTTTTTATTGTTGCCGTGAGACTTTAGAAAGAAAACCCCCCTTCTTGAGGTTCATCCCCTCTTCCAGATAAGGGTTGGGTGATTGGAATTGGTTCAGGCAAAGATAACGGGTGTGTGGCCAGTCAAAAAAGATTGAATTTTTCCTTATCTTTGCACATCACACTTGCTTATGCAATGGGGAACAATAGCACCTTTACTTTGGCTTTGATCAATGAATTTAAACCGTTATGTGCCAATTACAGGGTGTGGGTGATCCTTTTTTGTTTGGTTATTTTCTCCAACAATGCATTCATAATTGAAACATAATATCCCCTACCATAAAGTAACTGTGGAAAGGAATACAAATTAAAATGACATTGACAGGGATGCATGAAAATCATCATTATTATTTTTTTTTAGTTTTTATTTTAATGAACCGGACAAAATTAGGTGTTCACAATATTTAATAAATAAGGTTAATGGGAACTGGCTCACCCGGTGGAACTATTGCTAATGAATTGTGTACGTGACTTAAGTTTAAATATAAAAAAATCTTACAATAAAAAGAAATTAATTTTTTTATTCATCATTTTCATCTCCTTATTATCAATTTAGTTCAAAAGTTAGTTGTGAGTATGCTGGATTATTTTAGATGACTATGACATGAAAGATAGGGAAGACCACAAGCTTAATTGATTTAATTAATTTTTTCTTTCGATAATAAATTTCCAAATAACGAACAAAAGTAATGTAAAGTCTTGGTTTTTGTGTTTGTATCAACTGTTCAAATTCTTCCACTCTTGCAACATTCCATCTTTTGTTTTGTATGCTAATTAAAGTCTTTTTTTTTTCTTTTCCGTGAAAGTGTTGAATGACTGTATACAATTCATTCCCCTTAAAACATATCAGTTAATGTTTTTCTAAAAAAAAATTACACACACGGTTCATATGACAACTTATGAAGAAAACAATTCATAAAAGAAATAGATTTGATAGACAAGAGTGTAAATTACACCCAATATATAATTGGTTGATATGAGTGATTCCTGTATATGTTTAGTGAATGTCAAACTCAATCAACTTTTCTATAGACATACATACACGGATATGTTAGTCTTTCACGGTAGATGAAAAATATAGATGTTGAAATAATTTTAGATGGACATCAAGAATTTGTTTGGTCGGATTTTATTTATTTATTTATAAGTTAGGAATTTGTTTGGTCGAATTTTATTTATTTATTTATTTATAAGTTAGTTTAAAATTAAAGTAAAATATAAGAGCTTTTAAAGTTAAAGTAAAAGTTACTTAGTGATTTTAAAAAAATTTAACTTAAAAGCTATTTTTAAGTAAAAAATTGTTTGGTATATAATATATTTTATTAAAGTCATTTTAGATTTCAATTTTTTAACTTCAAATCTATTTTTAAGTAAAAAAATTGTTTGATAAAATATTTTATTAAAATCATTTTATTTTGCTTTAAAATTTACATAAAAAGTATCTAATTGATAAATCTTAAATATTTCTAGTTAATGACACACATGAAAGAGTCATTTTATTCAAATCGTTTTATTTTGCTTTATATATTATCTTTGCGCATTGTAGGTTTCTAGTTTCGTAGCAATAATTTTTTATTACATGTATGGTTTTATTTGTTTCCCAAATTGCATGAAAAATGAGGAAAGTCTAATGTTTTCTTCTACATAAAAGTCTAAGAGACCCAAGTCTTCCACTTTGAACAAGTCTTGAGTATGGATAAGTGACGTAGAAAGTCAAGTCAAGTGCGAAAACAAAACACAAATAATAAATGGTGAGCTTGAATTTAATATGGGAAAAAATTTATTTTTCCACATAAAAATACAATTAAAGGGACTTGTAATGACTTTATACAAGTCTTTAGTCTATGATATACAAATGATACGGAGTCAAATAAAAAAGAAAAACTAGCATGGTAAACACGTGACATTCGGTTATGGATAGGATGATGTTCGTTTTATAAAACATTACTAAATTTTTTAATAAGATTAGTTATGGTATAATCATATAAATGAATTAGTCAGATGTGAAGAACATATTTTAAACTTGTATATATTAAGATTTTCTTTAATCTTTCTCTATAATAATATTGTTAACTATACATAGTATCCATGCAATGCAATGATAAAAAAATGAAGTTAAACATTGCATACAAATAAAAAAGGTGTAGAAATTTTATAAGATAATCAAATGTATTTCAATGTTTCCAGCCATATCCATACAATTTAATTATTTAGATATTAATACATTCACGACAGGGGTTTAGATATCCATACACGTGCTTGATTAAAAAAATCACTTTTAACCTACAATTAAAATATTTTATTTGACATTTAAACTTACTCTAATACATATATAATGGATCAAAATATAAAATAATAATTTTATTCAAATATATGAAACATGATTATAAATTTTATAATATTCTTATTAAAAAATATGTTCACAAAAATTAGCAACCAATACATCACAAATATAATTATAAATTAAATTGAGATTAGAGATCCCACAACCCAATCATATATATAAGGTGTATGAAAAAAAACCCTTATTAGTAGAGTTAGCTACGCCATGAAGTGGATGTTCAGGGCATCAGCAAAATTGCTTCCCGTAAATGATACACGTGGTTTATTAAAAAATTACTTTCAACCCATAAATTAAAAAATTGGCTTAACTTTTAACTTACTCTGATAAATATATAATGAATCAAAATATATACACTATGCCAAAAAATATGAAAGTAACATAATTATAATTTTTATAATTCTAATTAAAAAATATGTTAATGAAAAATAGTAACTAATATGTTATGAATATAATTATATATTTTAATTATATTGAGACTTGAAATCCCATAACCCAATGAATTTAATTAAACCCACATAAAGCATAGAAAATAACCCTTATTGGGAAAGTTGATCTCAACATGATCTTAATTACATTTTGTAGCTTGGGTATAAATTGAATTTTTTAATATATGAAACATAATTAGTTTTTCTATTCTCATACAGTTGGATGAAATTTTCAAAGAGATAATTTGATCGATGAATCATTTAGTCAATTTGGGTTTGCCACCACAATAACATATATGTACATGACTCTATTACGACTGATAGGTTTTATTAAAAATATCACAACAATTGTAAAACAAATTAATAACATTAAGTATATATTTAATAAATAAGGTTAATGGAAGTGGTTGAACTTTTGCTAATGACAATTGTGTGACATAAGTTTAATTAAATCCTTTCAAGGCAACTTCTTTCTATAAAAAAAATCTTACAGATAATAATAAATTAATTTTTTTATTTATCATTTTCATCTCCTTATTATTAATTTAGTTCAAACGTTCGTAGTTTGTGAGTATAATTGTTGGATTCTTTCAGACAATTATGACATGAAAGATAGGAAGACCACAATCTTAATTGAAATAATTAATTTTATTTTCTTTCGATAATGGATTTCCAAATAACTAACAAAAATAATGCAAAGTCTTAGTCTTTTTCTTTGTACCAACTGTTCAAATTCTTTCACTCTTGCAGTTATTTTGTCTTTTATTTTGTATGCTAATTAAATTCCTTTTTTTCTTTTCCCAAAAAAATTACCCTTGAAAGATTACTATTCTTACCTCTTAACATGTCAGGTAATATTTTTCTAAGAATATCACGCACACGATTCATGACAATTTCTCAAGAACAACTTATAATAAGAGAGAGATGGATTTGATAGACAAGAGTATAAGGGACATGGATCCTCTCCGGTTAACTAAAATCGGAGAGTATCATGTTCAACAAATCTGAATCATAGATTAAAAATGTTTGGTGATCAAAGACTCAAAATATATAAGAAATTTTGAAATGAATATAGTTATTTTCACTTTTTCTTATACAAAACTCTAAAAATAATAAATAAAAATAAAATTAAAGTGATATTTTCTTAATCAAAACTGAAAGTTTTTATAATTAAAATTAAAAGAAAAAAAAATTAAAAGAGAAAATGAAAATATAATCCAAATAGACCCTAAAATTCCTTCCTCTACTAAACTCAAACACACCATTAATTATTTTTGTTTAGTTTTTCTGTTTCACTTGATTTTCCATGTCACTTGTCTATAAAGTCTTTGCAAAACCCTCTAACTGTATTTTTATGCGGAAAAATTTATTTTTTCCTATATTAAATTCAAACTCTCCATTTGTTTTTTATGTTTTGTTTTCCACTTGACTCTCTACATCACTTATCCATCATACACCAAAGACTTGTATAAAATTTTAGTAAGTCCCACGAATTATAATTTTATGTGAAAAATAATTTTCATCCTGCATTAATTACACTCAAACTCACTACATTCAACTCGTATCACCTAATTTATAAAGAGGTGATTTAATTATTTTAATTAGGAATCTAAAATTCAAATTATAATGCAAATGATAATTACTCGAAAGTAAAATGTTTTCATCAATAGTGATTTTATTTAACTCAATTAAAAAAATATCTTAAAAAGAATATATATGTAGTGCTAATATTATATGTAGATTAGAAAACAAACTCACACTCATGTTAACTAGCTAAAACTACAAAACAATCTTTTGTTGTCATGATAATAAAAAACCATGCCATAAAAAAAGATAATAAAAAATTAAAAAACGTCTAAAAGAAGGTTGTTATTTTTCTTTGAAATATAAACACAATGAAATAATGGATTGGAATACCATAGCCTTAAAATTAGGGTTTGCATCCATATATGTTCATAATCTTTTTTGTTTTCCTCACTTAACTCTCAATATCAGTTGTCCATATTGTAGGGATCCCCTGCAACGGTGTAGTCTCTACAACAAAGTTAGCTACTAAATATCTATGGATTTGTTACGGAATTTAATTACCTAGTGATTTTGTAGGTAAACATTATTGCAGAGACAGGAGAGGATCCAAATCCGTTGTTCGTATGCTAATATCAATTTCTTCCAAAATTTTTTGTTTTTATTTTAAAAATAAAGAAATCATATAATTCTTTGATATCCAAAAGATGAGGAATGATGATTGTATAGAAAGAAGAGAAATAAAAAGAAAAAAAGAGTAAAAAATAATAGAGTGTAAAAATAAATACGAAAAATTGGAGTGTGTTAAATCAAATAAAATATTTTCTCGCACGATATTGCAAGAGGTATAGCTATATAAACTGAATATTTGAAGCCATATGAAACCTACCCGATAAAGTAATTATAATTCTTTTTATGAGGAAATTATAATCTTTTAAACATTTATATGCTATTTTTTCCCGCAGAAACTAAAAAGCGTTCCTAATAGATAAAAGAAAAGTGACAGCTCTTTCAATACACTCCATGTGATTGGTTGAAATTCACATGGATCTCACCACATTAGTAGTGGGACCCACATAATTTGGTGGGACTCACGTGAATTTTAACCAATCACGTGGAATGTGTTGGAAAAAGTGTAAGAGTGTGTTAGAGAGTGTGTTGCTAGCATTCCTATAGATAAAATTTAAAATTAAGTACAACTAGGGGAAAAAAACTACGGTCATTAATTGTGAAACATGTTCCATTATTTAACTGTCCATATTCTTCAACACAGTTTCATATTTTAATTAAGTTTCCAATAATTACTAATATCAACAGTGATATTAAATAAGCCTCTTTCATTCAATTTATTAAGGGTTAAATATGTTTTTAGTCCTTAATGTTTTACACATTTTTGGTTTAAGTCCCTAATATTACGGAATTTAGTTACAAAAAAATAATGTTTTCTAAATGAATATGATTTTCAACATATTGCAACAAAAACAAAATGGCAGATTGAGAGAAATCATACCAAGATTAATACTGGTTAACCCAAATACCATTGGCTTACGTCCATTCCTCACAACCTTGTGAGAATTCCACTAATTCTTAACAGTTTACAAGTATTCTTCACTATGTCTTTTTAAACTTGAATAGACAAGATAGTTCCCACACCAACACTCAGGCTACTAGGGGTGGGCAAAGACCCGAAGTCCGTCCGAGACCCGATATATCCGAAAGTAAAATAAGCGAAGTGGGCGGTTACGGACGGGTTGTCGATTTGGTCGGTGAAGGAAAACAGTTTAAAATGGGTGTTCGCGGGCGGGTTCGGGCTTCATAAAAATTTCCATCGATGCCCGAGTCCGACCGACCATTTATTATTCTTATAAACAATTGTTTATAGTTACAAGGAGTGAAGAGTCAAGAGTGCAGACTGAGACACTGAGAGATTGAGAGACTCGAGACCATTGAGACTTGTGATCCTTTAATACTTTAAGTTAATTATATTAGAGTCTTTAACCACACGCTCTTGCACATGCACCAAAGCTTAATGGCTAGTATCTTTCTGACTCTCCTTCTTCCTCAAATCATCAACTTTAGATCTACCTCTATGTGAGTTTTCTTCAAATCTGCCGCACCGCAATCAACCTCAACAATTTGCTTTTTGCCTCTACTACGCGTTGGATAGAGTTGAGCAGATTTGCCCGCACCGCCATTGCTCTCAACTCAGATCTGCATTTTGTTTTCGCTCCTGCGCGTTAAGTTGTGGAAGAGGTCGTCGCGCCGCTGCATTGCTTGAGTGCCATCTAATGTCCGCCAAGCAGCAACCGCGTCCAAGTATTCGTAGTTCACAGTTCGCCAGGCTGCGGCCTTTCTGTTTCTCCCTCTTCCTTTTCATTCTCATGTTTGGACTCAACCCTCTTCCCCTGTTTCAGAAGTTTTCAGTTTTCCAAAATCTGTCTACAATTTTTTTCTGGATTGGTTTTAAGGAAAAGCGGAAGTGGTACAATATGGTTTAACCCACGTCAACCCACCCGAAAAACCGACATATTCGCCACCCGAAATAACCGAGACCTTCATCGGACGAGATCGGCCAAGATTCCCCTATCCTTGGTTTGTTTTCAGTTGAAGATTTTTTCACCCGAACCCGTCCGTATCTGACCGATGCCCACCCCTACAGGCTACTACCTAGCTTATTACAAATAAAAACAATGGAATTAAATTTGTTGGGATAAAATGTTTTTAGTCCTTGCAAAATGATCCAGTTTTGCTTTTGGTCTCTAATTTTATTTAATTAAATCGTCCTCCCTTTTTTTCAAATGATCCCCTCATTTAGCGTGTGTTCTGATATGATGTGGCACTCTCTCTCCTAGTCACTAATGCCATGTGGCATTTCACGAAATTATTACATCCCTCCTTTCATGTATAATTATTATTGTTAGTCTGAAGTAAATTTCTCTTAAACAAAAATATAATTGAGTAAATAATAAGAAAATAAAAAAACTCATTTAATTACAGTCCATAAAAAAGACAAACAATAAATTATACTGTACAAGCATCGGTAATATTTACTTCCCCCAAAACAGTTGGGGAAATGCACAAGATACAATCATAATTACAAGCTTTCCTCAATTATGTTGAATTGATACCTCAAAATTCCGTCTCGTTTGCTTCATTTTGGACCCGGAAGGTTGTGGGGAAGGAAGAGCCAGAAAGGACTAACAGGTTGTGCGATAAGTTGTGCTGGCCAAGGTTAGAGGTAGGTTCTGAGAGTCTGAACTGCAAAGAAATGCAGTTGAAAAGGGTATATAATAGGAAGAAAAAGCCCTTTCAAATGCAAAATTTTACCTTTTTCCTTCCCAGAGCCAGAAGGCTTGGTAATTCCAATTTATCACCCACTTTGATTCACGTTGTACTTCATATTAGCTCGATGCAAGATCCGCCCACAGTCCCAGGCTTTATCTTTCCCTTTTTCTATAGCAGACAACAAAATCTGTAACAAATTGGCTGCATCTTCCTCACTCGCTAGTTCTAAGTTTGTTTGAGGAAGTGGAAGATGAGTTGGATGGTTCCAGCGCACAGCTCTGGTTCTGGTTCTGCCACCACTGCCTCTCTTGGGAGAATGCTGATTTTGCCTAAAGGAGGAGTCTGGTCTACTACCAACAATATGTACAAACCCTTGACTACAGTCAGCATGTATTATACTCTCCAATCCAATCTCCCATTCAATTATCCACTCCAAATCAGCAGGAATACCACAAAATTCAGGCTTGTCCAAATGTATCAAACTTGGACTGAAAACAATCAGTACAAATCTTTCTGTTAAGACAACAAACTTGCCAGCTTCTTTAAGGGCTTTGCAAGCCACTAACTTCTCATCTTTGAACTTCAAGTCATCATCAGCCTCCATAAGGACGGATGCTCCAACTGCCTCTTCCCATGAATAAGGTCTTAACGGAAACTCCCTGCAAAGTGGCCTTGGAAGCCGGACCCTAAAGCGTTGTGATCTTAGTTGATTGGGTTTACTGCGGTTTCTAATACTGAGTGCAGTTTTGCCAGTAACTTCAAGTATACTTGCTGCAGGTTTCGCAACAAGTCCTGTAATCCCTAAAGCAACTCCTGCAGTAAAGAAATATGAAACAGAAAGCACAGTCAGTAGCCAAGCAAAAGTATATTCCATCTCAACCAACAATTGCCACTGGAAAATTCTTAACGATGATTCAAATTTATAAGAGATCAAAACAATTCATTCAAGTTGATTCACCTGAGAGGACACCAGGAAGACCATGCCTCTCAGCTCCTCTTATAGGTGACTGAAGAAGACCAGTGAGTCCCTGTAAACAACATAGGTGAGTGCAACTCACTCAATTGCATATTAAACATTTACATAAAAACAAGGGAAAATTGCACTCATCTCCCCTGAGGTTTGTCTTAATGTGCAGAAGCCATGATTTCAGGCTCTTGATACCATGATTGAAATATTAGGGTTCATGTATTTGCGAATTGGGAGAAAGAGAGAAGAGAGAGAATTTGAACTGGTATCAGTTTTCTATTTTTGTATTTCTGAATTGATTGAATTGTGATTCCACAGAGATATTTATACAAGCTCAGAATAACTGAGCCATCTAGCAGAATCAGTTAGTATATAGTTAGCTATACTAACTGTATACTAACTATATCAGAAACTTACAATAGAAGCTATACAATAGCTAACACACACGCATTACATACACATGCCACACAAGCTATCATATGTTCGCGGTTCGGTTTGGATTGGTATTGAGGCAAAAAACCATCTGATCCGATCATTGCGGTTTTATCATTTCATCATCCGATGAGTTTGATATTTTTTCAAATCCGATCCAATTTAAATTGGATTGGATTGGATCGTTGTTTAAAGAGACAACAAAGATTAGATAAAAGTGATAAAATTATGAAATAATAATAAACATTTTTTATTGGAACTTATATTTATTAAAATAAATATAAAATTATATGAAAAAAAGGACATAAGACATGAAAACTAATTTAAAACTAGTTTTAAATTGATTTATTTATAAAAATATTAACATGATATTAGATAACAAAACCATAAGAAATATATTAGTATAAGTATTTCTATATATATATATAATACAAGTATGAATATATGATTATTTTATATGTAATAATATATGTATATATAAGTTAAGTTTGGACTGTATTGGTTCGGTTTTCAACATAAGATTTGAAAACCAATAAAAACAAATAAAAAAATTTGGTTTTTGCGATTTTCAGTTTTTTGGATTTCAATTTGATTCGGTTTTTGGATTTTCGGTTCGATTTATGCGGTTTCCATCATGGTTGTTAAAATCGCGAGTCAACTCGTAAACTCGGACGAGTTTACGAGTCTAGGGTAAGGAAACGGGTCAACTCGCACTCAGACTCGTTTTTCATCAAACTCGGCTTGACTCGGCTGAACTCGCTCAAAGTCGGTCAGAATCGCGAGTTCACCTCCGAGTTAGCGAGTCAGCTCACAACGACAAAAATCCTGTGTTTCACTTAAGGGTTTGCTGCGTTTCCCCCCTTTCACGATTTTCCTTGCTTCCTCGCTTCTGCTCTTCGTTTTTTTGTGCGTTTTGTATGTTCCATTGTGCCTGACTTTGTCGTCTTCATTTCTGTTGTGCGTCGTCTTCATTCAGCTTTGCGTCTTCCATTTTTTGTGCGTTCTGTGTGTTTCGCTCTGCCTGGTTGCGTCATCTTCGTTTCTGTTGTGCATCGTCTTCGTTTCTGCTGTGCGTTGTCTTCGTCTACTTCACGTCGTCTTCATCTACTCTGCGTCTTCCTCGTTCTGCTCTGTGCATCTTACTCCCTTCTGCTGTGTCTTCACTTCTACTCTGTGCTGTGTTCTGCATCTTTCTTCATAAAATTAAATCGACCCCAATTGCATCACTCTTCCCCTTCCTAAGGTTTGCGCAAACTGGTTAGTTTCCTGCCATTATGATATTGTTTTCTTCTTTGTTAATCTCCTTGTAAGCTTTTATTTTATTGGTTTCTTCCGGTTCTTCTGAATTCTGATATTGGTTAATTTCCCTCCCCAAGTGGCCTGCTGATCCTCTGTTCAGGTTCTGTTAATTAGGATTAAGCTCATAATCTAATATTGTTTCTGCTGATGTGTTTTGATTGTTTATGCATAGTTATCACTTGTATTATGAGATTTTATTGTTGTTATTTGTTTAATTTTGGACTAAGAATGTTAATTTAGTAGTATTATGTTTAATTTGTTCACTAATAATAATGTTTTTAATATTTTTTTAATATTAGGTAGACTCTTACGAGTCTACGAGTCGAGTCTACGAGTCAAGTCTAGGGGAGCTCCACGAGTTTACCTAGACTCTCGAGTTTGACAACCTTGGTTTCCATTGGATTGGATTGGATATGAATCTATCACTAACATATCACTAACGACATGAAACCAATCGCATACCTCTAAAACTTCATTAATTACACCTTTACTATCAGAAGCCACAGTTGCCTGATGCTTCTCCATCCTTGAAACTGCTTGGTCATCATATGTAAATGCAACAATGCCCTAGAAAAACAAAAGGCTAGCACTAATTAAAACAAAGTAAATTTTATAAATCGAACTACAATTACATCAAAGCAAGAAACACCTTGCGCGCAGCTTTACTGAATTGAGAAGTCGCATCACTGATAGCATACAGTGTGTTGCTTAAAAGACTAGTGGTGCCTTGAGCCATGCCCACGACAAGTCCAGTCGGGCTCTGCAAATTAAATCAATAGTGCAATAACTAATTTATTACATGAGTATATAAAAAAAATAAAGAAAGAAAAAGAGATGGCACATTTAGGCTTTTACCTGCATAATACTCTTTGCAGGCACAGACAAGAAATCTCTAATTCCATGCCCCATGCTCCTTGCAAAACCCAAGGGATTACCAATGACACCAGCCGAACCAAACAGCTTCAAATTTAGAAAAAAGATGCAAGATTGTTATACAGATGTGACATTGGGTTGTTCAAGGCAATGCAATAATGCCACAATAGTAATTACAAATTTAATGAAGATTAGTTCATTATGTTTCCTTGTAATCATATTATTCAGTAAGTTGTATACAAGGAAATTTATCGTTCAACTAGTTGCAAATAAAAAAAATTTAAGAAAAAAATGTTTTGATCCCAATTCTTATTTATCAAGAAAAAATTACATCAACAATAGCACATCAACAAAATTTAACAAAGATAATTGAGTTTGACAACTACCTCAATTGATTCATATTCTAGCCAGAATAATGAAGAAACACAAGGGTTTACTATATAAATTAACTATTTACCTTATAAGTCTCATGAAGTAGTTGGCGGTTATAATGCCTAACTAGAATCTCCTGAATGGATTCCCAACTAGCCATATGATGTGCGATGGTTAAATCCTTAAGATAAATTTGTGCTCCCTCAACATCAGCAAGAGCCATAAGACCTCTCTGTAATTATTTATAATAAGTAGTTAAAAAAAACCACTTCATAAGTTGATT
Source organism: Sesbania bispinosa (assembly GCA_026901365.1). Taxonomy (NCBI): domain Eukaryota; kingdom Viridiplantae; phylum Streptophyta; class Magnoliopsida; order Fabales; family Fabaceae; genus Sesbania; species Sesbania bispinosa. The sequence continues at coordinate 1,102,441 of QLOH01000151.1, forward strand.
TTGCATTCATAAACCATAGAAACTCTAAAGCTTTAAAAAGTAGTTGAATGGTATAGAATGTGTGTATAGATATGAAAAAAGTGTTTGAAGAAAAACAATGTGACCAATCAGTCTAACCATATGCATATTAATACTATGTACAGTATTAATTAGAAGAGGAATATTGTCCAAAATGAAGCTAATCAGCATTAATGACCTATTAATCAATAACAGCTAATACCACTTATCATACATGCAAGAGAACAAGAATTTACAAGAGAACAGGAAATAATTTTATTTTTCTTTGATAATCTTTAGAATGATACATGTGCTGATTTATTTATAGACAGTGTTAGATTGTTATTGTTAGTATATCATATGATAGATATGGGCTTGGGCCTATCACTATGTATATTTGTAAATACACTTATGTGTATATATATTATTTTCCGCTGTGTATTCTAGACACACGGATTCTATCATATGTCTCTCGTTTTCTCTTCATCTCAACATGGTATCTAGAGCCTAACGAGAGATAACCCTAGTCCGTGCCTTCCCAGTGGACCCACTGTCCATTGGTGTCAAATTTTTTTCCGGAAACCGTTGTCTCATTCCGGTTTCCGGTCTGCCCGTGTTGCCGTGTTATTTTTCCGGCACTTTTTCTCTCTTTTCCGCCGCTGCCGCCGCCGCCCGCCGCCGCCGCTCGCCGTGAATCCAACCGGGGCCACCACCGTCGGACTCGCGCCGTCAATCCGAGTCCAACGCCGCCGGAATCGTGTCCATCGGAGCAGCGACGCGCTCTCACGCGCCGTTTCTTCGCCGGAGCGTTTCTCCACCGTCAGCCGCCGTCAGCCGCGCGTGGAGGCGCGTCCGGCCGCCGTTCCGGCTGCCCTCGCCGCCGCCAGACTCGCCTCGGTGTCCTCTACCCCGATCTGGTCTTTGTTTGTGAGTTTCAGGTCTGGTCCTCGCGGGTTCTTCCTTTTTTGGACGTTTTTCTCTCTCCTGTGGCTGTTTCTCTCTCCTACAGTTGACCCATGGCTACTCCTGCTGCTACTAAGTCTGATACTCCTATCTTTACTAACTATGTCAATGTCCCACTCTCTATTGACAAGTTAGATGGCAGTAACTATGATACCTGGGCCTCTGATATACGACTCTGGCTAAAGGGACAGGATTATCTTGATCATCTTACTCAGAAGGCTGATTCCATCGACGAAAAAGATCGCCCCCGCTGGTCCAAAGTTGATGCTCAGATTTGCAGTGTTCTTAAGTCGACTATTCATCCTACCCTGAAGCAGATATTTCGCGCCCATGAGACATGTGCTGGGGTTTGGGAGCAGGCAAGGGTGCTTTACACCAATGATACTCAGCGCCTCTATGGTGTTTGCCACAACCTCTTGAGTACCATTGTCCCTAGACGACTTGATGGATCCATGGCTGAGTACTTGGGCAAAGTTCATGGTCTTTTACATGACTTCAATGAACTCTTGCCCCCCGCTTCCACTCCTGCCCAAGAACTGGAGCAACGCCAGACTTTCTTTATGTTGATGGCATTGTATGGGCTCCCAGACGAGTATTCTTTGGTCCGTGATCAGATTTTGGGATCTCCGACTGTGCCCACTTTGACCTCCACTTGGTCAACGTTGTTGCGTGTGCCGCCCAAGTCATCTATTGACATACCTTCTCCTATCACCCCTGTTGACTCTTCTGCCTTAGTATCCCAGCGTGATGATCGTAGCCGCTCTCGCAAACCAGGCAAGACTCGTCACAGGTGTGATCATTGCCACAAATTGGGCCACACTATTGATCGGTGTTTTGCATTGCATGGTCGCCCTCCTCGGTCTGCTAATGTTGCCCAGGTTGCTCCCTCTGTGCCTTCTGATGTTGATGCCACTTCCTCTGCTCATCCAGGACCGCCGGCTATCTTCAACGACTTCCTTAAATGGTATGAGGATCGTCAGGCCTCCGGTTCCACTGCTTCTGTTGCGCACACGGGTAATTCCTTTGCTGGTCTCACTCACTCCACCTCCCTTGGCCCTTGGGTTCTTGATTCTGGTGCCACCGATCATATTACTGGTAATAAATCCCTTTTCTCTACCCTTTCCACTTTTGGTTACTTACCGTCTGTGACTTTGGCTAATGGCTCCCAGGCCCCATCCCATGGTGTTGGTAGTGTCCACCCTCTTCCTTCTCTCTCCATTGATAATGTCCTTTATGTCCCTGGGTCACCATTTAACTTATTATCCATTAGCCGTCTCACTCGTACTCTTGATTGTGTCATTTCTTTTACTAAAGACTCTGTTTTCTTACAGGACCGGAGTTCGGGACGGATGATTGGCGCCGGATGTGAGTCTCATGGCCTTTATCAGCTTCGTACTTCTGCTCATGCTGGCTCGGTGGTGGATTCTCCCCTTCTCATCCATGCTCAGTTGGGTCACCCTAGCCTTGCCAAGCTACAACAACTAGTACCGAGTCTGTCTAAGTTGTCCACTTTGTCGTGTGAGTCATGTCAATTAGGAAAACATAGTCGTAGTCCATTTCCTAGGAGTGTCAATAACAGAGCTTTGTCTCCTTTTGCTTTAGTTCACTCTGATATTTGGGGTCCGAGTCGTATTAGGTCTACTTTAGGGTTTCAGTATTTTGTTACTTTCATTGATGATTATTCTCGATGTACGTGGTTGTTTTTAATGAAAAATCGTTCTGAGTTGTTTTCTATTTTTCAATCATTTTATAATGAAGTGAAAAATCAATTTGGTGTTTCTATCCGTGCTCTCCGCAGTGATAATGCTCGTGAATATCTCTCCCATTCTTTTCAAACATTTATGGCTTCTCATGGTATTCTTCATCAGACCTCTTGTGCATATACCCCACAACAAAATGGGGTTGCAGAGCGCAAGAATAGACATCTCATTGAAACAACTCGAACCCTTTTACTTCATGGTCATGTCCCTCAACAATTTTGGGGTGATGCTGTTCTCACCGCGTGCTATCTCATCAATCGCATGCCCTCTTCTGTCCTAAACAACCAGGTCCCTAACTCTATATTGTTCCCTCATGAGCCTCTCCACCCCTTACCTCCTAGAGTCTTCGGGTCTACGTGCTTTGTTCACAACCATAGTCCTGGTCTTGATAAATTGTCTGCGAAGTCTCATAAGTGTGTCTTTCTAGGTTTCCCTCGGTCTCAGAGGGGGGTATAAGTGTTTCTCACCCTCTCTTCGTAGATATCTCATTTCAGCTGATGTCACGTTCTTTGAGTCTTCTCTCTACTTTGAGTCTAGTTCCTTAACCTCTGGATCTTCACAGTGAAAGTTGGCCCTGATGGCACAATTGATCGGCTCAAAGCTCGATTAGTCGCCAAAGGTTATACTCAGATATTCGGGTTAGACTACGGTGACACTTTTTCTCCCGTCGCCAAGATGGCTTCTGTCAGATTATTTTTAGCCATGGCTGCTATTCGTCATTGGCCCCTCTATCAGTTAGATGTCAAAAATGCCTTCCTTCATGGTGACTTGTTGGAGGAAGTTTATATGGAGCAACCTCCTGGTTTTGTTGCTCAGGGGGAGTCTTCAGGCTTAGTGTGTCGTCTCCGCAAGTCTTTATACGGTCTTAAGCAGTCTCCCAGGGCTTGGTTTGGTAGATTCAGTACAGTAGTCCAGCAGTTTGGTATGACTCGGAGTGAGGCTGACCATTCTGTGTTTTATCGCCATTCAGCTGCTGGGTGTATCTACTTGGTAGTGTATGTTGACGACATTGTCATTACAGGTAGTGATCACCATGGCATTTCACAGATAAAACAACACCTTTGTCATCATTTTCAGACTAAAGACCTTGGCAGACTGAGATACTTCTTGGGGATTGAGGTAGCACAATCCAAGAATGGAATTGTAATTTCCCAGAGAAAGTATGCATTGGATATTTTAGAGGAGACCGGGCTAATGAATTCCAAGTCCGTCGACACACCTATGGATCCAAATGCTAAACTTCTACCAGGTCAGGGGGAGCCACTTTTAGATCCTGAGAGATACAGGAGACTGGTTGGAAAACTGAACTACCTCACCGTCACTCGTCCAGACATCTCTTTTGCAGTTAGTGTGGTAAGTCAGTTTCTTAATTCTCCTTGTGCTGGTCATTGGGATGCAGTCATTCACATTCTAAAATATATTAAAGGAGCCCCAGGAAAAGGTTTGTTATATGAAGACAATAAACATACTCGAGTTGTGGGATACTCAGATGCAGATTGGGCAGGTTCTCCTACTGATAGGAGATCCACTTCTGGATATTGTGTCTTTATTGGTGACAACTTGATTTCCTGGAAAAGCAAGAAGCAAAATGTGGTGGCGAGATCCAGTGCAGAAGCAGAGTATAGAGCTATGGCTTCAGCTACTTGTGAGCTTATTTGGCTCAAACAGTTACTTGAAGAACTGAGATTTGGGGAGGTTACACAAATGTCCCTCATTTGTGATAACCAAGCTGCCCTTCACATTGCCTCTAATCCAGTATTCCATGAGAGGACCAAACATATTGAGATAGATTGCCATTTCATCAGAGAAAAGATTTTATCTGGAGACATTACTACTCAGTTTGTTAATTCCAATGATCAGTTGGCAGATGTCTTCACCAAATCATTGAGGGGTCCTAGGATTGATTATATATGTAACAAGCTTGGTGCATATGATTTATATGCTCCAGCTTGAGGGGGAGTGTTAGATTGTTATTGTTAGTATATCATATGATAGATATGGGCTTGGGCCTATCACTATGTATATTTGTAAATACACTTATGTGTATATATATTATTTTCCGCTGTGTATTCTAGACACACGGATTCTATCATATGTCTCTCGTTTTCTCTTCATCTCAACAGACAGAATTGGTCTAGAATAGGAAACCGAATCAGCTACGATTCATGAAGAAAATAATGAACAAATTAAAAACATCAATTATAATAAATTTCCTAACTCCTGTAATATGATCCTGATTCAGATTTTATTATGACATCCTGAAAAACATCTATCAATTAATTGCTAATAACTCAAGACAGTACATGTGCTCAATTCTAAAACTGCTCCACCAGGTAGAGTATATAGGCCGAGTATATATACCAAACTCGTTACAAAAAGACAAGATAAGTTGAGGCCCTGTTAGTAATGCAGTAAATATATCAGCTAACTGGTTGTTAGAGCCGATCTAGCTTATAAGTATCTTTTCGATGACAAAATGGTAGTCAATCTCAGTGTTCTATCTTTTCATGAAAGACTGGAGTAGAAGTAATATGTAACATTGTTTGGTTGTAAAACAACAGTTTTATTTCCTTACTGTCTTCCTATTTAAGCTGGTGAAGCATTTTCTATAAGCACATAAGTTCACAAGTTGCTGCATCAATAGCACAATAGCACAGTATTTGGCTTCTGAATGAATCTAACAAAAATGTTCTATTTCTTACTCTTCTTAAACTCTGAAGCACGTACCGGGTACGGCTCGGGTACGCGTGGGTACGTACCGGGTACTCCTGGGTACGGGATTTCAAATAATATTTTCAGATTCCTCAATTTATAAGATTTTCATATACTCTAATACAGCAAAAGTAAATTATATTAAAGATCATTGATATTAATTGATTATGTATTTATAGTTTGACAATCAGGGCCAGCTAATGCGGATTTAGAGATTAGTTCTATTTGGGATATAGAATCTCTTAGATTTTGGACCGGGCCTAACTCAACCCCAAAAAACTTTCTTGTAGGTGGGGATTGTCCAAGGCTTATATACCTTTATTTGGCCTTATCACTAGTCCATGTGGGACTCTCCAACACACCCCCCTCACGCCCAGGGCTGGACATCTTGAGCGTGGACATCTACGAGTGAGGGCCCAATAACAAATCTAGGATAGGCCCTGATACCATCTTAGATTTTGGACCAAGCCTAACTCAACCATAAAAGTTAACTTGTAGGATGAGGATTGCCCAAGGCTTATATACCTTTATTTGACCTTATGACTAGTCAATGCGGGACTCTCCAACAGAATCAATGGTTTGGTTAACAGGTTATCTTATTCCTAGTTGGAATAGCCATCTTAACATATAGTACACAGCACACACTACACACCATGTGCATGCAGAGGGAGCATCCAGGGTACTCCTGTAATAGAACTGGAACCTGTCACTACAGACGAAATATGGAATATTACTTACATGGATAAGAAATTCCTTGGATGTGAGGATCCGATTCCGAAGCATCCATGGTGCACTGGAAAAACTGGATGAGTATAAATTATGTCAACTGGGTCTGTAAATAGTATAAAGAGGTAACATCAAACTGCATTTGAAATTTAGAATAAACATAAGAATAACCTTAAAGTCAATTTGATTGGTGCCAATTCAAGCATTTCAATATAAATTTTCTTCTGGGTTCTGGCTAACAGATAAATTTCCTGCCATGGAGCTCCAATTGGAACAACGGAAGGCAATGACACAATTTTTTTGGATTTTCCATTGAACATAGGAGTAACTCTTAGAGGACATTGCTCAGCACCCAAGCTGAAATTTTCACTAGTTTGAACAAGTGAGGGTGAATCCTTTAGTGATACCCCATCATAGTGATTTGAAGATGGCATGATTCCACACTGCATTGCTGAAGAGACATTTGTAAAGAACTCAAATAAGCTTAATATGACTTCTTGTTCAATCTCAAGATGGAAATCGGCCATCCTGCAAGCATTAAGCATAATATGATTTGAAATGACTTAAAAGTACATTAACACCAAAAAACAGCAGTAAAGATGCAATAATTGCGAAAATAGAAACCTTAATTTTATGTGTTCAAATGAAATAAAAGAAATGTCTTTCTTCCTCCACTTTGATATTTCTAGGCAGAGTACAGGAATAGAAGAGCTGCTGCAGATATTCATTTGATTTAATTTTTCGAATTTTGTTCCAGAGACAGTATCCCTAGATTTTATATTGTCAACTTGGCAAGACCTGTATCCACTATCAAAGGACAATAGAACTGGATATGGAGTAGAGCGCAACTGGTTATCAACTTGTATGAAAGATATTAGCATGGAAAGACTTTGGCGATCCAGACTCTGCAGCAGGTTGATTTCTATATCTTTAACACAGGCAAAAAGCAACTCCTACAGAAATAAAAGTATCATTAAAGGAGATTGAAGAAATAGAAGAGTTCCAAAAAGAAAGATCACACAGTTCAATTACCTGTGGGTATGAATTAATCAAAGAAATCCCAATATATGGAATACAAATTGATAATTTCTCTTTGTATTCTGCAGGCCTAACATGATTATGATCAGATAACCTTTTCTCTTCAGCAAGTGGGATACTTGATTTCTTCACCTCATTAAAAATATGGTAATTCGAATCAAGAACACTAAGGACCTGAAAGAAAAAGAACATTATCCATGATGGAAAGGGTTACAATTTTTCAAGCTGGATTTATGAAATCAAACGCCTATGGAGTCACCTTTGTTGCTCCCTCTGCATGTACTGATAAAAAGAAAGTCCTCTCTGGCTTCTGGAATCCTCATTCACATAAGCCAATATTAGAAATCATGGAAATCAGACTTGCATACAAAAATTTTGTATTTATCAATTTTACAGACTTCCTATTCTATTCAGTCTGAGATACATGTCAACGGAATCAGCTCCGACCAGCTTTTCATATCAGCTCCTAAAATCTCACCTATGATTACTTAAAAATATTTCCTAATGTATTTGTTGTATTTATTTTATTAATTGTGCAGTTTGGTATAGCTGTAAATTAGACACATGCTGCAAGAGTCAGTGGATTATTTCATGAGATTTTCTCCTCCAGACTATGTATTTTGTCAAAATATAATATGGTATCAGAGTTTTAGCTCTGAAACCTAAAAGCTTGAACGTTCTTTGGTGATCTAGGAGCCCTTGAATTTCAGGACAGCTAATTAGGCTGAAGAATGGGGCATCTCTTATGGTTTAGGAGCCATTGGATTTCAGTGAAGATTCTTAGGGCCTTGATTTATGATGGCCAAAATATAGGACACTGGGACACGGCTTGTGTGTGTGTGATCAACATGACAAAAGTCTAAATTGAAAACTAAGATTTGTTCATTCACCTTCTCAAAACAAAGTTGTTAAACTTTACAATTTTCATATGATAACCTAATAAAAAAAATAGGAAGAGGCATCATTGCACAATGCAAGAACTTCATATGATACCATATTGGTGTCTTTGGGAGTTTGGAGGGAAGGATAAAGGAAGGGGAAGGGATGGCGGAGAGGAGAGAGTTTCCTATAAACCTCCCCCTCTCTTCCATCTTATAACTCACAAACATACCCTAACAAAAACTGTTTTTTATTTTTATATAATATAATTTGGGCTGACTTTTCATTTTTTTTTAAAAAATATATTCTTATGATAGTAGTGGCAGAGAGGTGTCCGAGCAAGAAAAAATCATCTTTTGAATATGACACCCGGTAGACACGTGTTCGAAGAGTGTTGGTGTGATGTCAGTGTTGAACCAATGTCCGACACCGCGCCATGCCTATAAACAGCAGTGTCCTTGCTTTGAAGATCATTTGAGTTGGAAAAGTTCAAGATGTTGGTAAAAGGGAAAAAAATGTGGGGGCAGACAAAGTGTGATGCACTGAACCTTGCAAGATCAGACATTTGCAGGTGGCCCAATATAGGCTTTGATATCATATTGGAATCAAGACACAATTCCTAGTCGTAGTAGGATCTTGGTAGGAATGAAGATTAGATCAATGATTCTGAATTTCTGATTTGTGTAGTGATTGTGTCCCGTGTAAACTTGGCAAAATAAAAAATCTATCTTCTTAGAAATTTAGGAGTATTAATTGCGTGAGTTATTTGAACTTGGCATATAAGGCTTAAATATACATTACAATCTGCGATTTACAACAATAATAGATGAGCTAAAAACATTTCATAGATACTTATCAAAACGGTCCCTATGGTGTCTTGGAATTAGTTTCTTATTTAATAGAGTTGTTAATTCCAACTTATTATAGGTTCTTAGGATAGGCTCTCATACCATCTTGGAATTTGAGCTAGGCTTAACACAACACCAAAAGGTAGCTCAAGGGGTGAGAATTACCCAAGCTTTACAAGGACTACCTTGGTCATATCTCTAGTTGATGCGGGATTTCAACAGTATATCAATTCCAACATACCTTTCTCTTTACATGATAACCGCAATGCCAAATGTATTGATATAATTCATAGCAATATTTTAGGCATTTCACCATTAGATTCACAGGGTAATCATATTCATATGTACTTTATGTTGTTTATTGATGACAACAACAATAGTCAATTACATGGGTGTATTTTCTTTGTTCCAAAGATGAGGTGTTTTACATTTTTCAGCCTCACAAATAGTCCCACATTATTTGTAGTTTTGGATTGGGTTGTGGATTGAAAGGGGGGTGGGAATAGCTGTGCTGAGTCTCGAACCCGCGACCAGCTAATGAGTGCAACAAAGACAAATCATTAGCGCCGGGGTGTGAGATTGGCCACATTATTTGTAGTTGTAATCATTGTAAACTATTAGGGTAGAATATCAGATACAGAAAATTAAGTCTTATGTTAGAAAAGGATTTATTTATTCTTGTGTGTATATATATAGTAATTTTGCACACAATTTTGACTATTCAGAAAATAATATTCAGTTTTTTTTTTTCTTTGAAGCTGGTATTAAACCTACCTGACTAGGTGACTACTGACTACTACAAAACATAGGCTGTTTTCATTCATTGCAGCTGTCAACAGTCTGCATATTTCCTTATTGAATGATTTGTTTCCTTATTTAATAATTATAATTTTGATGCTAGTATTACATAACGTATATAAATATTTTATTCTTTTATATGGAGCTTCTTCTCTCCTTCTCCCTCCATACCTAAAACCCAAGAATTTCAATGATTAACAAGCACATAACATGTCAAGATCCTTCAACCAGAACATAACAGTGCACCTATCATTGGTTTAAAATATAATGAGACCTTTGCAATATTTTCTAACACTTATTATCCAAATGATGTCCAAATGATGTACAAAACGAATATAAGGTTAAAACAAAATTTTCTTCAGACTTGGAAAATGCAAAATGGTTTACCTCAGAGGTTGATGGCAAGTACACAGGCGTATATTCTTTAACATCATCAAGGGCATACGACCCTAAAACTCGCTCTCCAGGTACCTTGCATTTAGGTAGCCGACATGTTTAGGTCAAAAAGAAAAATACCTGAGGTATTTTTTATGGCTTCCATAGCACTTAGAAAAAGAAAAAATACCTCCACAATTAGACGATGAGGATAGCAGGGTTCATCCCAGGTGTAAGGGTAAGAAGCATAGCAGTGAACCACTGTGTCAAACATTTCACACCTCTGCTGATATATTCGTAATCTCTAGATCACAGCAAGAAAAATTCAATATTGAATCTGTATTAATTACCCAACATTGACTTGGAAATTAACAATCCAATATTGACTTTTGTATTTGCTAATGCATTAATTTTATAAAACTACTAATTTGATTCAACTCTCAACATGGCACCTGTAAAATGGACCCATATCGAATAATAATAATAATTATTATAAAACTTACGTATCAATATTAACTTAAAATTAGAATTCCAACTACTGCAATAATGCAAATGAAAAAACTAGAGACATACCTCCTTTGAGAAATTATCAATTCTGTATGGCATATATCCTGTATCATCATCTGACAAAAGAATCAAGTTGGTCCCTGAATTTCCCTTGATGCTTCCAACTATTTTTTCATCTCCCATTGATGTGTCAGCATTTTGCACTTCAACCCTTATCATATTTGAAGTGCCAAAAACAAAGTTCCTCATTTTCAGTTGTGTATCACCAAGATGATCTGGTAAAAAGCTGCCAGACCACTGCCATCCAGATTCATTATAACAAATTGAAACAAGCAGCTCCCTACATAACATATTCGAATAAAAGTAATTTCAACAAATGGACGAATGAGATAGAGAGAAAAGATTAAGGGAAAAAAAAAAGGAAATGTATGAAAACAGTGACAGAATGCAACCTTTTTCCCAGTGGTGGTAGCTACACTTATCAAAGGATAAAGACACAATACAAACTGTCCAAAACACATACCTGGTCGTATCTGTCCAGTGAAGATGAGCATGTTCTCCTATCCCTAAATAAAACACGACATCAGTGCCCTTCTGCTTATAAGATATTTCCTTGCTGCACGTATTGCTAATCACATATCTGTATATTTAGACATCATCAATTAACATGACGGAATAACACAAATATAAACAATTATATTTATCTGTCAAGAAGAAACCCATCATCCTAAAATTTTGTAGGATAAGGCTTCTTAGATTTTGGACTTTGGCCTAACTCAACCCCAAAAGCTAGCTTGTAGGGTGAGGACTGCCCAAGATTTAGTACTTTTATTTGACCTTATCTCTAGGCAATGTGGAACTCTAACACACCCCCTCACGCCCAGGGCTGGACATCTGGAGCGTGGACATCTATACGGGTGGCGGCCCAATAACAACGGATCATCTAGGATAGGCTTTGATGCCATCTTAGATTTTGGACCTGGGCCTAACTCAACCCCAAAAGATAGCTTGTAGGGTGAGGACTGCCCAAGATTTATATACTTTTATTTGGCTTTATCTCTAGGCAATGTGGGACTCTAACAAGGCTAAAGAATGACTTTTAACTAAAACCAATATCCTCATAGGTGTCAAATTGTCTGAATGTCCCAGAATGTATTATTTCCTCCAATAAATAGATACAGTACAACGATAAATATGGGAAGATTTTCCCAATCACAGACAATGCTGATTATGATTTTCCTATTTACCATCAATGCTAATTATCTAAGATTCCTAATTTGTGGATTCTATAACAGGAACAAAATTATTTTACATATCTGTACATGAACCTGGACAGATAGCAAATCTGGACAGAATAATAAATATGGACAAAATCCCAGGCAATCTGGACAGAATAATAATCATGGACAAGATCCTAGGCTAACATCCCCCCTCAAATTGATGCGGCTGGTCTAGAAGCATCAATTTGCATGTGAGAAATTGATGACGAGGGCGAGGTACGGCCTTGGTGAAAATATCTGCAAGTTGAAGCTCGGAAGTGATGTGAGGAAGAGAGATAACTCTATTGTCAAGTGCTTCACGAATAGAATGACAGTCCACCTCAATATGCTTTGTGCGCTCATGGAACACTGGATTGGCAGCAATCTGAATAGCACTAGTATTGTCTGCATAGAGTGGTGTGTGATCAGTTTGGGGAAATCCAAGCTCAACTAACAAACCACGAAGCCAAATAATTTCTGAACAAGTAGTAGACATGGCTCGATATTCAGACTCAGTGGAAGATTTCGATACTCGGGCCTGCTTTTTGCTTTTCCAAGAAATAAGTGTTGGGCCAAGAAACATGCACCAACCCGTAACTGACCGTCGAGTATTTGGGCATCCAGCCCAATCCGCATCACTATAAGCAAGTAACTGGAGAGATGAGCCAACGGGAAAAAATAAACCCCGATGGGGGGTACCTTTCAAGTATCGAATGATACGACGAACAGCAGCGAAATGAAGGTGGCGAGGAGAGTGCATAAATTGACTCACTTGTTGTACTGCAAAGGAGATGTCAGGACGTGTAATGGTCAAATAATTAAGACTTCCCACTAATTGACGATACAACAAAGGATCGGAGAGTAAGTCACCCTCATCACAAGATATTTCACATTGACTTCTAAAGGAGTGTCAACCGGAGAAGTAGATTGAAGGCCAGCCAAAGAGAGCAAATCTTGTGTGTACTTGTGCTGATGTAAAAAAATACCTTTTGAATCTGAATTTACCTCTAGACCCAAAAAATAGTGAAGACAACCAAGGTCTTTCATGTGAAAAGAAGCTTGGAGTTGTTGTTTAAGCTGCTGTATTGAGGCAAGGTCAGTGCAAGTAATGACCATGTCATCAACATAAATAAGAAGAAGCACAATACCATTTGCTGTTTTATGAATGAACAAAGAAGAATCATACTGACTCTGGGTAAAAGAGAAGCAAGCCAGGCAAGGTAGACCGAAATTTCTCAAACAAGATCACCATGGAGAAACGCATTTTTAACATCCATTTGATGAAGGTCCCATCCATTGGAAGCAGCAATAGCAAGAATAGTTCTTACTGTAGTCATCTTAGCCACTGGAGCAAACGTCTCATCATAATCTACCCCATATTCCTGTTTGTTACCTAGAGCAACCAATCGAGCTTTGTAGCGATTGAGAGAACCATCTGAATTAAGCTTCACAGAGTACACCCATTTGCAGCCAATGGGTTTAAGACCAGGAGGGCAGGGGACAATATCCCAAGTATGATTCTCTTGCAGAGCCTGTAACTCTCCTGCATGGCTTGTTTCCAACGCGCATCCTTAACTGCCTGAGAATAACAAGTAGGGATAGAAATGGCAGATAGAGTCACATTAAGAGAAGTGTGTGAAAACCCATACCTCTCTGGTGGACGAGAAACTCCTTAGTGTCTGAGGTGCAGGCTCAGGTGGAGGGTCAGGATCGAGAGGGGGCAAAGGGTCAAGATCGAGAGGAGGCAAAGTGGATTGATGTCTTGTATACACAAATCCTGGTTTAAAACGTTCTATAGAACAAGGATCATTGTTAAATTCAAGAAGCATAGGAAGAACAGGAGAAACAGTGTGAGATGGAAAAAAATACTTATTCTCAAAGAAAATCACATTTCGAGAGACACGAAAACGATTAGCAGTTGCATCATAACACAAGAACCCTTTTTGGGTGGAGCTGTAACCCATAAATGCACACAAAACAGATTGAGCACCAAGTTTGTGGCGTTCTATTGGTGGTTAGTGAACAAAACAAACACAGCCAAAAGTAGGAAGATTATCATAACTAGGAGACATTTTATAGAGGCGAGAGAAGGGTGAATCAAAATCTAAAACCTGAGAGGGAAGACGATTAATCAAGTAAACAGCAGTGGATAGTGCTTCAACCCAGAAACGTGGAGGAACAGAGGATTCAAGCAACAAGGTTCGAGTGACATCGAGCAAGTGTCGATTTTTGCGTTCAGCAACCCCATTTTGTTGGGGTGTATATGGACATGAACGCTGAGAAATAATTCCTTTTTGCTGTAAGAATGCCTGAAAGTCATTAGAAATGTATTCTCCACCAGAATCAGTATGTAATATCTTGATACATGTATTAAATTGATTTTCAACATAGGCCAAGAAGATCTTAAACATTGAAAAAACTTCTGCTTTGGACCAAAGAAAATAGATCCAAGTAAACTTGCTATAATCATCAATAAACATCACAAAGTATTTATAATGCGCATGGGACATGAAGGGAGAAACACCCCAAACATCGCTGTGAATAATTTCAAAACTTTGTTGTGCACGATGACCATTAGATGAAAATGGGAGTCTTACTTTTAGCAAGTTTACATCCAGAACAATCAAAGGACAAAGTGGAAGGTGAAATTTTATTTCCCAAGAATCCGTGTTTCACTAAATGAGACAAGACAAGTGAATTTGGATGACCCAACCGCTTATGCCAGACCTCACTTTGATTTGTGACAGCAGTGCATGCTAAAGAAAAAAGACTAGGAAGAGCAAACTGGATTGGAAACAATCTGCCCACTTTAGGACCCCTCGCGATCACTTTCCCCGACTCCTGATCCTGCACAAGACAACCAGCATGAGAGAAATGCACATTACAATTGTTATCTACCAATTGTCCAACTGAAATTAAATTGGAAGAAAGTACAGGGGACACAAACACATTCTGAAATGATGAATTAATATCTCCAACAGCAGCAATTGGAAGAGTACTACCATTCGCAATTTGAATATGTTGTGCACCGATATAAGAGCGAACATTGTGCAAAGACTCTGATGTACCAGTCATATGATTTGAGGCTCCAGAATCAACAAACCATGGTTTAGAGTTGTGTTTAGGCTTACCTTGAACTCCTAAGGCAGAAAGTGCTGATATTATCATTTGTTGCACCATTTCAGGAGTTAATACAGCTTGATTAGAGACTTTCGAAGGTGCTGCTGTGGAAGACAGTCCCGCTGGTCCTGTAGGAGAAGGATGGACTGCAGCTTGAAACGCCTGTGCATGACGCTGCTCTGGTCTAGTAGGACATTCCTTAATAATATGACCACGCTGTTTGCAATAGTTGCAGAATTTCTTACTGCAATTTTGTGCAATATGGCCAAATTCCTTACAAGAATAGCACTGAACCTGTTTCATATCCCTTGCTTTTCTCTTTCCTTGTGCTGCATAAGCAACATTTACAGCTGCTGAAGTAAATTTATCATGTGCCATAGCGTCTTGAGTTAGTAAACGCTGCTCTTCGCGAAGTAACTCTCCAACACACACATCCAATGAAGGAATTGGATTCCTATTTAACAGAGCAGCCCTTGTAACTTTAAATTCTGGTCTGAGTTTCATGAGAAACTGATCCCGTTTACTGACCTCGTGAACCTCTTGAATAGCAGGCAGCGCTTCTTTTGGAACTTTTGCATGTATTATAGCCGAGTACTCAGCCCAAAGGTTGAGAAAACCAGAGTAATATTCTTTAATGGACATATTACCCTGGCTATAATTTGCAATGTCCAACTCCAACTGAAAACGCTTTGCATTGTTATCTTGATTGTATATGCGCTTCAAGTAGTCCCACATCGCCTTGGCTGTTGTAAAAGACCGCAAGTTGTTTACCATTTGGGGCTCAACGGATCCCAAAATCCAGGAAATGATTTGAGCATCCTTTGTCTCCCACGTAGCTAACGCGGGTCCGTCTTCGGGTGCGGTAGAGGTGCCATCAATATGACCCCACTTCCCTTTTCCCTTCACGAACATCTGAAACTGAAATTCCCAGAATGATAATTCTTCCCATTAAAACGAACGCAGAAATTTTCGGTTGTCATTGTGACAAAACGTAACCTTGCGAGACTGAAAACACAAGATCTGGAAGCAAATTCCAGAACCAGAAGAAAACGAAAAAAAAAAATCTAAAAGCCCCCTTGGGCTAAACCAAGAGACCAAGAACGTGATTTCCTTGGGTACCAGAGAAGGCTCTGATACCATGTCAAATTGTCTGAATGTCCCGGAATGTATTATTTCCTCCAATAAATAGATACAGTACAGCGACAAATATGGGAAGATTTTCCCAATCACAATCAATGCTGATTATGATTTTCCTATTTACAATCAATGCTGATTATCTAAGATTCCTAATTTGTGGATTCTATAACAGGAACAAAATTATTTTACATATCTGTACATGAACCTGGACAGATAGCAAATCTGGACAGAATAATAAATATGGACAAAATCCCAGGCAATCTGGACAGAATAATAATCATGGACAAGATCCTAGGCTAACAATAGGAACTCCCTTTTGAATTAACGGGTGAATAAAGCTAGCCCACACACTTCTACAAAATTTTAATTAAATCAATAGAATAGAGCATAAAGCAAAGATCAAACTCCTAAGTCCTAACCACTTCATCAAAGGGACTTTAATCCCATGTCAAGGAACTGGCCTTTCTAAAACTTTAAACTTTTAAGGGGAGGTCCTGAAATAGATTTCATCAAAAGCAATATCTAGTTATCTACAATACCAATGTATTACCTAGGCTGGAAAGATGCTTTAATCCCATGTTAAGGAATCAACCACCCTAGAAGCTTAAACTTTTAACAGGAGGTCAAGAAATATATTTCATCAATAAAAAAATATATGATTACCAATATATTACCGAGGCTGGACTGTAATTGCATTTGTCCTCCCAGCATATTCAGCAACTGTATTAGATGTCACTGCTAGAATGTATGCAGAATTTGAAGTCAACTGAGGAACAAGGACCGTACTTGAACCACTTGGTGGTAACAAAGAAAATGGATTTGACCACAAAGAATATGGCAAATTTTCCCGTACATCTTCTGGAAAGCACCTACTTACTTTAACAAAAATATCATTTACAGAGGAATTAGGGCTTGGAGAATACATGCATGGCACAACCTTTTCGTCCTCATTATTACCAAAATCCGAATCCCTCAGAGTTGACTGGATCCTTGATGAACTTCGAGATGTAGAATCACATTTGCTTTGTTGCTTTCCCCATTTTTCATGGTAATTACTAAAGAATGTGGAATTCTTTCGAAAACTGAGTGTGTTTCGACTACCATCCTCTATGCATGAAATGGTATGATTCTTTAGATAACTCCTTGGGTTACGAGGAACTTCAGCATGTAATTCATGGCTGGATGTAACCAGAGAAAGACCATCCTTTTTGTAAGAAAATATATCATTTTCACACACATCATGATAAGAAGGAATCACAAATCCCCTTTCATTGGTTTTACCAGTGGTTTCCGTTACACATAATGGAAAACCCATGCAGTTGTAGAAAATAAAGGGAACAAAAACAATAAGTTCCCTGCTACCTGAATATGCATCCATCACCTTCTCCACAGTAACATAAATAGGGCCTAGAAGTGAGAGAAAAAAAATATTTTCAAGGATGCATTCACAAGACAATATTCAACACAAGAATATACAAATACAACAAATTACCATTTGAACTATTTGGTTCGAATAACAGTGTTTCAGATGATAAAAACTTGGTTTCACTGAACTTGGCCGTTGTGCAGAAAGTTTCTAAACGAGGAAATTTAAAATCACAACATTTAAATCCATCAATGCAGATCTCCAGTCCTAGGTCATGTGAAGGATCAATATGATACACAGAAGTTTCCACCTAGAAAAGAAAAATTTGAAGTCTTAAGAGTGTTGCACCAACATCATTAACCGGAACATAAAACTAAAAATATATAAACAATCACAAACCTCTGAAACTCTCACAGTATGATCTACCCCACCACTCTCACTAGTCAACAAAAGTTCCTTAGGAAGGTAGTTGTTAATTATTAATGGAGCACTTAGGATCAAGTGATGAACATAACGCTTCTTTGCATCATCTGCAGAGGCATTATTTTTCAGCCAGCCAGATGAAGTCAAGCAGATATTCTTAACTGATAGACAGCACCGAAATGGATGACTACTTGGATGAGATGGATAGCACATGAAAGATTTAAAATTTCCTACTTTGCTGTTTACTGAGAGAAGATTTGAGAGGTTATGAGCTTCACTCCACAAGTATGATTTTCCCAGTGGCCGCCACCTTACACAACCAGCTTCAGCCAAATGTAGTGGAAGTGGTAACTGTTGCCCAGGGTGTATTGGATCTAATATCTGAAGTATGTAATTATACATCATAAAAAAATATTACAAAAATAACAATGTACTATTAATTGAAATTGTGAAGTGGCAGGAGAAACTCATACCGTTGGTGACACACCAAATGGAATATCAAACCGTAGCTCAAGAGGTGTGGAAGTTGCAT
The DNA here is from genome assembly GCA_026901365.1 of Sesbania bispinosa. NCBI lineage: Eukaryota > Viridiplantae > Streptophyta > Magnoliopsida > Fabales > Fabaceae > Sesbania > Sesbania bispinosa. The sequence goes on from QLOH01000151.1 coordinate 1,120,881, forward strand.
TTAGAAGTACAACCTGCATGTCCAAGGTTACCTTATAAGGTGATGTGAATCCAACCGGGTAAAATTGAAGAAAAAATTGCGGCTATACAATAGGCTACATGTGGGCGGCCAACTTGGTATTTATTTGGCTGATTTATGTTGTCTGGACAGTTACAAAACAATTGCGGCTGAATCAATGCAAGGGGACAAAGAAATTACAACCATCAAGAAAAGAGTTGTTACAAATTGAAGGAGGGAGACAAGCATTACAAAGCAGGCGGTTATAAATTGAATGGAGCAGCCAACAATTCAATTTTGGAGTTGTTATGTTTCTCCTTAGGGGCGGCCAATTGATGGCTGAATTATGCATATTTAATCCTTGTTGGTTGTTACTCAAAGGCTTGTAATTGTTGCGGCCACATGCAGAATTTTGTAGGCTGATTTTTGCTAGTTTTTCATCTCCTAAGTTTAATAGATATTAGTAGGAATTAAAGAGGTTGCATGGAAAATGAATGGGGAGGGGCGTTTATGTAAACTTTGTGGGCAGCTACATAGCTGAATGTAAGGGTCCTTGCATGGTTTGCATGGGCTATATATATTCATGTACATGCATGCAAGAAATAGAAGTTTGAATCAGAATTTTTATGTCATATTGGAGAGTGTTTCTCTAATTTTCTTGTTAATTCAAGAATCGAGTTTTATCAAAGGTCCTTCATCCCTTTGTGTGTATAACTCTTAGGCTTATCTTCCATCCTTGGAAGTGTGACGTCTTTCAATTTCCATTCCATCTTCTTACCTTTTTCCATTTTCTTGTTTAAACCATTTTCCAAATTTCCTAATTAAGAGCATTTCAACCTAGATAGATCCGTAAAACGAATCCACCCCCCGGATTCTCATCATAAGGAGTAAAAGATGCATGAAGTCAATGGAAATTCAAACATCAAAAAGAAAACATAATCACTTTGTACATACAGTGGAGTATATTCGTATTAACTTGCTATAGCGCAGCATAGAAACATCAAAAACAACAGGAACAACAAAAGTTGGGGCAGTATTCTTTCTACAATCCTCGCCATTTTCATTATATGTCTTGGAGAAGTTAACCTCAAAGCATGTTAGTCCCACTAAATCCATTGAAATTGGACCAGATGGCATAGATGTTCCTTCAAGCAGTACAGTAATATAATGATGAGCAAAGCCATTTGACTTTTGCTCATTTAGACTATCAGAAGAATGAGAAGGCCTGTAATGCGAGAGTTTCTGTTCAGCATTTTCTTCCATGTATATTGGAATTGCAGAACCTGGTTGCACATATTTTGCACGATTCCCCTCACAGTCGCAAATTTTATCAGGAATGACAGGCCCATGATACAAATGATATATAAGAGGCACGGAAGTTAAGTTTTGTAGAACATAGGGAGCAGAACATTTTCTAGCACACATGTATTCAGCACATGGTGAATGTAAAATTTTGTCGCCCTCGTGATCCCTGAATCCCAACAGACCCGAGGCATCATCCAACAACATCTCAGCAGTACGTGAAACACACTGCAAAAACAAATCTCATTAGTAAAATTTACATCTTGGATAGTTTTTCATAATGATAAAGACTATGTATATACAGATAACACCCTGTCAAAAACCAACTACCCCCAAAGGCAAGTGAAAGCGCACGAGTGATTTTATTACGAAAAATACGCATAATAAGAATCAAACTCTAGACACTTGAACAAGGAGGCTCTGATCTCATTTCATGAACTAACTGTCCCAAAAGTTTAAGATGTTAGGTGAAAGCAGATGAATGGTTTTATATCTAACTTTTTCGTCAACCTACAACAAACCCAATGTAGAGGCTGATAAACAATGCTATATCCAAAAATGCCAACCAGGAACATCAAAAAGAAGAAGAATACAGGGACTGTCTGTCCACACTATTTCATTTTCAAAGGACATATTTTAAGAGTTAACAAGAACAAAAATACATGAACCCAAGACAACTGAAATGAAACTGTCAATTTAAGATGCCAATGAATTAATTTTTACAGTTTTGAACAAAGTTACACTATTATAACTGTAGGGCCTGTTGAAGTTATAGGGTAAAACCTAATCTTAACAGATATTATAAGATATTAAATATATTATTCTAATATTCTAACACTCCCCCTCAAGCTAAAGCTTACTAAGCTTTAAGCTTGTTACAAATATACTGATATTAACAAAATTAAATATAATAAATCGCGGGCCTAGATAGATTGCACTGGGAAAGTCGTGGGGCGAGGTAGAGAACACTGGGAAAGTCACGGGGCCAGGTAGATTGCACTGGGAAAGCCACGGGGCCAGCTAGATTGCTCTGTATTAGAGTATAGTGACCTATACTATTCAATTCTGTTGTTCTGTTATCCATACAGCTGTCATTCTGTTATTCAGTTAGCTTCTCTTGTACTCTTTTGGACTCACTATAAATACTGTGTACATCTAATATCATAATGAGAAATCAGATTCACAATTACAAATTACAGAATTTACGATTCTCTCAAGTTTTCTTCTCTCTCTCTTGCATGCATTATTTCAACATGGTATCATGAGCTGATTTTCGATCCGTATCCATGGCTTCCCCAAGCAATCCTTTCTCTTCTTCAGAATTGCACTCTTCTTCTACAGCTCCTATTACTTTTTTGCACAATATCAATATCAAGTTGGATGAAAAGAATTTCTATCTCTGGAAAAAACAAATCAAAGGAGTTCTTCGTGGCTACAAGTTGCAGCGTTTCGTCATCAGTCCAGAAATTCCTCCGCATTTTCTTTCGGAGACTGATCGAGAAACTGGATCTGTGAATCCTGCATACAGTGCATGGGAACAGAAAAATTCTCTTCTCTTTACTTGGCTTCTTTCGTCTCTTTCTGAGTCAATATTGACTCATGTTATGACATGTGTTCACTCTTGGCAAATTTGGGAAGAACTACACAATTTCTTTCATGCGCAGAACAAGGCTCAGTCTGGTCAACTCTGATCTGAGTTGAAAACTATCACCAAAGGCAGTTTCTCTGTTTCTGAATATCTACAGAAAATCAAAACAATAGTGAATACGCTGTTTTCTATTGGAGATCCAGTGCCATTTCGCGATCACCTAGAAGCGTTCTGGACGGTCTTCCTGATGACTATCACTCCATCGTTGCTATCATTCAGAATAGATCTGAGTTGTGCACCATTGCTGAAGCCGAAGCCATGCTTCTTGCGCATGAGGTGCGTATTGAGAAAGGTCGGCGCAAAAAACTGGCTGAGTCCTCCACAATCTCTGTGGATGTTGCAAAAACCTCAGCTGTACCTTCGCCAAATTCTACTGTGCCTAATTCCTCTCTTGCTTCAGCAGCGAATCAATCCTATTATGATTCCTCTAATTTTGGACAAGGTGGACAATTCAATGCTCCGTTTCGTGGCCGTGGTGGTCGTTTTGGTAGGTCACGTGGTCGAGGAGGTCGATTTCGTGGTCGTGGCTCAGTTCAATGTCAAATTTGCTACAAATACGGACATGATGCCAGTATCTGCTACTATCGAACTCCAGATTTCTCTTATGGATTCTCTGGTTATACTTCATCTCCGGGTTTCAACACTTGGTTTCGCCCTCCGGCTCGCCCTCCGGCTCCTGCTTCCTACCATGCACCACATATTCCTACCAATTTTCAGCCACATCAAGTTTCTGGTAAGCAAGGACGTGGCAATTCTGGCCCAACCAACTTGTTTAATGGTCATGCACATGCCTATCTGACTGCACCTGACACTTCGGCACCTACACAGGCCTGGTTTCCCGACTCTGGAGCCACTCACCACGTCACTAATGATGCTACAATTCTGTCAGACAGTGTTCCTGTTCCAGGTTCAAATCAAGTTCTAATGGGCAATGGCCAAGGTTTGTCCATCACTGCTGTTGGATCAACTTCTTTTTCTTCACCTTATCAACCACACACTCATCTTGTTCTTCAGAATCTTCTTTTGGTTCCTGAAATTACAAAAAATTTGGTCAGTGTTAGTAAGTTCGCTCGCGATAATTCTGTCTATTTTGAATTTCATCCGCAGCATTGCCTTGTGAGATCTCAGGCAACTTCTGATATTCTGCTGCATGGCACACTGGACAAGGATGGTTTGAATTCATTTGACAATTTGCTGTCTTCCAGCTGCACAAGTATGTCTCCTACTATTCTCACAACTGCACTTCAACCTACGATGAATACTGCTGTATCTACGGATAATGTAGCTTCTACTTCTCAGTCCAAGTGCTTAGTACCTAGTTCTTATACAATGTGGCATTGTAGACATGGCCATCCTCATCATGAGGCTTTGCGTGTGGCCTTACAACATTGTAACATTTCATTACCTAATAAAACTTCATTTGAGTTTTGTTGCACTGCTTGCTGCCTGGGCAAGGCTCATAGACTACCTTCACACACTTCCACTACTGTGTACACTTCACCTTTGGAATTGAATTTTAGTGATCTATGGGGACCAGCCCCTGTTGAGTCTTCGTGTGGATACAAGTATTTTCTCACTTGTGTGAATGCCTTCTCTCGATACACATGGATTTATCCTCTCAAGCAAAAGTCAGATACCTATCACTATTTTACCCGGTTTAAAGCTATGGTGGAATTACAGCTGAATTGCAAAATTAAATCTGTACAAACTGACTGGGGTGGTGAATTCAGGTCTCTCTCTTCTTATTTTCAGAATTTGGGTATTGTACATCGTATTTGTCCTCATACTCATCATCAAAATGGGACTGTTGATTGAAAGCATAGACATATTGTTGAGACCGGCCTTACTCTTCTAGCTCAAGCTCAGCTACCCTTTCACTATTGGGATCATGCCTTTCTCACAGCCACTTGCCTTATTAATAGACTTCCCACAACAGTTTTGAATTTTCACTCTCCTTATTCAAAACTGTTTAACCAAGCTCCTGATTATGGCTTTCTAAGAGTATTTGATTGTGCTTGCTACCCTTTTCTTCGTCCATACTCACCTACAAAACTATCCTATCACTCTAAAGAGTGCATCTTCTTAGGATATTCCTCTTCTCATAAAGGGTATAAGTGTTTGGATGCAGATGGCAGAATTTTCATCTCTAAGGATGTTATTTTTCATGAATCAAGATTTCCTTACTCAGATCTTTTTCCTGCAACACCTTCTATGCCTGTTACACCCACATCCATTCCATCAGCTCCACCTATTGTCCCCACCTCTCTTACCACTCCTCCTTCTCCACCTGCACATAATTCAGGCTTTACTTCTCCATCTCCACCTGCACTTAACTCACCTTCTTCCTTTTCTCTACCCCCTTCAGCTCCTTTTATTCATCCTCACAACATTTACCCTATGCAAACTCGAGGGAAGTTAGGTATTACAAAACCCAGATTGGACCCCAGAGTTCTTCTAACCCATCTTGAACCATCTACAGTTAAACAAGCCTTAGCTGATCCAAACTGGTCTGCAGCTATGCAAGAAGAGTATGCTGCCCTACTGCGCAATAAACCTGGTCTCTAGTTTCTATTCCTCCTAATAGGCAAGCTATTGGCTGCAAGTGGGTGTTTCGAATCAAAGAAAATCCGGATGGCACTGTAAACAAGTACAAAGCGAGGTTAGTGGCCAAGGGTTTCCATCAACAAGTTGGATTTGATTTTGATGAGACCTTCTCACCAGTTGTTAAACCAGTGACTGTTCGGACTGTTCTTACCATTGCTGTCTGTAAAAGCTGGCCTATTCAACAAATTGATGAGAACAATGCTTTTCTCAATGGCATTCTCACTGAGGAAGTGTACATGTGTCAGCCCCCTGGCTTTGAAACAGAAGATTGGATTCTGGTGTGTAAGTTGGACAAGGCCTTGTATGGCCTAAAACAGGCCCCAAGAGCCTGGTTTGAAAGGTTACACTCTGCTTTACTAACCTTTGGTTTTAAACCCAGTAAATGTGATCCATCTCTCTTTATTCTACATCAAGGAGTTCACTGTATTTACATCTTAGTTTATGTTGATGATATTATTGTAACTGGTGATTCTCTTAGCATGGTTCAACAAGTAATTTCTCAACTAAATGCAGTTTTTGCTCTCAAGCAACTAGGGACCCTAGATTATTTTCTAGGCATCCAGGTCACTCATCTGTCTGATGGTTCCTTATTGCTCTCTCAAACAAAATATATCTCTGATTTGTTGGCTAAAGCTGGTATGTCAGAAGCAAAGGGAATTTCTACTCCTATGATAAGTAGCACAAAATTAACCAAATATGGCGCAGATTATGTTGAAAATCCATCTACTTACAGATCTATAGTTGGTGCATTACAGTATGCTACAATCACCAGGCCAGAAATTAGCTTTGCTGTTAACAAAGCATGTCAATTTCTTTCTCAGCCTCTAGAGTCTCACTGGACAGCTGTTAAAAGAATTCTTCGATACCTAAAAGGTTCTCTCACTCATGGGTTGTTGCTTCAAAAGGCCTCACTCAATCAGCCTTTGTCTCTTAGTGCCTATTGTGATGCGGATTGGGCTTCAGATCCAGATGACAGAAAATCAACCTCAGGTTCATGTATCTTTCTTGGCCCCAATTTGATTTCTTGGTGGTCTAAAAAGCAGACTCTGGTAGCTAGATCCAGCACAGAGGCTGAATATAGAAGTCTGGCTAACATTAAGCTGAATTATTATGGATCCAATCACTTCTTACTGAACTGCAAGTGCCCTTCAGCACTCCACAGGTGTTTTGCGATAACCTCAGCACTGTTATGCTCTCACATAACCCTGTCCTACACTCAAGAACAAAGCATATGGAACTAGATATCTTTTCTGTGCGAGAAAAGGTGATAACAAGAGCCTTGTTGTCCATCATATTCCTGCTGAAAACCCAATGTGCTGATATTCTGACCAAAGCCTTGTCAGCACCTCGGTTTCTTAACTCTACGGGCCCGTTTGGTGCACAGGATAAGAGACAGGATATGATAACTTTATCCTATCCTGTCACTTATCATGTGTTTGTTGCACCAGTATGACAAGATAACTTTATCCTGTTGCTTATCCTATCATTTTCTTTCTAGTGTAATTCTTATCCTGAGGGGGGAGCTGGGTTAGGGAGTGATAGGATAGGATAGGAATAAAATAAAAAAATTTGCTTTCCTCTCTCTCATTTATCCTCTCTTTCTCTCTCCCCTCTCGCTCCGCAGGGAAACAAGTGTGGGGAGAGAAGAGAAGCCAGAGAAAAAGGGTAAAAGCGGGGCAGATAGAGGCAACTAAGAGGGAGGGAAGAAGCCGAAAGTAAAACTTTCTCTCCTCCTCTCTCTCCCCCTCTCTCTTTCCTCCCCCCTTTCTCTTCCCCCCTTTCTCTCTCCTCCCTCCCTCCCTCCCTCCCTCCCTCTCCTCTCTCTCTCTCCCCTCTTTTCTTCTCTCTCCTCTCTCTCTCCCCCTCTTTCTCTCTCTTCTCTCTCTCCCCCTCTTTCTCTCTCCTCTCCTTTCCTCTCTCTCCTCTCTCTCTTCCCCCCTTTCTCTCTCCTATCTCCTGCTCTCCCCCTCTTTCTCTCCTCCCTCTCCTCCTCCTCTCTCCCCCTCTTTCTCTTTCTCCTCTCTCTCCCTCTCTCTCACTCTTCTTCTCTCCCCTCTCTCTCCTCCCTCTCTATAATACAATTTTTATGGTAATTTTAATATTAATTTTATATTTTTAGCAATTTTATTTTTTGTAAAATAAATTTAAATATTTTTTAAATAAAAATAAATTTTTATTTATGTGTGCTTGCTTAAAAGCAAAAATAATTTAAATTTGTAATAAGGGTAATTTTGTCATTTTAATATTCTTTATATCTTATCCTACCATAATCTGTCCATCTCAAACTTAGGATAAGATAAAATAATCATAGCTGTCTTCTTATCCTGGTGTACATCAAACATAGGATAAGATAAGAGCTTATCCTGCTCTTATCCTATCATGTCACTATCCAACTCTCTTATCCTATCCTATCATATCCTATCATGTGCACCAAACGGGCCCTACGTGACAACCTCAGAGTTATTGACAAGTTTTCACTTGTTCAACCATCCTGAGTTTGAGGGGAGCATATTAGAGTATAGTGACCTATACTATTCAATTTTGTTGTTCTGTTATCTTGACAGTTGTATGACAGCTGTCATTCTGTTATTCAGTTAGCTTCTCTTGTACTCTTTTGGACTCACTATAAATACTGTGTACATCTAATATCATAATGAGAAATCAGATTCACAATTACAAATTACAGAATTTACGATTCTCTCAAGTTTTCTTCTCTCTCTCTCTCTTGCATGCATTATTTCAACACTCTGGAAAAGCCATGGGGCCAGGTAGATGGCTCTAGCTAGCCGCAAGATACATCTATAGGTTATGAAAAGTCATGGTTCTGGAACCACAGGTAGGAGAGAGAAAACAACCATCAGAGGAGAGAGAAACAAGCCAAACAGGGAGAACCAACAAGTAGGAGGACCAGCAAGTACGAATCCCAGAAACGTCAAAACGAGACCAGATCTGGAGAGAACATGGCAAGGAGGAGAAGATAGAGCACAAAGGTAAATGTAGGGTAATTGATTTAAAAGCACGCCGGAAAGATACACGGCGGGGAGGTTGTAAATAAAAGAAGGGTATGAATATAGAGTGAGAGATGGAAAAATAAAAGTTCCAAACTTTGGAACCCAGCAGCGGATAGGGCTGGGACAGGCCACGATGGATGGTACCGCTCTGATACCATGTTGAAGTTATAGGGTAAACCTAATCTTAACAAATATTATAAGATATTAAATATATTATTCTAATTGTTGATGTATATTAGTATATTAGTAAATATTCATTCCCACATTTTTCACACTCTCTAATTTAACATGGTATCTAGAGCCCTAAAATCCTAGAACAGTAATTGTTATCTCCCAGGCCACCGGCGATGTTTCTCCGGCAACAGTTTTTTTCCGGCAACGTCTGGTCCTTTTCCAGAGGACTGTCTCCAGCGAATTTTGCTCTGTCCAGCAGCAGAATTGTGTTCACCGCGCCTCCCTCGTCCTGTCCGCCGAACCGCGTCGCCTGCCTCGCCGCCACGCGCCGCCTACAGTCAGACGCTTCATCTCCTCCGGTAGATCTGCGCCTTTCTGGTGAGCGTGAGTTCTCACCGCCTCTGCCACCGAGGTCACCTTGCTCTGGCGACCTTTCTGCCTATATTAGACTAGTTACACTAGTTCTAATGAACAACTAGCTGACATTTTTACTAAGTCTCTTAGAGGACCCCGAATTGAGTTTATCTGTAACAAGCTTGGTGCATATAATCTATATGCTCCAGCTTGAGGGGGAGTGTTGATGTATATTAGGCCCATAAGCCCATATGTGGTTTTTGTATATATATCTTTCTAACTATTATTTTTTACAGCAAGTAAATATTCATTCCCACATTTTTCACTCTCTAATTTAACACTAATATTCTAACAGGGCCAATGGATGAACTAATACTCCAAACAAATTTTAAATTTTCATAGAAAAAATTATCCATTATGTTGAAACTGCACATAAAAAATGATCGTCCACCAAATACAAGAACCTCATGTAGCTATTTCCACAGTTGTCCATAAATTGATTGGTGGGAAGAGATCCTTTGGAGTTTCATTCCGATTTTCAAATAATAGAATCCTCTAAACAAGTCAAAAAAAAAACAGAGAACAAGAATTTATTTACCTCAATTAAGGATTCTGTAATATTAATGTTCAGCTGAGTGGTTGATTTAAGGGCAATATCGGTTGAAACAGACCTGTTTGGCAGAACACTGATTTCTTGATCCCTGAGAAAAGTCAATAGGAACTGCCAAGGCTCAATAAAAGGCTCCCACGACACCTTCAATTTTGAAGCGCACAACCACATTAGCAATTATTCATACAAAAGTAATTAAAAATTACCAATGATATGTACCATGTGATAAAGACAAAATAGTGGTAATTTCACTCAGTACACCTTTTCAATGTTTTTGTAGTTGGCTTGAAGATCACCAGCAACAGAACATTCTATGTGCTTTCCACTTGCAATTGCATCGAACAAGATCTTTCTGATAAGAATCTCCAACTGAGGCCCATTATAGCTCCACTACAAGGTACAAAAAAAGGCTTATAAGATGAAATAAGTGAAAACACAATGTAAGTAACCAAAACCCTCCCATCTTTGTCAATGTTCAGTCAAAGTCTTAGACATTTTCGAGTCCACGATAAATTTTTTTATAGTATAAGTTGATCCTAATAACCCCTTCACACCCATGGTATTGATATGCACGGCCAATTCCATTATGCTCGTAAGTACTCAATCAATTTCTGTCAAGAGGCATTTCCTCCAATTAGCAAAGAAGGTAGGTTCAACACACCTCCCAAGTGAATTAAGTGTTGTAGCCATGGAGGACTCTAGAATAATATATTGTCCGAAAAGAAAACAGCACATATTTCCTTAGTCAGGAAATCCTGAGTAAAGGCCAGAAAACATAACTCACAGCATATTGGAATGTTATCAGTGCATCCATTAGACATAATGACCCCATACTTGAACTACATGTATAAACTTGTAAGACTTACAATTTTTCTTACACTATAAGGATCCAAACTGGTGGTTGTCATTTTATGCTCTATCATCTCCCTGACCCCAACTATCTGTTCCAACTTACTAATACAAACTAAACCTGTTTTAGGCAAACGACATTAAATGTACAAGGCTTTCTAAGGCCCAATTTGAATTGTGTCTAGATCCACCCTTCAATATGATGCAGTATGGAGAAGCAAATTTATAAATCATGTTATTTGGAAACTATCAGGTTATAATTAGACATTTAAGGAAAAAAATGTTTTTCGGTAATTATCTTGGGTTAAGATTTCTTATTTGATTAGGATTAAGTACCATATTATTTTGGTTTATTTAGGATTTTATCATCATTTGGTTGTAAACACCCTTCAGGTACCTTATGTAGAGGAGACTTTTATTAATTAAGAGTAAAATGTTTCTAGTCCTGTAAAATAAGCAAGTTTTGATTTTGCTCATCATAAAATTTTCTTTTTCATTTGGATCCTCTCAAATTCTAAAATTTTGAAAAACGACCTTATTGGTGATGTGGCAAGCTAAAAAATATGCCAAGTAGGCATTAGTCTCTAATATGTGGCAATTTTTTAGCTTCCCACTTCACCACCAAGGATGTTTTTCAAAATTTTAGATTTAGGAAGGAAACAAATGAAAAGAAAAATCCTATGAGGACCAAAACCAAAACTTGCTTATTTCACAAGAACTAAAAACATATTTTACCACTTCAAAGAGTATTTGAGTTTGAGTTGGAGAAGCACCCCGTTCAAGAGAAGCACTCTAGGATTACTAGGACTGTAACCTACAAAAAGACGTACTCTTGGTTTGTGCTAGATGCAAAACCATTTATGCGATTTCACCTAATAGCTTAATTTTATGAGGTACTTAGTACATGACATGGTATCAAAGCCTCTCACTAAATAGTCTAGAGTTTGATCATTTATGGGCCCATTTTTCTAAATAAAAAGTTCAGCACAAGGTTGGGTTATGCATTGTCCATGCTTCAAGTCCAAAGGACTATTGTGTGAGGGGGAGAATTAAATATAAAACCATTTATGTGTTTTCACCTAATAGCTTAAGCTTTTCGAAGAGTTTGTTCACAATAGTTTGTTTATAAGGGAGTACCTTGCCAAGAGGAGCACCCTTGCGATATTCTGTCCTACACTCCTACATCACCATCATTATAATTCAATGGAAGTTAAAAAGACTGAGTAAATTTTATTATGTATCAGAAGGAATATTATAGAAATATAAACCAAAAAATGAAAAAAAAAAAGATAATAGTAATCAATAAGATAAACGTCAGTAAAAAGAAAAATACAGTCATATAAGTTGAATAGAAAAAACTCCAAGATACCTTTCCATCTGTCAGTAGAATAGAAACCTTCCTCATCTGGAATTTAAAAGCAATGCCACTAGTTGAATATTGAGAAGATCCTGATTTGGGAACATTAAGTTTTACAGCACCCCATAAATGAAACGCAGGATGTGAAAGCCATATATCTGAGTGATCACATAAAATCTCCACTTTGAGCTTGATATTGTTTGCAAGATTCTTACAGAGGACGGCATCCACATGAATCTGAATTATATCAAAAAGTGGCCAAGACATATGCCTTCCATTCTCAACTACTATTATTACACTGCTTAATTTTTCCATGTTGGCTTTCAGTTGGATGTCTCTGCTCCGAATGACTAATTCAAAACCATTCACATTGAAAGAAACATGAAGAAATTTTGTGTCCTTTTCCTCAAGTATATCAGAAGATACACTTAAAGGTCTCATCTTGTGACCTTCAGCAAGCTGAAATTCCATACATGGTTCTTCACTTTCCAAGACAGGGATGTGAAGTGTAAGAAAAAAGTTTTCTGACCTAATTACCATTAAGACAACACTCTCAACCTCTTGTGTTGTAAAAGCTGCTGAAGCACTTTCAGAATCAACAGCATCGGCAGATAAACTCTTAGATGCAGCATCCATAGAAGCTTTTTCCAAATGTAGAAAGAAAGGATTCAGAAATTTAACAACCTCAGTCCACTCAGACAAATGAAGCCAAATATCAAGAGAAGAAAGACAAAGGCCCAGTTCATTCTTATGGTCAATAGATTTAGAAAAACAGATCCCAAGTAATAACGTGGAAAAGGAAGTTGAGGAACATTTTGCTAAGACAGAATCATGTGCAGAGTAAAACACTAAGGTAGAAAAACCCAATTCCAACCATACCAAAGAATCATTCATTACAGATGCAGAACAAATAAACTGCAAATGGCCCTTGGCCATTAATTCCACAAATTCTTCTTGTTTATGACAAAAGCTTATCATCAAAGACTGGGTGTGACATTTAACTTCTGTCAATATAGTGGTTGAGGCCATCAAAGTCGGTGCAATGGCTCCAGTTGCCTTTAAGCTTTTCTTTGAATGGAGGAATTGCAGAACATCTGATTTGAAACATTTGCATTGATCATCAACTGAGGAAAATTCCTCAATAACATCCCGTATGGCCATACATCCATCAAAAAAGTGGCTATCTGTTTATGAAGGAAAAATATGAGCACAATTACATAATCCAACAATATAAAAGTACAAGAGCAAGAAAAAGATGATTAAAAGGAGTATAAGTGTAACCTTCAACAATAATATGACAACTGCTGATGCTTGTCATGAAGCATATTGATGAAGAAGAGGTTTTGCAATTAGATTCACCTCCATATGGAATTCTGACCCAAACATCAGCATTAATGGGTGCGATTAAAGAACTTGTAATGAATTCTGTATTCCGTTCAATTGTTGCCAAGCCAAGCATATCATTCTTGTACAAAAGGAATGATACACACAAGTCTCGCCCAAACACATTTAAACAATTATTTCTTTTGGCAAGCTTTTGAATAGGAACCAAACATTCAGTAGGGATGTTCTTTAATACATCCTCAAAACCAGAATTTTCGATGAAACTACAATAAAGCTGTGGCATTTCAACTTTCAGAAACTGGTGTTCATTACTTTCCACTGGCAATATAAGATTAGAATCCAAGATTTCAAACTTATATGCAATGCTCATTTCATTTTTTAGAACTAGATCACCCTGCTCTTCAAAGGAATACAGATTACCTGAATTACCACCCCAATCAGATAATGAAAAGTAACCAATGATGATGGAGAGATATTCAGAAGGTAACATGCAGTACACATGCTGAATGCTGACACTTACTTCCAAATCGACAGTTGAAGATATGTTCCGTTCTTTCCTGACCCTTATATTTAAAATAGGAGATAAATTTGATGAGGAGGGACCCCATAGATAATCCTGAAAATTCCGAGGACCCCAAGATGATGTAAGGACCAATCCTTCAGAAGAAGACAAAATATCCATACTGTCCTCACAAAATAATAGGGAAGATTTGGATCCAGGCACCATGATTGTACCAATAATGCAAGATGAGTCATGAAAATGTGCCCTTATTCCATATAGGTGCAACTCAATGGAGAAAGTATTAGAGGATCTAGCAATTCCAGATTCAAGAAAATATCCAGAATCAGATTTGCATTTTGAGGGAGAGGCATGGAAGATTTTGGACCCTCTTCTCATTTTGATTTTGGAACTATTTATTTTTCTGTCACTCAAACTAAAATTTTTTCTCCAGTCAGGATCAGCATAAATGAGTGAGCTCTCTAGATTATCAAGAGAACCAGAATTGTAAATCGTAACAAATGGGAAATGATCCAATGGAATGCATGTAGAATCAGGGGAACCGAATTCAAAATAATTTGAGAACCCAAACTTTTGCAACCCAAAGCTTGAGAATATTTTTGAAATGTCAGCAGTATTTGCAGAGGATTTCTCAAAACTGGTACTACAATCAGACAACCGATGAAAGAACTCAATAAGCTGTCCGGCAATATGTGGGTAGCAGTGGATATCAGCATTATTTAGGTACATAAAACACTTGTGACATACTAAATCAGATCTGGGAGATTCGTAGTGTATTGCAAAACATCCATCAGTCAACATAGCTGTATCAGAATATTGATCAAATTCATTACTTGCTCCAGGAACACAGTCTTCTCCAACTACAGCACCAGAAGATGATAAATTTCCTGATAAAAGCACAAAAGGGCTTTCTTTTTCTTCTTTCATTTTATATGCACATATCAACAAAGACTTCATACTGACAAAGAACTCCTGAAATTCTGCAGAAGCATACCTGCAAACAGTAAAGCAAAATGCGAAGATTTGTTTTAGAGAACAACAATAATTTCCATTGCTGAGCAAACAAAATGAGATTTTTTTTTTGGAGCGAAAAGGGTGAGGGGCAAGACAAGTTTTATACACATTCAAATATTTTGGATACACCCAAACCAATCTAAGGTCACCTCAAAAGAAACAGTGTAACAGCCCAAAAACCTTGTTAGAGCCTGTTGAGAGACTACTGCTTCACATGTGTTGCACATGCTATAGTGTTCCCATACTGTATCATCTGTTACTGTTAGTAGCTTCTGCTGTTTTTAGTTATTGTCAGTAGTAATACTATTAAAGGTGTTGTTAGTTTCTCCTATCAGAAACTGTTATAACTGTTAGTTAATAGTTATACACATAATCTGTTAGTTGTGTCTGATCTAAAAGACTTAAAGCTGATACACATAATCTTAGAGACTTGTACCTTGCTCAATCAATCAATTCAAAATATTTAGATGAGAAATTTTCTCGCATCCTCACAAATTTTCTTTCTCAGTTCCTCTCCCTTTCTTTGATTTTCTATCACTTTCCCATCAGAGATAAAATAGTTCACAAAACTTGATCATCCTCTCTTTTGGCTGTTGTCATGGCTTCCCCTCCTAATCCCTTTGACCCACCACCTGCCTCTACTCTTGCAATATCTCTGTCATCTGCAGACACTTTTTCCCATTTAATGTCTCTTAGATTTTGGACCTGGGCCTAACTCAACCCAATAGCTAGCTTGTAGGGTGAGGACTGTCCAAGGCTTATATACTTTTAAATGGCCTTATTACTAGTCAATGTGGGACTTTCCAACACACCCCCTCACACCCAGGGCTGGACATATGGAGCGTGCACACATCAAGGGGTGGAGGCCCAATAACAACGGATCTAGGATAGACTCTGATACCATCTTAAATTTTGGACCTGGGCCTAACTCAACCCCAAAAGCTAACTTGTAAGGTGAGGATTGCCAAGACTTATATACTTTAACTTGGCCTTATCTCTAGGCAATGTGGGACTCTAACACACCCCCTCACGCCCAGGGCTGGACATCTGGAGCGTGAACTATACGGGTGAAAGCCCAATACCAACGGATCATCTAGGATAGGCTTTGATACCAATTGTTAGGTAGCGAGGGGAGCCTAAACCACCGGAGAGACTGCAAAACCATACAAGTGAGCTAGACACCACATCCAACCCTAAACCTTAAGGTGTTAGGCTTATGGGTCTTGTCACTGCCAATGCTCTCTTTTAAGGTGCGCCACCCTCTCCTTATGCTGCTTCCGTGGCCACATTAACTACCACATTCACCTAATGATGAGAATCCAAGGGGGTGGATTCGTTTTACAGATCTATCTAGGTTGGAATGCTCTTAATTAGGAAATTTGGAAAATGGTTTAAACAAGAAAATGGAAAAAGGTAAGAAGATGGAATGGAAATTGAAAGACGTCACACTTCCAAGGATGGAAGATAAGCCTAAGAGTTATACACACAAAGGGATGAAGGACCTTTGATAAAACTCGATTCTTGAATTAACAAGAAAATTAGAGAAACACTCTCCAATATGAAATAAAAATTCTGATTCAAACTTCTATTTCTTGCATGCATGTACATGAATATATATAGCCCATGCAAACCATGCAAGGACCCTTACATTCAGCTATGTAGCTGCCCACAAAGTTTACATAAACGCCCCTCCCCATTCATTTTCCATGCAACCTCTTTAATTCCTACTAATATCTATTAAACTTAGGAGATGAAAAACTAGCAAAAATCAGCCTACAAAATTCTGCATGTGGCCGCAACAATTACAAGCCTTTGAGTAACAACCAACAAGGATTAAATATGCATAATTCAACCATCAATTGGCCGCCCCTAAGGAGAAACATAACAACTCCAAAATTGAATTGTTGGCTGCTCCATTCAATTTATAACCGCCTGCTTTGTAATGCTTGTCTCCCTCCTTCAATTTGTAACAACTCTTTTCTTGATGGTTGTAATTTCTTTGTCCCCTTGCATTGATTCAGCCGCAATTGTTTTGTAACTTTCCAGACAACGTAAATCAGCCAAATAAATCCCAAGTTGGCCGCCCACATGTAGCCTATTGTATAGCCGCAATTTTTTCTTCAATTTTACCCGGTTGGATTCACATCACCTAACTTTCCTCCAAGGACAACAACTCAGTTTGGTGGACCTGCTAGTTTTCCTTCCACCACCAATTTCTATTCCTCAAGCTGGACTGGGGCCACCTATGACCTATCTTATTGTTCCTAATAGCACTGATTGACAAGAGCGGCATGCTGACTAAGGGGCTGCACACCAAATGACAGAAGATTCTCATAATCTACTCCAATTAACTGATCTGGGTGGCACTCAACAGATTTACATGGGGAAAGGACAAGGTTTGCCAATCAACTCCATCAGTACCTCTATGTGTCCTCACTAAAACATCCACATGTCTCATTTACTCTAAAAAATCTTCCATGTTCCAAATATTACCACAAATCTTGTTAGAGTCAGTCAACTTACTCGTATTAATAGTGTCTAATTGTCTATTTTCACTTCCATCCTCAAATTGTCTTGTTAAATTTCAGGCAACCATGAAGTTCTTGTTAAAGGTGTTCTCAGACCAGATGGACTTCACTCCTAGCCCAACCTGTTCATTTCCAAACAGAAGCTTCCTGGTTCTATATCACCAAGTTGCTTTTCTACTTTTTCTGTCAATTCAATTTCTAATGCAAATAAAACACAATCCTCCCACTCCCTACACTCTGAGATTGTACGACTAGGCCACCCACACTCACATGTTACTCAAACTATTTTCAAGCAGTGTAATCTTCCATTTAATAATAAATGCGGGTCTGAATTTTGTATAGCTTGCTGTTTGGGTAAAGCTCACTGCTTACCCTCTTCCACTTCTGTTTTTACATATACTTCACCACTTGAGCTTATTTTTTGTGATTTTCTAGGACCCATCAAATATACATATTGCATTGGTTATACATACTATATTGCCTTTGTTTATGAATTCACTAGGTACACGGATATATTTCATAAATCCAAGGCAGAATCTCCCTACACTCTGTCTTTCTTCAAAACCATGGTATAACTTCAGAATGGAACACAAATTAATCTGTACAAACAGACTGGCTACTTAAATCTCCCAATTCAGTTACCTTAGGCTATTTGGATGTTAGTTTCTATCCATTACTTTGTCCCAATAATAAAAACAAACTGGCTATCCACTCTACCAAATTTACATTTCTTGGGTATTTTCTGGATCACAAAGCCTACAAAAGTCTCTCGCTAGATGGCAGAATATACAATTCAAAAGTTGTAGTTTCCTCAGACAATAGACTCTGCTATTACTTCCTTATATCAAATCTGTATTTTAGGACGTTAGGATATTTGACCCATGTATCATGGGATTAGACCAGATCACAATTTTTCAGAAATTTCCATCTTTAACCCCTAAAAATATAACGTTTCTTTAATTAGTCCCTTTTCAACTTTTTTGTCCTTTTTAGTCCTTCAAAATACGAAAATCATGTTAAGGGACTAAAAACATTATTTTAAGAAAGAAATTAGAGGGATTAATTCAATAAATGTCATATTTTAAGGAAGTAAAACCAAGTCTAAATTTTAAATAGGTTCTTAAATATGAGTGGTTCTCACAAACTATTTGGTCAAGAAGAAGGGAATATAGAAGCAAGCAAAACATAAGAGACACCAATTTCAATTTCAAAGATTCTAATAATAAGTTAAAACCGTGGTGACCATGAAAACTCTATCCTCTCTCTGATGACAATATCATTCTAAACCATTCAAGGAATTTACTGGTAATGGAATTCCTTCGAAAAATTACATTGTTTTCATTTAGAGAATTATTTTATATTTTATATAATGATTCTCCTCTCCTGCATCAGAAGAACATCTCTCCAAATTCTCTCAATCTTATTAGGACTTTCCTCTGTATAAAAGTTAGTATGGTAAAAATATCATCACCATCCTAATGCAGAGAAGCTTTGATTTTTTATTCCAGCAGGCTTCCTCCAGTGGAAGACCTTTTCAAACTCATTCTTCAATCATATAATGGAGGTATATATATGCTTTTCTAGTCTCCAAATTAAAAAACAAAAAAAAAATCAATAATAGCAAAGAAATACGTATGCATTCTAAGCAGTAAACACTTGAAAAAACAGATGGTGTTAATCCTATCCATTATCAAAGTACAAAGAAAAACCATAGCTATTCACAGAGCTTTAAGCAACCATGTATTTTACAAGAAATAAATGCAACAATGACATCTACTAAAGCAGTCCAACAATATAGAATTATAGAATAAACAAACTACATGCTTCAATGATCAAAACTTAATAAAACATAAGGAGGATATGAAGAGTGACTCTTCAAATTCTATATTTGAAGTCATCATGTATACAATAGGTCTTAGCTAAAGAGGCAGAAGAAGGACAATAGTGAACATACCGTAAGTCTATTTCTTTTAAGGAAACCATGAGCTCTGAGCTGTTATCTCTACTATTTTCAAGGTCCACTTTCAGATCAACTGAACCAAGTTTTAAAATAATAGATATACCAAAAGTAGAATATGTTGGCACACCCAAAACAACATTAGGAGGATAAGGACAGCTTAAGATTTCAGATTCACCCCTTACAAGCATTGTTTCCAGGTGAGTGATCAATTCCATGAATGCACTATATATTGAAGTAGAGAAGTGTGCTTTTAGTGACTCTATAAGTAGATAAACCTGAAATTAAGAAGTATAGGTAATCAAGAGAGACACACCAACAGACAGATGGAAGACAGAAAAAGGAAAAGGAAATTTACGATTCATTGGTGACTTGTGTGTGTGTGCACATTTGCACAAGTGAATGTTCAGCTTAGTTTAATTATATCTAATATGCTAATCACCTCCAGTTGCTTCAAAATCGACTCATCAGGGATCACACAAAATGCTAGGAAGAATGAAGCGCTAAATTCCTCAAGAATAGAAACCTTTCGCGACTGATCAGAATTCATTATGGTGACCTGCAATAACAATAAACTATCCAATAGTTACAAATATTAGAAGGATGGACAACAAATATATAAAGCAAACGTAAAAAATAAATAGACTATGATCCTGACCTTAAAATCAGCTAGTTTAACATAAAAAAAGTTGTATAGATCCTGAAGTTGGATGCCTAAACAAATTCCAGATGCGGACATTGAATTTAAAAAGTTCTTCACTAAGTAAGGTTGTTCCTCAACTTTAGAAGAGAAAGACTCGAGACCAATTGTGGACTTAAAGCTTAATGACTTTGAATACATCACCTGTGGAAAAATAACAACAATAAGAAGCACAAACAGGGGAAAAATAATTCAGAACCAAAATGTTAAAATGCATGAGACAAAATATTCAAGTGGAATGTGGAGAATAAATAAGTAAATATAGCAGCCTGTAACAAGATCTTTACCACAAATTAACCACTTCCCTGTTTTAAACATGATGTAACCAAAAAAAATACTTCTGGAAATCAAATATGGAAATCAAGCGAGAATTTATTAGACAATAAAAATTGAAAAAATTTTACAATCCATCCAGTAAGTAACAGAGTTATAGTGTATTGTATTTATGACTGTAACATCCCTAAGATTTCAAACTGACACTCCTAAGAACAGTACCAGGCCAGACTATGTAAATTTTGATGATGCTATAACACTTTTTGGACAAAAAAAATTGTAAAGAGTCTAGAGAAAAGATAAATTCAGATTAAGTTAATATGTAAGAAAACCTCGAAAACAGAAAAAGCTAGATACAACAAAAACTACTAAAATTCCAATAATACATGGTTGCTCAATCTCTCAGCATGCGAGAAAAACCAACCACCTTGAAACAACCATAAGAGTACAGAAGGAGACCAAAGACGTCATCCTGTCTCATAACATGTTTAAGAAACATCCTTATAAGTGACAGCATTCCACCTCAAAAAATACACTAAATGATTGCAATCCAATCCTTCTGACAAACTGTTATACAAAACCAACAAAAGTTCCTCAAAGTTGAATATACCCAATGCTGCCCCAGAATCACAAAAAGGTTCTTCCAAAGGTCAGTGGCTGTTTCAAATTGCAAGAACGGATGGCATGACTTCTTAGTTCATAGTAAAATTAATTTAACAATGAGGTCATCAAACAATGATGGACACAAATACAATATATAATTTGAAAATATAGAGCAGTTACCATGTTGCTATACTCTGATGCTGTACTCCTCCAAGGAAAATTAACAGAAACATCAAAGATTGTAACATCCCACATTACGTTCTTATGGTTCACACAAACATATCTGCAGATCAAAAGAAATCCCATACCTGTAACTACAATTTGACAGATGATATGACATAAAAGAAATGTTTTGAGTAATTGCCACAGCAAAGCTTACTCCGCTTTGGATAAGAGCCGAGTATTGTCATTTTCAATTCCATTCAATGACAACAGCACCTGCAGATTAACAGAAATAACAGAATTTCACACATTGTAACACAAAAATACAAACACAAGAATATCTTAATTAGAAAGATAGTAATGAAAATAACAGAAAGAGAAAGAAACTGAGAAGGAAAATCAAGAGGGATGACGAAAGATTGCTTGTGTAAAGTACTACGATATTATGATTATTCAGTATAATGATTCTAAACACTTCCGTTACATTTATAGAGCTATAAACAGCATTCTAGCAGTTATTCTGTTGTAAGTATGTGTCATTGCAATAGCAATGTTGACTCATCATAACAATTAACTCAATTGTCAGTGAACATGGATGAATACAAGACATCATGTATTCGGTACTTTCTAACAGTAACATTCAGTGGATACAGCAGATACTCTAACAGTAACCCCTGAAAATCAGAGTGTATGGAGAAACACAGACAGATCCAGAACCCTGAGTATTAGAGTATGGGTGTATAGTTATCTATAGCACGCCGTGATGTATTCAATACTTTCAAGTTTCAATACAATGTCAGTTACAGCTGTTGTACTTTCAGTTAATAGACGTGACCAACTCTGGGTTAGTTGACCCAACCCAACACTTGGTTTAGGTTACCCAAACCAACCACTATAAAATTACTTGTATGATATCTAACTTCAGTTCAGTAATGATAACACTATTAGATTATGTCATATTCCAGAATCTATAATTTCTCTCTTCATTTATCTACACTTTAGAATTTCTTCATCGTATCATGAGTCATGACCTTGAACTCTAAGGGCCAGTTTAGATAAACTTCTCTAGAAGAACTTATAGGAGAAGAAAATAAAATAACCCAAGAAGGTAAAATGAATCCAACTTCTTTCATAAATTGAAATTAGTCTTTACAACTAAACTTTTTCACAAGTTTGATGGGAGAGATTTTGAAAAAGTTTGTTAGAAAAAGTAAAGTTTATAGAATTTGAGAGTAGAAGAGAAACTGAGAGAGAAATCTGAAACTGATTTTGGTTTTCATTGAATAAGAGAGAATACAGGGAAAGCAGTATTTATAGAAGCTCAGAAACTTGAGCTGAACTTAACCAAAGCAAACTGATTCAGTTAGGTACTAACTGCACCTAACTGAAAGACTAACAGCTAGCTAACTGAACATTTTACACAGAAACACAAGCTACTTCACATACACAGAAATACAAGCTATATCACTAACATTCCCCCCTCAAACTCAGGGTGGGTGACATAGGGTAACTTTGTCAAAAACCCAGAGTTTGTCCCTGAGAACTTAAAAACACAAAAGAGAGAGAACCTTGGTGAGAATATCGCACACTGATGATAAGCAGGAACATGAGAGAACACAAGGCTTTTATTCAGAACCTTTTATCGAACAAAGAAGATATCTAACTCCATGTGCTTGGTGCGAGCATGAAGAACTAGGTTGTGAGACGGACACACTGCTCAAATTGTCACAGTACAATGTAGGTGTTCTAAAGGGAGGGGAACCTTGGGTTCTGTTAGGAGAGATTCTAGCCATAGTATTTTTGCTGATGTAGAGGCCAAACTTCTGTACTTAGCTTCAGTACTAGACCTGGCCACAAGAGATTGCTTCTAAGACCACCAAGAGACAAGATTAGGACCCAAAAATTTGCAAGAACCTGAAGTAGATTTCCTGTCATCCCTGTCAGATGCCCAATCTCCATCTGAAAAGGCAATAAATGAGTGGAGATGTAGCAGCAGGCTGCAAGAGAAGACCATGGTTTAGAGAACCCTTAAGATACCTACGAATCCTTTTAACTGTTTTCTAATGCTCTTCTAAAGGTTGTGACATAAACTGACACACCTTATTAACAGAGAAACAGATTTCTGTTCTAGTAATAGAGCCATATTGTAGAGCTCCCACAATAGATCTGTAGAGAGAAGGATCTGTTACATAATCAGCACCATATTTGTTAAGTTTCAGATTAGCAACCATAGGAGTAGAAATTCCCTTAGCTTCCACCATGTTAGCCTTGGTAAGAAGATCCTTAATGTATTAAGTTTGAGACAAGATAAGAGAACCATTGGCGTTCAGTGTACTCCACGCGTGATTTTTTTTTTTTTCAGAATGGGGTGAGTCCTCTTGATTATATTGTACCACTATGTATTGCTAGCCTAACTCACTAAATATAGGGTCCTGCTTAGGGAAACAATAAATAGAAGGATTTTATTGGAAATCATGTCATTCATTGCATTTGTAATATTAAATACTACATATTCCAATAAAATTTTTCTAGTTTTGGTTTCTTAACCAATGCCTTTAGGGCACTCATTAGCATTTCCCATGTAAATAAAGAGAACAGCATCCACAATTACAGTTTTCCAAACATTTTTCTATTTTACAAAACTGAAGTTCATACAACAATCCCATATTCTATGATCTAATTAACTACCAGAACTTAAGAATTACCAAAAGCATGGAGTAGAGCAATAAACTACAAAAAGAACACCCTGTAGCATACCCTTTCATTATAAAACTTGAAGGATGCAAAGACATCATAAAACTCCAACAGATTCAATAAAATGTTCGCATGAAACGTCACTTCAAGTTGTTTAATCATTCCCTGTAGCATAAAATTGGACAAAAGTGACATACTTAAAAATTCGACAGAATGTTTCTGATTTAAACTTGCATACCTACACGAGCATATCAATGCTAGCCACTCACTACGCACATCAAATTGTTATCACAGTACACAGTGATGATACCTTTACTGAACTGTCCCTATCTCCGTTAGAGGGAAAATTTACATGAATGCTGCAAGAATGATCCACAATATCCAGTAAATTATTTTCAACAATGGGCTGCAAATCAAGCAATATCACCATCAGTATCAATTGTGTTAAAAGAGTCAAGAGAGATTGAAAATTCAATTGTTGAAGCTCATAATCCAGTTCTTCACACTAGAACTAAGCACATGGAATTGGACTAATGGACTTATTCTTTGTAAGAGAAAAGGCCATTGCCAAGCAACTTATTGTGACCCATTTCCCTGCAGAGGATTAGATTGCAGAATGCTTGACTAAACCTCTCCGAAATTCCCAATTTCTTTTATTTCGTGACAAACTCAAGGTTTTGACAAATATCAATTTGTTCAAACTCCT
This sequence comes from Sesbania bispinosa, assembly GCA_026901365.1. Classification (NCBI taxonomy): domain Eukaryota; kingdom Viridiplantae; phylum Streptophyta; class Magnoliopsida; order Fabales; family Fabaceae; genus Sesbania; species Sesbania bispinosa. The sequence continues at coordinate 1,145,288 of QLOH01000151.1, forward strand.
TGAGTTTGAGGCGGGGCTATCTGTGTATATAGTTTCACATATTCATAGTTGTAGTAGTTTGCAGTAGTATTTATTTTGCATTCTTTAGTATGTAGTTAGTTTAGTGTATCTGAGTTAGTTAGGAGAGCTGTTTTGATAGTTGTCATGTCATAACTGATTCTGTTAAGAGAGCTCTCAAGAATCTCTAGATCTCAACTCTAGAAATAGAATCTGATGTACTAAACTAATCAGAAATAAAATCAATCTAACAAATTCAGACAAAACTCTCTCTTTCTCACATTTTTTCTTTTTTCTCCTCTTTCGGTTACTCTGAGACAAATTCAAAGACCTGGATGATAAGGCTTTGGATAAGATGAGTGTATTACAGAAAATAGTTCCAGATGACAGGGATTTGGTTAAGATAAATGCAGATGACAGAAAATATCGATAAGTGTAATTTCCTATTCTTTAGGAATGTAGATAATTAGATTAGATTAGATAACTACTTCTGATTCATGTCTTATCTCTTCTATAAGAGAGGACTTTATGTCCTAATTTTCTGGATCAGTTTTCAACAGATAAAATTTCTTTTAAGTAATAGAAATGAAATTGAAATTAAAAAACTAATTGTCATGAATTGTCATCAAACATGCATTTATCAAACCAAAATTTTTCAGAGTTTCAGTACCATCAAGGTGATAGGAGTGCCGTAAATAATACACTTCTTTGCATTTCACAGGATTAAAAAACAATATATACCAAAGTAGATGTAGAACATAGAACAAAAAAACATCAATTCCATACTACCTCCTATGCAGAAGGAAACAAAAAAAGGGGGGGCGCTCAAAGCTATCATTTTAAAGCACAATTCCCTTCTAATCACTCGGAGAATGCATTTAGGATAACCCAGTGAATCATTGACCAGATTAATATCATAAATACAACAAAGCAGAATAAAAGGAAAGTGGTCTAAAGGTTTTGGAATTGCAAAAAGTTGAGGATTTGGAATTCAAGCCCACCATTAAATCTTCAATGTCATAGAATTATCACGAACCGTGATAGAAATTAAATATTGGCCTCACACAAGAGGAATCTAGGAAGCACTCAACAAAACATCAAATAAAACATTTTCTAGGATTTTATTACATTTTAGGATAAAAAATCATTACTTCCTAAGGAAAAGAACAAACAAATGAATATTTTGTTTAAGATGTAACCATAATAGGTCAAACAAAGGTCATTACAATAGTACATCTTGAAAAGGAAAAATAACGAAACAAAAGACAGGATAAAAATAAAAAGAATCCATACATGGATTAGACCCTATTAAGGAAAAGATGATAAAAAGCAAAGGTGATCTGTCATATTTATGCAGTGCTGAAAAAATAAAAGACAGATATAACCTCTCTAATATGTAAAATGACATCCTTGCTATTTGGATCAACCATTTTCACGGATTTAAATTTGGTGATAATGATTCCATGTTCTTTGTAGAGCTGAGACTCAACAGTTCCACCTTCAAGAATTATTTCTGCAATTCCCTTACAATACCTCCTAGAAAAAAGAGAAAGATGGAAAAAATATATATATATTTAGTTGACTAGTAGACAATAGCATTACATGATTTCACTCATACAATCATTACAATGAGATAGAGTTCAGTAAATGCAAGATTTAGTGCAATGTTTAAAATTGAGAATTGAGAATATGCCCTCTTTTATCTACAAAAAATTCATCAATTAACAAATGGATAGACTTCAAAAACTACTGAAAAACTGACAGAGTGTGAGTGAAAATGGAAGAAATCTTACGGAAAAAAAAAAACAGAACATTTTCTATTCTGAAATTGCAACTGAAAGAACTGAATGAACCACTAACAGGTTCTCTTACATGTAATAGTTAGAGATCTCACTGAGATTCCTCACTTAATTCTAACAATTCTTACTACCAGCTAACTAGGATGACAGCTGGTCAAAGTACACCATACTACATAACAAAGTAGGATAATAGATACCTCACTGCTTAAATGAGCATCACTCTAGCATATATGAAGTAATATGAAGTAAAAACATAGAAATCATTCCCTAAGCATAATAAACAAAAGAATTTCATAAGCTGTGAATTGAGGAAAGAGCATAATACTTGCTAAATAGAATTGCGGAAATCTGATGAATCTCAATCTTTGATGCAAATATGCATAATTCTTGCTTTGTAGAAACATCAACACCGGGTGAAACAAGAGGATGAAATTCAGTTGCTTCAGATATATCCTGCAAAAGAAAACAACAACCATTAATTGAAAACTGTCATTCAATAGTAAATATAATAGGTGCCTGTTTAGTTTAGATTTTTCTACTATCAAACAGAAGTTTACACACTGCAATATTGGATTGTCATATATCATTCATGTTTAGATTTATCCTCAGTTAACAAAACTGCAACAAAAACCAATTTCCTCGGCAACAAACATATAGACAGTCCCAGTTTTCTTTAATTTGCATTCATTATTTGAAATATCCAATTTACATTGGTAGATGTTAGCCTTCCCAATTGTCATTTTCCCTCAAAAATATGCAACTCTCAAACCCATATCATCTGTTTTCTTCCAGTGTGATAAACTTCATGCATGAACAAAAATCTAAAAATAAAACAAAAAGAAAGGAAAATGTAAGGCGAGAGAAAATAGAGAAAAAGTCTATAAAGTGAGTCATTCTAATCGACGTGTGAATCTAGATATTATTCTCATATTTATGGACATGTCAGAAAGAAAAATATAAAACCATTTATGTGTCTTTACCTAATACTAATAGCATTAGCTTTTGGAAGAATAGATTAGAGTGTTACCATCCTCTGGGACTTGTCCCATCACTATTATGTTGCCAAGTTCCCTAAAGTTTGAGACTCTACTATAATAAGGTCATTATCACTATCATTCTTCACTTTTCCTCGCCCATGCACAGATTCAGGCTACCCTCTCTCAAGTGTGTTTCATCTCTAGCTACAGATCTCATTTGCTGTGTTATCCTTTCGGCGTGCTTAGAACCCTTTTCCAACTACTGCCATCGCAGTCTAACGCCACCAGAAAATTTTATAAGCAAGTTTTCCGGCTGAAACCACCACCATCTAGTTAGCCTTCAACCAACCCACAACCTTCTAAAAATCACAATACCAATATCCCAAGGATGCACCTACATGCTCCAATTTTCATTCACACAATTTTACCACAGCTGATGCATATGGCAGCGCATCCAACTAGATCCCGGCCATCATTTGCAGCTCTGACGGTGTTTAGCTATATGGTTTTGATAGAAACAACAACCAAAGCCTTTTTCCACTAGGTAGGCTCAGCTACATGGATCCAAAAATGCCATAATGTCCTGTTATGAATAAAGTCCATTGATAGATCATTTAAATCCATATAGACCTTAATGGACTGACCTATAATTTAACTTGATCTGCTTCAACCTCTAACTACAAGACTATCCTCTATCTGGTCTACTCTCCTTACTAGGGTATCTATGCACTATGGGTCTTCTACAGACATGCCCAAATAGATTTGGATAAGATTAGGTATTTGGCTTCTACTTGGTGTAACTCACATGGTCTTTTTAAAAGAGTTTGGCTTCTACATTAAAAAGGATCCCTTATCCTCCAAATTCTTTTATCCGTTCTAGGGCACAATGAATCTCTTCTTTGAGCAAATAAATAAATTTTTGAAACTATAAGGATAAGGAAGAAGAGATCATGAATAATATTCTCTTGTCAATAATGCCGTGATGGATGTGATTTGATAAAATATGAAACAAAAGACAAAATATTAAACCTTATTTATACTTATACTAAACTCATTATCCTTATTAAATTAGAAAACAAATAAACAAATATAAAGAAAAATGAAAACTACTCCTAAGAGATCGTCTGCAATACTTAAGATATTCTGAGATACAATACTGATATTATGAGATTTTTTTCATAGATATTCTAACAAATAAATAAATAAATCTGTGTGTGATTAGCAGAATAAAACACCATATTATTTTTTATTTAAAAAATTTTATTAAGATGGTAAGTTGAACCGATATGCATTGTTTCCAACATGCAATAGGGACATTGAAAAAAGGCTAAACACCATTTTTCCAACCAGAGTCAATTCTGGAGCGCAGACCAAAAACAAGCATAAAGAATAGAAAAATTCTCGAGATAATGCGATAGTTTAATAAATAATGGAGCACAGGTACCTTAACATCATATGACACAACTCCAGAAAATTGACTGGAATCATCAGTTCCACCAGCACCAAGCATGCCACGAGATAGCCAATTCAACCATCCCCATGGTTTGACCGTGTGCTCATCATTGCATGACTTATCGGTAGGAATATCAGCGTGAATCCTGCCACTATTCGGAGTAGAACACCTCGAAAGAAATTCCTGTAATAACAAAAACGGAACAAGCTTTACAAACCAAATAATCAAATATAGAATGAAATACCAAATAATCAAATACTGAGTTTTCATTCATGATCTGTATCACACTCACCCGCATCTCATATTCCGCAGATGATCGATAATTCAAAATATCATCTAGATCTGATTCTTTCTCCATTTGCTCCAAATCCCGAAGAACATCATCATCAACTGGCTAGTAAACATAAACAAAATCATCATCATCACAGTACAAAAAGGAAGGGATATTTTCCAAAAAGAACAAAGGGGAAAACATTATTCTTGAATTGTTAGAGCAGTTAGTCGATGGGACTAGTTAGATAAGTATCAACGCAAATATATGAAAAATATTATGAAAATAAAATCAAAATGTGTGTGCATTCAAAGAAAAAAGAGAAACCACCTGTTCTTGCTGGAGAAAATTCAACTTAGTCTTGTACAAGTTCATATATTTCCGACGGTAGCTTCTGCATCAAGGAAATATAAAGAATTACTAGACAAGGTAGATGAATGTCAACAAGGACACAAATCAAAAGAATATCAGATATACTTTCTAAAATGAAAATTAAAAAGAAAGGTAGCACATAGAATAAGTAGGATATAGAAATATGATACATAGGTTTGAGTCAAATCTTGTCCATAGCTATAGATAAGTATATGATCAAAGGCCTTACAATTGGTTTTGTAAAAGTTACTGTTTCACACTTGCAGTTTGCATATGATACAATGTTGTTTTTAAAGGATGATAAGCATAGGTCCATGCCTGTTCTTTATATACTATAGTATTTTAAGTGATTTCAGGTTCACAGATTTATGTCTTAAGTGTGGTGTTGCAGCGATCATTGATAACCTGAGTCTTATTATATGTGCTGCTTTGGCTAGGTGCCAGATCTTACAATGGCTTCTTATTCAGGAATCATGCATGCCCTTGGGAAGCAATCCACAAGCTACTTCCTTTTAAGACCTGATTGTCCAGACTATTTCTAACAAACTAGACAACTGAAAGGGGGGCTATTTTTCATATGGTGGTTGCATCACTATTATTCATTATTGTTTGTCCAGCATACCAATCTATTACATCTCTTTTAAGATGCCATAAGTAGTCCTTCATCAGATTCAGAGGAGTATGAGAATTTTTTGCTAGAATTGATAAGATAGTTCATTTGATTTGCTGAGAGGTTTTGTTGTAGGCCCATGTTAGACACTAAAGTCAAGATGTGGGTCAGCTTCTAGATAGTGCAGAAAACAAGCCTAAAGTGAGGCTTATGCACTCTATGATAAGAAAATAGCAGGCCAGAATTGATAATAAGGTAGTTAGTTGGTAGGACAGTTATTTAATAGTAATTTAATTGTGTAATAAGACAGTTAATACGTAAGACAGTTATTTCATTGTATGTGGTGTAGTTATAGGGAGCATTTGAGACGGTTTCTGGAGTGCATTTTGTTTTTATGTTGTGTAGGGCTGAGAATTTTTTTCTCAAAGGAGAGTGTTGGCTACTTGGCTCTATGGCTGGTAGGGAATTTCTACCCGATTTGTGTTTGTGTACTCTTTGAATGGAGTTCAATAAAATTTCTGTTTTAAACCTTATCTGTTCAGGAATGAAGGACTGAAGGAGGCTTTGGTCTTGGAAATTTGCAGCACAAAAACATTTGCCTTGTCAACAAAATTCTTATGGTGTTTCCCTTTGTTAGAATATATGATTAGTGCATGTACATGTTATTTGTTAGAACAGCAGAACAGATCTGTTAGCTGTTAGTGCTGTTAGTGTGTTAAGCTTTCTGTTATCTGTTGAACAGCTGTTAAGCTGTTAAGTGTAACAGCTTGTAACTGAATCAGTTACAAGCTGATGTAGCTTCTCTTAGAAGCCTCTGTGCTTTATATAAATCAGTGTAATCAGTTCTCAATCAACAAGTTGTAATACAATTCAAACAGTTTAAGATCAAAAGACTTCTCAGCTTTTCTTTCAGTTTCCTTTAGTTTCTTTCACTCTACTTTTCTTACAAACTAGGACAAACCCAATTCTCATTAAAAATACCTGAAAGTTATTTCCGAGGTAAGTCACATCTGAACCATAGAGAAATAAATAAAGCCTCTTATTCATACACAACTGCTCATAACATACTGAGAGAGCTATATGAGGCCATTGAGCGTGCATCATGCCATTTGATTTAATTCGATCGAGTATTGCTGTCCAAAATCCAGACACAATATTTGACCATGAAGTAACTTTGTATTTCCAGATTGGCTTATCAAGAGCAAATCTTTCCTTGTAGGAGAACGAATGATGAATTGGAAATAAGTTTTGGATAAAATATCAGAAGAATCCAGGTTCAAAATTCTCATTCTTGATCTGTTGAACAGAGCAGAATCAAGTAATACCAATCTGCAAACCACCAAGAGGGGTTGGAATTTACTAGTTTTTCTATTCTTCAAATTTCTTAAAAATGGAAATTCCCAGAATGATTAAAATTATAACTACAAAAAAACCTCTGTTGGGAAATTTATGCACATTTCAAAAGTAGAGTGAAAGAAACTAAAGGAAACTGAAAGAAAAGCTGAGAAGTCTTTTGATCTTAAACTGTTTGAATTGTATTACAACTTGTTGATTGAGAACTGATTACACTGATTTATATAAAGCACAGAGGCTTCTAAGAGAAGCTACATCAGCTTGTAACTGATTCAGTTACAAGCTGTTACACTTAACAGCTTAACAGCTGTTCAACAGATAACAGAAAGCTTAACACACTAACAGCACTAACAGCTAACACTAACAGCTAACAGATCTGTTCTGCTGTTCTAACAAATAACATGTACATGCACTAATCATATATTCTAACATAGTTGAATCGATGATCAGTTTCTTCATACATACTTCCAAGTTTCAAGGGTTCGATTTTAAGGACAGTGAACCTTTATGGCAATGTGCCCTTGTGCATTTTATGGGATTACGTGGTATTTGTGGATGAAAATGAATGCCCTTGTGCATTTCAAGGGTGTAACCTCACCTGTAAATTTTTGCTTTGGGATTAGATCAGTTTATATGGCTTCTCTTTGGTATTCAGCAAATCATTATCTAAGGGGATCAGTATTTTTCATATGCAAAGCAATTGGACAGCTCTTTAGCTTTCTTTTTCTGGTCTGAGGATTCCTTATTTTCCATTTTTATAATCTTTTCTCTTTCTAATTCTAATACAACTTTTATCAAAATATTTGATCAAAAACAAGGCAGACACATTATTATTTTGTTGGATAGAAGAATAAATTCTATGTAGCACAAAAGTCAAGATAAAAAAAACAAGAATCAAGATGCAGCAAGCTATCTAGTCTCTCCACCACAAAGGTCAACCCCCATGAGCAGAATAAGCCAAAAACAAATGAAGGGCAAATAGAAACCCCTAAAAAAATTGAATATTTCTCTCTGACCAAATAGACCTAAGAATTGCCTAAGCTACACATAACGACAAAATTTTAGCCCCCTGGTTTTCATCAAAACATTTAGAATCCTCCAAAGATTAGCATGTCACCACATTATCTCTCCAAAGATATTTTCAAAAAAAATAAGTCCCTCAAGATTTAACTCCATCTCTTCCACCTGCCTCAGCCCTGCCTCCTGACTCCGATCTTCCCATTGCACTATGTAGAAGTATACAGTTACAGTCTGCTCACGACCTTTCTCCTCACTCTGTTACTTCAAAGTTATCATCACATTTCTTCTGCCTCAGCCCTGCCTCCTGACTCCGATCTTCCCATTGCACTATGTAGAAGTATACAGTCTGCTCACGACCTTTCTCCTCACTATGTTACTTCAAAGTTATTATCACATTTCTTCTTTGCATTTTTCTTGTTTCTCTTCCATAACATGTCCTCTATGTCTATTCCTATCCTTACAGCTGATGCTTTATCTCATCCTATATGGAGACCAACAATGGTTGACAAAATTGGTTCTCCTTAAAGTAGTAGCTCTTGGAAGTTGGAACCACGAACCTCTTCCTCCAAGGAAGTTTTTGTAGGTTGTTAGTGGATCTTTACCATTAAGGTTAGCCCAGATGGTAAACTAGAGCAGGAGCGTTGAAATTTATGGTCATCAAATAAGGTATATAAGTATCTTGGTGCATCCAACTTGAGCAGGAGCGTTGAAATTTATGTAAATAGTGTATCTAGTTATAAACTATAGGCTAAGTGGAATCATGTAATTACAGTAATTAGGGTAATTGTAATCTGTGTAATTATTATTTCAGCCTATATATTTCATCTCCGTGGTGTAATTGAGACAAATTCACTCATATGTCTTTCATTTTTCTCTTCCTTAAAAAATTGGTTAAAAATGCATTACAAGAACAATGCTCAATCAGAATGAACCTGAATTCAAGAAGTACAATGTAAATGAAATCTCTGCACCACTATATAACATTAATCAAGCTCATAATCTGCATACTATCCTAGAAAACAAGAATAAGTGGCAGTGATGATCAACAACTCAATGCTATCTTTTAAAAGTTTAAGCTAGCACAAAAGACCAACATGGCTATTTCATGAGTGTTTGTCTCGTCAGCTTCCTTTGAGCTTAGAACCCCCCAAAGAATCCCTTATTTCACAACTTCAATTTAACTAATTCCTTTACAAATTCAAACCTCGCCCAAACTGTAATGATGAAGCCACATATACTCAACCTACAAAGGAGGGAAACCTAAATCTAACAACCAAGGATAATTATCAGCAATAGGACAAAAAAAATCTTTCCAACATTAACAGAAAAATATCCCCCCAAGTAGTAGAAAGTAGTAGAAAAAAAGGAATTTATTCATGATGGAAAATGAACACTACGTAATACCACAATGGAAATATCAAAACCTCCCAAAGTCTATGTTTGAACTTTGAAGCACCAAATTATTATTATTATTATTAGAAATTTAAACATATAACCCTCCCCCCAACTCACCGTCCCAAAAAATGAAACCCAAAGACAAAAAAAAACGAACAACACAGATGCTAAAAAAAATGATAGACCTTGTAGGACATATATATAAATTCCTCAAAACTAGAAAACACTCACTAAAAATGGTCAGGTCATTTTAGTGGATAAAAAAGAAATAAAAGTGAAGAGAAAAACAAAAACAAGAAAGAAAATATGAAAGAAGAAATTCCAATCAAAACAAAAGATTAATCACGACAACCAAACCTTATCCAATTATTTGGAGACAGTTTATTTTGAAATACTACAACAACAAGAGCCTTTGCCCACTAGGTAGGGAAAAAAAAACTGTTTGCATACTAACAAGTTAAGATAAAATGAAAAATTTCTTCAAAACCACACCCCATAAAAAAAAAGCCAAGCATACGATAAATACTAAAGAGCAAAAGCCCCAACATTAGATACTACTTTATTGAGAAAAATCATATTTACATGAACTTACAATCGATTGCCGAGGTATCTCCATGATGTTTTCTTCAGTTTCTTGCGAACATCTGAAAGGACTGATTCCTGTGCATAGTGCCACCAAAATATTTGCCAGCCTTCACATTTTCTTGGTAAAGGACAATGCCAGGGACGAAAGCGACCATACCTATATAATATAAAGACGAAAAAATTCAAAAAACTATACTTTTATATCGAAATGACAATTTCAATTGTAAGAGTAAGATATGAGCATAGGTCAACGTACAATAAGAATAATATATATCAACCTAATCCTAGAAAGGCAATTTCCCCCCACTTAACAATCGTGGAAGGCGAAGAACAACATTTAAATTGCACATTACATTTGGTTTGGATAATCAAAGGAATTGTAAATGCCATAGAGAAATTGATACAGGTATTAAGTATTTATTTACACAAACACAATACTTGTGTTATACTATTGTGTACAATAACTGAAAGCCTAAAGCCAAAAGATTGACATCATTGCATCTTAAAATAGAGATGCATCAATCAATCAATATCATTGGAATTCAGAAAAGGGTATTGTAATGTCACTATAATAATAGAATAAATTAGAAGTCAATGACTGAGAAAATCATTCATATCTACTGATCTGTTTCCAACCATTGCTATAGGCTAATATGACAGGCTCAAAAGGTTCTTAACAGAGGAGAAAATCTCCCTGTTAAAAGAGTTTACTTTAAATGGCTATAAAAGATTTTTAGATAAAGATATATTGTTGAAGAAGAAGAATAATTAAGTGCAGGGTACAATAATTGCCAGTGTTAATTCCTTATATGTCAAGCAAAGGTATGTCCCAAAGGCACATTTATAAAACAGCTAATACAATAGTTACAGGTTTCCGGCAATGAACTTACTTTTCTCTTAATCTACAAGTGCAGACATAATCCCATACAAGAAACATTTGTTGTAACTGAACCTCATCTAACGATATAACCTGATAAGTAGCGACAATATTAGAATGACACGTAAGTGATGTTCATAGGACAGCTGAAAGAAAAGCAGAAAACATCAAACATACAGCTTAAATTAGCAAATTGCATATTTATAAAAGAAAAGAAAAGAGTACCAACCAAGCCACTCAATTCAGCAGTGACAGAATACTGAGGAGCATTGTCATCAAGCTTTTGGGACCTGTTAGCCTAAAAGAGAGAACCAAGATTTAGTGTCCATTTGGTTTACAGTTAGATAAAATTGATTTTAAAATAAATGGCTGAAAATGAAATATGCACGAGTTACGATGCATATTTAATGGAAGTAATTTGATTTCAATTCTTAAATAATCGACTCTCACTATAATACCAGTTTTCCAAACAAGCTGTTAGTAAGTACAAAAAGCTTTTCACACATTTTAGTAGTGATTAAAAGGAAAATAGACCAGAAGGATGTGAATAAAAATAATAAATCAGAACCCAAATAAATGAGGAAATAAATAAGGGGGATGCAAAACACCTCTAATGAGAAATTAATGGAAACATGCAACAAATACAGAGGGAGGTTACAGTATCTGCAAATCATAACAAGATAAACTCTGCCAGAAAAGTTACAGTTACCCTTTTTTGTAGAAAAAAAGAATTTTAAGAGCACAAAGAATAAGAAGTTAAGACATCCTCATGTTGTGTGAAAATTGTGAAAGAAAACACCTAGAACCTAAGATATTGAGTCATGTTACAGTGTAAGCCAATCTCTCTCTGCATCTTCAACAAAAATAAATAAATAAATAAATGAAAAAAGCCAATGAGACCAAAAGCAGAACATCACAGACAAGATAAAAAAAGCATTCATTGACTTTTTAAAATGTAATATAATGAGTTACAGATGACAATAACTAGATGAAATATTGACATGGAAAACAAAGATACAAATTAAGATGTCCATACCGAAAGAATTAAGGTTACATCACATGGTGTCAACATTGAATTGTATTGTTTTCCTTCAGATCTTATATTGCTGGCTGAGTAGAAGTTACCCACACTGTTTGTATCTACCAAGTCCATTGAACCATGAAACATACTTGAATAAAATTCCAGTCCTTTGATCTCTACAATTTTATGTTCTTGGGCCTCTCTCACCCTTCCACTTGAAGAGCTGAAATATAAAGAGATTAAGAGATTAAATGAGTCACATCTTGGTTGACACATATAAACTAAAATCTCTAAATGCTTGCCTATTAAAGCAAATTTCAATCAATCACTTGCATTAATTTGAATTTGTTCACTTACAATCTCCTGCAAGGTACAGATGACACTTGAAACAGGACAGGAACAATTTTAACACAATTTCATTACCCAACAACAACAACCAAAGCCTTTTCCCAATAGGTGAGGTCAGCTAAAATATATGGAAACAACACTAATTTGTTGTTATAAATTAAGTCCAATGATAAAACATTTAACTGTAAATTGCTGTAAATGATTCCACAACCGCAATGCCATTACAAATGCAATAAAAATTACAAATGGATTTTTTATCTTCGGTGGACTGAACTGGTAAATAACTACACAATGGCAAGTGACTTTTTGTTGAACCATGTTTACAAATATTATTGGTAAGGGATGCAGGAACAAACACTAGTTAAGTGAACAATGAGAAGGTGTAAAATTAAGCACCAACAAGTAGCAGTTTTTGGTCCTATTGTGTTTGTGTAGCACTATAAATGAAGCCAAAAAATCTAGAAGATAATCATGCCAACTTTCAAAATAAATATTCCACATAGCCCATGAAGAGATCCAATCCAATTAACCTCTATTTATAAATCCTCAACCAAAATAAAAAAGTCCAATTATCAGTCAGATGAAAGTGAGAGAGCTTACCCAATATGATTTTGCTTCATGGTCAAGTTAGAAAACTTCAAACCAAACATAATATGCCCCTGGTAAATTATAGTGAAGGTGTCGATCAAAGTTAGTCCTAAATAAGAAAATTCATAGATTTTACTGCAAGAAACAGAACCCTAGGTAATTTGAAGAAAAATTGTGCAATAAAAATATAAACATACCACATCATTCTGCACATCATTGTACAAAACATGAAAATTCCTTATGTCCACTTGAATGCTGTCAAGGATCTGACAGAAAAAGGATAGCGGTTATTGGTATCATTTATCCTGATAGAGCATCGGTGATGCCAAGAATGTGCTTTTTGTAGAAAAGAAATTCAGCAAAAAAGAACAAGCATACAAAGAAGGATAACATAACCTCCACAAGAAGACTACTAAAAGAGAAAACTACAAAAAAAAAGCAAAACAGAACTCGAGAGTTGTTGAAAAAGATGATAAAGTGTAGAAGAAAATGATATTGTATTCTGAAATATTTGCTTGAGTGAATACAAGAGCTGAGAGGTAAAATATATACAACTCAGGACAGCAATAGCCTAATAACAGAATGCCGAGTCAGCAGGAATCTAATCTATTCTAGAATCTATATCTGATACACAATCTAAATAAAACTAACCACATGGGTAAACACCCACGCGCCTGCCTGAGGCTAAAACAGGAAAGAGAAAATACAAAAGGAATAATAAGAAACAGAATCAGCTATTACTAATATTCATTAACATTCCCCCCTCAAACTCAGGGTGGTGGTGCAAGAGTCAACTTGTCAAACACCCTGAGTTTGGTTCTAAGAGCCTGAAAACAAAGAGGAGAAAGAGCCTTGGTGAGCACATCAGCAAACTGAAAGTCAGAAGGGACATGAGAAACCACAAGACTTTTGTTGAGAACCTTTTCTCGAACAAAGAAGATATCAAGTTCCATATGCTTGGTCCGAGCATGAAGGACAGGATTGTGAGAGAGAGAAACAGTACTGAGATTGTCACAATAGAGAATAGGAGTCTGAAAAGAAATTCTGAGTTCCTTGAGAAGGGATTCTAGCCATAGAATATCAGCAGCAGTGGAGGCCAAGCTTCTGTATTCAGCTTCTGTACTGGAGCGAGCAACAAGAGTTTGTTTCCTTGACCACCAAGAGACCAAATTGGGGCCGAGAAAAATACAAGAACCAGAAGTGGATCTGCGATCATCGCGATCTGAGGCCCAGTCAGCATCAGAAAAGGCAATAAGAGGCAGGGAAGAAGAAGGACAAGGTTGCAGTAACAGTCCATGATGAATAGTGCCCTTTAGATACCGAAGAATTCTCTTGACAGCTTTCCAATGATCCTCAAGAGGCTGAGACATAAACTGGCAAACTTTATTGACAGCAAAACAGATTTCAGGACGAGTGATGGTGGCATATTGAAGAGCTCCAACAATGGATCTGTACAAAGTGGGATCTGCAACATAATCAGCACCATATTTGGACAACTTAAGATTAGCAACCATGGGAGTAGAGATACTGTTGGCATCTATCATCTTAGCTTTAGCAAGGATATCCTTGATGTACTTGGACTGGGATAGAAGAAGAGATCCATTAGAGAGATGTTGAACCTCAATGCCCAAAAAATAGTCAAGTTTTCCAAGATCCTTAAGAGCAAATTCAGAGTTGAGAGTCTTGATAAGTTGCTGGATGTAAGACAAAGAGCTGCCAGTAATAATTATATCATCAACATAAACAAGGATGTAGATGCAGTGAGTAGATGAGTGAAGAAAGAACAAAGAAGGGTCACACTTGCTGGAAGTAAAACCAAGTTTGACAAGAGTGGAAGCAAGTCTTGCAAACCATGCCCGAGGGGCCTGTTTGAGGCCATAGAGAGCTTTATGAAGCTTACAAACAAGGTGGCTGTCTGAAGATTCAAAGCCAGGAGGCTGAACCATATAAACCTCTTCCTCCAAGATGCCAATGAGGAAAGCATTGTTGATATCAATCTGTTGAAGTGCCTAGCCTCTTGAAATAGCTAAGGTGAGGATAGTCCGAACTGTTACAGGCTTTACCACAGGGGAGAAGGTCTCAGTATAGTCAAAACCTGGTTGTTGGTGAAAGCCTTTGGCAACCAGTCGTGCCTTGTACTTCTTAACAGAACCATCAGGATTCTCCTTAATCCTGAACACCCATTTACAGCCAATTGCTTGCCTACCTGCAGGAAGAGGGACTAAAGACCATGTCCCATTTTGCATTAGGGCAGAATATTCAACTTGCATAGCAGAAAACCATTTAGGATCTTGCAAAGCCTGTTTAAAAGATGTAGGTTCTAGGTGAGTGAGAAGGAGTGTAGGATGCAACCGAGGTTTGACAATGCCTGCTTTGGAGCGAGTGATCATAGGATGAATGTTGGAAGGTTGGGATAAATGAGAGGTTGGACAGGATGAAGGGTGAGGTGAATTATTGGAAAGAGGTTGAGGATTAGACAAGGCTGAGGTGTGAGGGGAAGTAGGGGATGAGGAGGATGGGGTGGGAGTGGAATTAGGAGATGATGAAAAAGAAGTTAAACCTGGTATAGTGTTAGAAATGGGTGCTGCAGATACAAGTGGAATTTGGGAAATAGGAAGAGAAACAGAGTTGGGTACCGAGGCAGGAGTAGAGGGAAAAAAGGAGGATGTATATGGGATACGATGCTCATTGAAGAGGACATCTTTAGAGACAAAGATTCGTCCATTAGAGGCAAGACACTTGTAGCCTTTGTGATCAGAGGAGTAGCCCAAAAAGATGCATTCCTTAGAGTGAAAAGACAGTTTGTGAGAGTTAAAGGCCTTAGGAAAGGGATTAAGGGAAACATGCACAGCCAAAGACTTCTAAGAATTTATAATCAGGAACATGACCAAAAAGGATAAGGTAAGGAGACTTGTGGTGAAGAACAGATGTAGGCAATCTGTTGATGAGGTAGGTAGTTGTAAGAAAAGCATGATCCCAGAATTTGAAGGGCAAATTGGATTGAGCCAAGAGAGTAAGACCAGTTTCAACAATGTGACGATGTTTGCGTTCAACTGAGCCATTTTGGTGATGAGTGTGGGGACAAGTAATCCTGTGAAGGATGCCAATATCAGTGAAGAATTTATTTAAAGGACGAAATTCACATCCCCAATCTGTTTGAACTGATTTTAATTAGATTAAATTGCAATTCAGCCATGTCCTTGAAGTGAATAAAGACTTGACATGCATCAGATTTTAATTTAAGTGGATAAATCCAGGTAAATTTAGAGTAAGCATCCACACAAGTGAGAAAATAACGATGGCCTTGAGAGGAGAGAACAGGGGAAGGACCCCATAAATCTGTGAGCTTTACCCAAACAACATGCATCACAAAAATCAAGTGCAGTTTTACTTGGTAAAGAAACATTACAACCTTGCAAAGTTGTTTTAAGTACATCAGTATTAGGGTGACCTAGTCGACAGTGCCAAAGATGATACAAAGTAGAACTAGACTTATTCAAACATGAAACAGAAAAGAGCAGAAGGCTCAGCAGAAGCAAGCTTCGTTGAAGATAAAGTAGCAGTCCCGTGAGAGTTGAGCATATTTGGGAAGGAATAGAGACCATCCTTGCCAAGGGTACCCAAGAGAAGAGGTTCAGAAGTGGCCTGAGATTTGACAACACAAAATGAAGGGTGAAATTCAAAGAAAACAGCATTATCTTTAGCAAATTTACTAACACTGACCAGGTTTTTAGTAATGGAGGGAACAAGTAAGAGGTTATTAAGGGTAAGGTGTTTGTGTGAATTATAGGGTGAAGAAAAAGAGGTAGAACCAATAGCAGTAATTGACAAACCTTGGCCATTTCCTACAAAAACCTGATCAGAACCTGGGAGTGGGATGCTGTCTTGGAAGGCTTCACCATCAGCAGTAACATGATGAGAAGCTCCAGAATCAGGATACCAGTTCAAAGTGGATGAGGTCGAGTCAGAACCAGTGACAAATGCTTGTGGGCGCATAGGTCTGGGAGTCCCAGAAGGTGCTTGAAACTGAGGAGAAGAACTAGTGATGGATGGAGGAGCAGTGGGATAATGAGATGGGGCTGAAGGTGCAAAATACTGAGGCTGAGAATATTGAGACCAGCTTCCTTGAAACCACGGCTGAGAAGGATGAGAAACAGGCCCCATATCCGGAGTAGAGTGTCTGTAGTAGCAGATACTAGCATCATGACCCATTTTGTAACAAATTTGACACTGCACATTATAAAAACGACCTCTGGAACCACCAAAACGACCACGACCACGATAATCATTGATGCCTCTGCCAGAGTAGTGGGTTGAAGGAAGGTGCAGAATCATGATCAGCAGAATAAGAAGATGGAGGAGGATTTTCTGGAGCCTTAGTTTGGGTGAGGTTAACAGTGAGGACATCATTCAACACAGTCTTTTTGTTCTTCTCTATGCGCAGCTCACGAGCTAGAAGTAGGGATTCAAGTTCATCCATAGGACACACTTCACCTTTGCTATTAACAACATCAACTACCGAATCATATTCTTCCGGTAGAGCTTCAAGGATAATTTCAAATTGATCACGGTAGGGGATGGGATCCCCAATGGATAAGAGAGAATCAGAAATGGCTCGAATTCGAGCAAAGAATTCGGAGATGCTGCGGTCTCCTTTGGTGATGGAACGGAGCTCGGAACGAAGCTGCCGGGAACGATTTTTAACTTGATTATCAAAAAAATTGTGAATCTCCTCCCACACTTGCCAAGAGTGACGGCAGACCACAACTTTAGGGAGAAGAGAATCGGAAATTGTTGACAGAAGCCAGGTACAGAGGAGTGAGTCTTGTTGATCCCACTCGATATATGCAGGATTTTCGATGTTAAGGTCTCTATCGGATTCTGAAAGATATTTCAGAGGAATGGCTGGGTTTGTGACAAAACGGTGAAGTTTATGGCCGCGTATAACACCTTCGACTTGCTGCCTCCATTGCAGAAAGTTGTTTGCGTCTAACTTGACTGAGATTTGATAAGAGAAGGAGGTTGCAGAGCACCCATTAGGACGTCCGCTATCAGAGAACGGATTTTCAAGACCGGAAGTCATGGATCAATGCTCTGATACCATGTTGAAAAAGATGATAAAGTGTAGAAGAAAATGATATTGTATTCTGAAATATTTGCTTGAGTGAATACAAGAGCTGAGAGGTAAAATATATACAACTCAGGACAGCAATAGCCTAATAACAGAATGCTGAGTCAGCAGGAATCTAATCTATTCTAGAATCTATATCTGATACACAATCTAAATAAAACTAACCACATGGGTAAACACCCACGCGCCTGCCCGAGGCTAAAACAGGAAAGAGAAAATACAAAAGGAATAATAAGAAACAGAATCAGCTATTACTAATATTCACTAACAAGAGTAAGCAACATTGCACAATGGCAGTCCAATCCCGGTGCAAATCGGAAATCAAAATTTATTTTTCCTTCTTCATTTTTTTAATCACTAAGTGCCATTAAACATTAAAAATAAAAAAGAAGAAATAGATTTAACTGTGTGAGTGGAACTGTTTACGTGCATGAGTGTTAAAGATACACCTAGTACAAAAAGTTGGATTTTACTATCACCTAAACCTAAACCATGTATAGACCAGCACCTAACAACCCAATGTTTTAGGAGAGATAGTTATATTTACTAACATGGTATCAGAGCCTCTTCAATAGGGTAGCCAAGAGCCTAACAGTTTGCTTTTAGTCGCTTCCATTTTATTAATTAAATCATCAAGTTTCAGCACAAGGTACGGAAGATCTACACTGTCATGCTACAAGCTCTTTCTTAGAATGAGGGCATGTTAAAGATGAAAATCAATACTAGGCTTGTACAAAACAACTTAAGCTTATAGGAGCTAAGTCCATGACACAAATGAGGAACCAGATTGGATTGACATGAAGAAAGAAGCCTAGGCAGAAACAACAATAATATGTAGCTAAATTAATCCTACCTTTGCAGTGACGTGAGAAATGAAAGATTGCCCGGCAAGACCACCTACAGAAAATAAAGCTATTAATAAAATATATATATATATACACAAATATTTCAAAGAAACAGTGTCTCAGTCTAACCCCAATAATAGGTTGACAATGACTAGTAATCTTTATCTAGTACACAAATTAGTACAGGACTACAGGTCAAACTCTCAAATTTAATCTTGTGAGACTACTTTATTTGCATAAATTTCATTAGAAAGAAGAAAGAAAATAAAAATAAAAAAACAGTGGAGGATAATATATCCTCTAGTAAAGGAAGGTGCAACAAAGTAAAAAGTGAATGAATAAATAAATAAGTAATCTTTATCGTTTTCCATATAATCAGTTTTTTATAATGGGAAAAAACCAAATAAACAAATTAGCTTTCCAGTCCCAGTTTCTTCTTTGAGAATGCATGGATTAATAACTACATATTCCTTCCTTCTCTTAAAAGTGAGAAGGAAGTGACTAGAGACAAGGACCAGATAGGTATTAAAGTCATGAAATTGAAATATCTTAAGAAGTGAAACGAGTGGAGCTGGAATGTTTTGAGAACCTAAGCTTAAGAAAAGTGGGATTCTTAGAAGAGATTGGATTATTGGAACCTCAGATATGTTAGAACTAGAAAGGAATCCTACCAAGGCACAAAGGGAGAGAAGGTCAACATTAAGGAATGAATACAAACAGATTTTCATATCATGCAAAAATCTATGCTTGAAAAGGTCAAGAAACGGGAGCCACAGGAAGAAAATCAAGAGTTGGGGCTTGAGGATTGTATCACATAGCAGAACAGAGGAAATAACTCAAGAGTTGTTTGATTTCTGTTTTTAAAAACTGTTTTTACTTTAGTTTTTCAAGACTGAAAAACTAGTCCTATTTGGGTGATTGTTTTATAACTAAATATTTTGAAAACTATTAGTTTTTTTTGAAAACCAGAAAACTAAAACAGTCTAAAGATATTTTCTGCTTTTGTTTTCAGTTTTCAGTCTAAAATGTCTTTTGCAATAAATGAAACACAACATAAAACAGTTTTCAAAACGTGTTTTAAAAATTAAAATCAGATAAGTGTTTCAAACAATCCCTCAGTTTCTTACTTCTTTGAATACAGAGGTAAACCCCTCTTGAAGCCTTTTAATTAAGTTCTATATTGATTTCCTGTCTCTTAAGTCAAGGTTTGATAAAATCCAAAGTCTTATATGGAATTAGATAAGAAAATTCTCCAGGAACCAATGTTTTGATTTGTTTTCTTCCAAAGGAAAGACTAAAACAGGTGTGAACATAAAGCCCAAGAAAAGCATTTCAAACTGAAGTTAAATGGCTTACCACTCACACGTCTGGATAATTTTCCCAACTCTGCTGCCGCTAGCTTGGCCCTTTTGCCAGCAAATTCTCTTTTTTCAACAGCATCAGCACTCCACTATCACAACAACATTGAATTGCTAACAATTTGCATAAGTATAAATAACAAAATAATTTGGCTGCAAATGATATGACTGAATATCTAAATTTATTTGCTCTATGTTATTTTCATTAGCTCTTCAATTGATGCATAAATAATGGTCACAAGGCATTTGATATAGGTTGTCAAAGCTTTTGGAACAGATGGTTAGAGACAGAGTGATCGAATTAATAAGTACCTCTTGATCACCTCGCTGTGATGCAGAAATAAAGACATCCTCTAAAATGATTATAATGGGATCCCAAGGCTTTTTCCATGGAATTTTGATGCTTAACCTCCCAACTCGACCTAGCGAAAAATTTAAAGCTTTGTTAGGAAAGAGGAAATAGGAGCTCCTCTGCGCAAGAATCTTTCCATTAATGCTCTATTATATTAATCAACCACTTCATCCAAAGGAGAAAACAGGTTAAGATTTAGTGGAAATGTGCTGCATTCACTATTCTGTGATGAATTTAGTCGGAGAAGACTGCTCGGGTTTTTCAAGGTCTTTTCCATGTCCGTAGAAATTTTGTAAGAAAGGATACAGTTTTGCTTCTCTTTGGTGCTTGGCTAGTGGTCTTTCAAAGGGCTTGCCATTTCATATTTGCATAGAGATTGGGCTACCTACCATTATGCACTGTTACGCTTGACTTCTATTTTGCTGGTTCTTTGTAATTATTTCTTTTAATAGTTTTCTTGTGGAGTATATACTATCCTCCTATCTTCGTATCTCTCTTCTTTCTTAATAAATTTCCTTTTCTATCAAAAAGAAAATTATAAATGGAAGGACTTAGTTAAATGTTAGTAGGAGGATGAGATTGCTATACCTTGCTTCAGTGCAAATGGAAGCTGGAGATAATCAAATGCTTCAAGTATCAGCTCCACATTCTCCAGTAGTACTTCCTCTATGCAACAATATACATTCAACTCCCAAATCAATTCACAAACAATCATCATTTAAATTACAAACATTTATATTTTTTTTTTCTTATGATTAATAAGATTGGTGAGTAGTGACATTACCAAAAAAAAACGTCAAACAGGAGAACAGCACATGCACAATTGAACTACACCAGCAATTATTGGAAAGGATTAAACAAACATACTGAAGTTCAAATGTTAAAAAAGAGTTGAGAAAATCACACAAAATACATTTACATTTAGGAAATTTTATATCCTTTAGCCAGTGGTAGACTGGCAGGATGGGCTGCAAGAAAAAGTAGTTCACAAAATAATAGAAATATCTTACACAAACATCCATTTTGGTCCTCTAAAGGTACAACTGTCATCATTTGGTCCTCCAATAATAAATAAATAGTTAAATACAACAAGATGGTCCTTCAATACCAATTTTCAAAATCAAATTGATCCTTCAAAATCCTTTTATTCACATCAATCTCACCATTTAAAAGACCAATTGGATGACAAAATTTGACATTGAAGTAACATTTTAGTGTATTTATTATCGAAGGACTAACTTGATGATACTTGTATCATTTAAGGACCAAAATCAGTATTTACTCAAATTAACTTCTGTAAGAATAAGGGGCAGTGGCAAGGGTATCAATGTACATCACAGTGCGAGATGAACTTCCTGCCTCAAATACAAGTGAAAATTCAAATCCACGATTTAGAGTTTAATAAGCTGTTACTGCATGTTTATTTCAGTTTATCTTTTGGGAAATATTTTTTTTGCTTTCAAAAGCTCTCTCAAGACACTGCAAAAAATAAGCAATTATTTCCCCAAAAAAATAATCCAAACACATACTCACATGCTCCCAAAAGGTAATTATTACAACATCAGGCAAGATAATTACTAATGTGTCACATACCAAGCCTAATCTTCAGCTGCTCTTTCTGGATATCTTTAAAATATCGGCCCAGGTAACCCAGAAGCAACTGGTGAACCAGTCCTTCAAACATTGCTGGAGAATTATTTTCACAGTCACAACATCAATATTTCCATATAGTGCCACTGAAATCAATTACAGGCAAGTTAGTGAAACCAAATAAAAACTAAGAAAACCAACTGACCCCTCCCCTAAAAAACCCAAAATGAAAGAGGAAAATTATGCAAAAAAGGTATTAAAAATATGCATAGTTTAGGAATAATTAACCCCTCAATCAATTAACGGTGTTAAAAGAGACGTTCATAACTGCCCCAGTCTGACTTAATAAACCACTTGAGTAGTTAATTTTTCTCAAAATCCAAAACTTCTACCAAGGAATCATTCCTCGTAATTTTCCAAGAATGAAAATTACATTCCTCAAATGAAAACGATGTTAGACTATTCCGTATTTATTTTGTGAATTAGCATTAATCAATTATTTAGAATTATATTTATTTGAATTATTAATATCAATTATGATAGATTAATTATTTAATTATAACACATAATATAAAGATGGATGATATATTGGGATTTTATTGTGAATAGCTCGTGATGAGTTGGACTGTTCAATTTAGTAGCTTGTTAAGAGGTTCCTGGTCTCTACAGGTAAGAGACAAAAATTGCTCCCCATCAAACAGTTGAGTACTCACGCATTAAGCTTCCCAACTCTTACCACGAAGAGGACAGTTTCTCTCACTTATTACAGCGACACCATAATGATTGATTCCCTCGTTCCAGGTGCTCAACTTTAATTCTATTATGGTATTGAATTTTATGAACATGCTATATTCATGCATCTATTTGAATATGATCTAGGTTATTGTTGATTAAACTAAACAAAGGAAGTCAAAATATAATCTTTTACAATCACCCCATCCAGGTTTAGGAATCCTATGTTACATATTCGAACCCCCTTAACCAGCATAACTTCATTATAAAACCCCCTTCTATGACAGCCATATCAGCAATTTCACAATTCTAGTAAAATTTACCATCCCATCTGTTACATCCCATCTGTTACGCTTCTTTCACGTTATGTCACTAAGCCCTGCTAGTTTTGGCGTTGGTACATTGCAAAACCATGATTTTGTGGAATTGATTTTAAATTACTTCAGTCGAACTTGTTTCAATGTGCCTCACTCATCTCAATTCTACATAACTGTAAACCAATCGGACATTAACTCAAAATTTACAAGCTGTGAAAGTGCAGTGCACACTCACATGAACACAACACTCAATTGTTGAGAAATTTCACATAAAGATTGATCAGTAATTCAGCATTAGTAGCATCTGTACTGTTGCTTCGCCATACACCTCAACAGTTCAGACGCAGTTAGAAACTACAAAATCAGTTAAATTCTAAACTCAACTCTTTCAGATTTTAATGGAAACTGAACCGAACCACGAAGAACACCATAAATGGCACAAGGTCGTGTAATGGCAACCGCACTAGACAATAGAAGAATATATCCGGAAAATCACCTGAAGGTGTCGGCGGCCGCAAGGGAGGAGCCGGTCGGAGGAAGGAGAACCCTCCGGCACGGGGCGGCGACGGTTGCAGATGGAGTAGGTGATATCCGTGGTGAGTGATAAGCGTTACGGTTTCAAATCGAATACTGTGTTATATCTTGTCGTTTGTTGTAGTGATTTGAAAAAGGATCGTCAATGACGGTCTATAGGAGAGGCGGAAGCTTTCGAATGGAATAGAAGAGACGCTAGTTTTCTTTTTAATTCTTTTTAATTCTCAAACCTTGTGAGGGTTCTTTCTTATAACGACGATGATGATATTAACCAACCAAATAATGAAAATATTTTCTTCTAAGAGAAGAGGATGTTTCCCGTGCTTTGTCTTGAAATGGTGCATGAAAGCACCCTGAATGGAAGATTTTCAGTTGAAAAGTGCACTCAATGCACTCAAAATTTTTGACTTTATCAACCATTTTGGAGCAATAGAATTTTTTATATGGAAAACAGAAAATGGAGAAGATTTACGTGGAGATTATTTTTTTAAAAGTATGATTGGAAAATATTATTACGGACAGTATTTACATTGGATAGAAAATTTTTATTTATTTTTATATTTATGGAAAAAAATTATTTGTTTTTCAATAGTAAAATAGAGAAATTTTCATAATAGCATTTTTATATTTTTATTTTAAGAATTTGTTTTTTTTTTAATTTACTAATGTGTTTATTAATGAGTCATTTTTTATGGGGGAAAATAAGAAATATAAATTATAAAATAAATTACTATAAAAATAATGTAATAATATATATAAAATATATTTCATAAATATTTATAACATTTGTATATAATTAGTAAATAAATAAAACACAAAAAATATATTCGTTTAAAATATGAAAAGAATAAAAGAAAATATGATTAATGAATATATTGTATAAGAGAACATAATAAAAAAATGAGTGTAAAAATATGGTAAGAATTAGTGTGAAGAAAAAACATGATGAACATGAGTGAAAAAAAATATAAAATAAGCTACTACAAAAAATATAATTTAATAACTTGTGCAAAATATATGTCATAAATATTTAAAATATTGATTATATAACGATTATAAATGAATGATACACAAATATTAAATCCAATCAAAAACCTATATATAAAGACCAAAAACATATGATTCGCATGATTGTAAAATAAACACAATAAGCATTAGTATAAAAATATTATTATAATTAGTGTAAATAATGTTTGTCTTCTCATATTTTATATGTTTGTCTGCCTACAACATACATACAATATGTAGTGAAACAATTTTCAATTTATATGGTAAAGTGGTAATATTTTAATCTCATTGGCATCAACTAAAATCTTCATTGCACAATAATTATATTTGATACAAGTTAAACATTTTCTTCAGTGCATGTTTATTTTTTGCTAGTATATTAACCCGCGTCATACACAGAAAAATGTATATTTTTATTTTATTAAAATTGATTTTATAATAAATTAATATTTTAAAAATTAAAAAAAATAAAATAAAATAATTTTGAACAATTTTTAATTCTAAAAATATATTATATTTTACTTTTAAAATTTAATTTACATTATTACTTAATAATAAAATATAATAAAAAATAAAATCATAAAGATAAGAAAAAAGATTTATATATTAAAAAAATAGTGAAATAGAAATTAACAGGATAAGATTTTGTAATTTAATAAATTTTAAAATTTAAGATCAACATTTATTAACATTTAAAAATTTAAATAGAAAAATTGAGAAAATTCGTATTAACGACGGAGAAGGAGAATTTCACTCTCACAACTCACAAGTGTAAGTAGAATTCACCGTCCAATGACAAAAAGAGAGATAACATAAAAAATTGTTGAGAGGGAGAGTAAAGTGTGTGAGTGCCTCACACTCCAGGGTGAAGTTTCAAAATTATAATATAAAGAGTTGATTGCAACCTCATTCTATCTAAGGGCATGTGTTTTCACCATATTAAATCCTTCTTAAGTGGTTAGTTGGTCAACATATTTATTATTACCATGTATGGGAGTATTTCCAACACTAATTACTCGGGAAAATATAACCATAAACCACCTAATAATGACTTGTTCAAAATTCAAATGTCCAGTTCTCTCCAAGCTACTTCATTTAATTTTTTTTTTGGCGTACAAGGAAAACAATGAGGTTTGAACTTAGAACCTCATTTTAAACTACCCAAACTCCCGACCACTATGTCGATCATAGTGGGTAGCTACTTCATTTAATTGATTATACAAAAAGGATTTAATGTATATACACTGACATTGTAAACTTTTTTTACACAATCATCCAATTATGTGGCAGCACATCATTGGATGGTTGTGTAAATTTTTTTACATGGTCAGTGTATACTAAATAAACTCATAAAAATTATATAGAAAATCAACACCAAATGAAGTGTATTTATTAAAGAAAATAATGATTATTAATAATAAAATTAAATACTCTCATTATATATGAATAAGGTTTTTACATTAATAATGTTCATATTTAACTTATAGATGTAAATATATATGGAAAATAATAACATGAAAATTTATTCATATTAAAATTATAAAGTAAGAATCTATAAATTTAAATTATAGGAAAAATACTTAGATCATATATGAATAAAATTTTAAACCGAAGAATATCTAAATAATAGAAGTAAATATATAAAAATATGTAACAACCTAAGTAAAATTATATCACACAAAGATCAATATTTTATGTAAGAATACATTTATGCCTATTTAAAAAATTATTAATATTTAAATTATAGGAAAACATATAAATGTTCAAATCACATAAGTATATATACTTTTTAAATAAGATAAAAATCATATGCTTTTTAAATATTTTATTGAGGAAGATTTGAAATATAAGAGTATCATTTCTTTTACGTACCCACCTACACGAGAAAGAACAATTACATAAAAACATATTTAAATTTAAATTTAAGTTATAAGGGTAAATATAAATATTATAATTATTTTTCTATTTAGCTCATGATATATTTTTACAGTAATAATTCTTTTTTCGGCCGACAAGACTTTGTGATGTATGGTTGAAAATACCCACAGCAGGAGTATTTCTGAGAAATTTATAGAGAAAAGAAAAATGTGTATATGTGATGTGATTGCAACAGTTACTACATTCACAAACATACAAGTTTAAGCAAAGTTGCAAAAGGAACTTAATCTCAAAGACTCAAACCAAAATTCTATTTTTCTGCTTGGTTTAGGTGCAATGTACTTTCTGTTTATTTGTATTATGCACAGGGGTGCCATTTGGTGGTCATTGCTTTGTAATTAGGTGCAGGGGTTTCTTTTCCTACTTTATGTATAGGTTGGTTCTCTACCTTGTTGGTTTGTTGAGTGGTTTTTGTGAGGGGTTTTTAAGTTTTTTACTCTTCTTATTTTATATTTATGGGTTGGAGTACCCCTTGTACTCCCTTTAATTTTATATCTTCTCTTTACTTAGCCAAAAAAATTTTTGAAAATAAATGATAAATAAAACTCACGAATTTATTTTAACACTAAAATAAGGTTTAATAATTTATTTTATTTCTATAATATTTTCTAGATAATATTCAAGCTCTATTTTTAAATTTAATTAACATATATTTTAATTTATTCCAAAAAATTCTTGTAACATTTAAATAATATAAAATTAGTTGAATTTATTGTTATGGTATAATGATAAAATATTATAGTGATGATTTTGTTTTAAAAATCATAAGAAATATTTTTTTAAATTAAAAATACAATCATAAGTAGTTGTGACCTATTAAATTACATTTGTAGTAAATTATAAGCTCAAATAATTCATTTAACTTATAATTAATATAATGAGTTATAAGTATTGGACATTTAGAATTTAATATTTGTCACAATATTTAATATTATATATATATATATTAGTTATAATATTTAATATTTAATATTCAATAATACTAGGAATATAATATAATATGAATTAGTTATAAGAGATGTTTAGTATTTCATATGTTACAATTTTATTAATACAACATTAATAGTAAATGCTAAAGTTAATTTTACTATATATATACAGATAGATAGATATAGATAGATAGATTTAATCTACACTAAATACACTATTAGAGAGAGAACTATTAAACTCAGAGTACCTATAATAAAGAATACCTTAAAAAATAGAATGAGTATCTATAATATATATAGCTAGATTAGATAAGATTATTGTTGTGAAAATCGGACCGGACCGGCCCAGCCGATCAGACTGGTTCAACCGAAAACCGAACCCATGACCTGTACGGTTGTCTCTTCAGATCGGTTCTGAATTTAACTTATGATGATGTCATCAAACCGGCTCAGAACCGGTGTGGGTCAACAGGTTTGTGTGCGGATCAGCTGGCATGACTCGCTCCCTCTTCCCTCCAATTTGATTTTTGCGAAAATTAGAATTGGTCGCAGCATGTATTGCACTGCAGCACCTGTCTATCAAGGAGCGCTAACCACTACACCAATGCCTCATTTGCTATTATATATGCAATGTTTTAATATACATTATATGTGCATGTTTTAATATATAATGTATATTGATTGCTTTTCGTTTGATTGTTGATATATAAAACAAAATCTTTATTTCAAAAAGTATAAATATTAAATAATATAAAATACACATTTAAATTTATAATATCAAACATTAATACATATTATTTTTAATATGCTCATTTATTATTTAATATTTTTATAAAACTTAACAATATATTTAATTATTAACAAAACATGAATTAGTGTTATTTTAATTATAAAAACTAGGATTTAGACTTGTAATCTTTGTTATTATTATTTTCTCATAAATATTAATTTCTTTTTAATATAAAAATATAAATTTTATTATATATCGATTGAACCAGTGACTCATTGGTTGAACCGGTGGCCCAATGACGCCATAGCCTACCGAATCCATCACCCGTCCGAGTTTTATAACGTTGGATAAGATAACAAACAAACAATTGAAATTAAATCCTTTTTTACCGTTAATGGATAATTGAATTCTATTTTAAACTTTCAGTTTATTATCCCATAGAAATGTATCAAGTTTAATTTTAGATGTCAGAGAGAGATGAATCCATGGTTAAATCTCCATTTTGATCTATTGAATGAAATTGCTAGGCGTATCTATTCCTACGATGACTACACTTCACTTCGCTTGGTCGTCTTGATTGCAGCCATGGAACCTCAAAGTTTCCAATACATAGAAAAAATTCATGCCTAATTTTACCGTTTAGTACTATTGATACCCAGACTTATTGTCATCTCTAAGAGAAGAAGATCTATCACCTTAGCTTACCGTTTAGAATATGCTGTGTCCTGTGTTTGACTTAAAATGGTGCATGAGAGCACCCCATGAATGGAAGTTTTTGAATATGTTGTGTCCTGTGCTTTGACTTAAAGTGGTGCATGAGAGCACCCCATGAATGGAAGTTTTCTTGTTGAAAAGTGCACTCAATACACTCAAATTTTCTGACTTTATCAACCATTTCGGAGTAATAGAATTTTTACATGGAAGCTAGAAAATGGAGAAGATTTAAGTGGGGATTTTTTTTCTAAAATATGATTGGAAAATATTATGACTGTCAGTATTTACCGTGGATAGAGAATTTTTATTTATTTTTATATTTATGAAAAAAAAATTATTTGTTTTTCAATAGTAAAATAGAGAAATTTTCATAGTAGCATTTTTATATTTTTATTTTAAGAATTTGTTTTTTTAAATTTACCAATGTGTTTATCCATGCGTCATTTTTAGGGGGGAAAATAAGAAATATAGATTATAAAATAAATTACTATAAAAATAAGGTAATAATATATACAAAATATATTTCATAAATATTTATAACATTTGCTATATAATTAGTAAATAAATAAAGCACAAAAAGTATATTCGTTTAAAATATGAAAATAATAAAAGAAAATATGATTAATGAATATATTGTATAAGAGAACATAATAAAAAATGAGTGTAAAAATATGGTAAGAATTAGTGTGAAGAAAAACATGATAAACATGAGTGAAAAATAAAAGTAAAAATATAAAATAAGTTACTACAAAAAGATATATAATGTAATAACTTGTGAAAAATATATGTCATAAATATTAATTTACAATATTGGTTACATAATGATTATAAATGAATGATACACAAATAGTAAATCCAATCAAAAACCTATATATAAAGACCAAAAACATACGATTCTCATGATTGTAAAACAAACACAATAAGCATGAGTATAAAAATATTATAATAATTAGTGTAAATAATGTTTGTCTTCTCATATTTTATATGTTTGTCTGCCTATAACATAAATGCAATAAGTAGTGAAACAATTTTCAATTTATATGGCAAAGTGGTAATATTTTAATCTCATTGGCATCAACTAAAAACTTCATTGCACAATAATTATATTTGATACAAGTTAAACATTTTCTTCACTGCATGTTTATCTGTTACTAGTATATTAACCTGCGTATGTATATTTTTATTTTATTAAAATTAATTTTATAATAAATTAATATTTTAAAAATTTAAAAAAATAAAATAAAATAATTTTGAACAATTTTTTCAATTTTTAATTCTAAAAATATATAATATTTTACTTTTAAAATTTAATTTATATTATTATTTAATAATAAGATATAATAAAAAATAAAATCATAAAGATAAGAAAAAAGATTTACATATTAAAAAAAGATTGAAATAGAAATTAATAGGATAAGATTTTATATTTTAATAAATTTTAAAATTTAAGATTAACATTTATTAGCATTTAAAAATTTAAATAGAAAAAGAGAGAAATTTCGTATTAATGACGGAGAAGGAGAATTTCACTCTCACAACTCACAAGTGTGAGTAGAATTCACCGTCCAATGAGAAAAAGAGAGATAACATAAAAAATTATTGAGAGGGAGAGTAGAGTGTGTGAGTGCCTCACACTCCAAGGTGAAGTTTCAAAATTATAATATAAAGAGTTGATTGCAACCCCATTCTATGGAAAGTAGGGGTGTAAACGGGTTGAGTTGGATCGGGTTTGGGGTGACATCAAGTCTGAACCGATAGAATGATGGTGGGTTGGGTTGGTTCGGGTTTTGTATTTTTTTGGGTGAGTAACCCGACCCGAACCAACCCGAATATGTTCGGGTTGGGTTGGGTCATCGGGTCATCAACATTTTTCCTTTTTTAAAAAAAATGTGGAAGATGACATGAAATTAAAATATAACATGAAAAAAAGAAAAGAAATAGGGAAACATAAAAGGAGAGGAGCAAATGAAATACGGTTTGGGGAACCACCGCTGCTTGTGTTGTCGTTGCGCCTATTTTTGTTCTCTATAGGAAGGAAAATGAAACAAGATTAAGGCTTCTTTTCTTGGTTTGGTTCGGGTCTATCAGGTTCAAGATAGGCAAACCCGATACCTGAACCGAACCAGATTAGGTTTGAAAGAAAATGTCCGAACCGAACCGAACCCGAACCAAACCGTTAAATATCCTTCGGGTTGGGTTGGGTCAATCGGGTTCACGGGTTGGATCGGACCTGCTTACACCCCTAATGGAAAGTAGGGGGCATGTGTTTTCACCCGATTAAATCCTTCTTAAGTGGTTAGTTGGTCAACATATTTATTATCACCATGTATGGGAGTGTTTCCAACACTAATTACTCGGGAAAATATAACCATAAACCACCTAATAATGACTGGTTCAAAATTCAAATGTCAAGTTCCCTCCAAGCTACTTCATTTAATTTTTTTTGGTGTACAAGGAAAGCAATGGGGTTTGAACCTAGAACCCCATGTTAAACTACCCAAACCCCTGACCATTAGGCCGACCATAGTGGTAGCTACTTCATTTAATTGATTATACAAAAAGGATTTAATGTATATGCACTGACATTGTAAACTTTTTTTACATAGACATCCAATTATGTGTTGTCACATCATTTAATGATTTTAATAAGACATAAGGTGTTGTATTCATTAAATGATGTGGCAACACATCATTTGATGACTGTGTAATTTTTTTACATGGTCAGTGTATATTAAATAAACTCATAAAAATTGTATAGAAAATCAACACCAAATGAAGTGTATTTATTAAAGAAAATAATGATTATTAATAATAAAATTAAATACTCTCATTATATATGAATAGGGTTTTTACATTAATAATGTCCATATTTAACTTATAGATGTAAATATATATGGAAAATAATAACATGAAAATTTATTCATATTAAAATTATAAAGTAAGAATCTATCACGCAGAAAAGGACAATTTACATAAAAATATATTAAAATTAAAATTATAGGAAAAATACTTAGATCATATATGAATAAAATTTTAAACCAAAGAATATCTAAATAATAGAAGTAGATATATAAAAATGTGTAACAACCTAAGTAAAATTATATCACACAAAGATCAATATTTTATGTAAAAATACATTAATGCCTATTTAAAAAATTATTAATATTTAAATTATAGGAAAACATATAAATGTTCAAATCACATAAGTATATATACTTTTTAAATAAGATAAAAATCATATGCTTTTTAAATATTTTATTGAGGAAGATTTGAAATACAAGAGTATCATTTCTTTTACGTACTCACCTAATTGTACATACGAGAAAGAACAATTTGCATAAAAACATATTAAAATTTAAATTTAAGTTATAAGGGTAAATATAAATATTGTAATTATTTTTCTATTTAGCTTATGATATATTTTTACAGTAATAATAAAATTAGATATTAAATTTTGGATTGATAATATCTATATGAAAATTTTTTAATATTTAAATTATAAAGTAGGATTCTATTACAATGGAATGGAGTGGAATGAACAATTTACATAAAAACATATTAAAATTTAAATTTAAGTTATAAGGACAAATATAAATATTATAAATTTTTTCCTATTTAGCTTATGATGCATTTTTACAAGAATTTGAAATTTTAAATAGGGTAAAATAACATTTTAGTCCCTATAAAATATCCGAGTTTTGATTTTCATCCCTGGAAAACTTTTCTTTTTAATTCATTCTTATAAAATATTTATGCTAATTTTTTAGTCCTGATGTTGATTCTACTGTTAATTGTGGATGTGTTGAACGCCCATAATAGTCAACAATAGTTCAGAAGTACCCTAACACATTATATAAGAGTGTTAGCTTTCTTGAACTCATTTAGAGAGTCAAATTTCATGATCAATTTGAACTGAAATTCTTTGTACATTTCATCCATCATATATATCACAAATAGTCTTTGAATGTGTCTAAGGAGGCTAACACTGTTGTATAATGTGCTAGGGTACAATACATATGATTACTAATTATGATGGACATTCGACACATTCGTAATTAATAGTGGAATCAACAACAGAGGCTAAAAAGATAGCTTAAATATTTTATAAGGATCAAATAAAAAAAATATTCCAGGGACGAAAATCAAAACTCGGGTATTTTATAAGAACTAAAATGTTATTTTACCCTTTTAAATATATATAATTGGGTCGTTCTAGCGTACACAAGTTTTTTTACTTGTGTACCTCTACCCAAGTAAAATAACCTGCTATGTCAAGTTTCCCGGTTTCAGTTTTTTTTTGTTAAATTTTTAAGCCTTTGCAGAAATGGGTCCTTTAGTTTGGCTTATTACAGGCCCTTACTTTTTTCCACCCCCATTTTTACTATTCCCACCTCCACAAATTTTTCTTCCCCTGATACCCCTTCTCCCTCACCCACCCCTCCCCCACTGTACCCTGTTCCGTGTCCCCCACCCCCTCCCTCTCTCCCTTCTTCTCCCCCTCTCCCTTCCCCTTTGGGGTTTTTGGATGCAGGAAGGGTTTTATATCTTGTGTTATGTCCATTAGTATGGCATCTCCAGCTAATTACTTTTCCCTATGGTTGAAACTGGATATGAGTGATATGATGGATCAATGATGAAAGTATATCAATAGGGGAAAAAAATTCTACATTTAGGTTCTCTCCTCAAGCACGTAGCTTGCTGTGCGTACCTGAGATGGAGAGAATTTGAAATGAAACTGGGTGGTCAAATATAAAATAGTTTACGGACAAGGTTGTCTGGGAACCATTCCCGGACAACCTTGTCCCTAAGCTATTTTTTAGAAAATGAATTGGCTTACGGACAAGGTTGTCCGGGAACCATTCCGGACAACCTTGTCCGGGAGCCATTTTTTTAAATTACGGACAAGGCTGTCCGGGAACTATTCCCGGATAACTTTGTCCGTAAACCAACTAACTGAAGGACAGTCTTGGGTTTTATAATTTTTCAAAAATAAAGTGGGGGTGGGAATAGCAAAAAGCTCGGTGGGAAAAGCAATGGCCCTTATTACCCTATGTGCAAGTGGGCCTTTGTATTAGGCAAACATGCTTTTAGGTAAAATGATAGATAGCAGCCGCAAGAGGTGAAATAGAAAAAGAAAACCTAAATGAAACCTAAACCAGTGCTGCCGCCGACGTAGCTTAGCGAGACCACCGTCTGGTTAGTGTGTTTAGTAGCTGATGAGTTAACTGAAGACGGGATCCACAACCCGAGATTGAGGTGGTGTATGTACATTGAACTGGTGTGTGAGTGATCGATTTTTTTGTGAGGAATACCCAGAGAAGAAATCGGTTGTGTAGCAGATAGTTCGCAAAAATTGTGGTGCTTAAAGTCATCCCCAACATAGAGTGATTGTTGTGGAAGGAAGAGCACACTCTACAACGCAAATATGAGTAGTCATCCCAAGCAAAAGCCATAGTCAGTGCCAGACAGATATACGATGAGCGATTGACCGTGTGAATTCAAAACAAGTGTTAAAGGGAAAAAATTGGCAGTTCAGCAAAGTGCCCGACAGCAAAGTGTTCCATGAGTTGCCTTTCCTTGGTTTTTAGAGGATTGAAATGGAATCTGTATAATTTTCTCCCATGTTTGATTTAGCCTACTATTTGGTTGCATTCAAGCTGTATGACAAATTGCCTAGATTGTGAAGTCCCTTTGAAGTTTCGCTGCTACTCATTGTTTTTAAAAGAGGGTTCTATGATAATTCCTTGCTTTTCCTTGTACGTTTGTTTCCTACTCCTATGATTGTGTGGGCACTAATGGTGTTTAATTGACATATGTGACAGAATAGGGATGATTCACTTTGCTGTTATAATTTGACAGATTTGTTTAATTAGTCATGTGGATTCATTTGTGATGACTGATTAATACCATTTTGTGCCGATATTGATATGGTGTTTGTGATCTCAAATTATTTTTAGAGTATGCAGGTAATGACACTGTGAATAGTATAGGGTGCGGGTCTGTCAATGCTTCATCTTCATTTATAAATATTTTGTGGGAAAGAATTATTAGATCCACTTTTTGGCTGAATTTACGTTTACAGTTATAAAGTTATGATGAAAATTAATAACTAATGGTTGAAAGATAAAAAAGGTTGTTTCATTTGATTTAAAAATTAGTTAATATCTTTTGTTTGTAATTTTTTTTGTAAAAAAATCACTATATTTACTTTTAATATTTGTTAGCTAAAGTTACGTCCATATTTTTGTTACGTTTCAAAAATTAGTTGTTGTAAATAATAACATTGAAACTAATATATGATATTTGATAGAAATAAATCTTGTTTTACTTTTTGGAAAAAATCTGTACATTAAATCTTTTTATTCTCACTTTTTCTGAATCTCAACGAAATAAAAAATCTGTACATATCTGCATTTCTTTCCCTTTCTAATTTTAAACCAAGTCAAAAATCAATAATAATAACAATGATGGAAGGTTTGAAAATATTTTGTTTCCATCTAATGCAAAATGGGCTATACATAAATATTTTGTTTCAAATGTTAATATTTAATAAAAAACTAAAAAAAGGAATTATACTTGTCATGTGTATATATTGTTTTGTTAATTATTGACCACCTTAATCCATGCTTTAAGCCCTGTACATGCTAAAATAATTCATGCTTTAAGTATCTATAAATTTTCTTTTGTAAAACATTTCATTCTTTATACGGGAATATATTTCCCTTTTTTTTCATAATAACTTGCTCCCTTTAATTTAGTTGTAAATAATAATTTTTATTTTGAGGGGGTAAAATAAATATTTTTAAGTTAAACAATTTCGCACAATTAATTAGAGGTAACCGTTTTGACGGATGTTGTAGGGTATTAACACCTTCCCTACACATAATCGACTCCCGAATTTGGATCTCACTAGTTTTCAATTTAAAATCATTTTTGAGTTCTCCCATTTTCCCAAACCAAATAAATTGGTGGCGACTCCATTATTTTTAAGATCCCGGCTCGCCGACCCGTTGTGGCCCCGGTTTCGACAAATAGCAAACCCACAAATTTAAACCCAGATTAACAATCACTAACACCGATAAATTAGATACAAACAACTGAAATATTAAGAAAGGTAAGACCCATGTTTGCAAATTTCAATAATACCATTTCATGTTACCTGCAACCTTTTTTACTCTTTCAATCACAACCATTAAATAAACTAATATTAAATCTTGTGTCTCCTAATCACTTGTGTAAAGATACACAAGTAAAATATATTAGACAACCCCTATATAATTTTAACTCAATTTAATTCATCTTCTCAATAATACTCCGTGTGGGTAAACACACTAGTAGTATTATAAAAACAAATAGAATTGGTATAATCCAACGTGACAAGTAACGTGATAGGGTAGGTCAAGCTCTTGTTGATTGACCTATAATTTAATATGTGATAGGATCTTTTGACAGCATTTATCTTTCAATGATCAATAATTCTTTTTTCGGCCGGCAACACTTTGTGATGTATGGTTGAAAATACTCACAGCAAGAATATTTCTGAGAAACTTACAAAGAAAAATGTGTATATGTGATGTGATTGCAAGAGTTACTAAATTCACAAACATACAAGTTTAAGTGAAGTTGCAAAAGGAACTTCATCTCAAACCCAGAATCTATTTATCTACATATCAAGTAAATTCTGCAGAGTGATCATGTTAAAAGGGACAGAGAGTGACCACCAAGTAGTTGATAAAAGTTCTTGGGACACTTGACGCATGGTGGGTCGTGACAAAGGATCTTTCTCAATACACTTTAGGATCAAGCTTGCAACCACTATTAGGAGTAAGACTATAGGACCTTCCGGAGGAGCTACTCTCTTATCTAAGAAATCAACTAAGTGTTGATCACATTCCCCAGACTCTAAACATGAAAGGATCTCATGAGGGTACCTCCCCACAAGAATTTGCAATGCAACAATTCCAAAACTGTACACATCACATTTTTCTGTCACCTTCATTGTCAATGCAAGCTCTGCAAAAAAAAAAATTAAACATTAAAGGCCTAAAGTATTAAGAACAATATGAATATAATTTTCAACAGTTGTGTTATAGTTTACATAAGGCCATGTGACATTAACAAATTTTCTACTTATTGCAAGTAAAAAAGAAAACAGCAAATGGAAATTTTAGGACAAACCTGGTGCTATGTAGCCATATGATCCAGCTGGAGCTGTCCAGTTTGATTCTCCATCTTTTAACAATCTTGCTGTTCCAAAGTCAGTGATCTTAGGCTCATACTCAGAGTCTAACAGAATATTGTTTCCTGAAATGTCTCTGTGAACAATGCTGGGTGTGCAGTCATGGTGCAAGTAAGACAATGCATTTGCCAACCCTTTTATCATGTTTAACCTGATGTCCCATGTCAAGATTTTTGCCTCCACTTCCTTCTGTAACACCCTTTCTAAAGAGCCTCTTTCCACATACTCATTTATGAAAAACATTGATCCATCAGCTGAGTATCTGAACCCACACATTTTCACAATATTCCTATGACGAATATTAGTCAATGCATGGATTTCAGAAGTGAAATTCTTGATCTGGTATCCAGAGAAGTCCATTTCCTCATGTTGGTGAAGACGTTTTACTGCAAAGATGTCACCTGTTGGAAGCACTGCCTTGTAGACACTGCCTTGTCCTCCTTTCCCTATGCAATACTTGTCACTGAAATTCTCAGTTGAAGAACGTATATCCTGAAACTCTATTGTATTCCTATAATTCCATATGAAGAACGAGTTCTTTTCATCTGGACTCTTGTCCTCCTCAGCTTGATGAACTCTTTGATAACGCCGGAAGATGAAGATTCCAAGGCAAATCAATAGAATGGTTAAAGCAACAATTGGAATGACTATAGCAATTATCAGCTTATGTTTATTAGCTCTCTTGCTTTTTTCTCCACCACATGGCCTCAGATTTGCATTGCCAGCAGCATTAGCACATAGGCCAGCATTACCTACAAGTGCTTCTGCTGGAGCTTCATGAAAAGCTTCAATGTCTGGGAGGGGACCTTCAAGTTTGTTGTAGGATATATCAACTGACTGAAGGCTGATGAGTCCTTTGAGACCTGAAGGTATTGCCCCAGAAAGCTGGTTATGAGAAAGATTCAAAACCTCCAAGGATATCAATTTTTCAAGCTGTGTGATTATCTGTCCACTTAGTGAGTTATGGCTGAGATCTAAGAGAGGCTGCAAGTTAACCAGATTCCCAAGCTCATATGGCATTTGCCCATCTAACTTGTTCATACTCAGTTTCAAGAATATAAGTTTCCAGCAGCTTCCTAGTTCCTTTGGAATTGGCCCACTCAGATTGTTTGCTGATAAATCCAGAGACTGCAGCTGTGAAAGTTGTCCTATCTCAGCTGGTATCTTCCCTGAGAGATCATTGTTGCTCAAGTTTAGTTTGAGTAGCAAGGAAGATGAGTGAAATAACTCTACTGGAATATTTCCTGTGAGACTGTTTTCAGATAGGTCAAGATTTTGCAGCCTTGGCAATTTTCCAAGCTCAGGAGGAATACTCCCCTGTACTTTATTGGCAGATATGCTAAAACTTGATAGCTTTTTGCACTCTCCCCAGTTACTTGATAACAATCCAGAGAGCTGATTATGTCCTAAATCAATGAAGTCCAGATCTGGATATATACCAAATGCATTGGTAATATTTCCACTTAGAAGATTGTTTCCAAGTAGGACTCTATTTAGTCCAGTGCAGTTTCTCAGACTTTCAGGAATTGGACCAAAGAAATTATTCAAATTGGATGCCAAGTAGATAAGATTCCCTCCCCTGCATATTCCTGAAGGGAGCCTTCCAGAAAAACTATTGTTGGCAAAGCTCACATTACGTAAAAAGTTTGGCCCAAAATCTTCAGGAATACTTCCTGAGAAATTGTTGGAATGAAGATAAAGGAGATTGATGTTTTTCAAACGAGTTATTGATGGGGGAAAAGGTCCTGCAAGCTTGTTCTCACTTAAGTCCAGCTCTTGTAAGCTTTCCAAATCACCTATTTCAGGAGGAAGGGCTCCAATTAGTTGGTTTGAGGAGAGTTTTAATGAGCTGAGCTTGTGTAACTGTCCAATGGTTGATGGGATGGAACCATTGAAATAGTTGTTGGACAGTGCAAGTTGAATGATGCTTGATAAGTTTCCAATTTCTGGAGGTATTGGTCCAGAAAACTGGTTTTGATATAGGTATAGGATAGTTAGATTATGCAGTTTACCAATCTCAGGAGGAAGTCTTCCTGACATGTCATTCAGCTGGAGTTGCAATGAAAAGAGTTCTGGCCAACTAGAAAGAAGAGATGGATGAAGTTCTCCTGATAAATGGTTATCAGATAGTCCCAACTCTCTGATCCTTGTTAATGAAGCCATGGAAAGAGGCAAGGGACCTGTCAGGCTATTTCCTGACATAGCAACAAAAGTAAGGTTGGTGCAGAAGCCTATCTCAGCTGGGATGCTGGAATTTAGGCCTGACAAGCTGAGATCCAACCTCTGAAGCATATGAAGATTTCCAATTGATGATGGTATTGGACCTTGGAAGTTATTTTCATGCAATTCAAGCACCTCAAGGTATGACAAGAAACCAATCTCCTCAGGTATAGTACCATTCAGTTTGTTTTGTCCAAGCTTTAACTGTTTGAGGTTTGTAAGGTTCTTAATCTCTACTGGAATTGGCCCCTCTATACTGTTTGTTGTAAGGAATAGAATTGTCAAGTTCCTAAGACTGGTCAGTAAATGAATTGGAAGCTGCCCAGTGATAGTGTTGAGTGATAAATCAAGAGACACCAACTTTGGACATTTATAAACAAATGGGGGAACCTCTGTGAGATAGTTATAGGAGAGATTAAGGCCTGTTATGGATGCCATGCCCTTAAATTGAACTGGGTCAGGATTCTCTAAATAATTTGCCCATAGGTCAAGAAGCTGTAAATTTTGCAAATTGCTAAGTTGAGTTGGTATTTGTTTCAAGAGTGAATTGTTTGAGAGAAGCAGAACTTGTAGCTCTAGCAATTTTCCAATTTCTGGGGGGATTGACTTGGTCAAATTGTTGTTACTCAAATCAAGTATTTTCAACTTTGTTGCATTTCCAATTCCAGGAGGTATCTCTCCAACCAGGTTATTCATATTGACATTGAAGTTATTGAGATTAGGAAAGGCAGAAAAGTCAAACCTGTTAAGTGTTCCATCTAGGCCTGAGTTGGGAAGATTTATCTCAACAACACTGCCTGCTTTATCACACTTAATGCCACTCCAATTGCATGGACTGCTGTTGTTGTTCTTGAGATTCCATGAAGGTGGCAAGGGAGAGTTCAAACTGTTCATCCAGGTAATCAGAGACTCTGCTTCTTTCTGTGCTGAAATCTCTGCAAGTATACAAGACAAAACCAGAGAGAAAATTGTCATCTGAAGAGTTATCTTCATGGTGGCAAATTTGGTAGTTCAATGAAGTGAATAGCTTTTCCTATCAAAATTTGGTAAAGGGGCTAATAATATACTGTTTATATATAGAACTATAGAAGTTTTTATTATGGATTTAATAACTATACACTTTCAGTGTAAAATAATT
The DNA here is from genome assembly GCA_026901365.1 of Sesbania bispinosa. Lineage (NCBI taxonomy): Eukaryota > Viridiplantae > Streptophyta > Magnoliopsida > Fabales > Fabaceae > Sesbania > Sesbania bispinosa. The sequence continues at coordinate 1,185,729 of QLOH01000151.1, forward strand.
TTACACAGTCATCCAATGATATGTTGACATATCATTTAATGAGTTTAATGACACATGAGGTGTCGTATTCACTAATTGATGTGACAAAATATCATTGGATAACTGTGTAAAACTTCTTTACACTGACAGTGTATAAAAATTAATCTCTTTTATTATTATTATTTTGGTGTGAACATAGAGGTTTGTATTTGACTATTTGTTAAATTGTTATTTGATTATTAATATTATCACGATTTCCTTGGTTTAATTCCAGAATGGAATATCATAAAAAATATTATTTTTTTTTGGAAAATTATATAATCTCAGTATGAATGCACTATCTCTTCTGCCCCTTGTTCCGGTTTTGTCCAGTATATTTCCACTTGGCGCGTTGAACCAAGCACGTAAAGGAAGAATAAACGATTATTATATGAATTATTGTGAGTAAATTTTGAATGGCAATGTGAAAAGACAGCATTTGGGCTCAATAAGAAAAACCCATCAATGAGCTTGACTTGAATCCCTTTGTCAACAATTTTTTCCAAAGTCTAGAACCCAATCAATATATTAACTAGCCAATAAATCAATCTAACCCAATCTTTTGAATTGTTTTTATCATCTAAATTGAAGATCAAATACTCGGCTCATGATCACATGGCAAGAATACATTCACCTATGACCTATGTATGAGGGAGAATGACAGTACTCAGTAACAAGTAAAAATTGTTAGATATTTTAAAAGTTTTAAAGAGGGAAAGTCTTATATACTCCCTCCGGTCTTATTTATAAGAACCTTTTTGAAGGTGGACCTTGGTCTTTTTTATAAGAACTTTTTCAGATTGTCTTATGCATTAATTATTATTTGACAAAAATACCCCATTAGTGGAGGTAGGTGAGTAATTAATTAGTAGAGAAAGTATGACACAATTGAGTAGTTAAATAGAAAGAGAAAGATAATGAGTCTCAATAAATTCAAGGATAGTTTAGTAAATATGATACACATTCATGACAAATTTATTGTAATCAACTAAATTAACCAACTTCCTTAATCCGTGTGAAGTAGTTAAAAGGTTCTTATAAATAGGACCGGATGGAGTAATGATTATGATGATTTAATTTTCAAATCAGAAAATTAATGTTATTATGAAGTTTAACTGACACAAGTGGGTTGTTGGAATAAATTGCATAATTAGGGTGTGAATTTTTTGACATAGTATGCATATTTTTTTAGTATGACTTGTGTGGTACATATGAAATTGAATTATTGATACTTATCATTTCGAAAAGTTAAATAAAAATTTTGATGAAGAATAAAAGTGTAAATAAGTTGAATTATTTGTGAATAATTTGAATTTGGTTCCTAAATGTATAATAAAGCCTGTTTGTTTGTTAAATTAAATAAATAAAAACTTAAAAATAGATTAAATTATTTAACTAAGCCAAATCTAAACTTTATAAATTTGACATTAAAGACTCATAAATATCATTTTATGTTCACCCAATCTCAACTCCATGTCAGTCAACTCCAGCCATCTCCTTATCTCTAACATCAACCTTTTTATTCCACCTCGGAACTTCAAAGTTCAAACCTATGGGCCTCTCCATCTCCAACCATATTAGGGTCCACTTGTTACATTGGTTTTCAACTTTTGTTTGAAAAGCCTCTCATGATGCATTGAATCCAATTCACCAGAGAGCATAGTTTGAAAAACTGGATAGAATTGGCAAGTTCAACCATAAATCAACTTGTGACCAGCACGTTTAACCTAAAAAAAACCAATAGTTGTTAGAATCGATTAGAACTGGTCAAAAACTGGTAAAAATATGGTGTAAGAAAATCAATTGATTTGGTCTTTTTCTAAAATATCAATTTTTTTATTTAATCTAAAATATTTTAAAGATAAATATAGACATATGTTTAAAGATTACATATAGGTGTATATTATTTTATCAATCATTATTATACTTTTTTTGTCTTATAAAACTTATGATAAGGTTATTTATATTAATTTATAACTTTATATATCTTAATTTCTTGTAACTTTGTGCTATTTTATTCATTGAAATGTTATATAATATTAATTTTTGGTCAAATTTCGTCTTCGTCCTCGACTTTTAAAACATTTGTTTTGTATTCCTATATTTTTAAAATATTTTAATCATAGTCTCTAATGTTAGTTGTGTTAGCACCCAATTTTGTCCGGGTATTTTTTCAAAATATACACATTTTTATTTTTGTGTGATTAAAAAAAATTATTAAAAAAAAACTTTTTGAGTCTTTTTTTTATTTTATATAAAAGGTGAACATCAATAAATTAATTAATTGTTCGATGAGTTAATTTCTATTAATTCATTAATCAATTATTTGATAAATAAATAAATAAATAAATAAATAAATAAATAAATAAATAAATAAATAAATAAGTAAAATGACAAAATGTAGCAAATAAGGAAGCAGATTGGAGCATGTACTAACATGAGTTTTTCTAAATGATTGGAACAATGTGCCTTGGACAAAAGCAAAAGAAAGAGAATCTTAATTGTCAATAATAAGGAGAAGAAATACACAATTTGGGTACATAGATTGTAGAAATTTGAAGAAATGAGATAATGTAAGATTTTTTATCAATCATAGCATCCGTCCCATGAAACTCGCCTCCTTTGGTCTTGGCCATGTATTAAACATGTTGATGAGACCCAAACTCCCCCACTCATCACGTCCAGAATCCAGATCTCATTAATTAGCTTCATTCTACCAAAATATTTCTCCATTCACCCATCACGCCAATCCTGGGTTGCATTTAGGGGTGTTCAGATCCAATCCAATCCATTCAAAACTGCAGCAACCGATTCAAAAAACCGCAATCCAAATAAACCGCGAAACCGAATTAACCGCAAACCGCAAAAAACCGAACTTTTTGACTGGATTGGATTGGATTTCGGTTCTGCTGTGAGATCCAATCCAATCCAAACCTATCCAATCTTTTAATACATTTTAAGATTGTATTTGATTATTTGTTGAGTTATTCTGATGTTGTGTTAATGCGTTTTGAGTTTGTATTATGTTTATGACTTAGTAGTATTTTGTTCACCTTTGGGGATTGTCCCAATTGGTATTTTGGATGCAACAAGTTGTTCTATTAAGCTATTTTATAGCTTTGGTAATTGCTGGATATTTGGAAAGCATATAAATTCTATTCAGATAATTTGTATCCATGTATTTGCTTTGTAAGATTGACATGAGTACTAATTTTTTTTGTTTTGGAGCACCAGGGTGTTTTTTTATTTTACTATAAATTAACTTAAATAATATATTTTTTTGTTTCTATGAAAACCGAAATCCAATCCAATCCAAACCAATTAAAATTGGATTGGATTGGATTGGATTTGATGAAAAATCAAAACCGATTGGATGACTAAATAGCAAAACCGAAATGATCGGATTGGATGATTTTTCCTTCAAAACCAATCCAATCCAATCCGCGAACACCCCTAGTTGCATTCATTTTCACAGACAATACAGACCCATCCATAAGCACCTCTTTAATCACCCAAAAAATCTAGCAAAAATATCTTCCTTCATTCATCCATAGCAGATTCTGGTCACAAACTCAGTATAAATTAAGCTCTTCACCTCTCATCAGGAGTAACCTCGTCTCCTGTTTTCCAACCACACAAATTCAAACCCACACCATTTCAGTCATCCCAACATCAAGCACCTTCCCCTTTTGCAGCCAACAACTAGCCACACCCAATCCACGGTCACCTATAACCACCATCTGTGGTGTGCAACTCATTCTATTGCCCGCCTCTGCACCGCTTCAACCACCTCCCATCATCACTGAAATCAGCCACCTAAAGCACCACGAACGACTGTCCACACCACCGCAGCCACTGGTGTACTAAACTTTGCCAGTCCCGCAACCTACTCTCTACTGATAGTTCCTCATTCTGCATAGCATCAGTATTTCAATCCCGCGGTCAAACCATCATTGAGTCTAGTCAATCTTCCTTCACAATTCAGCCACGTCTCCCTTTTCTGGTCCAGATGTTCGTGTGTGTCCACCACCTCGTTATACTCTAGCCATCTAGCTTCCCTCTTAGTTTTTTTTTTTTGGCTTAAACAATTTTTCAATTCGTGTAAAATATATGATTTTTGGCTTTTATTGCTTATAAAATTATTTTTATTCTTTTATTCTTCATAAGATTCAGAAATTTTGAAAAAAATTCTCATTGCCACTTGTCATGCATCCAATCATGTTACATAAGTAATCATGTTGAGGTGGCATATGATGTGACGCGTTTAGATGTATGACATGTCATAATAAAATGATAATAAGGACCACTTTTAAAAATTTCAAATTTTATGAGGACCAAAAGAATAAAAATAATTTTATAAGGACCAAAAGCAAAAACCGAATATTTTACGAGGATCAAAAAGTTATTTAAGCCTAGTTTTTTTTTTTCACTCACGTGAAGCTTTGTCTGCATCGATCTCCAAAGGGTATATGTCCATGTCACAATACCACCTCATCCTTTTATTGCACTTCCTTTGTTTTTTTCTATTGTTCTCAATAATGATTTTGGTATTGACTAGTGATGTAAGCTGAGGCCAATTTGTTGTGTGTGGTTATATTTTGAGTCTATTTTATTTGTATATCTTCTCTTTTAATTTGGTCAGACGAATGATGTTCCTGAGGCCAATTTTATTTTATCATGCAGTTTTATATATAATTGGTGTATGTGAATTTCATATTTACTTTATCTAAAATAAAAAAAAATTATAAAAACATAATATTTGTTTAATATAAATTGAAATAATGGCATTGAATTTCATGTAAATATTTCCAGTACTTGAGTAGATATAAATTTTGCTTCATTATAATCAAAGTTTCATATAATTTTTTAATGTTACTAACTTTAACTCTTGAAAATGTCAAAATAATTAAAAAAACATATTTCATTTTTATGTATTGATGAATGATGTCGATCTCAATATTTCAATTTATATTGCACACATATTGTATTTGTTTGTTTCATTCCATATTTCATTTCTCTTCATGCATTTTTTTATCCATAATTTTGTATCTTGTTTTTAAATATTTGTTGACTCATATGTAAATTATTTAGTTTTCTTTTGTAATTAAAAATATTTTTTGAATATAAAATAATTGTGTGTGTTAACTACATCATTGTAAATATGTGTGTGATTTAAATTTAATATTTATTTGAATATAAAATATTATAATTTTTGCGTGTTAACTATGTCATTGTAAATATTTGTGTAATTTAATTAATCTCATCTCATTTTTTATACATGCTTGATTTAAAATTCATATAATTTGTTGTAAATATATTGTTTGTTTAGAAATTGTGATCTTGTAAATATTTGTCTTGTGAGTAAATATCATCTTTGAAAATGTAAAAAAAATGTTGGTTTAATTTAATGTCTTTTGTAAATATTATCTCACTTAAAAATTATTGTGTAAATATTTTGTACTTCATTCACTTTTCTAAGTTTAATAAAAGAAAAATAAAAAATAATTAAAAAACTACCTAAATGATAATAATTATGTGTGACGATTTTCAACTATTGATGTATCGCTTACGAGGTCTTCATTTGTTAAAATCATCTTAAAGGGAAAACGTATTGCTCAGTCTGCTTTCTTTTACCCTGTGCGTTCAAATCTTTTCTAAAAAATAAAATTAATTAAAATCCATTAATCAATCAAATGTTTTTTAGAAGAACTACGTGACCTTTGAGTTCCTCATTGCACCAGAAGATACGTAGGAGCAGGTCAATCCCTGTCAAGTCAAATTATTAATTTTCATAATTTAACCCTTGTAAATAATTTTCAGTTTCATTCTTTCTTGTAAATAAGTCAATTCTTTCTTGTAAATAAATTGTAACTTGATCTCTTTTCAAACAATTTTTTAATTTTGGAGTAAATAAATATTTGAAAGTTCATTAATAATTTGCACAATTAAAACTAAGGTAACCACTTTTCTAGTGGATGTATCAGGGGTGTTGTGAGATTAAGTTTCCACCCTTCCTTGTGCATAACCGACTCCCGAACCTTGCTTGGTTTACGTAGACCACATCTTTGAATGTTTTATCTAATTTTTCCTAAAATAAAATTAGTGGTGGCTCCCTCTTCTCTGTCTTTAAAACAATTATCTTCTTTCTTCGGGCGGGTGCGTACAAGTAGACTCTGTTAAGCAGCTATTGAATTTAATTGCTTAATAAATGAACTCAACATTTACGTAAGCTAAATGAGACTCAATGCTAAATGGTAATGTGGAAGTTTATTAAATAGGTCAGTGACTTAACAAATCTAAGTAACTAACCTTAGAAACATGATTAAGGTATATACAAGGATATAGAACAAAAGGTTTTAAAAATTAGGAACAAAGACTAAAGTTAACAAAAAAATACAGTGAAAAAACACATTTTACGCTATATATATTTAATTAATATTGGTTCGATCACGATTTAATTATGATTGAACTATTCAGTCATAAACCACTGCTTTTACCGATTTAATCATCGATCCAATTTTCAAAACATTGATTTAGGGCTCTTTTGTGGTTGGCCATATATTGTACTTATTATATACTCCCTTCGGTCCTTTTTATAAGACACTATTAACCAAATTACACATACCAATAAAAATGTTTAAGGTTAGTTAATTTTATTGGAGTTTTAAAAAATAGTTTGACTTTCTAGTTTTACCCTTATTTAATATTATTAACTAACTCCACTACCATTTGATAGTTGGAAAGATAATAAGGGTAAATAAGAAAAATGGTAATAAATGTTGCCTTGAAATTGTAAAGTGTCTCATAAAAAGGACCACAAAAATTTGTAAACAATGCCTTATAAAAAGGACTGGAGGGAGTAACTTCTTACGTTTGTATAAACCACATTGAAGTTGTTCCATATCTATATTGTTTATATTTTAATTTATTTTTATTACCATTATAAATAACTTTTATGTATTAAATTAATTTTTAAAACATTTGTTTAAATTAATTTGTTATATCTAACAAAAATACTTGTACAATGCGTTTGCTATTGTAATTGCAGAAGTTAAAGAAAAAGATATTGGTGTAATATACTAAATATGTTAGTTTGCTTTTAGGGGATTTCTGTGGTACTCTTTAAATTTAGAGGGTTTTAGTACCTTTTTACGTGGGCCAATTAAATTATGACATATCATTTAATGATCATACATTGTGTTTAAATTTAATTGTTTTAAAAATTACAATATAATCCTTAATTCATTTTTTTTAATTTACAATTGTAATTGTAATATGTTAAAAAAATTCTTTAACCTAAATTCTTAGAGCCTGTTTGGTTTACATTTTTATTTCCTGTTTCCATTTCCAATTTTCATTCTATTTCATGTTTTCTGAAATTTTACAAAGGAAAAATTGGAAATGCTGGAAACAACAAATTTTTGTTTCCAGCATTTCCAGTTTTTCCTTTGTAAAATTGCAGAAAACAAAAAATGGAAACAGGAAATGAAAATGCAAACCAAACAGGCCCTTAATTTCCTCATTCCTCCCAAATGTTTTTATCCTGTCAATGATCAGTCTATGGACCTCACTCTCCAATTCTCCATTTCTCAAGCTTGAGTTTTTAAATCAAAGATAAGTATTCTTATGTCTCTTTCAATTTGATCGGAGGCTTTATTTAAACCCATTCATCGAAATCGTGGAGTTTATTCTCGTTTCTTTTGCAGATTTGTTTCTCAACCTTTGGGCGGCCTATATAGAAGGGAAGTGGATCTATTTTCAGTTCGAGCACTGATATCAATACATAAAACAGTTTAGCCATTACTTTTACCACACGAGTATTTGTGCCTAATCCTTCTGTCTCTCTCTTCCTTGACCACTTTTCTTCTCAAATAACAGTGTGGTACAACAATGGTACAATTGTTGTACCACACTGTTTTATGTACGTGTGTATTTACTCTTTCAGTTCATATATAGACCAAGTTTTTATCTTTCTGTCCTGGTACTCTATTCGCATAGAAAGTTAGAAACAAATTAAAGCTTTACGACATGTCTCTGTAATTTGTATAGATTGAAATTCCAATATGTACTCGCACGATAGGAGTGGGCATCGGTCGGGCTCAGTCGGATTCGGGCCTAAAAAGTCCAATCCGACAAAAACTGAACTTCGTACAATGTGGCCCAATCTCGACCAAAATGGGCCTCGGTTTAGGCGGTTACGGGTTGGGCGGGTAGTGGGTTAAGTTGGGTGGTTTTATGCGGGTCTGGATTATTATTGGGTCATTTCTTTTTCCTTGTTCAGATTGTTTGATCTTTTTTTTTGTAGAAGTTTTAAAACTAAAAACACAAGTATCCTGGTTTTGATAATTATTGGGCCCATCATTTTTTTGTTTGATTATTTTTATGTTTTTGGTTAGCTTTCTAAAATTACATAATCAGTGGCCTTAGATTATGTGTTTGTCCATTAAAACGAGTATTAAAATGCAATAAAACTAAATAAAACCTGAAGACTGGGCTCATACCATACATGGCCCAAATCAAATTTAACACCAGCAAAGAATAAAACCATACAAACAATGGGCTAATTTAACAACCCCATTAACCAAGGAAAAAAAAAAGAGAAAAAGAAACTAAATTAAATAAATAATAAAATAAAAAAACTGGTTCATCTTCTTCGTTCCGCCGTCCAAATCAAAATTGCCCGCCTTTATGCCGTTGTGGCCACTACCTATTGCTTCTTCCCACACACCCAAACCGTGTAACAACCTAAAAGGACCAAGAGAAACAAAATCAAACCAACAAAAAATATGAAAATTGAGAGACACAGAATCACAGATAGAAGGAAGAGCGATGGTCACTGTCCTTCACCGTGTCGTCGCGGCTACATGTCGCTCGATCTCCATGCCTCCTTGCGGCGTCGCCGCCTTCCATTTGTGGCTCCACCACTTGCATGTGAGCCTAACAACCAGGAAGAGCAAAAAAGGATGAGAGAAACCAAAACAGTCAAGAGAAAATAGAAACAGAAAGGAAAAACAACAGAGGAGAACCTATGGAGGACGACACTGTCGCGGCGCTGCTACGCTGCCCCTGCCCCTGTAGTCGTTCTGGCCGAGCCACCGTCGTGGATGTCTTGCCCTGGTTGTTTCTCACCGAACGGTCAAGGGAATAGTGAGAGCGATGGAGGACGAGAGTGAGAATGAGAGCAACACTGCAAGTGCAAGGGTTTCAAATCAATGAAGGAGAGAGTGAAAGTCTGAGAGGCAAAGACAGTAAAACTCTAGAGAGTTAGAGAATGTGAATGGACGGCGCAAGGGTTTTCTTAACCTTTTAAAAGGGTACCAATTAAGTGACCTAATTTTTAAATAGTGGACGCGGTTGGGTACGGGTACGGGTACCGACAGATCATTTTTTCGTATCCGAAGCCGCCCATGTGAAACCGAATAAAACTGACTTTTCTAATCCGATTAACCCGTTACCCGTTATAAACCGCCCGCATGCAAGTATTTTTGTCCGGTTTTTTCTGGTCGGGCCCGGTTTGCTTGCCCACCCCTATCGCACGATACCACACCTCCCCCTCTCTTACTCTTAGCGTGTCGATCATGTTTTGTCTCTCATATATAGAATATACGAGGACAGAGGCTCTCACCTTTGCTGCACCTTGGGCTAAAACGATTAAACGAGGAGATTTCAAATTTAGATAAAAAGCATTCCAACATATTATAATTATAATTATGATGCTAAATTAAGAAATTAAATTAAGGACTATATTATATTTTTTAAAACAATTGTGTCAAAACATAATGTATAATGATATGGCATTATTAAATGATTGGGTAAAATATGTTTTTGATCCCTTTAAAATAGACGAGTTTTGCTTTTAGTCCTTATAAAATTTTTCTTTAGTAAAGCGTCCTCCCAATTTAATTTTTTGCAATTAGTCCCTCTTTTCAATTGACGTGTGTCAGGTGCTTATGTGACACATTTTCTCTTTCTTAAGTGTCAATTAGTGTGTTTCTGGCGGTCCTAAACCGCCAGAATTTACTACCTTTATCCTCTTTCTCCTCCACTCCATCTTCTCCCGTCCCACACTCTCACTACCACCACCAACCCTTTACCCTCCCCTCCTGTCACCCACTGCTTGTTGCTGGGTGTCATTCTCCATGTTGTTAGTTGAACACCTCGCACTCCCGTTCCTTTTCAACATAAACTAGTATATTGAAAGCGTATCTTTTCATGGAATCAAATGCAATTCTGGGACTGCAGGAGATCGATTAATTGTTTGAAGAAAGTGTTGTACGACTTCTCTACTGTGTGTACAAAGCCAGCAGTAGCTACCACTTTCTTTCTTATAATTTGCTTATCTAAACCCCCATCAGACTAATTCTAATTTACCTCTTTATGTTATGCTACTGCAACCCAATTTATTTGTTTTTCTGTTCTCATAATTAAACTAAAATTCATTCATTATAGTACAAGGCTAGCAACTCCAATAGTCATTAGAAAATTATGCAATACCTATCAATATTCAAAGGACCATGCACCAGTCAAAATACAAAATAAGAACTCTATTTATTTTAGCTAAAAACCAACACCACGGTCTAACATTCATCAAATCTAAAAGGCGTATTATGTGACGTCCTAATTTCTAAATTCAGAAATAATGCCTTTGGGAGCACTATTTCCAAATTCGTGAAATCATTTCGTTCATTTCGCGTATCGGCATACAACATAATTCGCTTAAGTAATCCAACACTTACTAAAGCTTCAAATATTTCATACATGAAACAAAGAAATGACCATAATTTAGACTCGCCACACAGGCTCCGATATAACATAAAAACAACTAAATACATAGAACATAACAAAGTGTTAAACTATCCATGACATATAGCTCCTACTGGTCATCTCCATCCTGAGGAGTATCCTGCACAACTGAAAAGTAGCCACAAAACATGTGGTGAGACTAAAAGTCTCAGCGAGCATAACTATGCAAGCATGCAGTGTGGGGAAAACAGGTAAATGAGATGCAACAAAGCCATAACATGAGACATATACACCATTCATGATACTAAAGATTATATTCTACATACAGTTCTCATTTTCCAACACATCCTTTCTGGACTGGCGCATACGCCCACACTGAATCATGACTCGGCGCACACGCCCACCTCTGAACTGTGACTCGGCGCATACGCCCACCTCTGAACTGTGACTCGGCGCATACACCCTCAACTGAAACATGACTCGGCGCGTACGCCCACCTCTGAACTGTGACTCGGCGCATACGCCCTCAACAATAATCAAATATTGCATTCATTCAACAATGAATTGAAATCCCTAATATCGTATGATCAAACATAACAATAAGAGCATACATAACCATCATAATCGCCAAGCAACCATCAATTCCACATGTATTCCCAAATCCCCAAATTCCCTAACCTAGGGTTCACATGCAATCTCATAGTCAATACAAACCATGTAAATCATTCAATTCCACCGATAAAGTACACTCACAAGTCAAGGGGAAGAGAAATGAGAGGGTAGGGGTCATGAAAGGAAACAAATATCAAATGAAAGTGAAAGTGTGTGAGTTACACTCACTTATACTCGAAGATCAAAGGACGAAAAGTGGATAAGAGTTGATCACTGGATGATTCCTTGCTCCAATTTTCCCTTTTCAAGCCTCAATCTATACTTCCTCTCTCTAGAATTCCAGAGCCTCTCTCTCTAGGTTAAGGTGGAAGAAGAAGGAGAAGAGAAAATTATGATTCTGGAGAGAAATCTGGTGATTTAAGTGAATTTTCGCTCAAGCGAATCAAATTCGCTTGAGCGAATTTGACATAAGAAAAACACCCTATCTGGACGAAATTCGCTTAAGCGAATTTTACAGCAGCTGAACCTAAACTTTTTCTGCATAATTCGTTCAAGCGAATCCAATTCGCTTGAGCGAAAACCCTAAATTTTGGTTTTCAACCTAAGTTTTATTTCCTAATTTCTCAAGCTTTCTTCCCTTAATTACTAATACATAAACCCCTATTTTTCATCTAATGAATTATTCACAACTCTAATTTTGTGGGATGTTACATATTATGTCCAAAAATACATTTCTGAAGATAATTCTATTGTGCAACTAGAGGGACAACACGCCAAATTACTTTCCATCTAAACTTGTTTAACCTTAATTATTACTATATATTTCTAACCAATTCATGAAATTAATTGTGTAGGTAACTAATGAAGGAAGGGCTAGCCGTGTAAAAAAAGGGCTTAGTATATATTGTTTAACATTTCCTAAAACGCATGAATGCTCTATTTGTGGATTGGAGTCTGCGATAGGCCAAGCTTTGGGTGGCCACATGAGGTGACAAAGAACAGCTGAAACAGCTTCTTCCAATGGAAACGTGCAGATGCAGAATTCTATAACTACCAGTAGCACTACTAGTGGTAGAGGTAATAGCAGCAACACTGAAAATCATAGTTTAGCGAACAAAGAGCGAACAAAGAACAGGGCAATAACGGAAGAAACGGAGTTTTGTTTCTTGATTTGAATTTGACACCTTTTAAGAATGATTTGGAGTGAAATCATGCAACAAGCAGTGGGTGGCAGGAGGGGAGGGTAAAGGGTTGGTGGTGGTAGTGAGAGTGTGGGACGGGAGAAGATGGAGTGGAGGAGAAAGAGGATAAAGGTAATAAATTCTGGCGGTCCTAAACCTCCAGAAACACATTGATTGACACCACATAAGCACCTGACACACGCCAATTGAAGAATGAGACTGATTGCAAAAAGAAAATTTTTTGGGAGGACGCTTTACTAAAGAAAATTTTTATAGGAACTAAAAGCAAAACTCGCCTATTTTACAGGAACTAAAAACATATTTTACCCTAAATGATTTGTCATTATTTAATTGATGTATGTTAAAGGGCTATTAAAACCCTCTGATTTCAAAGGGTACCGCAACAACGCCCTTGATTTTAACATTCAAAGTGAAAGGAATAATAAAAACAAACGTAGAACAGATATATGGCAAAATCATCCTTAAAAAATCTATCAATTAAATTATTTTTTTAAAAATAAAAGCAAAAGTTCAAATAACTTTCTTATAGGTTAATTTTGATAATTTATAAAATAATTGTTTGCTAATTAAATGATTTTTTTAAAATTCTTCTTAATATAGTTTTTATGACTTAAAAAAAATTTAAAATATGAAGAAAAAGGAAAAATAAACCTTAAAGCCTATTCATGGCCGGTCCAACTACAAGGCTTATAAAGCCAACACTTTGATTCTAAAAGAACTCTTATTTTAGATCTCAAAATAATAATTTGTTATTAACATTTTTAAAAAAGTTAATAATTAATTAATAAATAATATTAAATTATTAAAGTAATAAAGTTTTCCCCTTAAAAAATGGCTTATTTATCATATTTTTTTCTACTCTTATAAATAATAATTATTAATAATTAATTTTAAACATTATTCCCATTAACCGTGTCTCAAGAAATATTAAGTAGATTAACTTTATTATCAGTAGAAAAATAAATGTTAAATGAAATTAATTATAATAATTTAATAAATAAATTTTTATCTTAAAAGAATCAAAAGATAAATTTTAAATAAAATTATAATATTTTAATAAATTATTTTTATTTATTTAAAAATTTTAGACTCAAAGAAATGTTTGCGAGCCTGAGTTTGCTTAAAGTATACCACCGAGCACGTGGATCAGCTGGTAAGGGGCTGTTCCAACTTAACCAGTGGTCTCGAGTTCGAGCCCTGGGAATGCAGCTGTGTTAAATACTCGGAGGGGAGGATACCTGTGGTCTTGCAAAAAAAAAAAAGTAAAAAAGTCCAATGTTCAAGTTAGATTATTTATTATAAATAATTATAGATAAGCACACAAGCAGACACAAAGGAACAATAAGTTAATATCTCTTTATATATATAATGAAATTTACGCATTAATAATAAGCATCGGTTAAAGTGATATATGTTTATTTTTTCTTAAGTAAGGTCTCGGGTTCAAATCTTGTGAATAAAAAACTCGCCCTACAATAATATGGTTAAAAAAAAGACAAAGTTTGGAAGATAATAGGGCTAAAATTATAGATTAGCACTAAAGTAATTGAAATTTTTCAAAATTGAGTACGAGCATATTTCCATTCATTCAAATAATCAAATGTGTGGATACCCCATTTTGAGTCCGTTTATTTAAAATTATTTCTTAAAAGAATAATTTCTTTTTAAAAAAATCACTTATATGAATTTTTAAGATG